>CM046002.1:47964145-48567380 GCA_025175895.1 Wurfbainia villosa
TCATAATGTCAAAATCCGTTTCGAAAAATACCTCCATTCGCTTCTTCCACCAAGCGAATTCTCCTTCAAACTTCGGAGGATGGATGTTGGAGCCGGCCATTTTGAAAGTTGCTTGTTGCGGCGGTTAGTCCTCGACAAGCTTTCCTCTGCTCTGATACCACTTGTAGGGGATCGGTACGGCCGACTAGAGGGGGGTGAATAGCCCTCTTACGATGGATGTCGGAATTCTCTCGTTCTTTTGCTCGTCTACACAATCGTTAGCGCAAGCGGAAGCATAAGCAATAAAGACAAAGCAATAAATGAAAACACAAACGCTAACAAGAAGATGTAACGTGGTTCACGGCTACGCCGCTAATCCACGGTCCGATTCATCCAAGGTGAATCACTCCTCCAAAGCCAATCACTATTGGTCTCTCCTTTGCACCAAGCTAGGTGGAGGTAACCTTTACAATCAAGATCACTCTTCTTACAATAAGAATGGAGTAAAAACAAGTAAGAAGAGTTAAGAGCTTGTGGGGCACTAGGAAGATCACTTAGAGCATAAGCATTAACCTCTCAAAGGCTTACACCCTCTCTTTTTATAGAGAGGGCTGATTTCTTCCGTTGGCGCCACTATCGATGCGCCCTTGGCGGTATCGTCGTCACTACAACGACCTCCGAACATGTCGGATCCCGACCGTTGTAGTCCAACGGAACTCTTGGCGATCGGTGATGGACCTCATCGATCGGCGCTCCGTAGTCGCGCCTATCGGCTACGAGCGTCAGGCGAAAGCCCTATTGACCCGATCACGCTTTCGCCGATCGGATCGATGGTCTTGGCGATCGACGCCCATCGATGACAGCCGATCGTGCGGCCACAATCCGATCGATCATATACCGGTCGAACTCACTCGACTTCGGAAGCGATCACGCCATGACATGGCAGTCGACTGGTGTCGGGAAAAACCATCCGACACTTGGCCAAATGGCCAAGTTTCACCTAAGAGCTACCCTTCCCCGGGTTACAATCGCTCACTCTCATCTCTCGGAGTCCCTTGCCTTCGAAGTTCTCTTCGTTCTCGGCCACGTCCCTCGGCAGCATCAGGCGCACGACTCTGCAATGCTCCTTCGCGTCTCTTGCCTCGAAGTCTACTTCCTCCGGCTTCACTCCAAGCTTCTCGTCTGGCGGTCCCTCAGATGCTCCAAGCGCACGGCTTCCGCAAAGCTATCCTTCACCGACTCAAGGCACGAGTCATGAGATGTGAAACTCGCCACGGCTCCATGTGCGAATTACTAAGTCCTGCACGACTTCAACGCACATATCAAATCAACATATCAAACTAACTTAAACCCTTTGCCACACCATCAAAACCATATTACGGTAAGAGATTGCCCTAACAAGTTTAAGATCCAATCAAATATATGAAACCATGTATACTCAAATAGTGAATCTTCATTTATCATATAAATGGTTCATACATAAGGCGATTGCCTTAGGACATCTCTCATATATTACTAACACTTTTGACCTGTTGCTCATCTTCCGGTCATTCGACCACCGAGGTTCCTAAACTTCCCGAGGTTCTCCTGGCATCTTTTGACCTGGTCAACTGACCATTGAGGTTTCTCATCCCATCGAGATTCTCCTAGGTGCCGATCCATATGACCACCGAGTTTTCTCGATTTATGGAGATTCTCCTGGCGTCGTCAACCTTCACAAAGCTTAGTACATTACCTGCGCACTTCAACAATCATATGAGATAACAAAATAACTTAACTTTGAATCTTTTCCATTATTAAAACCTAGGTTCGATTATCTAGTGTCCCTGTACCAACAATCTCCCCCTTTTTGATCTATGACAAACCAATTCAAAGTTAAGAGAAATGGAAGTGTTTAAAATAGTAAGTACTAATATTTTTCAAAACCTCCCCCTCAAGGTTACCTCCCCCTTAACCCTAGGTGAGTTTTGAGAAAAGTTTTAACTTTAACCTTTCTCAACCTTTTAGAAAAAAAATTAACCTCTTAACTTTAACCTTTCTCCCCCTTGCCATATATCAAAAATAATTTTATGAAAGGTTCTTTTAATAATGTTAACCATATATGAAAAAGCATTATAAGTTCAAATTACAAGATTTTATGAATCCAAGCATGTTCCCTTTTTGTAAAATAATATTTTCAACATAACTCATCTAATAAATTGCCCTTATAGAAATGTTCAACTCTGTCTTGACTCAATTAACATTAGATAATCAAACAAGTCTTGATTAGAGTTGGTTATTTTGAAAAATTATACTCCATGATTCATGTTGATGCACTTGTTCTACATATGAAATCAGGAGTAAGGTCCTAACATCTCACACCCATCTACGTGACTCAGTACACAATCACATTAAACCTATGTGTTGTGAGATGTGTTGGCTCCTTAAAAACTATAGGCTCATGCTTTCTAAGGTATGTTCTATACTAGTTCCATGTAGCAAAAAAGATAAATAATAAGCAAGGATAAGTCCTACTCTACTATGCACATTCCTAGTTTTCGTCTAAGCAAACTAAACTCTGCTTTAGGTAATGGTTTAGTAAAAATGTCTGCTAGGTTCAATTTTGATTCTGCGTATTCAAGTTTTACATCTCCATTAACTACATGTTCTCTTATAAAATGGTGTTTTACTTCTATGTATTTGGTTCTAGAATGATTTATAGGATTTTTAGTTAAATTAATTGAGCTAATATTATCAATCATGACTTTAGTTATTACTAAATTTAGTTGGAAATCTTTTAGAGTGTGCTTCATCTAAAGAAGTTGAGTTATACACTCACCCATGACTATGTATTCTGCTTTAGTAGTAGACAAAGCAACACAATGTTGTTTTCTACTACACCAACTAATTAGACTTGATTCTAGGAATTGGCAACAACCACTTGTACTTTTTCTATCGAGTTTACTACTAGCATAATCTGAGTCAGAGTGGTTGATTAATTCAAACTCACTCGATCTAGGGTACCAGATTCCTACATTTTGTGTTCCTTTTATATATCGAAAGACTCTTTTTACTAAGGTTAGGTGTGATTCTTTAGCACAAGACTGAAATCTTGCACATATACTTACTACAAAAAGTATATCAGGTCGGCTTACAGTTAAGTACAGAAGGCTACTTATTGCACTCCTATAGTATTTTAAATCTATAGTTTTTCCTTTTATATCTTCTCTAATGTTTACATTAGTTGCTATAGGTGTATTAATTTCTTTAGCATTTTGCATGGCAAATTTACTAATAAATTCCTTAGTGTATTTATGTTGATGCATATAGATTCCTTCTCTTGTTTGTTTTATTTGTAAGCCTAAGAAGTGTTGGTGCAATCAACCCAGGTCACGATTGACCAAACTCGAGTTTGACTCGAGTAGTGTTTTGATATTTGATGATGAGTTGACCATTGTTTGATAATGGATTGACTATATGGTTGACATGAGGTTGACCATATGATGGAGAAGTTCAGGTGGGACACTTGGCATGGAAAGTCCAAGTCTTAGGTACTTGGCATGAGAAGTCCAAGTGGGACACTTGGCATGTAAAGTCCAAGCATAGGTCTTAGCAATGGTAAAGTCCGAGTCTTGGGTACTTGGCAATGGAAAGTCCAAGCATGGGTTTTGGCATTTGAAAAGTCCAACATGGAGTTGGCATGGAAAGTCCAAGGGTGTAATCTTGGTCACGTAAGTCCAAGCGTGTAGTCTTGGCAGTGAAAGTCCAAGTCATGAATACTTAGCAATTGGGAAGTCCAAGGATTGATATTGGCGGCGTAAAGTCCAAGGGTGGAGTCTTGGCAGCATAAGTCCAATGTTTGGCAGCATAAAATCCAAGCGTGTGTTTTGGCAGCATAAGCACAAATGTGCCTTGGTGGTGTAGACCAGCTTAGCATGACAATGGTCGATGGAAGTACCTCAAGGCTAGCGTATGAATGAACAAGTCATAGACTTGGAGGGATCCAATAGGCGTGAGGCTGATGGAGGTGCCTAGAAGGCTTAAGTCTAGGCTAAGGGTGGTCTAGCAAGTATCAGGGCATCATACTTAGGGTAAACCTCATGGTTGAGGTGTACCAGTCGACTGGGGTTATGGACCAGTCGATTGGTCAAATATTTTGACACTTGGCACCCGAGTCGACATTGAACAATCGACTGAGATTATAACCACGATCGTGACATTCAATCGCAGAGTGACCTTGGCGATCATTGCCCGATTAGGGCAATAATCGACATGAGCAATGACTTCCATGGAGGGCACGATCACGATGGTTTTGTCGTGAGCACGAAGCTCGATAGGCGGATGAAGCAATGGCCATGGGCTTGGCAATGACGATCGTAATGGCGCGTAGATCGCATGTATCTGTTGGCTTGAATGCCAATGTGGATTAAACTCATTGTGAGACAACGACACTATTGGTAGTCGACTAGGTCTTTATGGCAGTCGACTGTCAGGCGTGGAGTCAGCCCGATATAGGGATAAAAGGAGTAGCTCATGAAGGATTTCGGCCATGGTTTTTTAGGAGGTTGTTGAGGTGATTTGAAGGCGAAGTGCAGATGCATTTCAGGGTCCTTCAAGCTCATCCAAGCAACCAATAAGCAAAAGCATTCAAAGGCCTAGTTTATAAAGTCCTCTTTACATTTCGATTGTATTTCTTTATATTTTCTTGTATATTTTGTTTATTTTTGTAAACACTTATACGAGGTTTCTCCACCTTTGGTGTGTCACCGAGAAGGAGATTTATTAGTGGTGTGTGCATCACTAGAGCTCGTTGAGCTCACCCCGTGGAGTAGGAGCCCTAAGGTTTCGAACCACATATATCGTTATGTATTGTGAGTGTTTATTGTGTTTTATTCTTGTTATTATTATTTCCACTGCACTAACAAGTCTTGTAGTCAAACACGAATGAAATCGATCAAAATGAACGACGATGCTATTCACCCCCTCTAGCAGTCATACGATCCCCAACAAATGCAAGAGGAAGAATTGGAGGAAGCCTCCATCTCTAGGATTGAGGGGGAGGAGAGGCAATCTTCTATCCCAGAGCAAAATTAAGAGGAAGCCTCTACTTCCAGAAGAGAAGAAGAATCCAACCAAGAAGCTTCCCCTTTTGACTTAGGTAACTCAAACATTGTAATTAAAAATAAAAATCACATAATATGTTTTGAGTGTAGGGTACTCGGACACTATAAGATAAAGTGTCCTAAGAAGGTCAATAAGGCTCCACCGGTGCCAAAGATCAAGGTGCCGGTGTCCCCACTAGGAAGAGCAAGAAGCACGTGATGTGCTTCAAATGCTATCAAAAGGGACATTATAGGAGCCAATGCCCTAAGGGAAGACAAGCCTCCAAGGTCCAAGAAAGAGCATCACATGTAGGGGGAGCTTCTAAAGCAAACTCTAAGGTATATTTTATTAATGTACCTTCAAGTTTTAAGGTTAAAAAGCATGCTAGGGATAATTTTAATTCACTTGCTATTCATCATGATATAAAGCATGCTAAAAACAAATATTTTTGTCTAGGTGCTAAAAGTTATAATTTTGGGGCTAAGGACAAATCTAGATCAAATACCCCTAAAACAATTCTACCTAGGGAGTCCATTAGGAAGGTAGAGAATCACTTAGGCATTAACCCTAAAAAGGATAGGCATATTCCTAAGAAGAAAAACAATGTCCAAAGAATAGATGAAAAATCAAAAATTGGGCAATTGGAGTTAGAGAACCAAGCCTTGAGGTCAAGGCTTGAGAAATTGAAAAAGACCCTTAGAAAGATGCAAAATCAAATGCAAGGGTCAAATGGTCAAAAATTAGGATCAAAGAGTCAAAACCTAGGGTCTAGGAGGCAAGAACCATCAAAGGCCAAGAAAGGTTTGGGTCACAAACCTAAGCCTAAGAAGACCTACCACAATGTTCCATTTGATTATGGAACTCAATCTAGGTCTAGGAAAATCAAGGTTATTAGGGAAGCTATCCTTAAGGATAATCATGGTGTGTGACTAGTGGCTAAGGTTTCAAGGAAATCTAGGGAAGCCACTAAGAAGGTTACAAGGGGAGTTACCCCTAGAGTTAACCTAGGTAAGACTACAATGACCAAGGCTTCTAAGCCTAGAAGGGTCATTAGGAAGGTATCAAGGGAGGTCATTGATAGCACGGTTTATTTGTCATGGTACCATTTCAAATTAATTACCGAACCCCCTAACTACACTAATATAGTATAGTGGATGGCCCGGATTGTTTCCCAACGAGTATAATCGATAGAATAATAAACTTAGGATTTTTAATTATTGCTTTGGGTTTTCTATTGAAGATTGGGGGTTTGGGTTTTTGAGCTCTAACCTACTGAATGAAAAGACAATGCAAGTTAATTAAAACTCTAAACTAAAATGCAATAACTAAATTAAACAAAGCAGGAATTAAAGCAATAAAAATTGGAAAAGGAAAAAAAATAATCTAATCAACCCAAGATAGGCCCGGTGAATGAACAAGATCCTCCGGCTAAATCCAATGAAGCTCAATCGAGACTCTGCAAATGGCAGTGGATGTGAGATGATACAAACTCCTGAATCCAGTAGTTTGATGGATACTCTGAACTCTTGCGGATCTGGTTGAGCTCGAAGAAGTGTCGTCGGGGTGGACTCCTCCTCGAATCCGAAAGAGAAGGTGGATGAGCTGCGAAGATGGAGAACGTCACCGAAATCTCTCGATGAAGCGGTTCCTCCTCGAATCGGTGGAGGAAAGTGGGTGGAGGCAAGTTGGACACGACTGCTAAGGCTCAAGGGAAGAAAAGATTTAACTAACAACCTAATGAAAACATGATTAAAAGAAAGCAATTAAAGTAAAGCTTGAAACTAAATCTAACATAATTAACTATAACCTAATTACCCAAAGAGACATTTAACCAAACAATATGTAAGCATGCAACGAATTAAACTAAGTACATGCAAATTAGACATGGAAGGTAAATTCATTACAAACATTCAACAAATTAAGCTTGAAGAAACAATCAACAGGAAGAAAATGTTGGAAATTAGGTGCTGGAATAGGCTGAAATTGGAGCTGCGATGAAGTTGCTGATCGATGAAGGTGGAGCTGTCGACGGTGATGTAGAGCTGCTACCGGTGGTGGAGCTAGCTTAGCTGGAGCTGGAACAAGGCTGTTGGATATGCTGGCCAGATGGAATGAGATGATACCGGAGGTGGTGGTGGCTTCGGCAGAGGTAAAGATGGAGCGGCCGGACCGATCGGCGGTGACAGAACTCGGCTGCGGATGAGGCGGTATGGCTGTCGATGGTAGAGGAGGTGGATGGGCATCGGTCACCGGAGAAGGAGGGGATCCCCTTCCTCTCCGGCGACCGGCGAGGAAAAGGATGAGCTCGGTGATGAAGAGGGCGGAGCAGCGGCGATCGCGTGAAGAAGAGGAAAATGTCGGCTAAAGCTTGTGCTCGCGATGAAGAAAATTAAATGATTTTCCATAGCCGTCCGATCAAAGCCTCATTAGATCTCAACCGCCCATTAGAGCTAGGGTTAAATGAATATAATTAATCCATTAATGGGCTATGCATCCAACAGATGAAATCACTCCAACTCTGGATGGATGGATCTGATCTATCTGAATAGATAATCACGATCGACCAAATCTGGATGAAAGGCTAAGATCTCCAGATCTAAATGTACGGACCGGATCTCTCCAAATCTGGATAAATGGCTCAGAATAAAGCCGCCTGCATCGGATGTTCCATATCGCTCAGATATGATCTCGTGAGTGAATTGCCTTCGATCATGATGAACGGTTCAGATTAATCCAGCTTAAAATTCCCTTTATGACCCTTAGATGAAGCCATATTTGATCCAACTTGAGTCTAGTCCAGTGGCTCATCTCGATCTCCTACAAACAAAGATAAAATTCACATATAAGTTCAAAATTTAGGAGAATTTATACTAAGGTCCAAAAATATATCTAACTCATAAAACATGTAAATAATCAACAATTAAACACATTAGAGGATTAAAACAGTGATATTAAGGACCAAAATAACCCTACAAAATGGTAGTTATCAATTCCCCCACACTTATTCTTGCACATCCTGAGCAAGTAAAGAAAACTAAAAATAAATTGAAAGTATATTTCCCTAGCAATTCCCAAGTATACATAGAAAATCGTGAAAGAAAGTTATCTAGGATTGTCAATTCTCGTAGACTCAAGCAATCATGAACTCAAATCTTACACAAGTTAACAAACATGGTAACTTCAATCCATTATGAATAGACTAAGAATGATTAAGCCTCACAAGGTAAGTGGTGGTTTATCTCGCTCTCATAAACATGTAATAGTGGAGTTCACTCAAGCTACTCATGGTTTATGAACTACCATATGCTTGCTTTTCTTCTACCTTCACCACTATATACACATAATAATGCATAATCACTGAAGGCTTATTAAGAATGTAAGGGAAACATGAATACAAGAAAAATGACAATATGTACGAAAGGAAAGAAAGATAAGAAATGAAATAGCTAAAGAAATGCAAGAGGGAGATATGGAAATACTAGAATGCTACATAGATGAGTACAAGAAAGCATTGCCCTAAAATTTTTCTTCCAACCCAATAAACATGTAAACAACCCTTATCACATTCTTCAATACAAAACTACTCATGATATACAATAAATCTCTCAATAACTGCAACAAGGGATGTCATTAACAAAAATACTATCACACATAAATAAAAATGAATGGCACAACATGTCAAAATTTTCACAATGCTTTTTTTTATTTCATGGGTACCCAATTTATTTATTTTTCCAACTTTTTTTTCAGCTTTTTTTTTTTCAAACTTT
The DNA here is from genome assembly GCA_025175895.1 of Wurfbainia villosa. Lineage (NCBI taxonomy): Eukaryota > Viridiplantae > Streptophyta > Magnoliopsida > Zingiberales > Zingiberaceae > Wurfbainia > Wurfbainia villosa. The sequence continues at coordinate 47,972,977 of CM046002.1, forward strand.
CTTTTTCACTTTTTTTTTTTCAACATGCAGTGCACTTCCCTATGCTCCAACATCCAGCTCAACTAAAAAGATAAAGAGCATGGCTAGATCATGGTGATCAAGCACGACTTGCCTATGCTTACACTAAATTTCCTGAGCTACTCTCTCCCCCACACTTAAACTTTTGTCCATCCTGGGCAAAACACTCATCCTGAAACATCCAAGTATTCCACATCCAGAAATAGAAATGGAGAAGAAAGTAAGGAAAGAAAAATGTAAGGATGAATGACTAGAATGTTATTCAATAAGCATGTGATGATAAAAGAAGTAAAGGGAAACATGTGAGATTGCCTTCAAAGTAATCATGCAAACCTATGGTTGTGTGGTCTCGAAAGAATCAAAGCAAGTTCTAGAGTTACAATAACCATAAGTGCACCACACACAAGCAATAAAAATAGGCTCAATCCTCACTAGGTAAACAAAAATAATCAACTCAGTCTATCAACATAGAATCCATCACCAAGCAGTTAACCACATGCAATCAAATAATCCATTCATAACAATAAATCCCCAAAACTCAACAATCAAATTTAACTAGTTTTCACGACTTCTAAGATGATATAAAGGAATGCATAGGAAATTTATTTGGAAATCCCAACAAAATAAAAACTCAACAAAAAAACCATAACAACTAAAACAAAAACAAATGAAGTAAAAGAGACATATATACAAGGAAAAAGAAAAGATATAAGATGGAGCAAACTCCCCTGAGGTCTTGGTGGTTGAAGAAGGTTCACTAGAAAAAGCCACGCAGGCTGTGGAGTGCTCCTAAAGAAATTTTGTCCTAGTGGTTGAAGAAGATTCAGCTTTAACATCCATGTCGGGAGTGGGATGGACTGAATGGGGGTGAGCGCCTTCATGGTGTGATCATGATAGTACTGTGTTGCTCCCTCCAATAGGATCGCCTTCTTATATGTTTTCTCTGGCGGTCAGAGGCGATTCAGGAAAAGTGTCCAGCCTTGGGGCTGGATTATTGCATTTATTGTCAGGGCTTTCATCAGCAAAATTCTTGGAGACTATGGCTGAGAAGGAAGTGTCCAGTCTAGGGGCCTCCAGTTATCCACCGCTTCCATGGGAATCAGCTCGTCAGAATTGCTTCGCCAGTCTCACTTGTCTTACGGTCTGGCAAGTCAGCACCTTTGCATCTCGGAAGTCGCTGCTCCATTTCTTCAGTATAATCTGGGGCACAAATAACATCACAGAGTAAATCTAAGCCGCTAGTATCATCATCCACATCATCTTCCATAATAGCAACTTCATCTACAAATCCACATCCATCAATATCCATAATAGCATCACAACATGAAGAGTCATAGGAGTCCTGTGGAGTAGCTGCATCATAGACATCCTTGTCACTCACTCCATAATCCATCTCCCTAAGCGCGTCAATATCCATATAAATGGTCTCTGACGGAGGCTGAATGAACTCTTGTGCTTATGTTTGACTGATGGATGATGCAATTAGATCCAGCTGGATTTGCATGTTATGTATCCGGTGTTGCTGTTATTGATGTCTATCACTAATTTGTTGATGCATCTGTTGTTGCATCTATTGCATATACTGCTGCATCAATGATCCTAGCTGTAAAAGCTTTTCTAGTGTCTCTGTAGTTGACTCAGCTTGTTGGAATGATTGTAGTCCATCGCACACTATGTCATCTTGAAATCCCAATGGACTCTGATAAACTGAAAAATTCTGAGCCTCTTCCTGACGTGCTTCTCCATAATTGTTACTTGATTGATCACCCTATCTGGGCATATACATATAGATAGATAGTGGGGGTGGATAGCACTGAGACTGCTCAGGAACATAGAGTGGTGTGTGCCCATACCTGAAATCTGAATCAAAATTATGAAAAGATATACCAGAAACTGAATTATACCTGTCCTGCTGATACGGTTGATGATATTGAGAATGCTGAGGATCAGGTTGATGATATTGAGGCTGGTACTGATAATACTTCTATTGTCCAGTGCCTGAATAGTAAGCATCACTGGGATCTCCAAATGGCTGATAATATAAATCCATGTTGCAAGAGATTCCTAGTCTTTCCTGAAAAACTAACAAACACAATCAAAAGTCACAAGAAATAGATATGATCAAGTACATGGATATGGAAGAAATAAAAGAATGCAGCCCTAAACAAAAGTTTTTGAATTTTTTTTTCAAAAAAATGGGTAAGCAATCCTAAGTCTACCAAGCATCATTGCACTCCCCGGCAACGACACCAAAATTTGATAGCACGGTTTATTTATCGTGGTACCATTTCAAATTAATTACTGAACCCCCTAACTACACTAATATAGTATAGTGGATGGCCCAGATCGTTTCCCAACGAGTATAATCGATAGAATAGTAAACTTAGGATTTCTAATTATTGCTTTGGGTTTTTTATTGAAGATTGGGGGTTTGGGTTTTTGAGCTCTAACCTACTAAATGAAAAGACAATGCAAGTTAATTAAAACTCTAAACTAACATGCAATAACTAAATCAAACAAAGCAAGAATTAAAGCAATACAAACTGAAAAAGGAAAGAAATAATCTAATCAAACCAAGATAGGCTCGGTGAATGAACAAGATCCTCCGGCTAAGTCCAACGAAGCTCGATCGAGACTCCGCAAATGACAGTGGATGTGAGATGATACAAACTTTTGAATCCAGTAGTTTGATGGATACTCCGAACTCTCACGGATCCGGTTGAGCTCGAAGAAGTGTCGTCGGGGCGGACTCCTCCTCGAATCCGAAAGAGAAGGTGGATGAGTTGTGAAGATGGAAAACGTCGTCGAAATCTCTCGATGAAGCGGTTCCTCCTCGAATCTGTGGAGGAAAGTGGGTGGAGGCAAGGTGGACGTGGCTGCTAAGGCTCAAGGGAAGAAAAGATTTAACTAACAACCTAATGAAAACATGATTAAAAGAAAGCAATTAAAGTAAAGCTTGAAACTAAATCTAACCTAACTAACTACAACCTAATTACCCAAAGAGACATTTAACCGAACAATATGTAAGCATGCAACGAATTACGAAGGTAAATTCATTACAAACATTCAACAAATTAAGCTTGAAGAAACAATCAACAGGAAGAAAATGCTGAAAATTAGGTGCTGGAATAGGTTGAAATTGGAGGTGCGATGAAGCTGTTGATCGATGAAGGTGGAGCTACCAGTGGTGCTATGGAGCTACTGCCGATGGTGGAGCTGGCTTAGCCGGAGCTGGAACAAGGCTGTCGTATCTGCTGGGCGGATGGAATGAGATGATACTAGAGGTGGTGGTGGCTTCGGCAAAGGTAAAGATGGAGTTGCCGGACCGATCGGCGGCGACAGAACTCGACTGCGGATGAGGTGGTGTGGCTGCCGACGGTAGAGGAGGTGGATGGGCACCGATCACCGGAGAAGGAGGGGATCCCCTTCCTCTCCGGCGATCGGCGAGGAAAAGGATGATCTCATCGATGAAGAGGGCGGAGCAACGACGATTGCGTGAAGAAGAGGAAAATGTCGGCTAAAGCTTGTGCTCGCGATGAAGAAAATTAAATGATTTTCCGCAACCGTCCGATCAAAGCCTCATCAGATCTCAGTCGTCCATTAGAGCTAGAGTTAAATGAATATGATTAATCCATTAATGGGTTGTGCATCCAACGAATGAAATCACTCCAACTCTAGATGGACGAATATGATCCATTTGAATAGATAATCACGATTGGCCAAATCTGGATGAAAGGCTAAGATGTCCAGATCTAAATGTACGGACCGGATCTCTCCAAATCTGGATAAATGGCTTAGAATAAAGCCGCTTACATCGGATGGTCCATATCGCTCAGATCTGATCTCTTGAATTGCCTTCGATCATGATGAATGGTTCAGATTAATCCAGCTTAAAATTCTCTTTATGATCCTTAGATGAAGCCATATTTGATCCAACTTGAGTCTAGTCTAGTGGCTCATCTCGATCTCCTACAATCAAAGATAAAATTCGCATATAAGTCCAAAATTTAGGAGAATTTACACTAAGGTCCAAAAATATATCCAACTCATAAAACATGTAAATAATCAACAATTAAACACATGAGAGGATTAAAACAGTGATGTTAAGGACCAAAATAACCTGACAAAATGGTAGTTATCAGTCATCCCTAAGGAATACTTAGTAAACCCAAGGATCTCCAATAGGTATTGGGTTCCTAAGATAGGGATTCCTTCATGCTAAATGGGTTAGGTTGTGTCAACTTTGAATGGATGGGTAGTGATACTACTGGTACCTTCTTTACATAATCCCCGATAGAGGGGTTAGCGGGTGACCTAAGATCCGGTCCAGAATATACGGCTCAGCTAAGAAAGGAAAGGAACATTAGCACGGGTGAACCTCAGAAGCCATTGGCACGGACGAACCTCAGAAGCCATTGGCACGGGCGAATATTGAGAGCCATTGGCACGGACGAACCTCAGAAGTCATTGGCACGGGCGAGTATTGAGAGCCATTGGTACGAGAGAGGTAATGAAAGCAATTGATACGGCAAAGGAGAGGCGGAGGACACTTTGCCAAGAAGCCAGCACAATCTGATCCCCACAAAGGGAAGTTGAGCACGGGAAGGAGAGGAATTGGTTCGGGTTGATGAGGAACCCTAGGGCTAGGGCGCTCATGGGCTATAGACCTAAAACTAGCTTCCCTCAACACAGAAGGTTGAGGGAGATAGTCTAGCCTAGTTGCCCGAAAAGTGTAGGGAAAGGGTGTTAGGCAACGGCCTGGGAGGCCCCACATAATATTCCAAAGAGTCTCCACTCCTGATATCTGTAACAGAATTATTCTCCAGGGAAAGGTGGTGGCCACGTGTACGATGAAGATAACCCACGACGTTATGATGAAGGAAAGGAGGGGGAGATAAAAGAGGAGGAGGCAGAGAAAAAGAGGAGGCCGGCAATTATTCCCAGCGAGCGAGAGAAGGGGACGCAAGAGGAGAGGAAAGAGGAGGACAACCGCTTCACCGGAGAAGAAGGATAGAGCCCTGTCGTTATTATATCTCTTGTATTTTTCTCGTCTGGTGAGATTATTGTAAAAGGCTTTTTCTCCTCCACCTTCGGAAACTCGCTTTCCGGAAAGGAGGATCTTCATAGTGAAAGTGCTTGGGCATCATCCCCGGTGAGAAAACTCACCTCCGTGGAGTAGGAATCCTTATTCCGAACCACGTTATATCTTGTGTCTGAGTCTCGATTGCTGGTGCTGGTTTTTGCGTTTCATCTACTTCATCTTTTTATTCTTTACTGATTGCGGCCTGTGAGAACCCTCTGAGATCTCCATCCGTGCTTCACTGCATCGGAAAGGAGTGAACAGACTTCACCCGTTCCGCATCAGTTGGCGCCGTCTGTGGGAAACATTTGAGCTGGACGTCGAGATGCAACCCGAAGAAATACAACAACCTGATACCTCTGCGGCGGAGGAGCGCCCCATCACCCTTCTACCATCGCAACTAAAGGCCTTGATGGATGACGCTATCACAGAAGCCCTGGCTAGGGAAAGGAAAAGGACCGGATATCTGCATCCGCACTCCGGGGAACCTTCTTCCAGAGATCTACCCCCAGAAATACCTCCCCCCTCCCGTACAGCCGCCAATGGTGAGGTATTGCTTGGAGGTGGACTTGGGGGAAGAACACCTCAGAATACTATGCCCTTCACCCAAACGCGCCGGGAGGAGCAAGGTGAAAGTCAATCCACCAGACCTCCGGAAGTATACGAGCCCTGTCCCTTCACGATGGACATTCTTTCGGAGCTCCCTCCATCCTACTTCCGGAATCCTCAGGTCAATGAGTATGATGGTTCGACAGATCCTGACGAGCACATATTTCAATTCGATGGAGCGGCCTCGCTTCATCTTTATATCTGACGCTCTCAAGTGCGAGTCTTAGAACCACCTACCGCTCGGTGCAAAAGTGGTTCACTACTCTGCCCCCGGGGTCTATCACTTGTTTCACTGACTTCCAGAGAATGTTCAGTCGAAAATTTGTCAGCTGCAAGGCGTATAAACAAGACGCCTCTATGTTAATGCATATCACCCAGGGACCTTCGGAATCCCTTAGGGGGTATATTCATCGATTCACTTTAGCAGCCCGGGGGATCCCCGCCACCCGATCTGAGTCTTTCAGAGGTGCTATTCAGCATGGGCTGTGGGAGGGCCCCTTCCTCAATTCCTTGTTAAGACAACCCACAGATAGTTACGAAGAGCTACTGAGCCGTGCGGAGCAGTTTATCCACGAAGAAGAAGGATTAAAGGTACGGAGGGCGACGGATCGCCACTGGCAGTCCCCATGAAAGAGTTCGTCTCACGCTCTTCAAGCCCCCTCGGAGTATACAAGACCTTTTCTAGAGGTTCCGAGGCCTTGTCCGATGCTGCAAGGTGTTCGCCCTACCCCACCATTACAAATCATGGCTGCTGAAGCGCTTCCTCCTGTGAGGACATGGAAAGAACGTGAAATGGAATTTTACGATCGTGATGCCTCTGGCGACCCTTGGGACCGGGGATCCGCGTAACCCCGACCCCGTTCTTTTGCCAATATCACCAGAATCGCCACGATGTAGTGGCCGTTACAAGAAGAATTGGATCGCCTCCATACTGCATATCTGCAAGTAAAGTTTCAGGCAGGAGGGCCGACGCGGCGAGGCCCCCGGCCTAATGTAACCCGTCCAGGGCCGTATAATCAGCAACCCCGGGTCGCTTTCCAAATGCCATCCCAGGAGGTCGTCTCTCAAGAAGGCCCATCAGGGGAGGGCCCTTCATCCAATCTAGATGACATTCCCACACGGGGAGTTATTCATGTTATAGCTGGAGGACCTACCGACGGGGACTCCAACCGGGCACGGAAGTCGTACACCCGTCTCATGGAGAGTTGGGCCATCATCGCCGACCAGACTATTCAAGTTGCACCGCCCGTTTCGTTCGGGCCAGAAGATCTGCAAGGTGTCCTGCTGCCCCACACGGACGCCTTGGTTATCCGTGTATCCCTGGCCAATTATGAAGTGGCCCGGGTACTAGTTGACTCATTAATATCCTTTTCCAGGAAGCCTTCGGACAAATGCAGCTGGGAAATGCCCAATTAGAAGACGTGTCTACTCCCCTCTTCGGATTCGCAGGGCACATGGTTCACCCGAAGGGACAGATATCATTGCCTTTAACTCTGGGTGTAAAACCTAGCCAAAAAACCAGTATAATTCCTTTCCTTATTGTGGATGCTCCGTCCACTTATAACGCTATTCTTGGGCGTCCTTTCCTCACCCTTTTTCAGGCAGTGGCTTCCCCATACCACCAGAAGCTGAAATTTCCAGTAGGTCAATCGGTGGGTGAAGTTCGTGGAGAACAGAAGGCCTCCAGGAGTTGCTACGTGCAAATGGTTCGGGACGATCAAAAGAAAGCCCGAACCGAGGACCTGAAGGGCAAAGCTGTCATCATCACTGATGTCTGCGTCCTGGAGGAATCCCCCCCAAAGTCGATAAAATAGAGGAGGGAGAACTGGTGGAGATCGCTCCAGGAAAGGCCACCCGAATAGCACAACAGTTGGATGTCAAAGAAGAGCTGGTGGCTTGCCTGAAGGAGAATGAAGACATCTTTGCAAAGGATGTGCATGATCTCACGGGGATCCACCCTCATGTGGCGGAACATCATCTCAATATCATTCAAGGAGCCCGACCCGTCCAACAGAAGAGGCGACATTTTGGACCAGAAAAGGACAAAGTCATAGCAGAAGAGGTGGACAAACTACTAAAAGCGGGTCATGTAAAGGAAATCCAGTTCCCCGAATGGGTCTCTAATGTAGTTTTAGTTCCCAAGCCTTCGGGGCAATGGAGGATGTGTATCGATTTCCGTGATTTAAATAAAACATGCCCTAAAGACTGCTACCCCTTGCCTCATATTGACCAATTGGTGGATTTACAAAGGGATATGGGTGGTATCCCTAATGGATGCATATCAAGGGTATCATCAAATACCTTTGGCCCAAGAAGATCAAAAGAGGGTTAGCTTTGGATCGCGGGGGTTATACGCTTATGTTGTAATGCCGTCCTAAATGCAGGAGCCACTTATCGCTTTTATGGACAAAATCTTCATGAGCAGAAAGGGAAGAATGTGGAGGTATACGTCGACAACATCTTGGTCAAATCAAAGGTTACTCGGGATTTAGTCAATGACTTAAATGAAACCTTCGCTACATTAAGGCGGTTTAATATGAAGCTAAACCCTAACAAATGCCTGTTCGGGGTAAAGAGTGGCAAGTTCTTGGGGTACATAGTGACGGGAGAAGGCCGCAAGCCAACCCTGAGAAAGTGCAAGCCCTATGCAACATGAAGTCACCTGCTAGTCTGCGAGAGACCCAAAAGTTGGTGGGCAGGATTGTTTCTTTATCCCGATTTATAGCCAGATCAGCGGACAAAGGGCTGCCTTTTTTCAAAATTTTGCGCAAGGCTGTTAAATTTTAGTGGGATGATCAATGTGAGCAGGCTTTCCAGGAGTTGAAGAAATATTTGGCTGGACTCCCCTTGCTAGCCAAACTAATACCCGGAGAACCATTATGGATGTATCCGAGAAGGAAGGAGTCGGTTCGGTATTATTGAAACAAGAAGGTTCTCATCAAGAACCTATTTATTATACCACCATATTCAAGGGGGCGGAATTCTGTTATACGGAGCTGGAGAAGTTGGCGTATATCCTAGTACTAACCGCCCGCAAATTAAGGCCATACTTCTTGGCTCATCCCGTCACCGTTCTAACACACAGCGAATTGGGTAAGGTCGTCACTAAGCCAAATTTTTCTGGAAGATTGGCCAAATGGGTAGTAGAACTAAGCGAGTATGATATTCACTACCAACCTCGAACGGTTATCAAAGCCCAAGCCCTCACGATTTTCGCAGAGAGGTACCGCGCGCGGAAGATGGTTCGAACAAAGGAGGAGTCGAGGCATAGAATATATTCAGAGACGCGGTTCTTCAGATCTACGGCAATGGCGTTGGCATCTTATTAATTTCCCCGGAAGGTGAAGAAACTCGATTAGCAGTTCGCTTGGAATATCAGTCATCTAATAATGAAGCAGAATATGAAGCCATTCTAGTGGGACTACAGGCTGCTAAAGCAGTAAGGGCTTCTTCCATTGTGATCCACTTGGATTCCCGGGCTGGTAATATCACAACTTCAAGGTTCTTTGCGGTTCGGGAGGAAAGGTCGCATAGGTATTTCAAGACTTTGAGAAAGAAAAAGCTCAATTTCACAGGTCCTCTTGAAGCAAATCCCGCGGGAGCATAACGGGAAGGCAGATGAATTGGCTCGGATGGCTAGCACTATGGGAGGAATAAAATCCTCGGAAGCAATCCATATGAGCGTTCATACTTCCTTAGCAATATGCAGCGTGGAGGGAGACGTACCTGAATCAAGCCTAACTCTTGATTGGAGGACCGACATCATAGCTTATTTACGGCACGGGAAGATCCCTGAAGGGAAAATAGCGGCATCCACTTTAATAAACCGAGCTAAACGGTTCATCCTCTTAAATGAAGACCTATACAAGACCTCTTTTGGACGACCCTTGTTAAAATGCCTGGGAAACGAGGATGCAGAATGGGTACTCCGGGAAATCCATGAAGGATGTTGCAGCAACCATTTAGGAGGGAGAGCTTTAGCAAGAAAGGCTTTATTGGCAGGATACTTTTAGCCTACTCTTCAACAAGATGCTGCTCATATAGTGCAGACCTGCATCGCTTGTCAGAAGCATAGAAACCGTTCTGAACGGCCAGCTGAGTTAATGAAAGTCGTCATCTCTTCTTGTCCCTTCGATCAATGGGGAATAAATATAGTGGGCCCGATACCGACGGCACCTTTACAAAGGAAGTTTTTGTTAGTAGCTGTGGATTATTTTTCCAAATGGGTGGAGGCAGAGCCCTTAGCCAAAATTACTGAGAATGCCGTAATACAGTTCTTATGGAAAAATATCATTTGTTTCCAGATGGTATTCCTCGGAAAATAGTCAGTGACAATGGACGACAGTTCCAAGGAAAAAAGATCCAAGAGTGGTGCCAAAGTCTCAACATTCAGCAGGCTTTCACTTCGGTAGCCCATCCTCAAGCAAATGGGCAGGTGGAGGTAACTAACAGGATCCTCATTCAAGGATTAAAGACTAAGTTGGGTGCTCAGAGGGGAAACTGGGTAGAGGAGTTACCAGGCATCCTGTGGGCCTATCGAACCACACCCAAGACAAAGAACGGAGAAACTCCTTTAGTTTGGTATACGGGCGAAGCCATTATTCCGGCTGAGGTTTTGTTGAATAGCGCTGATAAAGGCATACGAACCAAATCGTAACCAACTTATCCAAGCAATCGAATTGACTTGGTGGAGGAAAGGCGGAGATGGCACGGAGGCGAGCGGAATTTTACAAGCAAAGGGTACAAATGAGCCTTTAATAAGAAAGTGGTGCCTCGAGATTTCAAGAAGGAGATTTGTTTTATGTGAAAGTCAACTCATTGAGACCCCGGAATTGGCTCCCAAGCTGGGAAGGACCTTATGAAATACACTGCAGAAGTGGGTCATACATACTATCTGAAAGATGATCAAGGCAAAGAGCTTCCACGACCTTGGAATGCCCTTCATTTAAAACTCTTCCATACTGTATGAGAAATATGGAATAGAAGAAGAGAAATTATGAAACTCCAAAGGAAATACTTCTTGAATTGATTGCGTTCATTAGAGGCCAAGTATTTTCCAAATTTCATTAAGGGGTTACTTACAAAAGCAATACAGTATTGTTAATAAGTCTTGAAGAAGAAGAGGAAAAATAGAGAGAACATTCACATGTCAAAACGGGATATTAAATTACAACTTAAACTGGTCGGGAGGATAACGGCGAAAGCCAGCCTCCCAATTTAAAGAAAAGGAAGGATAGGTTGGAGGAGGCAACCCTTGGGCGACATATTGCCGAACCGCATCATTAAATCCATCTTGATAGGTGGAACGCATTAAAATGATGAGTCACTCCTCGCGATTCGGACGGTCAGGGCTTCGCTCTCGATGCAGCCTCTCGCATGTCTCTTGCTGCTCTTGAAGACTTCGACGCACATCCACATAGCGCCGTGACACCTCCATAATAGCATCGGCCAAGATGGAGACATCATCGGCTCGGGAACTTTGGTCCTGCTGTACAAGGTGCATCATCTCCACCATATTTTGACACATGGAAGCCGAAATCCCCTCCACTGCTTCGGAATACGATCTGGTTCGGGCAAGTTCAGTGCTCATCCTCTGGAGGGAAGTTTCCTGCCTGCGTAGACGGGCATGAGCATGCGCCCGGGAAGTTATAAGGGATGAGTTTTCTTGTACCTCCTTGCACAAGCGGGTACGAAGGTCCCCTATCTTATCTTGTGCTCGCTGATATTGAATCTGAAGACGAGCAATGGCGTCAGAATCCTGTTGCTTCCCCTTGAGGAGCTCTGCTACCTGTCCTTTAAGACGTAGTAACTCTTGAGCCGAGGAAGATTCTGCGCCAAGAGAGGCCGACTGGATTTCCTGCTGTGGGACGAGTGGCTCTGCACCTGGGCGTGGTTGCTCCTTTAATGCTGCAATAGTGTCAGCATCCTTTTGAATTTGCCGGCGAGCTGCGGCTAATTGCTCTTGGCATAGGTGCAATTGTTGTAGCAGGAGTCGTTCTCGATTTTGAGCATCCGCCAAGCTTTCCCGTTGTTGACGCTCCCATTCTTGGGCTTGAACTTGGTGTTGATGAAGGGAGCGATCCAATTCTTTATGGTTGGTCAGGGCCTACATACCGGTCGAGGGAAAAGAAATTGATCAGCTAAACAAAGCTAAGGAAACTGAGTAAAGAAACATACCAGGTCCAGAGCATGGCGCAGGCCTTCCATGCGAGGAACCACTTCCTCCAAGTTTAGAATCCGAAGACTCCGAGGAGAAAGGGAAGAAGACGGGACGGAAGATGCTGAAGAAGGAACCTCTCCTATAAAGGAGAGAAGGAGGGTGGAATCCATCGGTTGAGAAGGGAAAGAGGGAAGCGCATCATTTGGATGGCCCACGGAGGTGGTAGTCGGGGGCGGCAGATCCATAGGTGCCGGGAGGATATGTGTCTCGCTGGGTTGGGGGTTGATAGCGGAAGGAAAGACGGAAGGAGGTTGATCGAAGGAAGGATCTTGAGACGACGAGAGGATGAGCATTGGGCTGGAGGAGCCCGCGATAGGGATGCAAGACGTAGAGAAGCCCTGGTCAGGGCCCACTGGAGGGGAGGGATTCTGCAGGCGATGAGCCAGGGGGGAAGTTGGCAGTGAAGGGATATCCACCGCCATGGGTTCAGAAAGGGAAGGATTGGCCGAGGAAAGGGAAGATAAAGGTGATCCATCCCCTGTAACTGGCTGACATGGGAATACACCTTCCCCAGGTTCATCCCCTGGTTGCAGGGAAGGAGAAGATGATTTCCAAACATTGGTGGCGGAAGGAGAAAGAATGGGAAAGTTAGGGTCTGTAAGGACCCTGGTTTCCTCCGGGATGGGGGTAGTGAGGGTCACCGGAGGAGGAAAGGGAGAACGGCGAGGTGAATCGGGTATGATGGTGATTGGGGAAGGTGAAGCGGAAGAAGAAGCAGAGGGCTGACCAGCATCCCGTTTGCGATTCGGGTAGCGGCCCGCTATCTCCTGGAAGAAGTTAGAATGCATCTTGGGGGTCTGAAAAAGAAAAGGAAAAAGAGGGGTTGGGAAGAAAGAATCGGGGGAACGAGGTTTGGCGGCGGCGGAGCAAACAGATGAAGAAGAAGGAGACCAAAAGGCGGAAGGAGGAGGATGACAGGAGAAACTAAGACCAAAGAACCCCTATAAAAGGGGGTAAAATGGGCTTGCAGCCATTAGTGGGCCTCTCATCTGTGGTAAAATGGAAAGAAGGGTTTATATTTCTAAATGTCACATTATGTACTAAAGCCCCTCATTTGCAGAGGAAGGAGGGAAACCAAAGAGGAATGATATGAAGGCTTTACCTCCTTTACGCTCATTGCCCTGGCGCCATATACAAAAGTTTCTATCCCCGCAAGGAAGAGCGGAAGATATCCCCGTGTGGTGGTGGAACGGAAGAACCGATATCCTTCGATTATTATTTATTCTATATACAAGTTTCTATCCCCGCAAGGAAGAGCGGAAGATATCCCCGTGTGGTGGTGGAACGGAAGAACCGATATCCTTCGGTTATTATTTATTCTATATACAAGTTTCTATCCCCGCAAGGAAGAGCGGAAGATATCCCCGTGTGGTGGTGGAACGGAAGAACCGATATCCTTCGGTTATTATTTATTCTATATACAAGTTTCTATCCCCGCAAGGAAGAGCGGAAGATATCCCCGTGTGGTGGTGGAACGGAAGAACCGATATCCTTCGGTTATTATTTATTTTATATACAAGTTTCTATCCCCGCAAGGAAGAGCGGAAGATATCCCCGTGTGGTGGTGGAACGGAAGAACCGATATCCTTCTGTTATTATTTATTTTATATACAAGTTTCTATCCCCGCAAGGAAGAGCGGAAGATATCCCCGTGTGGTGGTGGAACGGAAGAACCGATATCCTTCGGTTATTATTTATTCTATATACAAGTTTCTATCCCCGCAAGGAAGAGCGGAAGATATCCCCGTGTGGTGGTGGAACGGAAGAACCGATATCCTTCGATTATTATTTATTCTATATACAAGTTTCTATCACCGCAAGGAAGAGCGGAAGATATCCCCGTGTGGTGGTGGAACGGAAGAACCGATATCCTTCGTTTAAAACTTTTTCTATATACAAGTTTCTATCCCCGCAAGGAAGAGCGGAAGATATCCCCGTGTGGTGGTGGAACGGAAGAACCGATATCCTTCGGTTATTATTTATTCTATATACAAGTTTCTATCCCCGCAAGGAAGAGCGGAAGATATCCCCGTGTGGTGGTGGAACGGAAGAACCGATATCCTTCGGTTATTATTTATTCTATATACAAGTTTCTATCCCCGAAAGGAAGAGCGGAAGATATCCCCGTGTGGTGGTGGAACGGAAGAACCGATATCCTTCGTTTATTATTTATTCTATATACAAGTTTCTATCCCCGCAAGGAAGAGCGGAAGATATCCCCGTGTGGTGGTGGAACGGAAGAACCGATATCCTTCGGTTATTATTTATTCTATATACAAGTTTCTATCCCCGCAAAGCGGAAGCTATCCCCGTGTGGTGATGGAGCGAAAGAACCGAGATCCCCGCTTATATATCACTTTTGTCCCCAAAAGGGAAGGAAGTCAAGTCCTTGTTTAACCCTATATTGTTTTATCCTTGCAAAATAGCGTAACTAATTCATTCGATGATTCTATATCCCAAGCAGATTATAAAACTAAGAGCCAAATATATCTCCGTTATAAGTAAGTTTATGTGTATACTGGAAGAAGTAAAGTGTGATACAATGCCAAGATACTGGAGAAAGAAGACAAACCGGGAAAGTTCATGGAAAAAGAATTACATATTCGAGTCATCTACAAGGAAGAATAACAAACAATGCTCTTATATATCCCAAGTATAGCTTTTTGCTAGAGGGACAGAGAGGGAAGTCCCTTGTAGGGTTGAGGTTGGCACAATAGTTGGCGCCTAGGATTACTACAGAAGGTCCGCCTCGCCAATTCCTTTGGGACCCTATCGCTTGTTGGCGCAGGAACGATTATGGGCGAAGTTTCTCCACTTGCCGTAAACACTCCACCTGTTTTTCCAAGGTAGCTATATATCGGCGATCATTTATCTGTTCTCTAGAAGGCGAGGAACTGCTGCCCTGCTCCGATATTCTGTCCATGGCAAGCAAAGGAAAAAGGAGAATGAGGGAAGCTATCAGGTAGAGGTCGGTGGTTTTTATGGCGATGAAGGGGAAGAGTGCATTCATTGGTAGGAGAAGTAGGGACCATAAATGCCAGTAAAGCAGAGGAAATGTGGGGGCAGTAGTGAGAAGGTTGACGGGACTACAATTGTAATTAAGAGGGTCCGAATCCCCGAGACATGATAGAAGAAGGCATGTTCAGATCAGATCACCGTCCTTTTGGAAGACAGAAACATTACTTCTATAGGAAAAAGACAAGAATGGATATCATTTGCCTCCCTGATTTTTTATTAACATATTTGAAACGATTACATTAACTTGATCTACAAAGATTTTCCATGATTACTCCTAATGTAAGAAGCGAGATGTCTCTTTGGGAGGAGAAGGAGCTAATATGACTCAAGCGCCGCCTTGAGGGGAGGAAGAACTGGACCTTCATCGAAAGAGGAAGGATGAGTCTTCGGGGAACCGGGACGAAAGTCGCCGTGGAAGTGGGGAAGTTCACGCAAGAAGACGAGGATCTCCCATCGATACTCCCACGTGAAGGGAGGATTCCACACCGGCCAAGAAGGAGGGGAAAGGAGCGCGGAAGGACCTCCTTGCCGGAGGGGTGGGAGCTGGTTGGGGAGGCGGATATGGAAGGGGGAGGAAGGCTGAAGTGGCAGTTGAGCAGGTCTCCGAATCTTCAAATTCCTCAGAGACCCAGTCTTGTAGTTCAAAAGATTCTGACTCTGAAGAAACTTCGATGGGATGCCCTGCTGAAGCCATAATAAGAAGATAGCAGGACGAAGACATGGGGGACGAAGGATTTATAATGGAAGGAAAGAGGCAACCGAGGTTCTGGGAAAGGGAAAGAAGACGAAGAGATCGATACCATTTCCAAAGCAGTAAGAGAAATAAGGAAGATCAACAAGCAGGAGCTATTTAAAGCGTCGCCCGAACCGAAATCGGAGCGGATATGAATGATGTCAGGTAAAGACCTTGCGAGTGAATTCCCAAACTGAAACCGGGATGGGTGTGAATAATATCAGACAACATACTCCCAGCAGATTCCCGAACCGAAAATGGGGCGGAGGTGGATAATGTCATTTAATATCCCCTCCATAAGCCCGAGCCAATAAAGTGATTACACCATCCTATACAAGAAGGAGGAGGAGTTTTAAAAGGGGTCCAGAATTCCCGACCCGTCCAAGAAGCATGCCAAGAAGGTGATAACTAAGCCTATAAATAAATTCATCATTCAAAGGCAGAAGAGAGGCTATTGATAAAATTATCAAAGAAGAAGAATAGTATAAATTACAATTCAAAGAGTTCAGGCGGACAGTTAGCTAGCGCCTCCGTAGGATCTAAATAACTAGTATCCGTGCCAGGAGGCAGGTATCCTCGCCGCATTTTGAAATCTGAAGACCCTCAAACCCTAGTATAAAGAGATCTACCCTTTCTTGACATAACGCCTCTTGAGGTCGGGCTTCCTCGCCTTTAGTCGGTCCCGATATTGAGCCACTGGTTTGACTTTCGCCAATTTGATCGCCAAAACATCTCTCTCGGTGGCTGCTTTTATAGCTCGTTGTCCTAAGGCTGAAAGAGCTTCAAGATACTCCTGTTGGAAGATGGATTGCTGCTGGGCCACCGGTGATAAGGTTCGGGAAGAGCCACATCGCAGAGGAAAGTTCTCGAACACTTCTTTACACAGGATTCCCGGGTAAGAGCCCAGGCTTGACGTTCCAGGTTAAGGCGGTTGCATTCTTGTGGAAGCTGTGAGATAGTAGCCGCAGAGTCAAGATCCTCGAGCATGGCATCCATAAGATATCTTTTATGCTCCTTCGCTTCTGAGTCGATGTCTACCGCCGCAGCCTCACTAGATTGCAAGAAGAGGCGCTGTCTAGTTCTTCATTTTTCGCTGCAGCCTCTTTCTCACTTCAACCAAGGCTAGTTGCATCGTGGCCTTCGTGATTGACCCCTAAAGTCCGCCTCCTTTGCCTCTTGTTCGCTTAATCGTCGCATGCGAGCTCTTCTCACCGCGACACGATGACAAAATGGTGAGTCTCCACACTAGATCGAATCGGGCCGTGGACTACCATGTTGTTATGTTGAGTGGAGGCCTAAAAGGAGAGAAAAAATATCAGCATAGGGAAAATACCCATAGCAAAGAGGAGGAGGAGGAGGAGTAAATACATCTGCTAGCAACTTGCCCACTTGCTCACACGGGCCTCAGATACCCGATCGTTAAAGAATTTTACTCAAGGGTGCCGAATTTTCAAAGAAAGATCCCAGAGAGGCCCTGAGGAACCGGAAGGAAGGGTCTTCTTCCTTCCAAGAAGATGGGGGCCCGCATGGCGCAGAGGGGCAGGAACTATTCTCGAGTCGACGACGCTTGGAGCTTGGAGGATTCCGCATGAGGAGGCCGGGTGAATTCTCAGGTGGAGGGAGAAGAATGCAAAACCGGGAGGGAGAATCCTCCTCGGGGGAGCTAGAGAAGAGGCAGGAGGTGTTGCCTTCTTCGGGTTCATAAATGATTAAGGGTCGAGCTTCCGGCTGATGGGAGGACAAGGGAAGGAGAGCCGATGAACTTGAAGCTCCTTTCTTGATAAACGCAGCTTCTTCCGAGGAGATGACGGAGCTGCTGTGGATTTTCCTCTCTTAGTCAGGGTCTTATTCTTCTTGGCCCTCGATCGACTTCTTCCACCAAAGCCTTCAGATCGACGATTATCTACAAGATATACCGTAAGAAAGATGAATGCCCTAAAAAGGAAGTCACATTGCAGGATAAATGTCACCCTACCTATAGCAACCGAAGTCGTCAAAGGTAGAGGAGACAATCCAAAGTGGCTTAAGAGGGGAGTTTCTAGCAGATGGTTCGAGCAATAATGTAGCTCTCCTAAGACTCTATACACTTCCGGGAAGGGACATTTGGTCCTCATTTCCCGGAAAGAAGGCAATTCAGGAAGGTCTACCTTCCAAGTATCGGAGTAAGGTAAAGCTTCTGGGAGTTGTACAAAGAAATATAAGGCTTCCCAACCCTTGTGGGAAGTAGGCAGGTTCACCAGGAATTGGGCAATGAACGATTAGACAAATAGAAGAGGCCTGCCTTAGAAGACTTTAATTGGAAGAAGCAATGGAACATCTCGGGGGTCAAAGAGAGGTTCAAATGTTGGAACACTATATGGGCTCCCGATAGAATCCGGAAGGAGTTGGGGGTGAATTGGTTCAGAGGTAGTCCATAGAAGTTTAAGAGGTCCAGATAGACCTGTGGTACTGGCAGGGATAGGCCGTTAAGAAATTGTTCATAAAAAAAGCATGTCAAGCCGGGAGGAGGTTTATGAGGTCGATGCAGTTTGGTCGTGAAACAACATTTTATAGAAGGCTCTATGTAGTTGTTCCTTAGGTTAAAGAAATAATGGTTGCAATCTAACTGAGTTATGGTATGTTCATACCAAAGTGTGAAGAGAGGGTCCTAGGAGCCATGGGTATGAACGAAGCAGAGCACTTACTCGGAGGGTAAAGAAGAAACGTGTGAGGAAGGGAAGAACAGGGTCGCCGCAACACCGCCGATGAGAATCACGGGAGAAAAAGAACTGGCTGGATTACTGAGCACACTAACCGATACCTAAAATAAGAAGGCGAAGGTTTATATAGGGTTTTCCGCAACGATTCAGCTGCACAGAAGGAGAAGGGGAAGCGGATCCCATGGGCCCAGTGGGCCTCCTTCAATATACTAGGGGGAGTTATAGGGGAACGGATGGATTTAAGCCGAAGAAATGAAGAATAGGTCAGAAACTTTATGTACATTGGAAAGTCAAGCTTATAACTTCGCTTGACTATTTTTCGGGGTTGACTAATGATACTACAGGTACCTTCTTTACATAATCCCCGATAGAGGGGTTAGCGGGTGACCTAAGATCCGGTCCAGAATATATGGCTCAGCTAAGAAAGGAAAGGAACATTGGCACGGGTGAATATTGAGAGCCATTGGCACGGACGAACCTCAGAAGTCATTGGCACGGGTGAACCTCAGAAGCCATTGGCACGGGCGAATATTGAGAGCCATTGGCACGGACGAACCTCAGAAGTCATTGGCATGGGCGAGTATTGAGAGCCATTGGTACGAGAGAGGTAATGAAAGCAATTGATACGGCAAAGGAGAGGCGGAGGACACTTTGCCAAGAAGCCAGCACAATCTGATCCCCACAAAGGGAAGTTGAGCATGGGAAGGAGAGGAATTGGTTCGGTTTGATGAGGAACCCTAGGGCTAGGGCGCTCGTGGGCTATAGACCTAAAACTAGCTTCCCTCAACACAGAAGGTTGAGGGAGATAGTCTAGCCTAGATGCCCGAAAAGTGTAGGGAAAGGGTGTTAGGCAACGGCCTGGGAGGCCCCACATAATATTCCAAAGAGTCTCCACTCCTAATATCTGTAACAAAATTATTCTCCAGGGAAAGGTGGTGGCCACGTGTACGATGAAGATAACCCACGACGTTATGATGAAGGAAAGGAGGGGGAGATAAAAGAGGAGGAGGCAGAGAAAAAGAGGAGGCCGACAATTATTCCCAGCGAGCGAGAGAAGGGGACGCAAGAGGAGAGGAAAGAGGAGGACAACCGCTTCACCGGAGAAGAAGGATAGAGCCCTGTCGTTATTATATCTCTTGTATTTTTCTCGTCTGGTGAGATTATTGTAAAAGGCTTTTTCTCCTCCACCTTCGGAAACTCGCTTTCCGGAAAGGAGGATCTTCATAGTGAAAGTGCTTGGGCATCATCCCCGGTGAGAAAACTCACCTCCGTGGAGTAGGAATCCTTATTCCGAACCACGTTATATCTTGTGTCTGAGTCTCGATTGCTGGTGCTGGTTTTTGCGTTTCATCTACTTCATCTTTTTATTCTTTACTGATTGCGGCCTGTGAGAACCCTCTGAGATCTCCATCCGTGCTTCACTGCATTGGAAAGGAGTGAACAAACTTCACCCGTTCCGCATCAGGTAGCTAACTCAACCATAGCAAAGTTGGTACTTTAGGACATTTCCAAGGTGTTGGTACAGGGGCACCAGATAATTGAACCTGGATTTTGATTATGGTAAAGGTTCAAAGTTAAGCTCTTATTGTTATCTCATGAGTTGTGTTAAGTGTGCAGGAAGTGTTTAAGCCAAGCTGAAGGACAGCGACACCTGGAGAATCTCAGGATAAGAAACTTGTTGATGCCGTAAGCATCACTCCTTAGTTTTGATGTATGAACCGTAGTTAAAGTTAGGAAGTACTTGTGTTCTAATATTAGTGTTAAATGTGCAAACTTAATAGGAAGTCCTAGTAGGTTGTGTTGATCGGATACTAGGCAATTGACTTGACAGATCAGGGGGATCGGACACCAGGCATGAAGTCCAGATGGGTCACGTGGACCAGACATTTGGCATGAAGATCGGTTGGGTCAGGAGACCAGACAATCAACAAAAAGTTCAGCTGGGTCAGGCATACCGGACAGCTGGTGGAAGCCTTGGTGGGTCAGATCGGATATCAAGAGTGGTAAGTCCGACAGGTAAGCCTCGAGTGAAGAGGTGAGGTCGAGTCCTCTGTAGGGGGACAAAGCTAGGTATCGATCCGACGAAAAGTCCGCATGTGACTTAGTAGTCGAGATCGTGTAGTATTACTACTGCTATCTCATTTTATTTCATCTATTTGTGCTAATCTCGTTTTGCAGGGATTAGTCGACTGAATGTACTCTAGTCGACAGAGATCCAGTCGACTCTGTTTGATTAAGTCGATAGGATACACACATGGCAGGATTAGCTGGTGATCGGTTGAAGATATGACACTGTAGTTGGAAAGTGTTTCAGTCGACTGGGGAGGTTCAGTCGACTGAAGTGGGAAACTTCCCAATGCGGAGCTTTATGACCTGGAGTCGACTGAAGAGGTTTCAGTCGATTGGAAGACCAGAGGTTCCATATCGACAGGCTGATGTGGAGTCGACTGGAAGGCATTCTAGTCGACTGAAAAAGATTTATAAAATAAGTGCTCGACAAGATCCGAACAAGAGATAAAAACTACGTCGAAGTGCTGTCGAAATTCTTGCTTGTCCACAAAAGCTTATATTTCACATCAAGGCGATCTTCTGACACTCTGCGATAACTTCAACGGTCCATTTAATGTTGATATAACGTTCTTGTATTGTTCATTTTATTTTTCACTTGTGTACTTAAATTCAAGAGTAGGTAGTGTGTTATCCATCTCTAATCTTTGTAAAAAGCAAAACCCTCTGAAGTCGAGAGTTCTCGAGTCGAAGGGCATTTAGTGATTGCCCATCGAGGTAGCTCTCGGAAGAGCTACGAGCCTTGGAGTAGCAACCCAGTTAGGGTTGTGAACCAAGTAAAATAAGTGTACTCATTTTTATTTCCGCTGCATACTCATAATCGTTTTTAAAATATCCAAAAAATTTTAAAATTTTAATTGAAATTACAATCTCTGAGATTCACCCTCTCTCTCGGAGAATCACGATCCTACAATTGATATCAGAGCGGGGGTGCTCTGAATTTGGTGCAACCATCATCGAGAGCACTAGGAAAGTTTTCTTTATTTTTCTAGCGGTAGATTAATTTTTATTATTTTTCTGCACTCTAGATTAATTTTTATTATTTTTTGAACTTTAGATTAATTTTTATTATTTTTCTGCACTTTAGATTAATTAAAATATTTTTTGCACTTTAGATTAATTAAAAAGATTTTTCTACACTTTAGATTAATTAAAATTAATTTTCTGCACTTAGAAAATATTTAATTTAATTTTTTTTACCTTAGAAAATATTTAAATTATTTTTTGTATTTAGAAAATATTTAATTTAATTTTCTTACTTTAAAAAATATTTGATTTAATTTTTTGCACTTAAAAAATATTTAATTTAATTTTCTATACTTAGAAAATATTAAATTTAATTTTCTTGTCTTAGAAAATATTTGATTTAATTTTTTGCACTTAGAATATATTTAATTTAATTTTCTTGCCTTAGAAAAATATTTGATTTAATTTTCTACACTTAGAAAATATTAAATTTAATTTAATTTTCTTGCTTTAGAAAATATTTAATTTAATTTTCTTTCTTTAGAAAATATTTTATTTAATTTTCTGCACTTATAAAATATTTAATTTAATTTTATTTCTTTATAAAATATTTGATTTAATTTTGTGCACTTAGAAAATATTTAATTTAATTTTCTTACTTTATAAAATATTTGATTTAATTTTCCGCACTTAAAAAATATTTAATTTAATTTTCTTTCTTTAAAAAATATTTTATTTAATTTTTTGCACTTAGAAAATATTTAATTTAATTTTCTTGCATTAGAAAATATTTGATTTAATTTTCTGCACTTAGAAAATATTTCGTTAATAATGTCGCACTTAGAAGGGTTTAATACTGTTTGCCCTCCTCTATTCAACGGAGAGAACTTTTCCTATTGGAAAAGACGAATGAAGTGCTACCTAAAAACCGACCTAGAGGTCTAGTTTTCGATTAGGAAATATTTTGTCTCTCCGATAGATGACTCGGGTGAGTTGTTAGAACCGGAGAAATGGACTGTGGACGTTAAAAAATAGGCTCAAGTCGATTACTAGGCACTTAACACCTTGCAATGCGGACTTACCAAAGAAGAGCTCAATAGGATGAGTCCATTCGAAAACTCTAAGGAATTATGGGATAAATTAATTGAATTGCATGAAGGGACAAATGACACTAGGATAGCTAAACGGGACATGTTACTAAATAAATTATTTAATTGTAAAATGAACGAAAATGAAAATGGTAGTCAACTTCATACACGAATAAAAGATATTTTAAATGGATTACCCTTAATAGGACACTAAATAGAAAATAGGGACATAATTAGGTATACACTTAAGGTATTCCTGAGAAATGCCTTATGGACATTGTCGATGCCTATAAAGTTTCTAAGGATCTTTCCACAATTAGACTAGACAAACTGTTTTGTGAACTTGAACTACACGAACAAGCTAACTTGGGTCAAACCGAGAATGGTATTGCTTTAGTGGCAGGTCAACGAAGAAGGAAAGAAATGAAGGGATTTTGCTTATCGAGTCCGTGAGGGGAAGCTTCGCTTCCCACTTCACCTCGGTAGCTTGTTCATGGCGATCCCATCGATGTCCCCGGATTAAAAAATTTAATCCTAGACAAAAGGGATTGCCCAAACAACCAAGTCATAGTCGTGCTATTCGTTTAGAGAGGTCACTTGAACAAACTCGTTGTTCAAGCGACCATCCTCTATTCTACGAGTAGCCGCGGAATAGACGATGTACGGATCGCCGACTTTTGTATTTATGATCGGGATCTAAGTATTATTTAGCCACAAACAGAATATTACATGCTCATAATTGAAAAACAAAAACAAACATGTTACAAAAGAGAACGAAGAATAGGTATACCTCTCGATCTTCTAATGTATGACCTTCCTCCTTTCGGACGTCGTGTGGGCGATGATCTACCAAAAGTTGAAGCTCCTAGATCGTAAATCTTCCTTCCTTGCTCTTCCAAAGCAAAAGGAAGAATATAAACAAGGTTCTTCTCCTCCCTAAAACCAACCAACAAGGAACAAAAGGAATCCTTGCCGCCGGCCAACAAGGAGGAGGAGATGATGATGGAAACCGACCAAGACACCAAGGGAGACCCCTAAGTCTTGTTTCCACCACTCAAGGAGAAGAGAGGAGAGTCTTTTGGGCGCTGGCCAAGGGCTGGAAAAGAGCTTGAGAGGCTGCTGGACACCGACCAAGTTGAAGGAAGAAGAAGAAAAGGAACAACTTCCTTATTTGGTGCCGCCCAAGCCTCCAAAACCGTAAGCCTCCAAACCCTAATCCTATCTCAATTAGGATTCCTCTCTTGCCGCCCAAAACCCTAGCTCTCCTTGGATTAATCCCACACCAACCCCTTGCCCTCCTTTTATAGAGTTAGGGATAAGCCTCCTTTTTATCTCCACCATTGGTTCTAGGGATTTAATCTCAACCGTCGGATCCAGAGATTTAATCTCAACTGTCAGATCTAGAGATTTAATCTCTACCTTTGGATCTAGAGTTTTGTTTCTATCCATTGGATCTAAGCTTCATGAGGTGTTAATAGGCTACATTAGGGACCATGAGGAGGAGTTGGATCTTGGCCACCCATGGATCAAGCCCACATAAAGTCCGATCCATTAATGATAATCCAATCCACTAAAGGATTATCATTGATCTACCTCACCAACCCCCATAAGATAATATGGGCTCCATATATTATTTGTACATTTTCTCTCCGTGTTTAAGATCTCGAATGTTCGTCGATTAATTAATTTACTGACCATTAATTAATCAATATCTAACTCCATGAGTAGTACCACTCAACCTTTTCATCATGCCGGACCAAGTCCACCTGCAGGGTTTACATGATGAACCTTATGAGCTCCTCAAGGGGACATCATCATCCTAATATATAGGACACGGTTTCCTCCTATAATCAACGACACACCATATAAATAATACTATTTCCCAACTTATCGAGCCTATCGATTTAATCTATAAATCTCGCCCATTGGTAAATCAAAGAGATGAATACTAAGTATATGTGCCCATTATTATATCGGGATTAAGAGCATGTACATAATAATATCTGAGGTCCGATTCGATTATGTAGTCAGCAATAAATCGAATCACCTCTAAGTCGGTCCTGCTCAATACACTCAAAGTGCACTAGTGTGATTCTATGGTCAAGATAAACCAATACCAAATCACACTACAACCATTCCGATGGTTTGTCCAAAGTCATCTCGGTTGTGAGCCTTTACTTATACTTTACAAGGAGCCGATAACATGATCTCCCGTGTGACACCACACACCATGTTATCTATAATGTAATGTATTAGACAATATTGCATTACCATAAAAATACAAACAATGATCATGTGATTCTTATTTCAAAATAAAGATGTTTATACAAAAGATAGACTTTTCAGTATACATCCCAACAATCTCCCACTTATACTGTCCTTAAACTGCCATACATCTGATCCCCATTCCCTCCACATGCCTATCAAAAGCTCTCGCCGGAAGGGCCTTAGTGAAAGGATCTGCCAGGTTATCCTCTGATGCAATCTTGGCCACAGCAACTTCTCCTCTCTTTATGATTTCTCGTATCAGGTGGTACTTGTGCTCTATGTGTTTACTAGCCTTATGGGCTCGTGGTTCCTTCGAGTTTGCAACTGCACCACTATTATCACAATAAATTGTGATAATTCTGGGCAAACCAAGAATCACATCCAAGTCCATCAGGAAGTTCCTGAGCCACACAACTTCTTTGGCTGCCTCAGAGGTTGCCACATACTCAGCTTCCATGGTGGAGTCCGCCATGCATTTCTGCTTGACACTCCTCCATACAATGGCTCCACCTCCCAAAGTAAACACAAAACCTGAGGTAGACTTACTGTTATCCCTATCAGATTGGAAGTCAGAATCCGTGTAACCCATAGGGAGTAATTGGTCTGTCCGGTAAACCAGCATATAATCCCTAGTCCTTCTCAGGTACTTCAATATATGCTTTACCGCAGTCCAATGTCCCTGTCCTGGATTACTCTGATATCTGCTCACCATGCCCATGACAAAGAACATATCTGGTCTCGTACATAGCATCACATACATGAGGATTCCTACTGCCGAAGCATAAGGAACCGCCTTCATCTCCTCTATCTCCTCAGATGATCCAGGACACATCTCCTTAGATAAAGGAACTCCATGCCTGAAAGGTAGAAAACTCTTCTTGGAGTTCTGCATGCTAAAACGATCCAAAATCATATCTATGTATGAAGCTTGGGATAAGCACAACATCCTTTTCCTGCGATCCCTTATAACTTTGATCCCAAGGATGTGTCCCACTTCTCCCAAGTCCTTCATATCAAATTGTTTGGACAATCATACCCTTATGTCCGATAACACCTTGATATTGTTGCCAATCAACAAAATGTCATCTACGTATAGTACAAGAAATACCACTACGTTTCCGTCACATCTCTTGTATACACAAGACTCATCCGAACTTTGAATAAATCCATAAGACTGGATTACCTCATCAAAGCGGATGTTCCAAGACCTCGAAGCTTGCTTCAATCCATAAATGGACCGATTAAGCTTACATACAAGATACTCTTTGCCCTTAGCAATGAATCCCTCTGGTTGCTTCATATAGATGTTTTCCTCAAGACTTCCATTAAGGAAAGCTATCTTGACATCGATCTTCCACACCTCATAATCCATATGAGCTGCTATGCATAAGAGAATCCGGATAGACTTAAGCATGGCTACCGGCGAAAAGGTCTCCTCATAATCGATACCCTCTTTCTGAGTATACCCCTTTGCAATAAGCCTTGCTTTGAAGGTCTCAACCTTCCCATCTATTCCTCTCTTTTACACCATCGGGTGGTTCTACTAGCTCCCAGACCTGATTTGAATCCATAGATTCAATCTCAATATTCATTGCACTTTGCCAAGATACTGCATCTTTATCTTGGATTGCCTCGTCATATGTCCAGGGATCAGGTTCATGTTCGCCAACGACCAAATCAGAAGATTCTCCCAAGAACATGAATCTATCAGGCTGTCTCACAACCCTCCCACTACGATGAGGTATCACCTGTGTATCCTCTGTGATACGCGGTGTAGTGACATGTGGTATATCCTCTTGTACCGGTGGTACTAAAGAAGTGACTTCCCCTTTTAACTCCTCCAGAACAATTTTACTCTTGGGCTTGTGGCTCATCACATAGTCTTCCTCTAGAAATCTGGCATTCGTGCTAACGATCACCTTCTCATCTCTAGGACTATAAAACAAACCACCCTTCGTTCTCCTGGGATAGCCAACGAACATGCGTACTTCTATACGAGGTTCCAACTTACCAACATCTGCCTTCAACATATGTGCTGGACTCCCCCATATCTGAATATGTCTTAGACTAGGCTTTTGCCCAGTCCACAATTCTATGGGAGTAGAAGGCACTGATTTAGATGGAACCAAGTTCAGAATGTACACCATCGTATCTAGATCATATCCCCAGAACGAATCTGGCAACTTAGAATAACTCATCATCGATCTAACCATCTTCATAAGAGTCCTATTCCTTCGCTCTGCTACATCGTTCTGCTGGGGTGTGCCAGGTGCAGTCAATTGGGATTGAATCCCAACCTCTGATAAGTAGTTCCTAAACTCTCCCAAGAGGTACTCACCACCACGATCAGATCGTAGTATCTTGATACTTTTACCTTGACGTTTCTCCACATCAGCCTTGAATTCTTTGAACTTGTCAAAGCATTCAGACTTGTGGCGCATCAGGTAAATGTATCCATATCTTGAGTAATCATCTATAAAAGAGACGAAATACTCAAAACCATCTCTATCCTGGATAGACATAGGACCACACAAATCAGAATGAACCAATTCTAACACATCTTTGGCTCTATACCCCTTGGCCTTAAAAGGCCTCTTGGTCATTTTACCTTCCAAGTAGGATTCGCAGGTTGGGAGATCCTCCACCACTAATGAACCCAAAGGTCCATCAGCTATCAACCTTTGAATTCTGCTTAGGTTAATGTGACCAAGCCTATGATGCCAAAGATATGTTTGGTTCATCTTCGAAGGTTCTTTTCTCTTATTGGAATTAGAAGATGAGTTATTAACTTCAATTTGCATCGTAGGAGGTTTTGGTTCAAGTGTGTACAAATTTCCTAGCAATGCACCCGAACAGATAATGTCCCTATTCCTTCTTATAACAACTCTGTCATTAAAAGAAATAGAATATCCATCCATAAATAATTTAGAAACCAAAATTAAATTCTTTCTAAATAAGGGTACATAAAGGGAATTCTTAAGAACCAAAAGTTTATTTTTCTCAAGAGATAAATAAAACTTCTCCCACTGCAATAGCCGCCACCTTCATGGCATTGTCCAAGTAAATGGTAATCTCTCCCTCAACTTGTCATCGGGTTTCTTGGAACCCCTGCAAAGTATTGCAGACATGATCAGTGGCTCCCGTATCTACACACCAGGTGCCGGTAGATAACATCGCTTAATCATGTTTCAACAACTAGACCAAAGGATATACCTTTGTTCTACTTCGGATTGGGATTGTCCTTCTTCTAATGTCCGTTCTGCTTGCAAGTGAAGTACTTGCCTTTCGGCTTCTTCACTCCTCCCTGAGGTCCTCCCACCACTTTTGCTTCACCTTGTTTCTTCCTCTTCTTGCCTTTCGACTTAGAAGTAGAAACCTTCTGAGCAACCATGGCCTGAGGACACTCTTCGAAGAGTGCATAATTGTACTCCTTAGCAGATAAGACAATATCTAGATTCTTTTCCAATCAACATTATTTGGGTACAGTAAATTTATTTCCTTTAGTATCATAGTAAGTGGACTGAAAGTCATTTTTGAAAATCCTAAGAATCACATAGATCATTACTGTAGATTTCAAAAAATTATTGATTCCTCAAACAATAAAATTTCAAAATCAACCAACACCTCAAAACACCGAGAATATCGTATGCCACGATAGTGTGGACGTATATGAATTCTATATTTGTAAGAGGAGGTTTTACTCATTAATTTTACTATCTTGTCAACCTAACTTTTTGACTAGTAAAATTAATAGTTGGTTTCTCTTCGGCCCTACAAATAAAAGCAGTGACTCCGATGGGGAGGATACTTATATTTGTATCTAAGTGTTCACCATTACTCGGTACCAAGGCAATTATCTCGGGTTATGTGCCTTCCGATGGGAAAGTGCACACGCTCCTTAATAATTCTCTATAATCATATTTGACCTAGTGATCCGTAAACAAACTCATCCGATGGAGAGGAAGGCACTCAGAGCCGACGCGCAAGTTTATTTGCATCAAATCGTAATGGAGGCCGTGGGAATTTATAAAAATTTCCCTCTCCCACTTAGTAATTTGATATTGAGAAATTTTCCTAGCCTACGACATGCATATCAAACAAAAAAAAATAAATATGAAAAATAAATTATTTTCCAACTATTATGACTTTTGTCTTCAATATGTCTCCCGTCGTAACGCCTTCTCGTCCGCTCCTCCTACGCCATGTACGAGCCATCCGGAGATCCGAGCCGAGACTAAAATCTATTTTAATTTACATCCATCGATCCTATACTCCACGAGGGAGTGTACATGAAATCTAGATCGAAAGTAAACTAAAATAGAAAGAGTGGCTAAACAATGCTGTATCTAATTTACAAAAAATTAAATACTAGCCTCGTCAACCCCGAGGATTCAACAAAATAAATATTTACACACATACAATCACATACACACATATGACCATAATAGTCGGATCTTATGCCTGCAACCAAAGAGTTAAACTACGCATATCCTACTATTATCCGACATATATAATATATGAAAAAGTGCATAAAAATTAACCAAATCCTAAACACACAAAATCGAAAATCTCGGCTCTGATACCAATTGTTAGTGCCTATAAGATTCATATATCTCCACAATGGTATGATATTGTCCACTTTGGGCTCAAGCCCTCATGGTTTTGTTTTTGGGCTTTACCCAAAAGGTCTCATACCAATGGAGATATCTTTTCATCTTATAAGCACATGATCTTTTCCATGTTTTACCAATGTGGGACTTTGATTGTATTCTCAATACTCCAACAAGAAAAGCAAAATGTGAATCTGAAGACAAGTCAGAGTCAGAGTCAAATGGAGAAGAAGAAATTGTAAACATGGTCCGGAAGATGTTCAACCGGAGAAAGAAGTTTACAAAGGACGCTAAGAAAGTTATTGATAACAAGACGAGACCCCGATCGGAAGTGACTTGCTATGAGTGCAACGGAAAGGGACACTACAACTCGGAGTGCGCGAACCTAAAGAAGGAAGAAAAACCAAAAAAAGAAAAGAAGAAGAAAGCACTTAAGGAAACTTGGGATGAGTCATCATCGGAAGAGTCGGACGCCGAGGAAATGAAGAGAAGTTTCATAGCATTCATGGCTGAATTGAGCTCTGGAGCCGAGTCAAATTCCGAGTATGAGTCCAATTTTGAGTCCGAGAGAAGCCACGGATCCGCATCCGTTTCCAAAAGGACTAGATGAGGTATCTTCTCCCTTAGAAGATAAGTTGTACAATATAATTGCATGTTTAGGTAGGAAGTTAGCTAAGTCCGAGAATCTAGTCGACTCGCTACTTAAGGAAGTCCAAGTACTTAAGGAGCAAGTCTACTCGAAGACTTCGACTTGCCAAATTCACGATAGAGACTCAACTCAAGTTACAAATCTTGAGGAAGAGAACTCAGTCCTAAAAAGACAAGTAGAAGATCTAACTGGATCGTTGGAAATGTTCACTTCGGGCTCCAAGTATCTCAACATGATGCTTGGATCTCAGCGAGCTGTGTACAACAAGTCTGGACTTGGATACAAAGCTAAATCCTCCTATAAATCATACATGTCATTATTTAGCCAAAACACTAAGAATCGAGTCCAAGCATGAGTTCCTAAGTCTAGCTTA
This sequence comes from Wurfbainia villosa, assembly GCA_025175895.1. NCBI lineage: Eukaryota > Viridiplantae > Streptophyta > Magnoliopsida > Zingiberales > Zingiberaceae > Wurfbainia > Wurfbainia villosa. The sequence continues at coordinate 48,003,375 of CM046002.1, forward strand.
GTCAACCAAATTGGACAAAATCAATTTTGGGTTCCTAAGAGTCAAGTTCACATAGTGAACAAAAGTCAAACTAGCTACCACTTAGGGGAAGCTAAAACCTTGCTTGTTTCCTTGTTTAATTAAAATTTTGCATGCTTTAGTTTACTTTACTTGCTTAATTTAGAACGGACTAGATAGGAAACAAAGTAGTTTAAACTTGAACAACCTAGTACTAAGACAAAGTGAACTGATAGTAAGTTAGGTAAGCTCTTCGAAGTGCATGTCTAGGAAGTAGTCGTTGCTCTGATATCCAAGAAGGCCTTGTGCCTCGCCATGACTTGGTGCACTAAGTCGAGTGGAACTGACTGAAGCTAACTCACTAAGTCTTTGACTAGTTAGACCAAAGCTTAGTCCAAAGTGAATCAAATACTTGATTCCTTCATTGACTTTGTCTAGGAAGTGGTCGTTGTTCCGATAACCAAGAAGGCCATGTGCCTCGCCACGACTTGGAAGTCAATGCTGGAAAAACTTATTTGTGTTGGGTTTCCGGCACTGCGGCGAGTGTGTGTTCGAACATGTTTCATAAACATGTGCACAAAAGAAGAATTAAAAAGCAATAAATTTAATTTATTACAACACACACATCACACGCATGCATAGTACAACATGTGTAGACATAATCACAGTTTCAAATTTTGCAATAAAAGGAAATTACTCTAGTTATACCTGACATATCATGTGCAGCGGGAAAGACATCAACCGGAGCGACTCTCGCTAGAATCACCTCTATCTGTATCCACGCTGAGTATCATCGGGATGGCTTCACAAAGCCACAAGCCTCGTCTTCATAAGAGTCACTAGCCTCGTGTCGAAGACGATGTGATCGAGAGAAGATCACAATCCGAATCAAAATTCGGATTCAAAAATGAGTCCCCAAAACTCGCTTCTCCGAATAAGTATTCGTCAACCGATTGACAAATTCTTCATCCTCCACCTATGAGGATTACCGGAGATCGAATCCCCGACAAGGTAGCCGCTATCGGAGCTCCAAATGTCGTCCAAACGACACTCCGACATGAAAGGAAAGAAGCTGTCAACAAAACTGGACATCTTGGTGGAGGAGTTGTGCCGACCCAAAGGAGGAAGGTCGGCTACACCTTGGTCACCGGAGCCAAGGGATGCCACTGGAAAGTCACTGGCGGCAGTAGGTGGCCGGCGACAACTGGTGGCATTGGCGACAGCAGCTGCAAGGATGGCGGCATGGAGGCTTTGGGCGGCGGCAAGGAGAGGAGAGGGTTGGGCGGCAAGAGTAGAATAGAATTAGGTTTCACAAAACCCTTAAGCCCTATTTTTATAGAGAACACATTCTCCTAACGGTTATTGGTTCATAACCAAAAATCTGTTAACCCACTCCAATAACTTAAGTTAAAATAAACCAAACTGCGTTGATCTATTTTAAGTTAAAACGAACCGAATCAACTTTGGTTCATTCGTTTAAAACAAACCAAACCACTTTGGTTTATTTTCCACCATTGGATTAGAACCAAAACAATTTGGTTCATCCATCATGTCTTCATAAGACACAGCCCATCCATGCTTCCATTGCGATTGAAATGATTTCATGCTTGCTCCTTGTTTGGTCCAACCAAACCTAGTTTCTCTCGATCTAAGAATCTCATTCTCAAGCTCGTTTTAAATCCTTCGGATTACACTCATTGTGCGTGTGACCAAATAGGTTCTCGATTTATGTTGGTCGCCTATAATTAACCATTAATCATATAACGATCATGATCTCCAATTAATCAAAAAATCAACGGTTGATCCAAAACCATTTCTGAAACCTTTCAGCAGCTACAATGAATCGTGCCCCGTTCCCTTCACGCATCTTATACCCACTTGGTTCAGGACATGATCTATAGTATCAGTCCCCACTAGGCTGACTACGTCACACCTAGCTCAAATATCATTTCCTCGTCCTATGGATTCTAGTTACTGCACATGTATCCAAGAGTACCTTACTCTAAACATGTAATGCTTTGGCCAAAGACTTTAGTAACAATCCGACGAGAGACCATGGGTATACATCTCCTCGCAAGGAGTGGTGAATCCTTTATAGGCTATTCAAACAACTCCGGTCACTTCGACTTATACCCAATCATTCCGGGTCCACATCTCCTTGGAGATGCTTGCTTAAGATGTTAAAGCATAAGTCTCCATGACCAAGATGACTTGAATACCGCGAGTCAAAGGAACATCGCACTTAAGCTGCAGTGAGAACTTCATTGACATATCCATATATGTAGAGAACCATATGAAGTCTTACAGCTGGTCACTCTAATGAACTAGTTACCATAACTACCATCCACGATTAACTCCGGACATCACAATATCTCCAGCCAGTGAGAATCAGCTGCTTGGATACACCAAGGAGTATACCTCGTGCTAGTCTCGACAGAATTGATGGTGTCCAAATCCATCAATTCATCGACTAGGGATAATTCCAATACATCACAATTACACATGTTGAGATACTTACTAGTTGTGATCCAATCACAAATTCTCTCATTCTATGAATCGTATTGTGGACATTCAGTAAATGAGTTTAAGATCTAATAAAATACATGCAAACATGTATACTCAAATAGTGAATCTTCATTTATCATATAAATGGTTCAAACATAAGGCAATTGCTTTAGGACACCTCTCATATATCACTAATAAACTTCCACTTGTCCTAATTCCAATCGCCACGGTATCCAATACCATAGGCTCTAACATGGCCCTCAAACTTACTTTGAGGTATGACCTTAGTTAAAGGATCCGCTAAGTTATTTTCAGTGGGAATCTTCTTGATTTGTATTTCCTTCCTACTAATGATCTCTCTGATCAGATGATAGCGATGAAGCACATGTTTGGATCGTTGATGAGACCTTGGCTCTTTAGCCTGTACAATTGCTCCATTGTTGTCACAGGGTATTGCTTCAACAATGGCTGGAACCACACCAAGTTCATAAATGAACTTCTTGATCCAAACCGCTTCCTTTGCTGCTTCCGAAGTTGCAATGTATTCTGCCTCTGTGGTAGAATCCACTATAGTGTCTTGTTTAGAGCTTTTCCAACTCACTGCACCCCCATTGAAGGTGAACACGTACCCAGACTGAGACCTGGAATCATCCTTGTCTGTCTGGAAGCTGACATCAGTATACCCGTGTATCACCATGTCCCCTTCTCCATATATTAGGAACACATCCTTAGTTCTTCTTAAGTACTTAAGGATGGTCTTAACAACCTCCCAATGATCCATTCCTGGATCAGATTGGAATCTGCTCGTGACACTTAGAGCATACGATACATCGGGCCTCGTATATAACATAGCATACATGATAGATCCTATTGCGGATGTATAGAGAATCTTACTCATGCAAATCCTCTCGTCTTTTGTGCGTGGACACATAGATTTCGAAAGGTGTATCCCATGCCTGATGGGAAGGTAACCTTTCTTGGATTCCGACATGCTAAACCTCTTTAGCACTCGGTCTATATATGTAGACTGTGAAAGACCAAGCAACCATTTCGATCTCTCCCTATAGATCTTAATCCCGAGTATGTAGGTTGCTTCTCCCAGGTCTTTCATGGAGAATGTCTTGGACAACTAAATTTTAATTGCTGTAAGATAGAAATATCATTTCCTATAAGTAATATGTCATTGACATACAATACTATGAACACGACTGCGCTCCCACTAACCTTCTTGTACACACAAGGTTCATCCGGATTTTGTGAGAAATCAAACTTTTTGATTGTCTCATCAAAACGGATATTCCATCTCCTGGATGCTTGCTTCAATCCATATATGGACCGTCGCAATTTGCATACTTTGGTTTTATCAACCGATGTGAAAACCCTCAGGCTGTATCATATACACGTCCTCGAGTAGGTTTCCATTAAGGAAAGCTATTTTCACATCCATCTTCCATATCTCATAATCATAATGAGCTGCAATGGCTAGGAACATCCGAATGATTTAAGCATAGCAACAGGTGAATAGGTCTCGTCATAATCAACACCTTGCTTTTGACAATACCCTTTCGCCACTAATCTAGCCTTATAGGTAATCACATTACCATCCATGTTGATTTTCTTCTTGAAAACCCACTTGAACCCTATAAGCTTTATGCCTTCAAGTGGGTCAATCAAGTTCCAAACTTGATTTTCATACATGAAATCCATTTTTGACTTCATGGCGTTAAGGCATTTATCCCTTTTTGAACTTTTCAGAACATCTTCATAACTGGTAGTGTCACGCTCCAAGAGTATACCGTACCGAAAAGTAAACGGGCGACATCTCCCCTGTACGTGGCAACATTTTGGGTTAATACAAGGCCGAGGCAATATATATATATATATATATATATATATATATATATATATATATATATATATATATATATATATATATATATATATATATATATATATATATATATATATAACAACAACTACACCAAAACACAGCGGAAACATAATACAACATCTCAAACTACACACATGCATACCGGTATGACTAACACATCACAACATAACGAAACCTCGACAAAATTCGAATCCATAACATAGTACATCACGAAAACTCCAAATACAATACACTCATACAGAAAGCCCATCACGACCACCAGAGTCGCGGAGATGAGATGAGATGTCAGCCAGCGGTGCTCCAAGACGTCACGAAGACTTCTACCTGTTACCTGGGCGACAGAAAAACCCAGGGTCCGTGGTGGTGGTGAGTAAAACTCAACAGGTAATAGAAAAACATGTATATATGTAATATCACATGTAATTCAACAACATAATCTAGAGGTACAAGAGGTATATCAATATAGTATATAAATACAAGCATATACCGTCTGACCAAATGAACAACGTAAAATGCAGACATACCTGAAAGTTTGCTATGCTACTCTGATTCAACCTGAGCATATATCCAACATATATATAACAGGAAGAGTAATACCAACTCATAATCTACTCATGCTACAGGTCAAGATATCTAATGGTCTGTCTAACACATATACAAGTAACCAACACAATCGTATAACAAATGCAAGAAGCATGCATGAGTATGATGTACACCCAAATGCAGCAAGCATAGTACAATCAAATGCAACATCACAATAAGCATATATATATATACTGCATATATATATATATTAATCTCAAACATCCATATATATATATATATATATATATGTATATATATATATGGTAATATGCAAAGCGCCATCAGATACGGCAATGCAGCATGCATGGTCATGCCTGTGCACCCCTACTCGCTACCACGACCCCAGTGTGGCCAAGGTGGCACGACATGACAACTGTCCCAACTCAACACCAACCACTGCTATAGAGTGGCCGAGTGGGCAGTATGATCAAGTAGCATATGAGCGTAAAGAGCTCGCTACATAACGGGGGTCCTTACTGCTGGCCACTCCGACTGACACTACCAATGAGCGGTCGAGTGCAACGCACCTAGGCCAACTGCACACAACTCCAACTACCACTGTCTATAGTGGTAGAGTGCGGCACAACAGATGCTCTGCCCTCACACCAGTTACTCCTCGGGGAGTAACCTGGGAGGCAAGATGACTGACGACTCTCTCAACCCCAAGGGAGACTATATCGTCAAAATGCATGCAAATGACATGAGTATGCTGTCACACATACAACCATCTACCATAGACTCTCTGTTCAACAAAGAGTCGTACCCATCTGATCAAGATACTCTCTATCCTGTAGAGAGTCGTACTCAACTGATCGACGGACTCTCTATCCTGTAGAGAGTCGTACTCAACTGATCGACGCACTCTCTATCCAATAGAGAGTCGTACTCAACTGATCGATGCACTCTCTATCCTGTAGAGAGTCGTACTCGACTGATCATAACTCTCTATCCAATAGAAATTCATACTCAACTGATCGACGCACTCTCTATCCTATAGAGAGTCGTACTCGACTAATCATATCAAGCTGGGACCACCGGTCCATAGTGACACACTAATCACCCTTCACTTAACCATTACACAACACATGGTTGGTAATAAGTATGCAACATACGGGTATTGGAAATAAATCCTAAATTTAGGGCATTACCTACCCACGGATGACCTTTTTGCCAATTTATAAATTGGGTCATCACCCGTACTAACATTTACATCCTACTAAACATCTAGGCCAATTTAAATCACATCTATAACTCCTAAATCATGATAGGGAATATGTGATATCAACAATTGAGCATAAATACATCCAACGATAAGTTCAAGCATAAGATAATAAGAGTAGGGTCAAGGTAACATGATCATATAAGATGATCATGCATCTAAATATGTATGCATTAAAACTACCTGACCAGGGTAGGAATTACCCACCTGTTGATGTAGAGTATCTCGAAATATAATTTGCCTTCACGTCCAAGAATTGATCTTGATTCAACATCCTTGCCTAGACTCACTCCACAGCTTCTTGTTCCACCATAGGAAACACCGATCTATACAATTCCAATGACCGGAGGCAACAACCCATCTAATGTAGATCATGCTGATAATCATCATGTCCAGAAAACTCTATCTCAATCCAAATACCTGTGACCAAAATACATCATATAACCAAACACTAGCACAATTAAATTGGAGGAATAAGGATCCAACCCGATCTTAATAAGCGATTGATTAACCAAATCACATACCATTCATTAATTCTCCAATTAGAACTCTCAGGCATCCCAACTCAACAACACAAATAGATCAACTATGAACCCTCGACAATGCAAGATGCTCAGCTGTCGGCAACAACTTCCCATGTGAAACCCATCCTCTGACCCAAAACAATGGTGTACCATTCTGTATGAGAAGAGATTCAACATCAACACTCTTCTCAGAAATCCAAGAAGTTCACGGGTTGTTGCATCGATCAGTAAGTGAAAGAAAAGGTCAGAATCAACGATGAGATTGCAAAAATGAAGAACAGTTGCTAAGGAAACAAAGAACACGTAGTGCACGACCTCGACAGAGCACAAGCAAGAGGAATAGGGATCGACCCTCTGATCCCTGGGTGGAATCGCCAACAGAGTCATCTGCCATAACAGCCGACAGATTGTGAGGTACATCTCCTCCCTATCCTCGGCGCCGGACGCTTGTAGAAATCTTCGGCGAATGGTCGTGATCGGCCCCCGGCAGGGTGAGGTCATCAGAGCAAACAATCGACGTCGACCGCGAGGAGGGTAGAGGCGGCAACAAGGTAGACACGGTGGCTGGCTTGGGGCACCGGCGTCTGTCGACACGACACCAACCACCGAGGGACCTTGACCACGTAGGAAGACCGCCGACGTGAGTGGAGACAAAGAAGGATCGAGGGCGGTTGGTAACAGATCGGTCCAACGGCTCGATGCAGAGAAAGGAAGCACCGGCGTTGGGGCTCTTGGGAGAGGATGAGCTACGACGATGTGGCGTCGTCAGGCTGCCTCCTGATTCAGCAGTCGGCAGCGTGAGGAAACGGAGGGCCACGCACGATCGGGAGAAGAAGGGAAATGTCGTGGTGAGGAAACATTCGAGCGTGATCGGGAAATAAGGGAAAATGGAAGGAATATATAGGTTTTTAATTAAACCTATTAATTCCTAGCAGATAGTCTAAACAGGCTTTACAAAAGCCTATTCGTTTATCCCCATGAAATGTCCATAAAACCTCTATTTAAATCCAGAAAAATTTCTAAAAATTCTTGAAAAATTCCACAAGATAATTTATCAATTAACGAGGAATATAATTTTATTTTATATTTTTTTTCTGGTATTTTACATTCTCCCCCACTAATAAAAATTTGGTCTCCAAATTTTGTACTAACATGCAAAATTACTTCAAGCAAGTTTCCGAAAGGACCACATACCTACCTCAAGTGAACAGATGAGACTATCGAGCTCGGATAGTGTCTTCCAGCTCCCAAGTAGCCTCCTCATCAATATAATGCTGCCATGCAACCTTTATGAGTCGGATGGTTTTGTTCTGCAACTGACGCTCGTTGCGACCAGGAATACGCACTGAAATCTCCTCGTAAGTCGCATTAGACTAAGGTAGAATCGGAACCTCTTTCAGAACATGGTCAGATCGCGGCGCGTATTTTCCCAGCATAGAAACATGAAATACGTTATGAACACTCGCAAGTGTCGGAGGTAAAGCCAACCGACAATTCCACTGAATGAACGTGATCCTTCCAGATGCATCCGAAATCCATGACACAGGATCTCAATAGATCCTCCAATGTCTGAATGGTACGCTCAGACAGTCCATCAGTCCGCGGATGAAACGCGGTACTGAATCGAAGCTCTGTGCCCATAGCTTGATGCAGACTCTGTCAAAAGCGTGAGGTAAATCGCGGTCTCTATCAGATATAGTACTCAAAAGTACCCCATGCAGTCTGATAATTCCTCGACAGTACAACTCTATCGGACAATCCAACGAGTATGACCCACAAATAGGAAAGAAGTGAGTTGATTTGGTTAGTCGATCCATGATCACCCAAATCGCATCATGTCCTTTACGGGTTCTAGGCAATCCCCTAACGAAATCAATAGTGATATGCTCCCACTTCTATTCCGGAAATCAAAATTTTCTAGAGCAATCAACGGTTTCTGATGTTCAGCCTTCACCTGCTGGTATACTAAATACCCAGCAACAAAGTCTACCGTATCTCTCTTCATACCGTTCCACCAGTATAAATGTTTCAACTCTCGGTACATCTGAGTACCACCAAGGTATATAGCCCATCTCGAATGATGTGCTTTCTGTAGCAACTCTTCCTTAAACACTGCAACTCCGGAATCCACTATCCTTATCAGAGATGGAGAATTATTTTATCAAAAGAAGAGTCCATCAACCATTCAAAATCCACTCTACCACACACTCTGTAAGTGCATGGAAGACTATAGCGATCAATCTCACTTGTTACAACTATTTGCGTACCAGCAACTCTATAGTAGCTACCCAGTAGCTAGTCAAAACTCCATGAGCACTTCTGCTCCATATCACTACAAATCCAAATAATAACTACTAAAGCCATGTCATGTATATGACAGCCTATCTCGTAGTTTCTTAACTATCGTAAGCATAAGGTACGCCTCATTCAACTGCATCGGAATCGCTCCGATCCCTAAAATGATGCATCCGCATACAACCTCCTTTTTATCCACTCCGGAATGATTAACTAATACTTGCGTAAAAGTTAACCGCCATCTAGGTCTTGTAAACTGGTTTTACCAGCTTCCGACTAAATGATTTCCAACATCACTTTTGTCAAACAAGTCTGTGGTATAGTAATGCTAAGACATTCTATCCACATCTACAGTACTAACCAAACCATACAAGGCAAACCACCATCTACGGTGGTCGAGTGCGCAACTCCAACTACCACAATCAACAGTGGCCAGGTTACGCAACTCCAACAACCATAAACTAATCCAATCGTGTCCAGAATACACGATTTCTCAAGTCTATAGATGACTAAATCGTTAAATAGTCTAACGACAAAATCAAAACTCGTACAATTCATACCAAGTATGAAATTGTCATCCCTACACACCTGCATCCCCTTTACTCTACACTGATGATATATCAATCATTACAACGACAATGATAATTGTATGACACCATGTCACTATAATATCAACCCTTCAATCGTATACCACCCTTAAAGTATACACAGGTGTCTTTGGATGATCTAAATAGATCATCCATCCACAACGAAGGATATTTACTTTCCACAACTATCTCATTCCATCATCGATAATCGATGCATACTTTCAAAGGTCCATCTCTCTTTCAACAAAGAGTTCCAGATCTTCTCAAGGAGGAATACTGGGATAGATAAATATCCCCTCCAACATCTCCTATAATCACAACTTACATTCTTCCAATTCCCTTAGTGTTTAGTAACACTTACACCAACAAAATTATCCCTCGTATGAGGTATTCAATATCGACACTATCTTCGAAATCACTCCGATAGCCTACTCCACTTGCCTATGCAGTGGCAAGCCTTGGAGTTCATCCGAAACTACATCCGAATACTCTCAGATTATACGCACATCCGAGAGCATATCGTACCATACTTCCAATAATTTGACCATCCGTAAGGATATGTCTACAGTAAAAGTATGTCTATCAAAGTCTAAGGGCCTCCCTTGACTTCTTAATTGTTGGTCCACTTCTCACCTGACGGTAGAGATACCACCGACCTACAAGTCGATGTAAAAGACCCTTATAATCCGAACTAAGAATGTTCTAGACAAAGATACCTGTAAACTACAAGTATCTCTCAATATATTAACTCAGAGGGTAAACTAGAGTAATACCCTGAACGATCAAATATCTGTCGATCCGATCCAAAAGACTCCCCACAGGTCTTGGCCTTTCTCCAAAGAGAACCAGATCAGATTCAACAGTTCGCGACAAAGCGGTCACATTTCTGTGATGAATGCCTCGGGGATTTTTCCTAGATCATCTGATCCCATCCCTAAATCCTACGAACTGCAACTGTAGAATACAAAATAGATACGACCATCGTCGTATACTCTCTCCTCTGTACAAATCAAATCATATCTAGAGGTAACTGTTGTCTGCATGAGTCTTCTATGATGTCTTCTGCTGATACTGTTGTGTAAATCAGTTCCCTTGAAGGGAAGTATCATGGAACTCCACCCATGCCTGAGGTAGTAGGTCGCTGCTGATGAGATAACCCAATCTTCTATTGGGTTTTCGGCACCGCGGCGTGTGTGTTCGATCACATTTCGTAAACATGAACACAGCGGAAGCAATAAAAATAATAAATCTACATTTATTACAACACACACAACACACACATGCATATTACAACAAGTGTAGACATAACCGTAAATTTAAATTTGCAATAAAAGGAAATTTATCTACGTTATACCTTTCGTATGACGTGTAGCGGGAACGGCATCAACCGGAACGATCCTCGCTAGAATCGTCTCTATCCGTATCCACGCCGAGTTCCTCGGGATGACTTCGCTAAGCCACGAGCTTTGTCTTTGTACGGGTTACTAGCCTCGTGTTGAAGACGACGTGATCGAGAGATGATCACGATCCGAATCCAAATTCGGATCCTAATACGAGTTCTCAAAACTCGCTTCTCCGGAGAGGTATTCGTCAACCAATTTATGAATCCTTCGTCCTCCACCTTAGAGGATTACCGGAGATCGAATCCCCGGTAAGTTAGCCACTGTCGGAGCTCTAACCGTCGTCCAAACGACGCTCCGACGAGAGGAGAACAAGCTGTCCAGAAAACTGGACAGCTTTGGTGGAGGAGATAGGCGCCGGCCAACCAAGGGAAGATAAAGCTCACCTTGATGCCAAACCTAAAGGAGATCACCGGAGTACCAACCGGCAGCAGCTCGACGCCGGCGAGGGGGAAGGTCAGCACCTTCTGGACGCCGGTTGGAGCCTCAAGGTGGGCGGCGGCAAGGAGGAGGAGAGTTGGCTCCGAATTTCTCCAAGGAGAGGTGGGCGGCAACTTAGGGTTGTGGATTAGGGCTTAATTATCCCTTAAGCCCTCTTTTATAGAGAACTAATTCTCTTAATGGTTATTGGATCATAACCATTAGGCCCGTTAACCCGCTCCATTAAGATAAGTTAAAATAAACCAAACCATGATGGTTTATTTTAAGTTAAAATGAACCGAACCAACTTTTGGTTCATTCGTTTAAAATAAACCAAACCCTTTGGTTTATTCTCCTCCATTGGATTAGAACCAAACCATTTTGGTTCATCCATTATGTCTTCATAAGACACGGCCCATCCACGCTTCCATTGCGACTGAAACGATTTCATGCTCGCTTCATGTTTGGTCCAACCAAACCTTGTTTCTCTCGGTCTGAGAATCCCATTCTCAAGCTCATTTTAAATCCTTTGGATTACGCTCGTTGTGCGTGTGACCAAATAGGTTCTCGGTTTATGTTGGCCGTCTATAATTAACCATTAATTATAGAACGATCATGAGTGGCACCTAGTAGTACATCATGATCCCCAATTAACCGAAAAGATCAACGGTTGATCCAGAACTATTTTTGAAACCCTTCAGCAGCTCGAATGATTCGTGCCCCATTCTCTTCACTCATCTTATACCCACTTGGTTCAAGACATGGTCTATTGTGTCAGTCCCCACTAGGCTGACTACGTCACACCTAGCCCAAGTATCATTTCCTCGTCCTACGGATTCTAGTTACTCCACATGTATCGAAGAGTACCTTACTCTAAACATGTAATGCTTTGGCCAAAGACTTTAGTAACAATCCGACGAGAGGCCATGGGTATACATCTCCTCGCAAGGAGTGGTGAATCCTTTATAGGCTATTCAAACACCTTCGATCACTTTGACTTATACCCAATCATCCCGGGTCCATATCTCCTTAGAGATGTTTGCTTAAGATGTCAAAGCATAAGTCTCCATGATCAAGATGACTTGAATACCGCAAGTCTAAGGAACATCGCACTTAAGCCACAGTAAGAACTTCATTGACATATCTATATATGCAGAGAACCATATGAAGTCTCACGACTGGTCACTCCAATGAACTGGTTACCATAACTAGCATCCACGATTAACTCCGGACATCACAATGTCTCCAGCCAGTGAGAATCAGCTACTTGGATACACCAAGGAGTATACCTCGTGCTAGTCTTGACAGAATTGATGGTGTCCAAATCCATCAATTCATCGACTAGGGATAATTCCGATACATCACAATTACACATGTTGAGATACTCACTAGTTGTGATCCAATCACAAATTCTCTCATGCTGTGAATCGTATCGAGGACATTCAGTAAATGAGTTTAAGATCCAATCAAATACATAAAACATGTATACTCAAATAGTGAATCTTCATTTATCATATAAATGGTTCATACATAAGGCGATTGCCTTAGGACATCTCTCATATATTACTAACATCTTCTATGCTGATCTCTGCTGCCGAGATGGAGCATCATCCTCCCGGAACACCATTGGTAGTCTTCAACTGAGTCTTCAAAGTATACCTCCTCAAATGGACTGGTTGCTTACAATAGAAACAGATGAACTGATCCAACGGATAATCTGACTTAACGTGTCTTCGTGATCTGCACTGCACGCACACAATCCCTTTGAAGTCTTTGTTCTAATTTTGCTGATATCCATGAAAACATCCTAATGATTTGCGGTTGGTCTTCTATAATCGGAAAATAGCTCAAAGCCTATGACTCTGATCTTGCACCTTTATCCAACAGTCGGAGACTTTTGACTCTATTAAGTTGACCTGCAATACTTGCTTACCGATCTCCAACTCTTAAACCCTTGTACGGAGTCATTTCTAAACTCCTGTCTCAATCCAACATCTTCTGGCAGGGGCTGGTAGAAGATCCCAGCATCCTAATCCAACTATAAGCCAATAACTCTGGGTGGCTTAAATCATCCATTCATCTTCTTGAGCTATTAGGTGGTCGTAACCTCTGCAAGTCTCACGACTCTGCACAGTACATTATTACTAACCGATCACCCTTTCTTGAAGCTCAAGAATTCCTTACAATGTGTCACTAAAAGTGACACGGGGAAATACTTTCTTTCAACATCACTAAATCATGATCAAGTGATATATTATTTCCTAAAGATTATTTTCTGCATTTATCACCAAATACCGGCTTGATTTAGATAATGGTATGCAACAACTCTTCTTTCGTGGTATAACCTGAGTTAAGTACTCAAAAGTACTCTCAAAGTTATACAACTCAATACGAACAACTCAGGGATAACATCCCTATGAAACACCGTAACCTAGGCTTTCGCTATCTGCATCAACAATAGTCTACTTGTCTTGTCCATTACCCAACAGGTAATGATTTGACTAGCATAATTAGTGAAAATCTCTAAGACTGTAGTCTTTGATTTTCACAAAAAATGTGACGACTTGACCCCTATTTTCCGACTCGGTATCAGTCGGCTCTCAAAGGTAAATCACCTTTTCGACATAGGTTCAAGACTCACAGACTTAACAGGTCATTCCCGTGGTCAACTAATACCACGATTACGAATAATAACCAGTATACTATAGGTTATTCCCTGTTATTAACATTAAAAGCATAGTCAACTAAAACTGGGAGTATAAACCCTAAAGGCCACTCTGGTTAGTCGCCTCAGTGGACGACCCCTACTACAAGTCTGCACAGGTGTCATAACTCTATTGTATACACCTACTGATCAAGTTTAGATAAATATCTACTAAATCATAAGTTATCAGGAATTCTTACCTCGTGCTGCTTGGAGCTCAAGCTGCTGTCCATCTCATCTCAAAAAACCAAAAACGAATAAATCGACTCCCGAGAATCCAAGACTCGACACAAAAACAACATTGTAAGGCATCGTAGAACCTAGGGCTCTGATACCACTAAAGTTGTCACGCTCCGAGAGTATACCGTGTCGAAAAGTAAACGGACGACATCTCCCCTGTATGTGGCAATATTTCGGGTTAATACAAAGCCCGTAGGCCATAACAACAATAATATATATATATATATGAAAACAACAACTACACCAAAACACAGCGGAAATATAATACAACATCTCAAACTACACACATGCATACCTGTATGACTAACACATCACAACATAACGAAACCTTGACAAAATTCAAATCCACAACATAGTACATCATGAAAACTCCAAATATAATACACTCATACGGAAAGCCCATCACGACCACCAGAGTCTCGGAGATGAGATGAGATGTCAGCCAGCGGTGCTCCAAGCCGTCACGAAGACTTCTACCTGTTACCTGGGCGACAGAAAAACCCAGGGTCCGTGGTGGTGGTGAGTAAAACTCAGCAGGTAATAGAAAAACATGTATATATGTAATATCACATGTAATTCAACAACATAATCTAGAGGTACAATAGGTATATTAGCATAGTATATAAATAAAAGCATATACCATCTAACCAAATGAACAACGTAAAATACAGACATACCTGAAAGTCTGCTATGCTACTCTGATCCAACCTGAGCATATATCCAACATATATATAACAGGAAGAGTAATACCAACTCATAATCTACTCATGCTACAGGTCAAGGTATCTAATGGTCTGTCCAACACATATACAAGTAACCGACACAACCGTATAACAAATGCAAGAAGCATGCATAAATATGATGTACACCCAAATGCAGCAAGCATAGTACAATCAAATGCAACATCACAATAAGCATATATATATAGACTGTATCTATATATATATTAATCTCAAACATCCATATATATATATATATATATATATATATGGTAATATGCAAAGCACCATCAGATATGGCAATGTAGCATGCATGGTCATGCCTGCACACCCCTACTCGCTACCACGACCGTAGTGTGGCCTAGGTGGCATGACATGACAACTGTCCCAACTCAACACCAACCACTGCTATAGAGTGGCCGAGTGGGCAGTATGATCAAGTAGCATATGAGCATAAAGAGCTCACTACACAACGGGGGTCCCTGCTGCTGGTCACTCCGACTGACACTACCAATGAGCGATCGAGTGCCACGCACCCAGGACAACTACACGTAACTCCAACTACCACCGTCTATAGTGGTAGAGTGTGGCACAACAGATGTTCTTCCCTCACACCAGTTACTCCTCGGGGAGTAACCTGGGAGGCAAGATGACTGACGACTCTCTCAACCCCAAGGGAGACTATGTCGTCAGAATGCATGCAAATGACATGAGTATGTTGTCACACGTACAACCATCTACCACAGACTCTCTGTTCAACAAAGAGTTGTGCCCATCTGATCAATACACTCTCTATCCTGTAGAGAGTCATACTCAATTGATCGATGGACTCTCTATCCTGTAGAGAGTCATACTCAACTGATCATAACTCTCTATCCAATAGAGAGTCATACTCAACTAATCAACACACTCTCTATCTTGTAGAGAGTCGTACTCGACTGATCATAACTCTCTATCCAATAGAGAGTCGTACTCAACTGATCGACGCACTCTCTATCCTATAGAGAGTCATACTCGACTAATCATATCAAGCTGGGACCATCGGTCCATAGCGACACACTAATCACCCTTCACTTAACCATTACACAACACATGGTTGGTAACAAGTATGCAACATATGGGTATTGGAAATAAATCCTACATTTAGGGCATTACCTACCCACGGATGACCTTTTTGCCAATTTATAAATTGGGTCATCACCCGTACTAACATTTACACCCTACTAAACATCTAGGCCAATTTAAATCACATCTATAACTCCTAAATCATGATAGGGAATATGTGATATCAACAATTGAGCATAAATACATCCAACGATAAGTTCAAGCATAAGATAATAAGAGCAGGGTCAAGGTAACATGATCATATAAGATGATCATGCATCTAAATTTGTATGCATTAAAACTACCTGACCAGGGTAGGAATTACCCACCTGTTGATGTAGAGTATCTCGAAATATAATTTGCCTTCGCGTCCAAGAATTGATCTTGATTCAACATCCTTGCCTAGACTCACTCCACAACTTCTTGTTCCACCATAGGAAACACCAATCTATACAATTCACATGACCGGAGGCAACAACCCATCTAATGTAGATCATGCTGATAATCATCATGTCCAGAAAACTCTATCTCAATCCAAATACCTGTGACCAAAATACATCATATAACCAAACACTAGCACAATTAAATTGGAGGAATAAGGATCTAACCCAATCTTAATAAGCGATTGATTAACTAAATCACATACCATTCATTAATTCTCCAATTAGAACTCTCGAGCATCCCAACTCAACAACACAAACAGATCAACTCTGAACCCTCAACAATGCAAGATGCTCAACTATCAGCAACAACTTCCCATGTTAAACCCATCCTCTGACCCAAAACAATGGTGTACCATTCTGGATGAGAAGAGATTCAACATCAACACTCTCTCATAAATCCAAGAAGTTCATGGGTTGCTGCATCAATCGGTAAGTGAAAGCAAAGGTCAGAATCAACGATGAGATTGCAAAAATGAAGAACAGCTGCTAAGGAAACAAAGAACACGCAGTGCACGACCTCGACAGAGCACAAGCAAGAGGAATAGGGATCGACCCTCTGATCCCTCGGTGGAATCACCAACAGAGTCATCTGCCATCACAGCCGATAGATTGTGAGGTACATCTCCTCCCTATCCTTGGCACCGGACGCTTACAAAAATCTTCGGTGAATGGTCGTGATCGGCCCCCAACAGGGTGAGGTCGTCGGAGCAAACAGTCGACGTCAACCGCGAGGAGGGTAGAGGTGGCAACAAGGTAGGCACGGTGGCTGGCTTGGGGCACCGGCGTCTGCCGACACGGCACCAACCACCGAGGGAACTTGACGGCGTAAGAAGACCGCTGGCATGAGTGGAGACAAAGAAGGATCGAGGGCGGTTGGTAACAGATCGCTCCGACGGCTCGATGCAGAGAAAGGAAGCACCAACGTTGGGGCTCTTGGGAGAGGATGAGCTACGACGATGTGACATCGTCGGGCTGCCTCTCGATTCAACAGTCGGTAGCGTGAGGAAACGCAGGGCCACGCGTGATCGGGAGAAGAAGGGAAATGTCACGGTGAGGAAACATTCGGCGTGATCGGGAAATAAGGGAAAATGGAAGGAATATAAAGGTTTTTAATTAAACCTATTAATTCCTAGTAGATAGTCTAAACAGGCTTTACAAAAGCCTATCCGTTTATCCCCATGAAATGTCCATAGAACCTCCATTTAAATCCAGAAAAATTTCTAAAAATTCCTAAAAAATTCCACAAGATAATTTATCAATTAACGAGGAATATAATTTTATTTTATATTTTTTTTTTCCGGTATTTTACAGGTAGGCTCCTCATCATCAATGAGTAACATGTCGTTCGATTCACTTACGAGAAATCCATATCTCTCAGGAATGTTGCATGTTCTACCAAATCTACGAAGATGTGGTGTCTCAATAGGTCCAACCGATGGCTCATCACTGAGTTATCGGTTGTGGTGCTTCACCAGGTATCTCATCAATGTCTATTTAAGTCTCTCGAGCCTCCTCAAGCTCAATGACACTCCCACTGTTTTCTTGCAAGAGAAACTCTTTCTCTAAAAACATAACATGCCTTGAAACAAACACCTTTTGTTCCACAGGATAATAGAATTGGTAACCTTTCGTTTCCTTAGGGTATCCAATAAATAGACATCTATCAGACTTAACATCCAGTTTGTCTGATACAGTCCGCTTCATATAAGCAGGACAACCCCATATCTTCAAGTAAGATACATGAGGTTTCTTACTATTCCATATCTCATATGGAGTAGTAGAGACTACCTTAGTTGACATTCTGTTTAGCAAGTAAACAACTTTCTGAAGTGCATAGCCCCAAAAGGACTTGGGAAGATTTGCATGATTCATCATTGACCTAACCATGTCCAACAAGATCTGGTTACGCCTCTCAGATACACCATTATGCTGTGGTGTATATGGCGGAGTCCATTGAGACAATATACCATTGTCTCTTAGATAATCTAGAAACTCTTGACTCAAGTATTCACTAACTCGATCCGATCGAAGTATTTTAATACTCTTGTCATGTTGTTTCTCTACTTCATTTCTGAATTCTTTGAACCTTTCAAAGGCTTCAGACTTGTGCTTCATCAAGAACATATACCCAAACCGTGAGTGATCATCGGTAAAGGTAATGAAGTAGCTTTAGCCTCCTAGAGCTTGAGTTGACATAGGTCCACATACATCAGTATGTATTAGACCTAGCAACTCTCCCACCCGTTCACCTTTTCCTGTAAAAGGTAACTTAGTCATCTTTCCTTTTAAGCATGATTCACATGTATCGTATGAATCCAATTCAAACGATTCTAGAATTCCACATCGGTATAATTCGGACATGTGTTTCTTGCTTGCATGGCCAAGACAACAATGCCACATGTAGAAGTCTAATTGATTTTCCTTTCGAGCACACTTGTTGCTCGCTTCGATATTGAAAATGTCACTGGATACATTTAACATATAAATACCATTGCTCAAAGTTCCAATCCCATAAAGTACGCCATTCAAAGTTATATAACAATAATTGTTACTAAACGTCAAATGGTAACCATTTCTATTTAAGCAGGAAATAGAAACAATGTTCTTTATTAGAGAAGAAACATAATAGCAATTGTCTAGTTCTAAGACTAGTCCACTAGGGAGCTTCAGCAAATAAGTTCCGATGGCAACCGCAACAACCTTTGCTCTATTGACAACTCGTAAATTTGACTCCCCTCTGATGAGTCTTTTTCTATTCCTTAGCCCCTATATGTCATTACATATATGTGAACCACATCAGTATCGAATACCTAAGTGTCTAAGGAAATAGAATGATAATCAATAATGAAGATACCTGAAGAGATGGGGCATCATATGCTTTCTTCTTCTTCACAGACTCAAGATAAATCTTGCAGTTTCTTTGCTAATAGCCCTCCTTGCCACAATGATGGCAAGTGCCCTTTTGTGTTGGTTCTGCCTTCTTAGCCTTTTTGTTCTTCCCTTTCTTCTGTTCCTTTGACTTCCTCTCAGAACCTTTCTTTGAGGAATCAACTAACAAAACCACCTTCTCCTCATGCTTCACAGAAGGCTCCACTGTCTTCAGCATATTGAGGAGCTCAGGAATAGTGGATTCAAGTTTGTTCATCCGGTAGTTCATCATAAATTGTGAGAAACTCTTGGGCAAATAATGCAGAATTAAGTCAATACTTAATTCATGATCCATCACAAACCCGAGGGTAGTCAATTGCTCAATGTACCCATTCATCTTTAGCACAAACTGTACTACAGATGAACCTTCTTGCATCTTAGAGGTGAAGAGGAGCCTGGAGACTTCGAACCTTTCGGATCTCGCTTGCTCATAAAACAACTCATGAAGATGGAAGACTATGGTATTAGCATCCATATGCTCATGCTGCTTTTGCAACTCGGGTACCATCGCGGCTAGCATGATACAACTCGCCAGTTTAAAATCAGCCACATGTTTCTGATAGGCCAACAATTGGTCTAGAGTTGCTGTTGGTGATCGATTGGAAGCTAGAGGGGGGGGTTAAATAGCATGTTTTTCGTCTCTACAAAAAGATTAGCTGAAGCACAACAAAAATAATAATAAACAAATGAAAAAAATGCTAACACGATTCTTTTACGTGGTTCGGAGATAGCGCTCCTACTCCATGGTGATCCTTGAGGTGGATCAACCCTAATCAATATCACTATGAAGCTTTCCTTTACAACACTCCTCTTCTTACAAAGGATGTAGATGAAGCTTAGAGGGGAGAAAGAGATTTAGAATCACTAAAAAGCTTTGAAAAATCATGGAGGCTTGAGAGTATTATCATAGAATAAGCATTAACCCCAAAAACCTTCACCAACCCTCTTTTTATAGAGAGAGGGCTGATTTTCCCGTTGGAGCTCCATCAGTCGACTGATGCACATCATCAGTCAACTGTCGGCACGGTTAACGACTTCTGAATAGTCAGATTCGCGGGATTCAAAGTCGTTACCTTCAACGACACTCTCATCAGTCGACTGATCCCTCCATCAGTTGACTGATGGAGTGATCAGTAGAGTGATCACAGGCCGCAGTCGAGTGAGACTCCATTCTGTGCCCGTGTTCAACTTGATCAGTCGACTGCCACTGTTGGCAGTCGACTGATCGCAACATCAGTCGACTGCCTGTTGGTGCAGGGGCACTAGATAATCGAACCTGTGTTTTGATTATGGAAAAGACACAAAGTTAAGTTTACATCGTTATCTCATGAGCTAAATCGAGTGTGCAGAAAAGTACTAAAGATGGAGCTGAAGGCTAGTGACACCCGGAGGAAGCCGCGGTGGTCGGGCGACACTCGAGTGACTTCGGAGGGAGCCGAAGGAATTGAGTGGAAGGCCGGAAGCGAGAGCTACAAGGTAAGTATCGAGGAAAGCTCGTGTAAGTGAGAGATTGTAAGGTCGTGTCCTCTTTACGGGGATGACCGTAGGCGGCGATCCGACTAAGACTTCTTGTGGAAGGTCTAGGTCGAGATTGGACGGTTAAAAACCGTCGTATTTATCATTTTTCGAGCTAACCTCTCATCGCGGGAAGTGGCTAGCCGGATCGACTACTAGACGTGGGCGATCGGATGCTCATCGATCGATTGGAGGCATCGGTCGGTGATGGCGCATTTAATCAGCCTTTGCGCTAGGTCAAAATGGATAACGTTTGACGCGGCCACTTCGCAATAAAATTTGGACAACTTCGTGATCTGTTCCAAAAAAAAAGTAGACAAATTCAGAGGCCAAAATCTATAAAAGGAGGGGAGGATTCCAACTCCAAATTACATCAAGTTTATTCATCAAGTGCTCCTACAACGCCAACACTCCAACACCGTCATAACGCCGACGCGACAACAAGATCAGATCTTCTTCGTCGGCAGCAGCATCTAGTAATTTATTTTGATATTGTATTCATTGTTTTTATTCGTAACGAGGTGAGGTAGGCTTGTTGCCTCATCCTCGTACATTCGGTTTTGTGATCGTTGTCTCCTACCTCCAACGAGGAGGAGACGTTATAGTGTTTTGCCCTCCGTACACAGTCTAGGACGAATAGGGCCTTGGAGTAGCAACCGCTGGGTTGTGAACCAAGTAAAAATAAACGTGTTTCTTTATTTTCCACTGCTTTTACTCATTTAATTATCTACTCGAACGAAATGTCGAAAAGATTTACGATCGCTATTCACCCCCCCTCTAGCGACGCTTCTCGATCCAACACTGCCATTGCCAAAGCAGTTGACTGATAGTCAGGGTTTCACCCTGACTCAGTCGAGCACCTGACCAGTCGACTGATACATCATATCAGTTAACTGATACTCATCAAGTATGAATAATTCATACTTGATTTTACCCCCTAGACCTAGACTCAACCTTCTAGCTCTTCCTTAAGCCTTGCGCCTCCAGGATCCCTCCGAGACCGCGACTTGTTCATCCTTTGCGCTTTGCTTCCAAGAGCTTCCTTCAGTTTTGTCATGTCTTGGGTTTCCCTTTGCCAAAGCGTGCTTGGACTTTACGCCGCCAAGTCTACATGCTTGGACTTACGCTGCCAACACTTGCCTTTGGACTTCCTTTGCCAAAGTCCATTTGGACTTTAATGCCGCCAAGACAACATGCTTGGTCTTATGCCGCCAAACCTTTACCTTGGACTTTTCTTGCCAAGATCATACTTGGACTTTGCCTTTACCAAGTCTTTATACTTGGATTTTCCTATCACTTGAACATGTTCACAATTAGATCACAAATTATTGCCTAACTTAGATGATTACCCAAACATAAAAATATATAAATACTTGGGGCATTGTTGCACCAACAATCTCCCCCTTTTTGATGTTTGACAATTATTTAAGTTAGGTATTTTAAAGATACGTACATAATCATATATCCAATTCTAACTTAAACATTTCTTCTCCCCCTTTGACATACATCAAAAAAAGAGAAGAAATCATATATCTCATAGAAGAATTGAATGCGTTGTAATCTTGAACTAAGGTATATAATTGAAATTTAGCTCCCCCTTAATCCAAGATATAGTTCATGATGAGTAAAAGACATGTGGAGCAAAAGACTATCAAACAATTTGAAGGTTTAAATCCTAACTTTGCACCAACAATGTAAATTTGGGGATGAAAAAGATATATTTTATGAAACTCCCCCTAAAACACCGCATTAAACAGTCCTAAAAGTTTGTTTATACTCAATATTATCATGCTATAGTTTTAGGACATCAAAGACATACTAAATATCAGAAAGTGGAGCTATTTTTTAGAAAATACAGTGTATCAGTCGACTGGTTTCTGACCCAGTCGACTGCTACGCCTGAAATCCGAATTTCAACCTTTTCAACCCAAATTCAGAAATGCGTTAGAAATTCTAGAAACCTTGAAAAATCATGAAATTTTGTGTACACATTTCTGAAATCGTACTTTATCAAGGAAAAATAATTTGAAAAATATATGTTTTCCAGATTTCAAGATTGATACAAACTTGGAAACTAACAAAAGTTTTAATATTTTTGCAAACTTTGTATTACTTTTATATTTCACTTGAAAACTATTTTTCAAAATATGATAAAACTAGTTTAAAATATGTTTTATTTGACATTTCTAATCATGTTCTTGGAGCTATATACACATCAATTGTGTATAAGCCTTCCCAATGATTGGTCCAATGAAGGATTAATGTCTCTAGATGACACTTTGGTCCATAGTAATGCATCATAACAAGCATGATGAACCAAGTATATCTTCCTAACATCTCACATGTTATCTAAGTGGCTCAATACAAAAATCATGGTTTCTTAGGTATTTTGTGAGATGCTTAAAGGTATAAATCCTAGTATTTCTATAGGATCATGCAAACCTATACCTTTACTCAACCAAGTACATTCCAAGTTCTCTCCTAAGTGATGAAAATTCTACTTCGGGGAGAGCCTTGGTAAATATATTGGCTAGGTTGGACTTGGATTCAATGTAATTAAGCTCAATGTCCCCCTTAGCCACATGATCTCTAATGAAGTGATGTTTCACTTCAATGTGCTTGGTCCTAGAGTGATGCACTGGATTTTTGGTCAAATTTATGGTGCTTACATTATCACAAAATACTTTCATGTTGGAGTAAGATAGCTCATAATCCTCTAAGGTATGTTTCATCCATAGTAGTTGAGCTACACAACCACCCATAGCCACATACTCGGCCTCGGCGGTGGATAGAGCAACACAAGGTTGCTTCCTACTACTCCAACTAACTAGGGAGGACCCAAGGAATTAGCATCCACCACTAGTACTCTTCCGATCCAATTTGCAACCGACATAATCGGAATCGGTGTACCCAATCAAATCAAAAGACCTAGTCCTAGGGTACCATAGTCCTACATTTAATATATCTTAAGATTCTCTTAACGACAACTAAATGAGATTTTTTTTCATATGATTGATATCTAGCACACATACCAACCGCAAATAATATGTCGGGTCTACTAGCGGTTAAGTACAAAAGGCTACCAATTATGCTCCTATAGAGTGTAAGATCAATTTGTTTTCCTTCATTATCACTATCTATCTTAGTATTGGTTGCCATTGGAGTTGAAACTACCTTAGCATTTTCCAAACCAAATTTCTTAATCGTTTCCTTAGCATATTTGGTTTGATAAATATAAATTCCTTCACTTGTTTGTTTGACTTGTAATCCTAGGAAGAAATTTAATTCCCCAACTAGACTCATTTCAAACTCTCTCTCCATATTCTTAATAAAGTCTTGGAGAAGTTCATCATGTGTTGACCCAAAGATAATGTCACGCCCGCCCTTCCGGGACCCTAAATGTCCGGAGAGGCGGCGCGTGACGCGACCGTACATACATTACATACAGCGGAAGACTTTATACATACTTCTTAATTCTCACAGCGGAAGACTTTAGACATACTTCTTAATACTTTTTTTTTTGTTTTTCTTTTAAACATAAACATGCATTAACACCTATATACATATATATATATATATATATATATATATATATATATATATATATATATATATATATATATATATACTTCTTCTTCTTAGCATAGAGTATGCTTCATAGCGTGGATAGATACTTCTTCTTACTTCTTCTTTACTTCTTCTTCTTAACATAGAGCATGCATCATATATGCAGATACTTAGTGCTTAGTAAATTCATAACATCATCATCATAAGGAGACATAAGTGAGGACATGAATAGACATCTTTATCATAGGTAAACATGTTTAGACCTAACGGATCTTCTCCACCATGCCACTACCACACACATTGGCCCCTCCTGCTGCTCCCTTTAGTTTATCCATCCCTTACCCTTATCTGCAGTACGAGGGAAAGATAAACTATAAGCACATAGGCTTAGTAAGATCCTGTCCTACTCACTAAAACCATACATTATCATTAATCATGGCATGCAGCATTCACAACATAGAAGCAATATAACATGTAACATACTTGGTGTCATCAACTTAACATGTAGCATAAGTAACGTAAGTGAAATATAGCATGGATCACCGTATCATCAAACATAACTTGTAATGTGTCTAACGTAAACATGTAAACTTTAATAGCATATCATAAAGCATAACTTTCATAACGTCTCTAGCGTAAGCATG
Organism: Wurfbainia villosa; assembly: GCA_025175895.1. Classification (NCBI taxonomy): domain Eukaryota; kingdom Viridiplantae; phylum Streptophyta; class Magnoliopsida; order Zingiberales; family Zingiberaceae; genus Wurfbainia; species Wurfbainia villosa. Next base: position 48,028,662 of record CM046002.1, read on the forward strand.
TAAACATTCATAACATATCATAAAGCATAACTTTCATAACGTCTCTAGCGTAAGCATGTAAACATTCATAACATATCATAAAGCATAACTTTCATAACATATAACTTAACATTCTTGGCATATCGTTTAACATAACATGTAACTTAACAATCATGGCATATTATTTAACATACATGTAACTTAACAATCATGGCATATCGTTTAACGTAACATGTAACTTAACAATCATGACATACATTTAACGTAACATGTAACTTAACAATCATGACATACATTTAACGTAACATGTAACTTAACAATCATGACATACATATGCAAGATGCTTTTGAAAATATATATATTAGGTACGTAAATATAAATCTCAACATATTTGGGCCCGGCATTGTACCACTTCTTCATTATCATAGCGCGCATCCCTAAATAGGCCCGAGGTAGCAAGTCTCGAACCTAATAGGTTTCTAGGCCCGAGTCTTATTCCATCGACCTAGGGCAATCGTCATAGCGTAGAAGCCCATCCTAGGCCCGAGTCTTACTCCATCGACCTAAGGCATCTTGGAGCCCATCCCGTACTAGGCCCGAATCTTATTCCATCGACCTAGGGGCAATCATACATAGAAGCCCATCCTAGGCCCGAGTCTTATTCCATCGACCTAGGCATCTTAGGAGCCCATCCTTCTTGGACCTTGTTAAGGTCTTGGTACAAGCCATGCAGAAGGTAAAATACTTATATGCTTACTGTACTACATGTCTTATTAACATAGCATAGCATACTTCATTTCATACACCTCATGCTTCACTTCATTAACATAGCATAGCCTACTTCATTTCATACACATCATGCTTCATTTCATTTTCATGACATGGCATAATTCATTTCATACACATCATGCTTCATTTCATTTTCATGACATGGCATAATTCATTTCATACACATCATGCTTCATTTCATTTACATAGCATGGCATACTTCATTTCATAACAACATAACTTATTTCATTAACATAGCATGGCATACTTCATTTCATAACAACATAACTTATTTCATTAACATAGCATGGCATACTTCATTTCGTAACAACATAACTTATTTCATTAACATAGCATGGCATACTTCATTTCATAACAACATATCCTATTTCATTAACATAGCATGGCATACTTCATTTCCTAACAACATAACTTATTTCATTAACATAGCATGGCATACTTCATTTCATCACAACATAACTGATTTCATTAACATAACATAGCATACAATTCATGGTATGGACTTCATTGTACCCTAAAGACCCAAGGTGGCCGAATGGTCCATGTAGGGCCTTTAGGTTTAACTTTGACCTAATCCCCTTTTTAAACCTTAACCTCATCATCTAGTTACAAAACATAGTATGAAACTTCATTGAAACCCTATGGTGGGGTTTGGCCGAATAGGTCTTATTGTTCCTTAGGGTTAGCTTTTGTTCTAATCCATTTTAAACCCTAAAATCATCATCTAGTTCCCATAGTATGGCATGGAACTTCATTGAAACCCTAAAAGTAGGGTTTGGCCGAATAGAACTATGGTGTTCATTAGGGTTAGCTTTTGTTCTAACCCACTTTAAACCCTAAAATCATCATCTAGTTCCCATAGTATGGCATGGAACTTCATTGAAACCCTAAAAGTAGGGTTTGGCCGAATAGAACTATGGTGTTCATTAGGGTTAGCTTTGTTCTAACCCACTTTAAACCCTAACACCATGATCTAGTTATAAACATAGCATAAACATAGCATAGAGCTTCTTTGAGACCCTAGTTCATGACTTGGCCGAATGGGTCATGGGGGCCTCTAGAGTTAGATCTTTATCCTAATCCCTATAACATGCTAACATCATCACTTGCAAGCAAAAACAAGATATAACTTCAATAAAACACTAACAAAACCCATGTTGGCCGAATGGTTCATAGGGTTTCCTAGGTTTAACTTTTGACCTAATCCATTTTAAGCCCTAACATCATCATCTAATTACAAAAGCATGGCATACAACTTCATGGAAACCCTAGATCATATCTTGGCCGAATTTAACAATATAGATTTCTTTTATAAAAACGTCAACCGAAGCTACTCGTATGCAGGTGAGGGATACTTACATCCTTCGCTTTGCTTTGGGTGGAGAAGATGACCTAAAGAAGTCACCTAGCTTTCTCCTAGCTTGAATGGGGCTCTCGGCCAAAGGAAGAAGAAGGAGAGGAGACAAGAAATAATCTTGCCATAGTACCCTTCTTGGTGCTCTTGACCCTTAGATGGTATTAGCCCCTTAGATGAATCCTTCCCTTTGCCTAACTCTCTAGGGTGACACCCTATTTTGTTTTGGCCGAAACTTCAAGGAAGAAGGCTTAGGGTTTCGGTGGAGGATGAAGAGGAGAGGAAGAAGGAAGAAAGAAGTGGCCAAGTGGAACTTCTCTCTTCTTTATAAAGGGAGGAAGAGAAGTTTCTCTTCTCTTTGTCATGCCTCTTCATTTACTCTTATCACACTTATCTATAATTCCCCCTCTTCCTCTAATAGTAAGCTATTGCTAAGCACTTGGTCATCACATGCATGGTAAGAGTTAACTCTCACCAAGAGGTTTAAGGTTCAAACCTCACCTCTCCACTTTTATTCTTTTATCATCATTTTTTTTTCCAAGATTCCATATATAATCTCCTAGACATGAAATTAAATTCTATACAAAATTATTATAAAATTTCTAGAGCTTGGGATGAAAAGGGAGGAAAGGGAAATGGGGAATTCGGCCAAGGATGAGGAAGAAGGAGGATGAAGAAGGAAAGTGGGGTTTTACTTCCACTCTTCTCCTAATTCTCCTCTTTAATACCTAGGGAATGAACACCCATCTATATTCTTTGTATATTCTTTATATATCTTATCCATAAATTATCCTAGGGTCTAGTGGTGTCAAGGCTACCTCCCTATTAGGAGGTTCATGGTTCAAATCATACCTATAACCATCTTTTATTTATTTTATTTTTAACCATTTTATGGTCTTAAAACCTACATAATTACTTTGCCTAGTTTAGAATTTTGGCGTTACAATCCTTCATACCTATAAAAGTTTCGTCCTCGAAACTTAGAACAACTCCGGATACTTTTATTTCATGTCATCCTCGCGTTCCTAAGTTGCTTCTTCAAACTTTTGATTTTTGTCATGTGACTTTAACTAAAGGTACTCCTTTGGTTCTCTATTTCTTAATTTCTCGATTTATTATCTGAATAGGTCGACTTTCATAACTTAAATCTTCTTGAACTTGTACCGTTTGTGGCTCGATCACATGGTCTTATTAACTCTATGCAATCTGATCTCCTTCTCAACATACAACTGAGCTAGTTGTTCCATTGAGTACGATACTTGATTGCTAGAAAATAGGGAGATTTTTGTTAATCTTTCAACAATCACCTAAATAGCTTTATATCCATTAGTTGTTTTGGGTAGTCCTACTATGAAGTCCATAGCTCTATCTTCCTACTTCCATTCTGGGTACTATGAAGTCCATAGCTATATCTTCCCACTTCCATTCTGGGATTTGAATAGGCTACAGAACTCCTGTAGTCACCTGAGTTCCGTAACCACATGCATAAGATCAGGTGGGGGTACTATCTCATCTACTCTATTACTATGTCTCCTAGTCATGTTTATCTTCACATATTAGAGTAAGGCTAGTATAAGATTATCGTTCATTTATCTATGCATAGTTAAACTAAAAGTTAGCATAAGGGGTATCACACATATTTTCATGCGTATTTAAGCTAAAGGCATTTTATATCATACATGAAAAAAAGTAAGCTAAAGGCATTTTATATCGTATGTGAACGAAATAAGCTAAAGGCATTTTATATCATACATGAACAAAATAAGCTAAAGGCATTTTATGTCATACATGAACAAAATAAGCTAGAGGCATTTTATATCATACATGAGCAAGCATAAGGGTATCATACATACTTTCATGCATATTTTGACTAAAAGCATTCCTTATCATACATAAGCATAAGACTATCATACCTATATTCATGCATATTTAACTAAAAACATTCTTTATCATACACTTATCTTCATATATTATAATAAGGCTAGCATAAGTTTTTCGTTCGTTGATCTATGCATAATTAAACTAAAGCTAGCATAAAGTTATCATTTGTATATTCATGCATTACTTAAACTAAAGCTAGGCTAGCATAAGGTTGTTTTAAGCTTAAGGCATCATAGCTTAAGGCATCACTCATGTTCTCATGCATAGTTTAAGCTTAGGGTATTTTATATCATACATGAACAATCATAAGGGTATCATATTTTCATGCATATTTAAGCTAGAAACATTTCCTATTATTCATGAACAAGCATAAAGTAAAGGCATTTTATAATCAAGCTAGAGGCACTTTATATCATACATGATCTAAATAATCTAAAGGCATTTTATATCATACATGAATAAAATAAGCTAATGCATTTTATATCATACATGAATAAAATAAGCTAAGTTAGAGTAGACATAGAATTCTTACTTGGAGCGGCAGGATTGGAGCTTGATGTGTGTGTAGTGGAAAGGCAGATCCGCTCTGATACCAACCTGTCACGCCCGCCCTTCCGGGACCCTAAATGTCCGGAGTGGCGGCGCGTGACGCGACCGTACATACATTACATACAGCGGAAGACTTTATACATACTTCTTAATTCTCACAGCGGAAGACTTTAGACATACTTCTTAATACTTTTTTTTTTTTGTTTTTCTTTTAAACATAAACATGCATTAACACCTATATACATATATATATATATATACTTCTTCTTCTTAGCATAGAGTATGCTTCATAGCGTGGATAGATACTTCTTCTTTACTTCTTCTTCTTAACATAGAGCATGCATCATATATGCAGATACTTAGTGCTTAGTAAATTCATAACATCATCATCATAAGGAGACATAAGTGAGGACATGAATAGACATCTTTATCATAGGTAAACATGTTTAGACCTAACGGATCTTCTCCACCATGCCACTACCACACACATTGGCCCCTCCTGCTGCTCCCTTTAGTTTATCCATCCCTTACCCTTATCTGCAGTACGAGGGAAAGATAAACTATAAGCACATAGGCTTAGTAAGATCCTGTCCTACTCACTAAAACCATACATTATCATTAATCATGGCATGCAGCATTCACAACATAGAAGCAATATAACATGTAACATACTTGGTGTCATCAACTTAACATGTAGCATAAGTAACGTAAGTGAAATATAGCATGGATCACCGTATCATCAAACATAACTTGTAATGTGTCTAACGTAAACATGTAAACATTCATAGCATATCATAAAGCATAACTTTCATAACGTCTCTAGCGTAAGCATGTAAACATTCATAACATATCATAAAGCATAACTTTCATAACGTCTCTAGCGTAAGCATGTAAACATTCATAACATATCATAAAGCATAACTTTCATAACATATAACTTAACATTCTTGGCATATCGTTTAACATAACATGTAACTTAACAATCATGGCATATTATTTAACATACATGTAACTTAACAATCATGGCATATCGTTTAACGTAACATGTAACTTAACAATCATGACATACATTTAACGTAACATGTAACTTAACAATCATGACATACATTTAACGTAACATGTAACTTAACAATCATGACATACATATGCAAGATGCTTTTGAAAATATATATATTAGGTACGTAAATATAAATCTCAACATATTTGGGCCCGGCATTGTACCACTTCTTCATTATCATAGCGCGCATCCCTAAATAGGCCCGAGGTAGCAAGTCTCGAACCTAATAGGTTTCTAGGCCCGAGTCTTATTCCATCGACCTAGGGCAATCGTCATAGCGTAGAAGCCCATCCTAGGCCCGAGTCTTACTCCATCGACCTAAGGCATCTTGGAGCCCATCCCGTACTAGGCCCGAATCTTATTCCATCGACCTAGGGGCAATCATACATAGAAGCCCATCCTAGGCCCGAGTCTTATTCCATCGACCTAGGGCATCTTAGGAGCCCATCCCTTCTTGGACCTTGTTAAGCCATGCAGAAGGTAAAATACTTATATGCTTACTGTACTACATGTCTTATTAACATAGCATAGCATACTTCATTTCATACACCTCATGCTTCACTTCATTAACATAGCATAGCCTACTTCATTTCATACACATCATGCTTCATTTCATTTTCATGACATGGCATAATTCATTTCATACACATCATGCTTCATTTCATTTTCATGACATGGCATAATTCATTTCATACACATCATGCTTCATTTCATTTACATAGCATGGCATACTTCATTTCATAACAACATAACTTATTTCATTAACATAGCATGGCATACTTCATTTCATAACAACATAACTTATTTCATTAACATAGCATGGCATACTTCATTTCGTAGAATAACATAACTTATTTCATTAACATAGCATGGCATACTTCATTTCATAACAACATATCCTATTTCATTAACATAGCATGGCATACTTCATTTCCTAACAACATAACTTATTTCATTAACATAGCATGGCATACTTCATTTCATCACAACATAACTGATTTCATTAACATAACATAGCATACAATTCATGGTATGGACTTCATTGTACCCTAAAGACCCAAGGTGGCCGAATGGTCCATGTAGGGCCTTTAGGTTTAACTTTGACCTAATCCCCTTTTTAAACCTTAACCTCATCATCTAGTTACAAAACATAGTATGAAACTTCATTGAAACCCTATGGTGGGGTTTGGCCGAATAGGTCTTATTGTTCCTTAGGGTTAGCTTTTGTTCTAATCCATTTTAAACCCTAAAATCATCATCTAGTTCCCATAGTATGGCATGGAACTTCATTGAAACCCTAAAAGTAGGGTTTGGCCGAATAGAACTATGGTGTTCATTAGGGTTAGCTTTGTTCTAACCCACTTTAAACCCTAAAATCATCATCTAGTTCCCATAGTATGGCATGGAACTTCATTGAAACCCTAAAAGTAGGGTTTGGCCGAATAGAACTATGGTGTTCATTAGGGTTAGCTTTTGTTCTAACCCACTTTAAACCCTAACACCATGATCTAGTTATAAACATAGCATAAACATAGCATAGAGCTTCTTTGAGACCCTAGTTCATGACTTGGCCGAATGGGTCATGGGGGCCTCTAGAGTTAGATCTTTATCCTAATCCCTATAACATGCTAACATCATCACTTGCAAGCAAAAACAAGATATAACTTCAATAAAACACTAACAAAACCCATGTTGGCCGAATGGTTCATAGGGTTTCCTAGGTTTAACTTTTGACCTAATCCATTTTAAGCCCTAACATCATCATCTAATTACAAAAGCATGGCATACAACTTCATGGAAACCCTAGATCATATCTTGGCCGAATTTAACAATATAGATTTCTTTTATAAAAACGTCAACCGAAGCTACTCGTATGCAGGTGAGGGATACTTACATCCTTCGCTTTGCTTTGGGTGGAGAAGATGACCTAAAGAAGTCACCTAGCTTTCTCCTAGCTTGAATGGGGCTCGGCCAAAGGAAGAAGAAGGAGAGGAGACAAGAAATAATCTTGCCATAGTACCCTTCTTGGTGCTCTTGACCCTTAGATGGTTATTAGCCCCTTAGATGAACCCTTCCCTTTGCCTAACTCTCTAGGGTGACACCCTATTTTGTTTTGGCCGAAACTTCAAGGAAGAAGGCTTAGGGTTTCGGTGGAGGATGAAGAGGAGAGGAAGAAGGAAGAAAGAAGTGGCCAAGTGGAACTTCTCTCTTCTTTATAAAGGGAGGAAGAGAAGTTTCTCTTCTCTTTGTCATGCCTCTTCATTTACTCTTATCACACTTATCTATAATTCCCCCTCTTCCTCTAATAGTAAGCTATTGCTAAGCACTTGGTCATCACATGCATGGTAAGAGTTAACTCTCACCAAGAGGTTTAAGGTTCAAACCTCACCTCTCCACTTTTATTCTTTTATCATCATTTTTTTTTTCCAAGATTCCATATATAATCTCCTAGACATGAAATTAAATTCTATACAAAAATTATTATAAAATTTCTAGAGCTTGGGATGAAAAGGGAGGAAAGGGAAATGGGGAATTCGGCCAAGGATGAGGAAGAAGGAGGATGAAGAAGGAAAGTGGGGTTTTACTTCCACTCTTCTCCTAATTCTCCTCTTTAATACCTAGGGAATGAACACCCATCTATATTCTTTGTATATTCTTTATATATCTTATCCATAAATTATCCTAGGGTCTAGTGGTGTCAAGGCTACCTCCCTATTAGGAGGTTCATGGTTCAAATCATACCTATAACCATCTTTTATTTATTTTATTTTTAACCATTTTATGGTCTTAAAACCTATATAATTACTTTGCCTAGTTTAGAATTTTGCGGGCGTTACAGATAATGTCATCAACATATACTTGGGCTACAAAGATGTCCTTTGATATTGACTTTATAAATAGAGTTTGATCTACACTACCCCTTTTAAAGTCCTTAGAAATTAAGAAAGATGATAATCTTTCATACCAAGCCTGGGGAGCTTGTTTCAAACCATACAAAGCTTTCCTAAGCTTGTATACATGGTTTGGATAGTCCATATTTTTAAACCCGGGAGGTTGTTCTACATATACCTCTTCCTTAATGAACCCATTTAGGAATGCCGATTTGACATCCATTTGATGGAGTTTGAAACCCATATAGGAGGCATACCCTAATAGTATCCTAATAGACTCTAATCTAGCAACCGGGGCATATGTTTCATCATAGTCAAGTCCTTCAACTTGATTAAAACCCCTTGCAACTAATATTTCTTTATTTCTAGTAATATTCTCTTGGTCATCTAGTTTGTTCCTAAAAACCCATCTTGTAGTAATAATGGTATTTTCATTTGGTCTAGGAACTAACTCCCATACTTGACTCCTTTTCAAATTGAGCCAATTCATCTTGCATTGCTAAGATCCAATCCGGATCAAATAATGCATCTTTGATTGTTTTGGGCTCAATTTGAGAAATTAGAGCTATATGACTAGTGGGATCCCTATGAAATGACTTAGTCCTAACACCTTGAGATAATTCACCCACAATTTGATCTAAGGGGTGATTTTGATAAACTCTTACGGTTCTAGGAGGTGTATTAATTTGAGTTTGATCATAATTAATCTCAATTCTTTGCTCATGATCGGAATCACCCCTTACTCCCCCTTGATTCAATCCTCCCCTTTGATCATTACCCCCTAAAGTTAAATCTTGGAATTGTTGGGTAATTTCTTGATGTTCATTATTAATATCATCATCAATAGGGGATTTTCTAGGATATGTGTTGGAAGTTTTATCAAATTGGACATTTGAAGATTCCTCTATCTTTTGAGTCCTTTTATTATAAATTCTATACCCTACACTAGTGGATGAGTATCCAACTAGGATTCCCTCATCCGCTTTGGACTTAAACTTACCTAGGTTGTCTTTGGTATTTAAAACATAAACTTTGCATCCAAAAACCTTAAAATAATGAATTGTTGGAATTGTACCATTCCACAATTCAAATGGAGTTTTTCCTAAAAACCTATGAATTAATACCCTATTTTAGATATAGCAAGCGGTATTAACCGCTTCCGCCCACAAGTAGCTAGGTAAAGAATATGCATTTAGCATAGTTCTAGCCGCTTCTTGTAGGGCATGATTTTTCCTTTCCACAACCCCATTTTGTTGGGGTGTTCTAGGACAAGAAAACTCATGCTTGTACCCTTTTTCTAAGCAAAAGGTTGAGAAATTAGAATTCTTAAATTCTCCACCATGATCACTACGGATCCGGTTGATTTTGAGTTTTCTTTCATTTTCTACTCTTTTGATAAATCCTATGATTATTCCTAGGGTTTCATCTTTATTTTTCAAGAAAAATACCCAAGTAAACCTAGAGAAATCATCTACTATTACTAAGCAATATCTACTACCAATCATAGAAGGGGTACTATGACAATCAAATAAGTCCATATGTAAAAGTTCTAAAGGTAAAGTGGTACTAAGTAAATTTTTACCTTTGTGTGATGTTTTTGATTGTTTCCCTTCTTGGCATGCATCACACATTTTGTCCTTGAGAAATTTGACTTTAGGCAACCCTTTGACTAACTTCATTTTTGCTATTTTGGCTATGTTCTTTATGTTTATGTGTCCTAGCCTCCTATGCCAAAGCCAACTTTCTTCCTCTTTTGCAATAAGACACTTAGTAGAAGCATTAGTAGCATAGGGTAAATCAACATAATATATATTTGATTTCCTAAAACCTACTAACATGCAATCATTTAGAGTTTTGTGTCTTATAAAATATTTTGAGGAATCAAATTTGACATCAAAGTTTACATCACATAGTTGGCTTACACTAAGTAAATTAAATTTCATATTTTTAACTAATAACACTTTATGAATGGCTAGGTTGGGGGATACCTCAATTGTGCCCTTTCCTAGAATCTTAAGTTTGCCACTATTACCAAATGATACCTTTCCCTTGCTAGTGTGGTTGATAGTGGAGAATTTTCTCTCATCACCGGTCATGTGTTTTGAGCACCCACTATCAACAATCCACAAGCTTGGTTCTTCTACCTATATCACATGAAAAACACAATCCTTGAGTACCCAAATCTTAGGACCACTAGCATCAATTAGAAATTTCTTAGGGACCCAAGCCTTTCTACCCTTGCTTTTAATTATGGATTTTCTACTAACAAGGGATGTAAATGCTACCTCCTTTTCCTTAGGCCTATATCCTAGTCCGACCTTGTTATAAATAGCCCTTTGATCCTTAATTATCATGTCTAGGTATTTAGAACCATTAGTAAATTTTTCTAAGCATGCTCTTAAGTTACCTATTTCTTTTCTTAATTCATCATTTTCATCCCTAAGGGTACATGCATCATCATCACAAGATAATTTACCACAAGACGGTTCTACACTCTTAAGTGATTTAATCTCTATTTTTAAGTCCTTAATCCTAGTTTTCGATCTATTCAATGCATTTTGAAGACATGCAATTGTCTTGTAAAGTAAATCTACCCTAGGGGAGTTGTTTACCTCATCATCATCACTTGATGATGATTCGTCGCTTGAGGAAGATGAGGACTCCTCACTTGAGCTCCTGGCTTCTTCCTCCAATGCCATGAGGGCTAGATTCCGGGTGGCATGACATACTTCTTCATCGTCAGAAGAATCCTCCATGCTTAGGGTGTCCCATGTTTGTGCCACCATTGCCTCCTCCTTCTTCTTCTCCTTCTTTTCCTTCTTTATTTTTTCCTTCTCCTCCTTCTTCTTTAGTTCTGGGCAATTTGACTTTATATGCCCTTTCTTGTTGCACCCAAAGCAAGTTACGTTAGAGGTAGAATTTGAACTATTTGAAGACTTACCTCTTGAGGATTGGAACATCCTCCTCACATCTTTCTTGGTGAGTTTCCTTGACTTCCCACCAAACTTCTTGACATAATGAGCCACCTCGCTTGCCGATAGCTCATCTTCACTACTTGACGAGTCTTCCTCGGATTCGGATGAGGAGGACACTTCTTTCTTCTCCTTCTTCTTTTTGTCCTTCTTTCCTACAAAAAGAGCTATACCCTTCTCTTTGGATGAAGTGTTAGCTTGTTCATGTAATTGAAATTCACAAAATAACTCATCTAACTTAACCAAAGAGAGATCCCTAGAGACCTTATAGGCATCTACCATTGAGGCCCATAAGGTTGTTCTAGGGAAGGCTTGGAGCACATACCTTACAAGGTCTCAGTTGTCGACCTTCTCACTTATTACATGTAGTCCGTTGACTACTTCTTTGAAGTGACCGTGAATTTGGCTCACGGTCTCATTTGTCTTCATGGAGAAGCTTTGAAGTTGGTCAATTAGAAGATCTCTCTTGGCCCTTCTTGTTTCCTTGGATCCTTCGTTGAGTTCTATCAACTTCTCCCAAAGTTCCTTTGTCAATTCAAATGGCCCCACCTTGCTTAGTTGCTCTTTTGACAAACCACATTGAAGTGTGGTTGTTGCCTTGGCGTTGGCTTGAGCCTCCTTGGCCATGTCTCTCGTCCAATCCTTTGTCAGTATGGGTGCTCCGTGTTCATCGACCGGCTTCTCGAAACCATCTACAATACTAAACCAATTTTCAATATCATTCATTAAATAATACTCCATCCTACCTTTCCAGTAGCCGAAGTCATTGTCGTCGAAGAACGGAGGCCTCGCCGTGCTATACCCCTCTTGGAAAGCCATTTTGCTTCGGTTGATTGTTAGATCTTCCGATGCGATCCGGGCTCTGATACCACTTGTTGGTGATCGATTGGAAGCTAGAGAGGGGGTGAATAGCTTGTTTTTCGTCTCTACAAAAAGATTAGCAGAAGCACAACAAAAATAATAATAAACAAATGAAAAACAATGCTAACACGATTCTTTTACATGGTTCGGAGATAGTGCTCCTACTCCACGGTGATCCTTGAGGTGGATCAACCCTAATCAATATCACTATGAAGCTTTCCTTTACAACACTCCTCTTCTTACAAAGGATGTAGATGAAGCTTAGAGAGGAGAAAGAGATTTAGAATCACTAGAAAGCTTTTAAAAATCATGGAGGCTTGAGAATATTATCAGAGAATAAGCATTAACCCCAATTGATCCTCCATCACGATCGATGGAGAATCGGTATCACATGCGCAATGAGTGAGACTCCATTTCGCCTGGTTCAACTTGATCACCGATCGATCGCCGTGTCGATCGATCGCAACATCACGACTACCATTGCCAAAGCAAGAATCGATAGTCGTCGGTTTCACCTCGACTCGACCGAGCACTGACCCGGTCGACTGATACATCGTATCAGTCGACTGATACTCATCAAGTATGAATAATTCATACTTGATTTTACCCCCTAGACCTAGACTCAACCTTCTAGCTCTTCCTTAAGCCTTGCGCCTCTAGGATCCCTCCGAGTCCGTGACTTGTTCATTTTTTGCACTTTGCTTCCAAGAGCTTCCTTTGGTTTTGTCATGTCTTGGGTTTACCTTTGCCAAAGCGTGCTTGGACTTTACGCCGCCAAGTCTACTTGCTTGGACTTACGCTGCCAAGACTTGCCTTTGGACTTCCTTTGCCAAAGTTCGTTTGGACTTTAATGCCGCCAAGACAACATGCTTGGTCTTATGCCGCCAAACCTTTACCTTGGACTTTTCTTGCCAAGATCATACTTGGACTTTGTCTTTACCAAGTCTTCATACTTGGATTTCCCTGTCACTTGAACATGTTCACAATTAGATCACAAATTGTTGCCTAACTTAGATGATTATCCAAACATCAAAATATATAAATGCTTGGGGCATTGTTGCACCAACAGTTGCATCGTCCTTAGGACGATTGGGAAGAGGCCCTTCGAGGACATACGCGAGCTTTTCTGCCTTGAGAATAATTCTCATGTTTCTAAGCCAGTCCAAGAAGTTAGGCATAGTCAATTTATTTGAATCCAAAATAGTGCGCAAATTCAAAGACGTCATGATCAATCGATTAACCTAGAAATACAAAACGAGCATATATGAGAAAGATGATTTAAAATGCATCAACATACATTTACAAATCCCATTCATTTTTCGAATTTAAAAACCTCAAAATCACTTCGGGAGATCGTAGGTCCATCTCCGAATGGGCTGATATCCAACATAGATATGAACAACCTTAGAGAGAGTCTAACAAGTCATTCATAGCTACAATGGTAGGTATCATATATATCGATTGCATATCATATATATGCAACTATCACAATGTGCTATCAACTAATTGAATGTTCACACATACATCGGATTGTTAACTCATTAACAAGTATGCATCATATGCATAACAACCAACTTCACCTCCCTTCACATCGACCTTGGAGAGAGTCCAACAAGCCGATGCTCCAGGTTAAAGCTAACCCATTAATCAAGATATAGTTTTAATATGGTTAGAGCGCATTCAACCAATTAGCCCGACTTGGAGAGAGTCCAACAACCAAAGCTAACGATTGACTTCTGACTCTTACCATATTAATATTAAACTATTCCATGGTTTGAACATGTTCTGGTTCGAGCCAGGCTTGGAGAGAGTCCAACAACCCAAACAAGAAACGGAACTCTGGTTCTAACCATATTAATGGAAGGTGTAGGCTTTAATATTGTGTAAGGGTTTTTATGTCTCATCCTCTTTGCATGCAAATGACTATTATCTACATGGCATGACATACATCTACATGTCATGACACGCATGTCATAATGATATGCATCTAATGCAATTACATGACATACAATTATGACATGTACAAAATTTCCTTATATGTCATAACTATTTATGGAAATAAAATATGTTTAAGATTTGATTCCCAAAATCAAATCATGATTAAATTAGGAAACAAATTTCCAAATCTAATCACATATTTTATTTATGGAAGGTCTCAATTAAGGAAAGTCAAATTTAATTTAGGAAACAAATTTCCTAAATTGTCAAAACTATTTATGAAAATAAAATATATTTTAGATTTAATTTCCCAAATCAAATCATGATTAAATTAGGAAATAAATTTTCAAATCTAATCAAATATTATATTTATGGAAAGTGTTAATTTCCATAAATACTTCTAACTTTCCAAAAGTAGAAGATTTTCATAAATACTTCTAAACTTTCCAAAATTAGAAAATTTCCATAAATACTTCTAAACTTTCCAAAAGTAAAAAATTTCCATAAATACAATTACGACTATCACAAAATAATTTTACAATTATGTCGAAACACAACATGGGCTCTGATACCACTATTGGATTTCCAGCACCGTGGCGAGTGTGTGTTTGAACATGTTTCATAAACATGTGCACAACGAAAGAATTAAAAAGCAATAAATCTAATTTATTACAACACACACATCACAGGTATGTATAGTACAACATGTGTAGACATAATCGCAGTTTCAAATTTTGCAATAAAAGAAAATTACTCTAGTTATACCTAACGTATCACGTGCAGTGGGACAGACATCAACCGGAGCGACTCTCACTAGAATTGCCTTTATCCGTATCCACACCGAGTATCATCGGGATGGCTTCACAAAGCCACAAGCCTCATCTTCGTAAGAGTCACTAGCCTCGTGTCGAAGACGATGTGATCAAGAGAAGATCACAATCCGAGTCAAAATTCGGATTCAAAAATGAGTCCCCAAAACTTGCTTCTCCGGAGAGGTATTCGTCAACCGATTGACGAATCCTTCATCCTCCACCTATGAGGATTACCGGAGATCGAATCCTTGGCAAGGTAGCCACTGTCGGAGCTCCAAATGTCTTCCAAATGACACTCCGACATGAAAGGAAAGAAGCTGTCCAGAAAATTGGACAACTTGGTGGAGGAGTTGTGTTGGCCCAAAGGAGGAAGGTCGGCTACACTTTGGTCACCAGAGCCAAGGGATGTCACCGGAGGATCGCCAGCAGCACCAGGTAGCCGGCGGCAGCTAGTGGTGTCGGCGGTAGTAGCTGCAAGGACGGCGACGTGGAGGGTTTGGGTGGCGGCAAGGAGAGGAGAGGGTTGGACGGCACATTCTCGGAATAGAATTAGGTTTCACAAAACCCTTAAGCCCTGTTTTTATAGAGAACACATTCTCCTAACGGTTACTAGTTCATAACCAAAAACCCATTAATCCGCTCCAATAACTTAAGTTAAAATAAACTAAACTGTGTTGGTCTATTTTAAGTTAAAACGAACCGAACCAACTTTGGTTCATTCGTTTAAAACAAACCAAACCACTTTGGTTTAGTTTCCACCATTGGATTAGAACCAAACCAATTTGGTTCATCCATCATGTCTTCATAAGACACAGCCCATCCATGCTTCCATTGCGACTAAAACGATTTCATGCTCGCTCCTTGTTTGGTCCAACCAAACCTAGTTTCTCTTGATCTGAGAATCTCATTAGCAAGCTCTTTTTAAATCCTTCGGATTACGCTCGTTGTGCGTGTGACCAAATAGGTTCTTGGTTTATGTTGGCTGTCTATAATTAACCATTAATTATAGAACGATCATGAGTTGCACCTAGTAGTACATCATGATCCCCAATTAATTAAAAAATCAACGATTGATCCAGAATCATTTCTGAAACCCTTCAGCAGCTACAATGAATGGTACCCCGTTCCCTTCACACATCTTATACCCACTTGGTTCAGGGCATGGTATATAGTGTCAGTCCCCACTAGGCTGACTACGTCACACCTAGCCCAAATATCATTTCCTCATCCTACGGATTCTAGTTACTACACATGTATCCAAGAGTACCTTACTCTAAACATGTAATGCTTTGGCCAAAGACTTTAGTAACAATCCGAGGAGAGGTCATGGGTATACTTCTCCTCGCAAGGAGTGGTGAATCCTTTATAGGCTATTCAAACACCTCCGATCACTTCAACTTATACCCAATCATTCCAAGTCCACATCTCCTTGGAGATGCTTGCTTAAGATGTCAAAGCATAAGTCTCCATGACCAAGATGACTTGAATACCATGAGTCAAAGGAACATCGCACTTAAGCTGCAGTGAGAACTTCATTGACATATCCATATATGCAGAGAACCATATGAAGTCTTACAGCTGGTCACTCCAATGAACTAGTTACCATAACTAGCATCCACGATTAACTCCGGACATCACAATGTCTCCAGCTAATGAGAATCAGTTGCTTAGATACACCAAGGAGTATACCTCGTGCTAGTCTCGACAGAATTGATGGTGTCCAAAACCATCAATTCATCGACTAGGGATAATTCCAATACATCACAATTACACATGTAGAGATACTCACTAGTTGTGATCCAATCACAAATTCTCTTATGCCGTGAATCGTATTGTGGACATTCGGTAAATGAGTTTAAGATCTAATCAAATACATGCAAACATGTATACTCAAATAGTGAATCTTCATTTATCATATAAATGGTTCAAACATAAGGCGATTGCCTTAGGACACCTCTCATATATCACTAACAATTTGACTAGCTCAAACTAAGCTTGAATCTAACACAAGTTTAAAAACTTTGAAATTGTTCATTAAATTTAATTAAGATTAAAAAAAATTCTCATCTTACAAAACCCAAAGGAATAAGTGTATTGAAAACCTAGTCTGGGTGAGATGATTTAAAATTTAATCAAGTTTAGTTTGTTTAATACAATTCACTTGACTTAATAAACTACTTAATAACTTTTCTTAAACTTAATTAAACTAAACCTAATTTAACTAAAACAAACTTAGTTGACCCACTAAACTAAACTTAATTAACCTACTAAATTGAAACTTAAACAACTAATCGATTCAATCCAACTAACTTAATCAAATCAAAACACATAAGTAAATCAATGAAATTAACCTAATAAACTCAATTAAATCAAATTAAACAAAAAAATTAACCAAAATTGTAAATACCCAAATTCAGTCGATTGAAGTGATTTCAGTCGACTCAAAAAAAGTCGACTGAATCAACTTCAGTTGCCTCCGAGTATCGAGAAGGTAAAATGTGATTCCAGTCGACTGAAATTGTTTCAGTCGAATGAAATGAAATGGTAGATAAAGTTTAGGTGGTGAAGTAAATGGTAAAATTAATTACAGTCGACTGAAACAGGTTCAGTCGACTCTAATTCAGTCGACTAGACTATTTTCAGTCGACTGGATCCCGTCTATAAGAAGAGCGCCAAGCCATGCCAAAAAGACTCACAACCACCACAAATCCACCACGAAACCCCTATGTCCAGACTTTTGAAGCATTTAGGTCGTTATA
Source organism: Wurfbainia villosa (assembly GCA_025175895.1). Classification (NCBI taxonomy): domain Eukaryota; kingdom Viridiplantae; phylum Streptophyta; class Magnoliopsida; order Zingiberales; family Zingiberaceae; genus Wurfbainia; species Wurfbainia villosa. Next base: position 48,046,504 of record CM046002.1, read on the forward strand.
TTTCTTTAATATCATCCAAAATGGTGAGGTAATAAGTCTAAAACCATAGTTTCAATTACTTTCAATAAATATTGAATAGTTGTAATTTAAATAGAGGCAAAAGAAGAGCTGTTGAGATTGAGTCATCGACTCCATGCTTGGATATTAGGTTCCCTACTTAGGGGTATAGGATTAGGTTTTAGAACACACTCTATACTCCTATGCCTACTCAATACATTAGCAAATCATTTTTTAGTAATTCATGCATGCTTAGCATAGATGTCATAACGCATTATGGGTTAGAAAAATTTGTTTATTGCAAAAACTCTATTAACATAGACTTATGTGCAGAGTTTTTCAATAATTTTAGCAAAATTGATGATCTTGCATATTCAACTAGAGTACAGGGTAAGGACATTATTTTTACCCCCTCTATGTTGAGAGAGCATTTAGGACTCATGCATTCGACATGTCCAGTTGCATGCTTTCCATCCACGGAGTTACCGTACGGTAACCCCTACTCTCATATTACATTAGATAGGATACATATGCATCTTTTTGGTGAGGAAAGAACTCCGTCTATGAGTATCTTTAGTTCCACTAGACTTAGAGTACAGGACTATGCCCTGTATCGAGTTATAGTGAACTGCATTCTGCCACTCACCACTAGGGACATCGCTATGATGCACCCTTATTACTCATTTTTACTTTATACATTTAGTCATAAGTTAGATATAGACATTAGCTTACAGATGTTTCATTCCATTATTTATCATTCTAGGTCAGTTACCATCAGGAAGGCGTATTTGCCTTTCTGTCATGTCATCACATCCCTCTTAGCTACATTAGGGTTTGATGTTATCACAGGTAACATCAAACAGCTTACTGAGTATGACATGATAGGGTCTAGGCAGTTTGATTTAGCAAAAATAGGTTTAGATGAAAATACTATCCTTGCATGGAAGAGAGATGGTCATCAACCCCAACCCCAGCCTGAGCCGAGGCAAGAGCAGGAGCCAGAGATTGACCCCGACCACCACTCCGAGTTCGAGCATCAGGAAGCCCCAAGATTTGATAGTCTATCACCATTTCTTAGGCTTCCAGCACCTCCTACCGTAGCAGAGAGATTATCCAGGTTGGAGGATGCGATGCAGCGCCAGGAGCAGCATCATTTTGAGATGAAGCAGATATTTTAGGCACAGAGAGAGGATCATCGAGAGATGATGGAGCTTCTTAGGTCTTGGGGCATGGGTCCTCCTCCTCCACCTTCATATACTGACTAGGAGTGTTATGTAACGTGTTACTATTTGAAATTAATAAATTTAATAAATTTTAAATCTTGTGTGTGAATTGGTTTATGCTTGGTAGACTAGGTTGTTTTCATACTAATTACTTAAATTGATTTTGAAAAGTTATATTATATTATTTTTAAAGGAAAGTTAAAAATCAATCTAGGAAATTTATACTTCATGATCCTATAATTTTAAGTAAGCCTTCGCATCTCACAAACACCTAGGATTATTTGTTTATGTATTGAGCCATGAAGATGGGCGTGAGATGTTAGGACTGTACCCCTAGTTCCTGATGTAGATCAAGTGCATCTGTAATGCCCGTAAAATTCTTAACAATTTTACAAGAATTTTTGCATGATTATAATGGGCTTTATGTGGGCTCTTTCAAAAATAAAAGAAAAGGAGCCAAAACGGGATGCAAGGCCTAGGAATTGAACCCCAAACCTCTAGTAGATAGCTAAGCCCTAAAGATGCATCCAATAACCAGAAACCCAGCAGGGTTGTACTATTAGAGGAATATGGGAAATTATAGTTAAGGGTAAGGGATGCTAAGGGACACTTCAAGAGAATAAATAGGGGGAATGAGGAGACATGAGAAACCAAATTGTTTTTCTCTCCTTCTCATCTTCTTCCTCACCGAACCCTAAGCTCCCCTTTTCACCATTTTCCGATCCATCCAAGCAAGAAGAAGGCTAGGTTTGGCTTCCCTTAGGTTGTCTTCAAACTAATAGCAAAGTGAAGGATGTAAGTATCCCCCTCACCTGCATACAAGTAGTTTTCGATTGATGTTATTATGTCAATCCCTTTTAAAACCATTCGGCCAAGACCTTTGTTTGAGTTTTCCATGAAGATCCATGCCATATCTTGTATGAACATGATAAAGATAGGATGCTAGATGGATTAGGTTAAGTGGTTGACCTTAAAAACCCCAAGGAAATTTCGGCCAAGACCAATATTGTGCTCTCCATGAAAATCCATGCTAAAACTTGTGTTAATATGAAGATGATAGATGTCTAGATGAGTTTGGTTAAGTGGTTGATCCTCAACCTCCCCTAAAACTCTCGCCCAAGTCCATCTAGACCCCTAAGGTGATTTTCTATGCCATGTTTTAGATGAGCTTATGCTATGTTTTGATGCTAGATGAAGATAACATGTTCTATGCTAGGTTTTAAATGAGTTCATGCCATGTTTGATGTTAGAAGAAGATAACATGTTCTATGCTATGTTATAGATAAGTTCATGCTATGTTTTGATGGTAGATGAAGATAACATGTTGTTGGCTAACCTAGATTTAAGTGTTGATCCTTAAAGCCCTTTTAAACCATTCGGCCAAGACCCCTATGGGTGTTCTATGGCATGTTTAGATAAGTTCATGATAACTTTTGATGTTAGATGAAGATAACATGTTGTTGGCTAACCTAGAGTTAAGTGGTTGAGCCTTATGTCCTATAAACCCATTCGGCCAAGACCCATTTAAGCCTAACATTCTATGATCTATAAATCACCATGTTATGTTTTGAATGTAGATATAGGTAACATGTGAAAGCTAAGCTAGATTTAAGAAATGGATCTTAGGTTGTCTTGGAACTCTCGGCCAAGGTTTATTTAAAACCCTAAGTGCCCTCCCATGCCATGCTTTATATGTTAAAGAATTAACATGTGGTTAGTTAGACCATATATAAGTTGTTTGGTGTTTAAAACTTTGATAGAACTCCATGAAGTTTAGGTCATTCCATGTATACTTGTTCATGATGTTTATGCCTTATGCCATGCTTATATGTGTGTGATGTTGTGATCATGTTATGCTCATTACCTTGTGATTATATGAATGTATGATGTGTTATAAGGAAGGAACATGATGTGCATGAAAAGAAACATGATATGATATGAAAAAGAAATATGTTATGAAAGCCATATGATATGTTATGAAGAAGAAATATGTTATGATATGAAGAAGAAAAATATGATATGCCATGATAAGGAACATGATATGTTTATGAAATGAAATATGATATGTTATGATAAGAAGCATGTATGTATTTTACTTTCTGCATGGCTTGTACCAGGACCCTAACAAGGTCCAAAGGGATGGGCTCCTAAGATGCCCTAGGCCGACGGACTTAGTACGGGCCTAGGATGGGCTTCTATGTTATGATTGCCCCTAGGTCGACGGTCATAGTACGGACCTAGTATGGGATGGGCTCCCAGATGCCCTAGGCCGACGGTCATAAGTACGGGCCTAGGATGGGCTTCTATGTTATGATGATGACCCCTAGGTCGACGGATATAGTATGGGCCTAGTAACCTAGTAGGTTCGAGATTAGCTACCTCGGGTCTATTTAGGGATGCGCGCTATGATGATGATGATGATGTGGTACAATGCCGGGCCCAATATGTTGAGATTTATGTTCAAATACCTATAATATATGTTTTGAAGAGCATCCTGCATATATCTTTATGTTATGCCTGCTTATGTATATGATGTTATGTTTATGTTATGCCTGCTTATGTCTATGATGTTATATTCATGTTATGCCTGCTTATGTCTATGATGTTATATTCATGTTATGCCTGCTTATGTCTATGATGTTATGTTTATGTTATGCCTGCTTATGTCTATGATGTTATATTCATGTTATGCCTATTTATGTCTATGATGTTATATTCATGTTATGCCTGCTTATGTCTATGATGTTATGTTTATGTTATGTCTGCTTATGTCTATGATGTTATGTTTATGTTATGTCTGCTTATGTCTATGATGTTATATTCATGTTATGCTTGCTTATGTCTATGATGTTATGTTTATGTTATGCCTGCTTATGTTCTACGATGTTATATTCAAGTTATGCCTGCTTATGTCTTTGTATGTTTACATGTTATGCTTATATATGGTTTTTGTGAGTAGGACAGGATCTAACTAAGCCTATGTGCTTATAGTTTATGTTCCCTTGTACTGCAGATAAGGGTAAAGGGTGGCTAAACTAAAGGGAGCAGCAGGAGGGGCAAAGTGTGTGTGGTAGTGGCACGGTGGAGGAGATCTGTTATGTTCTTTATGTATGTTTTCCCTAAGATGATTTAGTTTATGAATTTGAACTAAGTACTTATGAACTGATGATGCATGCCCTATGTTTAAGAAGAAGTATCTATGAAATAATGATGCATGTTCTATGTTAAGAAGAAGTATCTATGAAATGACGATGCATGTTTATGTTTAAAAGAAAGAAAAATAAGTCTAAAGTCTTCCGCTGTAAGAAGTATAGGTAATCTTCCGCTGTAATGTAATGTATGTATGTACGATCGCGTCACGCGCCGCCCCTCCGGACCCTTGGAAAAAGGGCGGGCGTGACAGCATTGACATGAACCAAAAAGGGGGTTACAAGAGCAAATCGATCACTTTGGTGACTAACTCTAATTCAAAGCTTAATGGTTAGTTCTATATCATTTAAGCTAGTAAAGAGTTGAACATTTACTTTAAAGACAATTTTTAGATGTGTATTTTTATATATAAAAATAATATTTGGAAATTCATGCTCAGTCATATTCCCTATCATTTTTGCATCATCTTAAAATTTTGAAAATATGATATTATTTAAGGGGAGAAAATTTTGAAAATTTTTGAAAATTTTTGGATTTTGAAAATATGATATTATTTAGAGGGAGAAAATTTCAAAAAATTTTGAAATTTTTTGGATTTTAAAAATATGATATTATTCAGGGGGAGAAAATTTTGAAATTTTTTGAAAATTTTTGAATTTTGAAAATATGATATTATTCAGGGGGAGAAAATTTTGAAATTTTTTTAAAATTTTTGGATTTTGAAAATATGATATTATTCAGGGGGAGAAATTTTTGAAAATTTTTAGAGTTTGAAAATATGATATTATTCAGGGGGAGAAAATTTTGAAAACTTTTTAACATTTTTGGAATTTGAAAATATGATATTATTCAAGGAGAGAAAATTTTGAAAATTTTTGGATTTTGAAAATATGATATTATTCAGGGAAAGAAAATTTTGAAAATTTTTGGATTTTGAAAATAAGACATTATTCAGGGGGAGTTAGAAAATTTTGAATGTTTTTAATATGCAGGGAGAGAGAGAAAATTTTAAAATTTTTGAAAATTTTAGAATTTGAAAATATGTTTTATTTGGATTTAATCTTTTGTAAATTTTTATAAATGGAGATATAAAAATTCTCATGTTTAAAACACTTTAGACTCTCAGCTTTAAAGTTGTGGCATCTAAGACTTAATTTTAATTTTGAAGTATGCTAAAGGGGGAGAGAGGAGATATAAAGTTAGAGAGTGTTGGAGGATCATGGCCCGACTAGAAGGGGGGTTGAATAGACCGTGTACGTTGATGGTGTTGGGTTTTTTCGAGCCGCAAAAATTGCTTTTTGCGTTGCGGAAACCTCGGAAGCCCCGGCCACGGATCCGTGCGAAGTATAAAAATTATAAAACATGTATGTGCTTACTAAAACCCTAGATCTACCTTAGGTCTAAGAGGTGAGATCATTACCCTCGATGCGATGCCCTTCGCAAATCCCGCTCGTCCAAAAGGTTGTCGGAACTCGAGAGTGTCAAGTGCACACTCCTCTATTGGTATCCACACAAGTAATAGGTGGAGAAAAATGCCTTAGAGTGTGCTAGCACTCCTTTAGGAATTTTGGCCAAGGAGGTTGGGAGAGGGAGAGAGCTTGAGAGGAAGATGATCCAAGGTTGAAGATGATGGAATGAGTAACTCACAAAATGAATTCCCACTTTGAAACCCCTAAAGTGGCCGGCCACTTCAAGGAAGGGGGTTACATGCATGCATGTAACTCCCATGACCCTTGGTCTCCCTCATGATGTGGCACCAATTGACAAAGGCAATGATGATGTGGAGCATCATCATTGGCCGGCCATGCCAAGTCATCATCATGACATGGCATTTGGTCAAGTCAAACTTGATCTTTCATCTTCCCTCTCAAGTCAAGTCAAACTTGACCTCTAATCTCCCATGGTTGATCAAATCTAACCACTTGACTCAAGTCAATTTAATTTAATGAATCTCTATTCATTTAATTTAAATTGATTTGATGAATCAAATCTAAATTAGACTCATTCAACACTTGAATCAACTTGAGTCTAACTCAATTAGTCTAATTTGGATTACTCTTAATCCAATTTGGTTCATCCCATGAACCTAATCCTCATGGTTCATTATATGAACCTAATCTCCATCTAATTGCTCTTATGTGTGTGACCCTATAGGTTCTTGTAACGTTGGCAATGTCCCTAAACCGATTTAGGAACATAAGCAATGAGCGGTATCTAGCAACACATCATTGCTACCCAAGTTACAAGAATGTTGAGCTCCAACATCACCTTTGTGACAACTAATTGTGACTCTCACAATATGTGACAATGTCCCTCTATCCTTGACATCTAGATTGATCAATCGAGGCATAGACCGTGTCATCCTCGGTACAATCTAAATCTTGAACCCCAAGTAGACTCACTCTTATCAAATGAGCTCAATATCTCATATTGACTCATTTGGGCATGGTCATGCACTTCGTGGTCTCACTCTATCAAGAATATCGATGTCACCCCCGTCATATAGGAGGGATAGATCCCATCTACATCACTCACATCCCTCCGCATAATTTGTTACATACCCGATGTCGCCTTTATAGTCCACCCATTTACGGGTGACGTTTGACGAAGCCAAAGTATGCAACTCCTTATGTAGGGAACCATGGTGACTTCAGGTCTAAGGACTAATAGTCATACTAATAGCCACATGAGAAAGTATATGACACTCATATAACGATCCATGATACTTTCTCATGGCGGGTCATTCAGTATACATTCTCCAATGCATACCCATGTGTCAACTTGATATCTCATATCCATGACTTGTGAGATCAAGTCATCTTGTTGACCTACATGCTAGTCTCTACGCATTAACATTGTCCCAGAATGTTAATACTCGACTAGGAATGATTAAGAGTAGTGTTCTCTATATCATCTCATTATCGATTCAACCAATCGATTGATATAGATAAGAACCTACTACTCAAGGACATTATTATATTTAGTTATTTGGCACCAATACAAGTAAATATAATAACCATGCCTTTATAAATAGGAATATGATACAATAAAGTCCATACAACAATCATCACATGATTGGCTCTAGGGCTTTCACTAACAGATGAAAATCGTTCGCTTCTTAATCATCTACAATCAAGGTTAGCACAGTGGAAATATAATGCTAAAGCAAAGACAATTAAAACAAAACAAAGAGTAAAGAGCACAAACACTAACAAAGAGATGTAACATGGTCCACGACCATTGCCGCTAATCCACGGATGATTTGTTTGGCGAATCACTCCCTCAAATCCAATCACTAGTCTCTCCTTTAGCCCAAGCAAGGTGGAGGTAAACCTTCTTACAAGAACTCACTCCCTCTTACAATAGAATAGAGGTAAGCACAAGAAGAGGAGTGGAAAACCATGTAGAGCACTTAGGAGTAGAAGCATTAGCATCCCCAAGGCCCTCACCCCTTCTCTTTATAGAGAGAATAGATTTCTTCCCATTGGGCATGCGGCAATCGACTACTACATGTCACCAGTCGACTATCGCCGTTCCAACGGCTTCTGACCACGTCAGATTGCGATCGTTGTAGTCCAACGGTAGCCTTAGCAGTCGACTGTTGCCTGCGTAGCTGACTGATCAGTCAGCTACGAGCGGTTATGTGCCCGTGTTCACCTTCATCAGTCGACTGACATCCCTTGATAGTCGATTGATAGAGCAGCAGTCGACTGTCGTCCCTTGATAGTCGACTGATGGAGCAGCAGTCGACTGCCATCCCTTGGTAGTCGACTGCAGGGCCAGAAACTCCTCAGTCGAACACCAGTCGACGTTCAATTGACTCAGACCAGTCGACTGCTATCTATAGCAGTCGATTGGTGTCGGGTAAAACCTTAAACAAATACTTGTTTGAGCATCCGACGATCAGGTAAACCTCAAACCACTTGTTTGAGCATCCAACACTTCCAATCATCGGGTAGAAACCTCAAACTCATGTTTGAGCGTCCGACTTGTCCAAACGTCGGGTAAAACCTCAAACACAAGTTTGAGCATCTGCTTGTCAGGTAAAACCTCAAACCTAAGTTTGAGCGTCCGACACTTGACTTAGCCATTCGGCCAAGTTCACCTATGAGCTACCATTACAATCGCTCCCTCTCATCTCCCATGAAGTCCCTCGCCTCGAAGCTCTCTTTGGCCTACGTCCCTCGGATGCACTAAGCCCTCGGCTCCTCCAGTACCATCCTTCGCGTCTTGCCATGAAGTCTGCTTCCTCTGGCTTCACTTCATTTGCTCCTCGTCCAGTGGTCCCTCAGAGGCACCAAGCGCACGACTTCCGCAATGCCATCCTTCACCAACTCAAGGACTCGAGCCATGAGATGGTGAACTCGCCAAAGCTTCATCAAGCTAACCATGTGCGATTTACTAAGTCCTGCATAATTTAAACACACATATCAAATCACATAACAACCTAACTTAAACTCTTTTCCACACACATCAAAACCAAACCATACTTAGGTTGATTGCCCTAACAATCTCCCCCTTTTTGAGGTTCCTTAGTCTGTGCAATCGCTCCATTGTTGTCACAATAGAGCTCTATGGGATCTGCAATGCTAGGAATCACCCCAAGCTCAGTAATGAACTTGCGGATCCAAACTGCCTCCTTTGCTGCCTCAGATGCAGCGATATTATCGGCTTCTGTTGTAGAATCAGTAACTGTGTCCTGCTTCAAACTCTTCCAGCTCACAGCGCCACCATTCAAGCAAAACACGAACCCTGACTGCGATCTATAATCATCCTAGTCAGTTTGGAAGCTGGCATCGCTGTAACCCTTTACAGCTAGCTCCTCATCGCCTCCAAATATCAAGAAATATTCTTTAGTCCTTCTTAAGTACTTAAGAATATTCTTGACTGCTATCCAGTGACGCTCACCTAGATCTGACTGGTATCTACTCATCATGCTCAAAGCATACGAGACATCAGGACGAGTACATAGCATGACGTACATGATAGATCCTATAGCAGATGCGTAAGGGATCTTATCCATGCGGTCTCTCTCCTCTCTAGAAGAGGGACTTTGAGTCTTCGAAAGACTCACACCATGTGACATCGGCAAAAGTCCTTTCTTGGAATTCTGCATGGCAAACCGAAGTAATACCGTGTCAATGTATGTACTCTGACTTAGGCCAAGCAATCTCTTAGATCTATCTCTATAGATCTTGATGCCTAGAATACAGGCTGCTTCACCTAAGTCTTTCATTAAGAAGCACGTCCCGAGCCAAGTCTTCACAGACTGTAGTGAAGGAATGTTATTCCCAATGAGCAGTATGTCATCCACATACAATACAAGGAAGACAACTGTGTTCCCATCAACCCTCTTGTAGACACAGGGTTCATCTTCATTCTTGATGAAACCAAACTGTTTGATCGCATCATCGAATCGAAGATTCCAGCTCCGAGAAGCTTGCTTTAGCCCATAAATGGACCTTTGTAGCTTGCATACCTTCCCAGTATGCTGTGGATCTACAAAACCCTCAGGTTGTGTCATGTACACATCCTCGAGCAAGTTTCCATTCAGAAATGCGGTTTTGACATCCATCTGCCAGATCTCATAATCGTGGTATGCTGCAATAGCAAGCAAGATCCGAATGGACTTAAACATCGCCACTGGAGAAAAGGTTTCATCATAGTCAATACCATGAATTTGCTTGAAACCTTTAGCCACCAATCAGCCCTTATAGGTATGCGTAAGTCCATCCATGTCAGTCTTTCTTCTAAAAACCCACTTACACCCAATGGGTTTGACCCCTTCAGGTGGATCAACCAAAGTCCATACTTGGTTGGTGTACATGGATTCCATCTCGGATCTCATGGCCTCTAGCCATTTCTCAGAATCTAGGCTCATCACAGCTTCCTGATAGGAGGTAGGCTCATTCTCAATGAGCATTACGTCATCATGGTCAGACAAGAGAAATGAATATCTCTCAGGCTGACGACGTACCCTATCAGATCTGCGAAGAGGTAGGTCTACATGAACAGGTGGTTGTTCCACAACTCTTTGTGCAATAACCTCATCACCCACAACACTTTATGGTTCCTGTTCAACCTCCATCAAGGCCTCAGTGCTATGGTCCTTATTTTAAATTTCTTCAAGATCGAAGGTACTCCCACTAGTTTTTCTAGAAACAAAATCCCTTTCTAGAAAAACTCTAGTCTTTGCCACAAACACTTTGTGCTGACTGGGAATGTAGAAGTAATATCCCTTTGTATCCTTGGGATATCCAACAAAATAGCACCTATCGGATTTGGGTCCCAGTTTGTCTGAGACTTGACGTCGAACGTAAGCCTCACAACCCCAAATCCTCATAAAAGACATCATGGGATTTCTCCCTGTCCATATCGTATATGGTGTCTTTATCACAGCCTTGGATGGTACACGGTTAAGGGTAAAGGCTGCTGTGTCTAGAGCATATCCCCAAAAGGATATAGGAAGATCTGTGTGACTCATCATAGATCGTACCATATCGATAAGTCTGATTCCTCCTTTCGGATACACCATTCCTTTGTGGTGTTCGGGAGTGAGTTGGGATAGAATCCACACTCGGCTAGATAGTCCTGAAACTCATGGCTAAGGTATTCACCACCTCGATCGATCAGTATCTTAATACTCTTGGGTTTTGTACTTCATTCTTGAATTCTTTGAACTTTTCAAAGGATTCTGATTTGTGTGTCATGAGATACACATAACCATATCTACTGAAGTCATCAATAAATGTAATGAAGTACCTGTAACCACCTCTAGCAGCAACATTGAAAGGACCACATACATCACTATGTATAAGTCCTAACAAATCTGTTGCTCTTTCGCTGTGTCCACTAAAGGGAGTCTTGGTCATCTTGCCTAAAAGGCAAGATTCGCATGTCTCATATGATTCAAAATCAAATGAGTCTAGCAGCCCATCCTTATGGAGCTGATATACGCGACTCTCATTTATGTGACCTAAGCGACAGTGCCAGAGATAAGTTTGGTTCAACTCATTTGACTTGAACCTCTTGGTACTTATGTTATAGATAGGGCTCTCTAAGTCTAGAAAGTAGAGTCCGTTCATTAGAGGTGCACTACAATAGAACATATCATTTAAATAAACTGAACAACATTTGTTCTTTATTATAAATGAATATCCCTTTTTGTCCAAACAAGAAACTGAAATGATGTTCTTGGTTAAGGCAGACACATAACAATATTCATCTAATTCTAATACAAGCCCAAAGGGCAAAGATAGATCATAAGTTCCTACAGCAACAGCAGCAACTCTTGCTCCATTGCCTACTCGTAGGTCCACCTCGCCCTTTGTCAATGCCCTGCTATTTCTCAGCGCCTGCACATTGGTACAAATGTGAGATGCACATCCGGTATCTAATACCCATGATGAAGAAATAGATAGATTGACTTCTATAACATTTATACCTGAAGTAGAAGTCTCACTTCTTTTCTTCTTAAGATCTTCCAGGTAAGCTTTGCAGTTACGCTTCCAGTGTCCAGCTTCCTTGCAGTGGAAGCAAGCCCCTTCCTTGGCTACCCCTCCTTTGGGTTTAAGTTCTTTGCCTTTGCCCTTGGCTTGAGACTTTCCCTTACCTTTAGGCTTGCCCTTGCCTTTCTTCTTTTGTACCATCAAAATGGTGTCAGATTTTCCCTTCTTAAGGTTAAACTCAGCAGTTCTCAACATGCTGAGCATTTCAGGCAGTGGCTTATCAATTTCATTCATGTTATAATTCATGACAAATTGATTGAAGGCTTGTGGCAAAGATTGCAAGATCAGGTCAGTGGCCAGCTCTTGGCCAAGTGGGAATCCCAGCCTTTGTAGGTTTTCTACGTACCCAATCATCTTGAGTACATATGTACCTACGGGAGTCCCTTCTTGCATTTTGGACCCAAATAATGCCTTAGAGACTTCATATCTCTCATGCCTAGCTTGTCCTTGATATAGTTGACGAAGATGTCCAACCATATCATAAGCATTCATGAACTCATGTTGCTTCTGAAGCTCAGAGTTCATGGTCGCGAGCATTAGACATGACACATCTAATGCATCATCTTGATGCTTCTTGTAAGCATCTTTGTCAGCTCGCGAGGCACTGGCAGGAGGTGCCTCCGAAATGGGCTGCTCCAGGACATACAACTTCCTTTCTTGGGTGAGAACAATTCTTAGGTTCCTGTACCAGTCCAGGAAATTCGCTCCATTGAGCTTGTCCTTCTCAAGGACAGAACGCAGAGAGAGAGTGTTCGTGTTTGTCGACATAGTTATCTACAACATACAATGCAGAGAATTAATATCATATTCCTTTTATCATTTAATTAGGCCTTTAATCAAATGATGCTCCCACTAAATTATAGGAATTTTTTTGTAGAATAGAGTTATGGATGTGGTCAAGCCACATTACTAGATTCATACAAACTAGCTATAATTCTTGCGGGACAAGATCCACATCATACTAAGCCTTGAGTTAGCTTTGGCTAAATCGCCCAAGACTTAGTATGATCGGTGAGTAACACATTATCGATTACATCTCTATGCAACTCTTGTTTATAGGATCAAGACCCACATTTACAAAAGACCTTGAGTTAGCTTTGGCTAAATCGCCCAAGATTTAGTGTAAATGCGATCTTGACCTATCGTTCCAACGATTGGAATATGCCTATAGTTCTACTCGATCCAATTGAGTTTAACTAGTTTTGCTCAATCTAATTGAGCTTACTCTAACCCAAGCGTGATAGGCGGGACCAAGATTGTCCCTCCGCACCCTACTAAGATAATATGCGTTGCTCTGCTTTGGCAGATTCAACAACAACAAATGATCGAGGTAGTGATGGGTATCAAGGCTCGGTAGGCATTTTTGAGTTGATTCGATTATGATCTAATCTAATCGTAATGTGTATCTTATACGCATTTAGGCCTTTATTATCCTATATTAGCATGCATCATATACATACATTCATTATTCTAGCATGCATCATATACATACAAGAAAATTATCCTAGCATGCATCATATACATACATGCATTATTCTACTAGCATGCATCACATACATACAAGCAAAATCAATTAAATATATATATATATATATATATATATATATATATATATATATATATATATATATATATATATATATATCAACATATATATATATAATTAAATGTGATATAGTCATGGCCCTACTACGATCTTCTCAAGCCAATGAGAAGATCGGACGGTCAACCTAAGGCTAGCGGCTTCTCCAAGCGCTTCCTTTGACCGCCATGTGTCGTCGTCACCCTTCTCGTAATCTCGTCTTCGAGTGGACTTTCCACCGCTCCATTTTGTACATTATGTTAGTAATATATGAGAGATGTCCTAAGGCAATCGCCTTATGTATGAACCATTTATATGATAAATGAAGATTCACTATTTGAGTATACATATCTTATGTATTTGATTGGATCTTAAACTCATTTACTGAATGTCCACGATACGATTCACAGCATGAGAGAATTTGTGATTGGATCACAACTAGTGAGTATCTCTACATGTGTAATTGTGATGTATCGGAATTATCCTAGTCGATGAATTGATGGATTTGGACACCATCGATTACAGCGAACTAACAGTATACTCCTTGGTGTATCAGCGGTGATTCTCCTTGTTTGGAGACATAGTGATGTCGGAGTTAATCGTGGATGCTAGTTATGGTAACTAGTTCATTGGAGTGACCGGTAGTAAGACTTCATATGGTTCTCTGCATATATAGATATGATGAAGTTCTTCTTGTGGCTTAAGTGCGATGTTCCTTTGACTTGCGGTATTCAAGTCATCTTGATCATGGAGACTTATGCTTTGACATCTTAAGCAAACATCTCTAAGGAGATGTGGACCCGGGATGATTGGGTATAAGTCGAAGTGATCGAAGGTGTTTGAATAGCCCATAAAGGATTCACCACTCCTTGCGAGGAGATGTATACCCATGGCCTCTCGTCGGATTGTTACTAAAGTCTTTGGCCAAAGCATTACATGTTTAGAGTAAGGTACTCTTTGATACATGTGGAGTAACTAGAATCCGTAGGGCGAGGAAATGATACTTGGGCTAGGTGTGGCGTGAGTCGACCTAGTGAGGTGACACAATAGACCATGTCCTGAACCAAGTGGGTATAAGATGAGTGAAGGGAATGGGGCACGATTCATTCGAGCTACTGAAGGGTTTCAGAAATAGTTCTGGATCAACCGTTGATCTTTTCGGTTAATTGGGGATCATGATGTAATACTAGGTGCCACTCATGATCGTTCTATAATTAATGGTTAATTATAGACGGCCAACATAAACCGAGAACCTATTTGGTCACACGCACAACGAGTGTAATCCAAAGGATTTAAAACGAGCTTGAGAATGGGATTCTCGGGCGAGAGAAACTAGGTTTGGTTGGACCAAACATAAGCGAGCATGAAATTGTTTGATCATGGATAGGCGTGGATGGGCCGTGTCTTATGAAGACATAATGGATGGACCAAAATGGTTTGGTCTAATCAATGGATGAGAATAAACCAAAGGGTTTGGTTTATATTAAACGAATGAACCAAAGGTTGGTTCGGTTCGTTTTAACTTAAAATAAACCATCATGGTTTGGTTTATTTTAACTTATCTTAATGGAGCGGGTTAACGGGCTTTATGGATATGATCCATTAACCACTAAGAGAATTAGTTCTCTATAAAAATAGGGATTAAACCCTAACCCTAAACCTAATCCAAATTTGGCAGCGCCCAACATCGTTGCCGCCCACCCCTTGTTGAAGGATTTGGCGCCAACTCAGAACCTGCCGCGTCAAGGTGAGTTCTTCTCTCCTTGTTTTGGCGGCGCCTATCTCCTCCACCAAGCTGTCCAGTTTTCTGGACAGCTTCTTCTCCTTCGGGCGTCGTTTGGGCGGCGGTTAGTGCTCGACAGCGGCTAACATACCGGGGATTTGATCTCCGGTAATCCTCTGAGGTGGAGGACGAAGGATTCGTCAATCGGTTGACGAATACCTCTCCGGAGAAGCAAGTCTTGAGGACTTGTTTTAGGTCCGAATTTGGATTCGGACCGTGATCATCTCTCGATCACGTCGTCTTCAACACGAGGCTAGTAACCCGTACGAAGACGAAGCTCGTGACTTAGCGAAGTCATCGAGGAGCTCGGCGTGGATACGGATAGAGGCGATTCTTACGAGAATCGTTCGGTTGATGCCGTTCCCGCTACACGTCATACGGAAGGTATAACGTAGTTTAAATTTCTTTTATTGCAATTTTAATTTACGGTTATGTCTACACTTGTTGTAATAGCATGCGTGTGTTGTGTGTGTTGTAATAAATATAGATTTATTATTTTTAATTGCTTCCGCTGTGCTCATGTTTACGAAACATGATCGAACACACACTGCCTTGTGATCAGGAAACCCTTGATGGTATCGAGCCCAGGTTGTGTTTCGACATAATCGTAAAATGGTTTTGCGATAGTCATAATGAATTTCTGGAAATTTTCTAAATTTTGGAAATTTAGAAGTATTTATGGAAATTTTTCAATTTTGGAAAGTCTAGAAGTATTTATGGAAATCTTCCACTTTTGGAAAGTTAGAAGTATTTATGGAAATTGATATTTTCCATAAATAAAATATTTGATTAGATTCTGGAAATTTGTTTCCTAATTTAATCATGATTTGATTTGGGAAATCAAATCTTAAAATATTTTATTTCCATAAGTAGTTTTAATGATTTAGGAAATTGGTTTCCTAAATAGATTTTCCTTAATCAAATAATTCCATGAATAAAATATGTGATTAGATTTGGAAATTTGTTTCCTAATTTAATTATGATTTGATTTGGAGAATCAAATCTTAAACATATTTTATTTCCATAAATAGTTATGACATATAAGGAAATATTGTACATGACATAATTGTATGCCATGTAATTGCATTAGATGCATAACATTATGCCATGCGTGTCGTGACATGTAGATGTATGCCATGTATGCCATGCCATGTAGATAATAGTTATTTGCATGCAAAGAGGATGAGACATAAAAACCCTTTAAACAATATTAAAGCCTACACCTTCCATTAATATGGTTAGAACCCGAGTTACCGTTTCTTGTTTGGGTTGTTGGACTCTCTCCAAGCCTCGAACGAATATGTTCAAACCATGGAATAGTTTAATACTAATATGGTAAGAGTCGAGGTCAATCGTTAGCTTTGGTTGTTGGACTCTCTCCAAGCTGGGCTAATTGGTTGAATCGCTCTAACCATATTAAAACTATTCTGATTAATGGGTTGGCTTTAACACGAGCATCGGCTTGTTGGACTCTCTCCAAGGTCGATGTAAAGGGAGGTGAAGTTGGGTGCTATGCATATGATGCATACTTGTTAATGTGTTAACAACCCGATGTATGTGTGAACATTCAATTAGTTGATAGCACATTGTGATAGTTGCATATCGTGATATGCAATCGGTATAGATGATACCTAGTCGTAGTTATGAATGGCTTGTTGGACTCTCTCGAGGTTGTTCATAACTATGATGGATATCGACCGATTCGGAGATGGACCTCTGATCTCGAAGTGATTTTGGGGTTTTGAAATTGAAAAATGAATGGGATTTATAAATGTATATTGATGCATTTTAAAATCATTTTCTCATATATGCTCGTTTTGTATTTCTAGGTCGATAAATTGATCATGGCGTCTTTGAATTTGCGCACTATTTTGGATTGAACACAAGTATTTGGGCCTAACTTCTGGGTGGCTTAGAAACACGAGAATTGTTCTCAAGCGGAAAAGCTTGCATATGTCCTTGAAGAGCCTCTTCCTACCGTCTAAGGGCGATGCAACTCGGACAAATGTTGGTCTATCGAGAAACATGTGGCGGTCTACGGTGGCGAGTTGCATCATGCTAGCGGCGATGGTACAGTGCGAAGCGGCATGATGGATGCTAATACACTATGGTCTTCCATCTTCATGAGTTGTTCGATGAGCAAGCGAGATCCGAAGGTTCGAGGTCTCTAGGCTCCTCTTCACCACGAAGATGCAAGAAGGTTCGTCTGTAGTGCATTTGTGCTAAAGATGAGCGGGTACATCGGCTAGCTACCCTCGGTTTTGTGATGGATCATGAGTTAAGTATTGACTTAATTCTGCATTGTTTGCCCAAGAGTTTCTCGCAATTTGTGATGAACTATCGGATGAACAAATTGGAATCCACCATTCGAGCTCCTCGATATCTTTGAAGGCTGTGGAGCCTTACGTGAAGCATGAGGAGAAAGGCGGTTACATTAGTTGATTCCTCGAAAGGTTCTAAGAGGAAGGCAAAAGAAACGAAGAAAGGAAAGAAAAAAAGGCAAAGAAGGAACCGGTATAAAGGGCACTTGCCATCAGCTGGCAAGGAAGGCCCTTGGCGAAGAAGCGCAAGATTTATCTTGAGTCCATGAAGAAGAAGAAGGCATCAGATGCCCCATCCTCTTGGTATCTTCGTTATTGATTGTCATTCTATTTCCTTAGACACTTGGGTATTGGATCTTTGGGTGTGGCTCACATATATGTAATGACATCTGGGGCTAAGGAATAGAAGAAGACTTGTCGGAGAAGTCAAATTTGCGAGTTGGCAATGGAGCAAGGTTCTTTACTGATCGCCATCGGAACTTATTCTTTGAAGCTCCTAGTGGACTAGTCTTGGAAGCTGGACAATTGCTATTATGTTCCTTCTCTAATAAAGAACATTGTTTCTATTTCTGCTTAAATAGAAATGGTTTCCATTTGGCGTTTAGTAACAATTGTTGTTATATAACTTTGAATGGCGTACTTTATGGAGCTGGAACTTTGAGTAATGGCATTTATCGTTGGGCGTATCGGTGACATATCTTTCAATATCGGCGAGCAACACGCGTGCTCGAAAGGATAATCACATAGACTCTATATGTGGCATTGTCGTCTTGGCCATATAAGCAAGAAACGCATGTCCGAATTACACCGATGTGGAATTCGGAATCGCTTGAATTGGATTCATACGATACATGAATCATGCTTAAAAGGCAAGATGACTAAGTTACCTTTACGAAAAGGTGAACGAGTGGGAGTTACTAGGTTTAGTACATACCGATGTATGTGGACCTATGTCAACTCAAGCATTAGGAGGCTATAGCTACTTCATTACCTTCACCGATGATCACTCACGGTTTGGGTATGTGTTCTTGATGAAACACAAGTCCAAGCCTTTGAAAGGTTCAAAGAATTCAGAAATGAAGTAGAGAAACAACATGACAAAGTATTAAAATACTGATCGGATCGAGGTGGTGAATACTTAAGTCAAGAGTTTCTTGATTATCTAAGAGACAATGGCATATTGTCTCAATGGACTCCGCCTATACACCACAAAGATAATGGTGTATCCGAGAGGCGAATCGACCTTGTTGGACATGGTCAGTCAATGATGAATCATGCGACTCTTCCCAAGTCCTTTTGGGGTTATGCACTTGCATACTGCTTACTTGTTAAATGTAATGCCTACTAAGGTAGTCTCAACTACTCCATATGAGATATGGAATGGTAAGAAACCTCATGTATCTTACTTGAAGATATGGGGTTGTTCGCTTATGTGAAGCTGATCAGATCGCATAAACTGGATGCTAAGTCCGATAAATGTCTATTTATTGGATACCCTAAGGAAACAAGGGGTTACCAATTCTATCATCCTGTGGAACAAAAGGTGTTTGTTTCAAGGCATCGGTTTCTAGAGAAAGAGTTTCTCTGCAAGAAAACAATGGGAGTGTCGTCGAGCTTGAGGAAACTCGAGATACTCAAATAGACATTGATGAGATACCTGGTGAAGCACAACAGCTGATAACTCATAGTGATGAGCAATCAGCTGGACCTACTGTAACACCACATCTTCGTAGATCCGTAGAACACGCAACATTCCCGAGAGATATGGATTTCTCATAGTGAATCGAACGACGTGTTACTCATTGATGATGAGGAGCCTACCACTTATGAAGAAGTGCCGACAAGTTCGAGAAGGGATAAATGGCTTGATGCCATGAAGTGAAATGGATTCCATGTAAAACCAAGTTTGGAACTTGGTTGACCCACCAAGGCATAAAGCCTATAGGGTGCAAGTGGGTTTTCAAGAAGAAAACCGACATGGATGGTAATGTGATTACCTATAAGGCTAGATTGGTGGCGAAAGGATATCGCCAAAAGCAAGGTGTTGATTATGACGAAACCTATTCGCCTGTAGCTATGCTTAAATCCATTCGGATGCTCCTGGCCATAGCGGCTCATTATGATTATGAGATATGGCAGATGGATGTGAAAACAGCTTTCCTTAATGGAAACCTGCTCGAGGACGTGTATATGATACAGCCTGAGCGTTTCACATCGGTTGATAAAACCAAGGTATGCAAATTGCGATGGTCCATTTATGGATTGAAGCAAGCATCCAGGAGCTGGAATATCCGTTTTGATGAGACAATCAAAAAGTTTGATTTCTCACAAAATCCAGACGAACCTTGTGTGTACAAGAAGGTTAGTGGGAGTGCAGTCGTATTCCTAGTATTGTATGTCGATGACATACTACTTATAGGAAACGATGTTTCAATCTTACAGTCAGTGAAGGTTTAGTTATCCAAGACATTCTCCATGAAAGACCTGGGAGAAGCAACCTACATCCTCGGGATTAAGATCTATAGAGATAGATCGAAACGGTTGCTTGGTCTTTCGCAGTCTACATATATAGACCGAGTGCTAAAGAGGTTTAGCATGTCGGAATCCAAGAAAGGTTATCTGCCCATCAGGCATGGGGTACACCTTTCGAAGTCTATGTGTCCGCGCACAGAAGACGAGAGGATTTGCATGAGTAAGATTCCCTATGCATCCGCAATAGGATCTATCATGTATACTATGTTATGTACGAGGCCCTATGTATCGTATGCTCTGAGTGTCACGAGCAGATACCAGTCTGATCCAGGAATGGATCATTGGGCGGCTGTTAAGACGATCCTTAAAGTACTTGAGAAGAACTAAGGATGTGTTCCTAATATATGGAGAAGGGTACATGGTGATACGTGGGTATACGGATGCCAGCTCCAGACAGACAAGGATGATTCCATGTCTCAGTCTGGGTATGTATTCACCTAGAATGGAGGCGCAATAAGTTGGAAAGGTTCCAAGCTTGACACTATAGCGGATTCTGCCACTAAGGCAGAATACGT
This sequence comes from Wurfbainia villosa, assembly GCA_025175895.1. NCBI lineage: Eukaryota > Viridiplantae > Streptophyta > Magnoliopsida > Zingiberales > Zingiberaceae > Wurfbainia > Wurfbainia villosa. Next base: position 48,067,115 of record CM046002.1, read on the forward strand.
TGCAGCTTTGGAAAGAAGGAAGAGCGGTTTGGATCAAGTAGTTCATCTATGAACTTGATGTGGTCTCATCAATGATCCAAACATGTGCTTCGCCGCTATCATCTTATCAGAGAGATCATCAGTAGGAACGAAATACAAATCGAGAAAATTCCCACTGAAAGGAACTTAGCGGATCCCTTGACTAAAGCATTACCTCAAAGCAAGTTTGAGGGTCATGTTAGAGACTATGGTATTGGATACCGTAGCGATTGGCATTAGGCCAAGTGGGAGTCTGTTAGTAATATATGAGAGATGTCCTAAGGCAATCGCCTTATGTATGAACCATTTATATGATAAATGAAGATTCACTATTTGAGTATACATATCTTATGTATTTGATTGGATCTTAAACTCATTTACTGAATGTCCACGATACGATTCACAGCATGAGAGAATTTGTGATTGGATCACAACTAGTGAGTATCTCTACATGTGTAATTGTGATGTATCGAAATTATCCCTAGTCGATGAATTGATGGATTTGGACACCATCAATTCTGTCGAGACTAGCACGAGGTATACTCCTTGGTGTATCCAAGCAGCTGATTCTCACTGGCTGGAGACATAGTGATGTCCGGAGTTAATCGTGGATGCTAGTTATGGTAACTAGTTCATTGGAGTGACCAGCCGTAAGACTTCATATGGTTCTCTGCATATATAGATATGTCAATGAAGTTCTTACTGTGGCTTAAGTGCGATGTTCCTTTGACTTGCGGTATTCAAGTCATCTTGATCATGGAGACTTATGCTTTGACATCTTAAGCAAACATCTCTAAGGAGATGTGGACCCGGGATGATTGGGTATAAGTCGAAGTGATCGAAGGTGTTTGAATAGCCCATAAAGGATTCACCACTCCTTGCGAGGAGATGTATACCCATGGCCTCTCGTCGGATTGTTACTAAAGTCTTTGGCCAAAGCATTACATGTTTAGAGTAAGGTACTCTTCGATACATGTGGAGTAACTAGAATCCGTAGGACGAGGAAATGATACTTGGGCTAGGTGTGACGTAGTCAGCCTAGTGGGGATCGATACAATAGACCATGTCTGAACCAAGTGGGTATAAGATGAGTGAAGGGAATGGGGCACGATTCATTCAAGCATCTTGAAGGGTTTCGTAAATAGTTCTCGATCAACCGTTGATCTTTTCGGTTAATTGGGGATCATGATGTACTACTAGGTGCCACTCATGATCGCTCTATAATTAATGGTTAATTATAGACGGCCAACATAAACCGAGAACCTATTTGGTCACACGCACAACGAGTGTAATCCAAAGGATTTAAACGAGCTTGAGAATGGGATTCTCATCGAGAGAAACTATGTTTGGTTGGACCAAACATAAGCGAGCATGAAATTGTTTCACCGCAATGGAAGGCGTGGATGGGCCGTGTCTTATGAAGACATAATGGATGGACCAAAATGGTTTGGTCCTAATCCAATGGATGAGAATAAACCAAAGGGTTTGGTTTATATTAAACGAATGAACCAAAGGTTGGTTCATTCGTTTTAACTTAAAATAAACCATCATGGTTTGGTTTATTTTAACTTATCTTAATGGAGCGGGTTAACGGGCTTTATGGATATGATCCATTAACCACTAAGAGAATTAGTTCAAACCTAACCTAAACCTAATCAAATTGTGGCCGCCCAACATCAAGAAGTTGCCGCCCACCCTTGTTGAAGGATTTCGCGCCAACTCAAGAGCAGCCACCGCCCAGCTTGTGTGCAGCCGTCAAGTCATTGTCGGCGTCCAAGCTCCAGCCGGTGAACCTCCGGCGACCCTCGGCGATCCCTATAGGTTTGGCATCAAGGTGAGTTCTTCTCTCCTTGTTTTGGCGCGCCTATCTCCTCCACCAAGCTGTCCAGTTTTCTGGACAGCTTCTTCTCCTCCGGAGCGTCGTTTGGACGACGGTTAGTGCTCCGACAGCGGCTAACATACCGGGGATTTGATCTCCGGTAATCCTCTGAGGTGGAGGACGAAGGATTCGTCAATCGGTTGACGAATACCTCTCCGGAGAAGCAAGTCTTGAGGACTTGTTTTAGGTCCGAATTTGGATTCGGACCGTGATCATCTCTCGATCACGGCGTCTTCAACACGAGGCTAGTAACCCGTACGAAGACGAAGCTCGTGGCTTGGCGAAGTCATCCCGAGGAGCTCGGCGTGGATACGGATAGAGACGATTCTTACGAGAATCGTTCCGGTTGATGCCGTTCCCGCTACACGTCATACGGAAGGTATAACGTAGTTTAAACTTCTTTTATTGCAATTTTAATTTACGGTTATGTCTACACTTGTTGTAATAGCATGCATGTGTTGTGTGTGTTGTAATAAATAGGAGTATTTATTATTTTTATTGCTTCTGCTGTGCTCATGTTTACGAAACATGATCGAACACACACACGCCGCGGTGCCGGAAACCCAACACATTACAAATATGAAACTCGAGTTACATTCGAGTCTAAAAACTAATTACAACTAGAATATCAAAAGAAGAGGTACGACGCGCAGGTCGTATACACTATACAACACGCACAACCACAAAACGGCACGCAGGCCGTATTATGAATTACAACACACATAATCCAATCAAATTGGGGTCATTGGGCAATGACAATCACAGAATTATACATAATTCTAAATTATGTATTTTTACAGAAATTTCTATAATTTTTTCTAATTTTTTTTTTCAAATTAATGAGTCACCTCTCCGTAACGGTCCCGCTAAGCGGTTTCCGGGAGCGATCGAGGGACAAAGCCCCTTTCGGGGATAGGGCAGCGCCCATACTCGCAAAATTAACTTTCCAAGTGTCCCTACTACGATCCTACAGCGACTTAAGTCACTATCCCAAAAACCTAAAGCGAGAACTCGCCATTTCGGAGAGTTTTTCTCGACGGTTGAAGCCTACAAGTGTCCCAACACTTGTTGCTTCGACTCTTTGAGAAAAATACCCAAAAATTCTATAAAATTAGGTAATTTACAGAAACATATAAATCTGTAATTTTTATATCTAATACAAAAATTACAAAGAAAAGCTACATACATGCTTGCGCGTGGCTCACGATACCCTTTGTTGGGTTTTTCGAGCCGCAAAAATGCGCTTTGCGTTGAAAACCGGAAGCCGGAAGCCACCACGGATCCGTGCGAAGTATAAAAATTATAAAACATGTATGTGCTTACTAAAACCCTACCCTCGATGCGATGCCCTTCGCAAATCCCGCTCGTCCAAAAGGTTGCCGGAACTCGAGAATGTCAGGTGCACACTCCTCTATTGGTATCCACACAAGTAATAGGTGGAGAAAAATGCCTTAGAGTGTGCTAGCACTCCTTTAGGAATTTCGGCCAAGGAGGTTGGGAGAGGGAGAGAGCTTGAGAGGAAGATGATCCAAGGTTGAAGATGATGGAATGAGTAACTCACAAAATGAATTCCCACTTTGAAACCCCTAAAGTGGCCGGCCACTTCAAGGAAGGGGGTTACATGCATGCATGTAACTCCCATGACCCTTGGTCTCCCTCATGATGTGGCACCAATTGACAAAGGCAATGATGATGTGGAGCATCATCATTGGCCAGCCATGCCAAGTCATCATCATGACATGGCATTTGGTCAAGTCAAACTTGACCTTTCATATTCCCTCTCAAGTCAAGTCAAACTTGACCTCTAATCTCCCATGGTTGATCAAATCTAACCACTTGACTCAAGTCAATTTAATTTAATGAATCTCTATTCATTTAATTTAAATTTATTTGATGAATCAAATCTAAATTAGACTCATTCAACACTTGAATCAACTTGAGTCTAACTCAATTAGTTTAATTTGGATTACTCTTAATCCAATTTGGTTCATCCCTTGAACCTAATCCTCATGGTTCATTATATGAACCTAATCTCCATCTAATTGCTCTTATGTGTGTGACCCTATAGGTTCTTGTAACATTGGCAATGTCCCTAAACCGATTTAGGAACATAAGCAATGAGCAGTATCTAGCAACACATCATTGCTACCCAAGTTACAAGAATGTTGAGCTCCAACATCACCTTTGTGACTACTAATTGTGACTCTCACAATATGTGACAATGTCCCTCTATCCTTGACATCTAGATTGACCAATCGAGGCATAGACCGTGTCATCCTCGGTACAATCTAAATCTTGAACCCCAAGTAGACTCACTCTTATCAAATGAGCTCAATATCTCATATTGACTCATTTGGGCATGGCCATGCACTTTGTGGTATCACTCTATCAAGAATATCAATGTCACCCCCGTCATATAGGAGGGATAAATCCCATCTACATCACTCACATCCCTTCGTATAATTTGTTACATACCCAGTAATCGCCTTTATAGTCCACCCATTTATGGGTGACGTTTGACGAAGCCAAAGTATGCAACTCCTTATGTAGGGAACCATGGTGACTTCAGGTCTAAGGACTAATAGTCATACTAATAGCCACATGAGAAAGTATATGACACTCATATAACGATCCATGATACTTTCTCATGGCGGGTCATTCAGTATACATTCTCCAATGCATACCCATGTGTCAACTTGATATCTCATATCCATGACTTGTGAGATTAAGTCATCTTGTTGACCTACATGCTAGTCTCTACGCATTAACATTGTCCCTGAATGTTAATATTCGACTAGGAATGATTAAGAGTAGTGTTCTCTATATCATCTCATTATCGATTCAACAAATCGATTGATATAGATAAGAACCTACTACTCAAGGACATTATTATATTAAGTTATTTGGCACCAATACAAGTAAATATAATAACCATGCCTTTATAAATAGGAATATGATACAATAAAGTCCATACAACAATCATCACATGATTGGCTCTAGGGCTTTCACTAACAGATGGAAATCATTCGCTTCTTAATCGTCTACAATCAAGGTTAGCACAGTGGAAATATAATGCTAAAGCAAAGACAATTAAAACAAAACAAAGAGTAAAGAGCACAAACGCTAACAAAGAGATGTAACATGGTCCACGACCATTGCCGCTAATCCACGGATGATTTGTTTGGCGAATCACTCCCTCAAATCCAATCACTAGTCTCTCCTTTAGCCCAAGCAAGGTGGAGGTAATCCTTCTTACAAGAACTCACTCCCTCTTACAATAGAATAGAGGTAAGCACAAGAAGAGGAGTGGAAAACCGTGTAGAGCACTTAGGAGTAGAAGCATTAGCATCCCCAAGGCCCTCACCCCTTCTCTTTATAGAGAGAATAGATTTCTTCCCATTAGGCATGCGGCAGTCGACTACTGCATGTCACCAGTCGACTATCGTCGTTCCAACGGCTTCTGACCACGTCAGATTGCGATCGTTGTAGTCCAACGGTAGCCTTAGCAGTCGACTGTTGCCTGCGTAACCGACTGATCAGTCAGCTACGAGCGGTTATGTGCCCGTGTTCACCTTCATCAGTCGACTGACATCCCTTGATAGTCGATTGATAGAGCAACGATCATTATGCGTCCTTGATAGTCGATCGATGGAGCGAGCCAATCGTAATCCCTTGGTAGTCGATCATGCAGGCGAAACTCCTCAGTCGAACACTAGTCGACGTTCAATTGACTCAGACCAGTCGACTGCTATCTATAGCAGTCGATTGGTGTCGGGTAAAACCTTAAACAAATACTTGTTTGAGCATCCGACGATCGGGTAAACCTCAAACCACTTGTTTGAGCATCCGACACTTCCAATCGTCAGGTAGAAACCTCAAACTCATGTTTGAGCGTCCAACTTGTCCAAACGTCGGGTAAAACCTCAAACACAAGTTTGAGCATCTGACTTGTCAGGTAAAACCTCAAACCTAAGTTTGAGCGTCTGACACTTGACTTAGCCATTCGGCCAAGTTCACCTATGAGCTACCATTACAATCGCTCCCTCTCATCTCCCATGATATCCCTCGCCTCGAAGCTCTCTTTGGCCTGCGTCCCTCGGATGCACTAAGCCCTCGGCTCCTCCAGTACCATCCTTCGCGTCTTGCCACGAAGTCTGCTTCCTCTGGCTTCACTTCATTTGCTCCTCGTCCAGTGGTCCCTCAGAGGCACCAAGCGCACGACTTCCGCAATGCCATCCTTCACCAACTCAAGGACTCGAGCCATGAGATGGTGAACTCGCCAAAGCTTCATCAAGCTAACCATGTGTGATTTACTAAGTCCTGCATAACTTAAACACACATATCAAATCACATAACAACCTAACTTAAACCATTTTCCACACACATCAAAACCAAACCATACTTAGGTTGATTGCTCTAACAATCTCCCCCTTTTTGATGTGTGGCAATATGTTTAAGTTAGATAAAACATTAACAAAATACACTAAGGCTGGAAAACATGTAAACATAACATGAGTATCAAAACACTCCCCCTTAATGCATGCAACTCCCCCTTAACACATGTTAATTCCCCTCCTAGCATGATTAACTTAAACTCTCACATTTCTCCCCTTTTGACACCATCAAAAACATTAAACATATGTCATATAACATGACATCAAAATTTTAATGGAAGAAAATCACCAAAACATGCTGAAAACTACGCAAAGCAAGTTACTGTGCTCATACACAGTCCATCAGTCGACTTGTTCAGAATACCAGTCGATTGGCACCTGATTTCCAGCCTTTTTTGATTTTCAAACCCAAGTTCAGAAATGCATTAAAAATTATAGAAAATTCAAAAAATCATGAAATTTGGGAAACACATTTCTTATGAGTTACTTTATCAATGAAAAGTGATTTTTCAAGAAAAAGTATTCATTTTTCAAACATTTGGCAAAAGCTCAAAAGTTGTAAAAACCTTCAATCATTTTATTAACTTTGAAACCTAGTTTTGCCTTAAGTTGTTTTAAAACATCAATTCATTGTTTACAAAACATAAAATGGTTTTAAATAATTTAAAATATCCAACTATAATCTATGGGCAATATGTCAATTGATTAAACATTTACTTTCTCCATAGTTGGTCTATGATTGCTATGTTATAATACACCTAATGACCCATCAAAATGTCATAAGCATAAGTGAGTCATTTGTATCAACCTAACATCTCACCTATTGCTATGTTATCAATCAAGTTAGACTTATGGTGAATTGTGAGATGTGACTAAAGGTATTTATACTTAACCATAAATTTCATGCAATTCTATCAAGGTTAAGTATCATCCAAAACAACCAACATGATCATAACACAAACATTATCATAATTGCATATCATGATCATAAATCAAATATTATCACTAAATGCACATTATGATCATTAATCAAATATTATCACTATATCATTATCATAAAGATCATAAGTCAAATATCACCCATAGTTACACATTATGATCATAAATCAATCATCATCACCCAACATCATAAGTTAACCATTTAACATGATATATAAAATAAATTCACTTATGGTTGACTATCCTAGGGTTTTCCTAACCCTTAAGGATTGACTTGGGAACCCAATATAGATTCTTTCCAATAGGGTTCACCAAGTACTCCTTTGGGATCCATTTCCTAGTTACCATTGTAGTCTTTGGTTGCCCCTAGCTATTAAACAATGGTAAGCTTTTTCATTTTTGATTCCCTTATATCCTAGGCCCTTCTTGCCAAAACTAGCTCTTTGGCTCCCAATTATCATGTTCAAAGTGTTTGAGCCAATTGTGAATTTCTCTAGGGCCTTAGTGAGAAAATCTACCTTTTCCCTTAAAACCTTATTCTCTTCTAAACATGCATCATTAACACTAGAAGAAGAATCATTAACATGTGAGCATGCATTTTTTCTATTTTTCTTCTAGAGTTCTAATTTCATTAAGTATGCATTTGTTTTTCTTTTTCATTCTAAACAAGTCCTTAGTCAAGCTAGTAATCATTGAAATTACATCATGGGAGGGTAGTTTATTTACCTCACTTACCCAATCCCCTTCTTCCGATGATGATGATGCTCCCCCTACACTTGAGCTCTCCTCCTTACTTGAGCTTGTTTCTTCTTGTTCGGATGAGGTGGAGGCTACATCATCCATTCCCATTAATGCAAAATGGGAGATAATCTCTTCTTCTTCTGATGATGATGGATCGTCCCATGTCGCTTTTAGGTTCCGAGGCTTTGACTTCTTCTCCTTCTCCTTTGACTTCTTCTCTTCTTTCTTTTTGCCTTTCTTCTTGCTATCCTCTTTCTTCTTTTCCTTGCTCTTGTTTACTTGGGGACACTCATCCCTCATATTCCCCTCTCCTTGGCAATTATAGCAAATGACTCTCCTTCTCCTATCATGAGACTTATTAAATTTAAAATTTTTCAATGCACGTCTCACCTTTCTTACCATGTAAGCCTCTTCATTGCTATTCATCGATGAGAAAGATTCTTCATCCGATGAGGAAGGTGGAGTCTCCTTCTTCTTCTTCCCTTTGTCGGCTACTAGTGCGACTCCCCTTGATTTGATGATTGACTCTTCTACTATACCTTCAAGTCTAGTTTCGTGAAGCTCCATAGTAGAAAAGAATTCTTCTGGAGTACTTACCTCTAAATTCCTTGAAATATAAAAAGAGTCCACCATTGAGCTCCACTTTGATGACCGAGGGAATGCATCAATCGCCTTCATGATCATATCTCGGTTTGATAGCTTCTCACCTACACTTGATAAACCATTAATGATCTCCTTAAACCTAGAATGTAGTGAAAGTACCTTTTCTCCTTTATCCAATTTGATGTTATGTAGTTGAGAGCGGAGGAGGTCCCATCTTGCAAGTTTTGCTTCGGAGGTGCCTTCATGAAGCTCCACTAGCCTCTCCCACATCTCCTTGGCACTAGCACACTTTCCAATCCTATTGATTTCTTGTTGAGGGAGCACATTGAATAGATGGTGCTTTGCTTTCAAATTTGCAAGGTGCTCCTCCCTTTGCTTCTTAGTCCAAATCGATTTTTATAATAGCCTCCATTCTTCATCCCTAGGAACTTCGAAACCATTTTCCATGATTAATATTATTTCAAAATCCATTTAGAAGAATACCTCCATCCATTTCTTCCACCAAGAGAAGTAGCTTTCAAATTTGGGTGGATGGATGTTGGAACCGACCATTTTGTTGATTGTTGTGGTGGTGAGTCCGATGACAATCTCCTCGCTCTGATACCACTTGTTGGAGGATCATGGCCTAGCTAGAAGGGGGGTTGAATAGCCCGTGTACATTGATGGAAATCATTCACTTCTTAATCATCTACAATCAAGGTTAGTGCAACATAAATATAATACTAAAGCAAAGACAATTAAAACAAAACAAAGAGTAAAGAGCACAAACGCTAACAAAGAGATGTAACGTGGTTCATGACCCTTGTCGCTAATCCATGGACAATTTGTTTGACAAATCACTCCCTCAAATCCAATCACTAGTCTCTCCTTTAGCTCAAGCAAGGTGGAGGTAAACCTTCTTACAAGAACTCACTCCCTCTTACAATGGAATAGAGGTAAGCACAAGAAGAGGAGTGGAAAAAAGTGTAGAGCACTTAGGAGTAGAAGCATTAGCATCCCCAAGGCCTTCACCCCTTCTCTTTATAGAGAGAAGAGATTTCTTTCCGTTGGACATGCGACAGTCGACTGCTACATGTCACTAGTCGACTGCCATCGTTCCAATGACTTCTGACCACGTCATATCGCGACTGTTGTAGTCCAACGGTAGCTTGGCAGTCGACTGCTGCTATCAGTAGTTAATTGCTGCCTACGTAGCCGACTGATCAGTTGGCTACGAGCGGTTCTGTGCCCGTGTTCACCTTCATTAGTCGACTGCCATCCCTTGACAGTCGACTGCCATCCCTTGGTAGTTGACTGCTGGGCCAAAAAGTCCTTAGTTGAACACCAATGGACATTCAGTCGACTCAAAGCAGTCGACTGCTATCTATAGCAGTCGACTGGTATCGAGTAAAACCTCAAACAAATACTTATTTGAGCATCCGACGATCGGGTAAACCTCAAACCACTTGTTTGAGCATCTGACACTTCCAATCATCAGGTAGAAACCTCAAACTCTTGTTTGAGCGTTCGACTTGTCCAAACATCGGATAAAACCTCAAATACAAGTTTGAGCATCCGACTTGTCAGGTAAAACCTCAAACCTAAGTTTGAGCGTCTGACACTTGATTTAGCCATTCGGACAAGTTCACCTATGAGCTACCGTTACAATCGCTCCCTCTCATCTCCCATGAAGTCTCTCGCCTCGAAGCTCTCTTCGGCCTGCATCCCTCAGATTGACTAAGCCCTCGGCTCCTCTAGTGCCATCCTTCGTGTCTTGCCATGAAGTCTGCTTCCTCTGGCTTCACTTCATTTGCTCCTCGTTCGATGGTCCCTCGGATGCACTAAGCGCACGACTTTCGCAATGCCATCCTTTGCCGACTCAAGGCCACGAGCCATGAGATGGTGAACTCGCCAAGGCTTCATCAATCTAACCATGTGAGATTTACTAAGTCCTGGATAACTTAAACACACATATCAAATCACATAACAATCTAACTTAAACCCTTTGCTACACACATCAAAACCAAACCATACTTGGATTGATTGCTTTAACAGAGAGGAGATATAAAGTTTAAGAGAAGATAGAAAGTTAGAGATTCATTGAAAGGAAATGAAAAAATTTGTATATGCATCTCATATATGTTTAATCTAATGCATTTTTTTATAAATGTCAAAATTTGAATATTTCTGTCTTATTATCCTAACTTTAATTGATGTGTTATCATACATAAAAAAGGGGGAGATTATTGATGCTGTAAGCATCACTCCTTGATTTTAATGTATGAATCATAGTTAAAGTTAGGAATTACTTGTGTTTTAATATCAGTGTTAAGTGTGCAGACTTAACAGGAAGTCCTAGTAGGTCGTGTTGACCGGATACTAGGCAGTTGACTTGACAGATCAGGAGGACTAGACACCAGGCATGAAGTCTAGATGGGTCGCTTGGACCAGACATTTGGCATGAAGACTGGTTGGGTCAGGAGACCGAACAATCGATAAAAAGTCCAGCTAGGTCAGGCAGACTGGACAGCTGGTAGAAGCCTTGGTGAATCAAATCGAATGTCAAGAGTGGTAAGTCTGATAGGTAGCCGGCAGGTAAGCCTCGAGTGAAGAGGTGAGGCCGAGTCCTCTATAGGGGGACAAAGTTAGCCGTCGATCTGACAGAAAGCCCGAATGGGACTTAGTAGTCAAGATCGAGTAGTATTACTACTGCTATCATATTTTATTTCATCTATTTGTGCTAATCTTGTTTTGTAGGGATCAGTCTGTTGGGTTTCCGGCACCGCGGCGTGTGTGTGTTCGATCATGTTTCGTAAACATGAGAACAGCGAAAGCAATAAAATTAATAAATCTATATTTATTACAACACACACATCACACGCATGCATAGTACAACAAGTGTAGACATAACCGTAAATTTAAATTTGCAATAAAAGGAAATTTAACTACGTTATACCTTTCGTATTACGTGTAGCGGGAACGACATCAACCGGAACGATCCTCTCTAGAATCGTCTTTATCTGTATCCACGTCGAGTATCCTTAGGATAACTTCTCTAAGCCATGAGCTTCGTCTTCGTACAGGTTACTAGCCTCGTGTTTGTTGGAATGTATACTGAAAGCCTAGCTCTTTTTGTATGAACATTTTATTTTGAAATAAGAATCACATGATCATTGTTTGTACTTTATATATTTATTATATGTGTGCATATTGTCTAATATTTTACATTGTAGATAACATGGTGTTTGGTGTGGCACAGAAGATCATGTTATCAGTCCCTTGTAAAATATAAGTAGAGGCTCACAACCAAGATGGTTTTGGACAAACCATTGGCATGGTTGCAGTGTAGCTTGGTATTGTTTTTTTCTTGAACATAGAGTTACACTAGTACACTTAGGTGTATTGAGCAGGACCGACATAGAGGTGATTCAATTTATTGCTGACTACATAATTGAATCGGACCTCGGATATTATGTTGTACATGCTCTTAATCCTGATATAATAATGGGCACATGTACTTAGTATTTATTTCTTTGATTTACCAGAGGGTGAGATTTAGATGGATTAAATCAATATGCCCGGTAAGTTGGAAAATAATATTATTTACATGGTGTGTCGTTGATTATAGGAGGAAACCGTGTCCTATATATTAGGTTGATGATGTCCCCTTGAGGAGCTCATAAGGTTCATCATGTAAACCCAGCTGGTTGACTTAGTCAACATGATGATAAGGTTGAGTGGTACTACTGAGGAATTAGATGTTAATTAATCGATGGTCAGTAAATCAATTAATTGACTGACATTCGATATCTTAAACACGGGGAGATTAATGTACGAATAATATATGGAGCCCATATTAATTTATGGGGTTGGTGAGGTAGTTCAATGATGATCCTCTAGTGGAATGGAACATCATTGATGGATCAAGTTTGTGTGGTTCCGATCCATCGGGTGGCCAAGACCCAACTCCTCCTTATGGTCCCTATCGTAGCCTAATATAATCCTTGTGAAGTCTAGATCCAAGAATGTAAAACAAAACCTAGAACCAACGGTTGGGATTAAATCCCTAGATCCGATGGTTAGGATGAAACCCTAGAATCGACAGTTGAGATTAAATCCCTAGATCCGACGGTTGGGATAAAACTCTAGATCCGACGGTTGGGATTAAATCCTAGATCCGACGGTTGGGATGAAATCCTAGATCCGACGGTTGAGATGAAACCCTAGATCCGACGGTTGGGATAAAACCCTAGATCCGACGGTGGAGGTTAAATCCCTAGATCCGACGGTGGAGATTAAAGGAGTCCTAATCCCAACTCTATAAAAGGAAAGCTTAGGGTTGGGCGGCAAGCATCAATTTGAATTGGGATTAGGGTTTGGAGCAAAGGTGGGCGGCTAGGGTTTGGAGCAAAAGTGGGCGGCAACCATCTTCCATCAATTGTTGTCAACGCCCACTTCCTTCAATCAACACTTGGCCGGCGCCCATCCTAGAGGCCTCTCCCCTCTTCCTTGGCCGGCGGTTCTCCTTCCATAGGTGGCCGGCATTCATCTTCCTCCCTTCATCCTAGAGTGGCCGGTGGCAACACTTCTTGAAGTTGACCGGCACATCATCCAATTGTTCCTTGGCCGGCGGTTGCATCAAACTCCTTTGTTTGGTGGCCGGTTCTAGAAAGGAAAGGTTTTGTTGGTTCTTCTCTTTGTTCGTAGCGGACAAGGAAGAGAATAACGCGATCTAGAAGGCTTCTACTCGTGGAGGATCTTCGCCCACACGTCGTCTACGAGAAGGATAGGACATACGGTAGAAGATCGTAAGGTATAAAGTTTTATAACTTTATTTTCAGATCTGAGCTTGTTCTTTTATGTTTTGATTATGCATGTGTAAATTAGTAAATATATTGTATAATCATGGACCCCGAAGACAAACACAAAAACCGACGATCCGTCCGTCGTCTCTTCCGCGGCTAACCAACTAGAAGAGTTGAGTTGCTTGAACAACTAGTTTGTTCAAGCGATCACTCAAGTTGTTAGCACGACGACGAAATGGTTGTGCTAAGGAAGCTCATCCCATCCGGATTAATTATTTCATTAGTGAAAATTTTAATCCGGGGACATGGGAGCCAATGAGCCTCCGAAGCAACATCCTACAGTGTTGAAGACGACGTGATCGAGAGATTATCACGATCCGAATCCAAATTCGGATGCAAAACGAGTCCTCAAAACTTGCTTCTCCGGAGAGGTATTCATCAACCGATTGACGAATCCTTCGTCCTCCACCTCAGAGGATTACCGGAGATCGAATCCCCGGTAAGTTAGGCGCTGTCGGAGCTCTAACCGTCATCCAAACGACGCTCCGACGAGAAGAGAACAAGCTGTCCAAAAAACTGGACAGCTTTGGTGGAGGAGTAGGCGCCGGCCAAACAAGGGAAGCCAAGTGCTCACCTTATCACCGAAGCCTAGGAAGATCACCGGAGGGTCGCCGGAGGATCACCGGCTGATGCTTGGACGCCGGCAAGGAGCTGGACGGCGGCAAAAGGGGCTGGGCGGCAATGGGGGTTGGTGCCGAGAGTCTCCAAGGAGAGGTGGGCGGCAACTATTGCTAGGGTTTTGGATTATGGCTTAATTATCCCTTAAGCCCTCTTTTATAGAGAACTAATTCTCTTACTTGGTTATTGGATCACTTAACCATTAGGCCGACCCGCTCCATTAAGATAAGTTAAAATAAACCAAACCATGATGGTTTATTTTAAGTTAAAACGAACCGAACCAACTTTTGGTTCATTCGTTTAAAATAAACCAAACCCTTTGGTTTATTCTCCTCCATTGGATTAGAACCAAACCATTTTGGTTCATCCATTATGTCTTCACAAGACACGACCCATCCACGCTTCCATTGCGACTGAAACGATTTCATGCTCGCTTCATGTTTGGTCCAACCAAACCTAGTTTCTCTCGGTCTGAGAATCTCATTCTCAAGCTCGTTTTAAATCCTTTGGATTACGCTCGTTGTGCGTGTGACCAAATAGGTTCTCGGTTTATGTTGGCCGTCTATAATTAACCATTAATTATAGAACGATCATGAGTGACACCTAGTAGTACATCATGATCCCCAATTAACCGAAAAGATCAACGGTTGATCTAGAACTATTTCTGAAACCCTTCAGCAGCTCGAATGATTCGTGCCCCATTCCCTTCACTCATCTTATACCCACTTGGTTCAGGACATGGTCTATAGTGTCAGTCCCCACTAGGCTGACTACGTCACACCTAGCCCAAGTATCATTTCCTCGTCCTACGGATTCTAGTTACTGCACATGTATCGAAGAGTACCTTACTCTAAACATGTAAAGCTTTGGCCAAAGACTTTAGTAACAATCCGACGAGAGGCCATGGGTATACATCTCCTCGCAAGGAGTGGTGAATCCTTTATAGGCTATTCAAACACCTTCGATCATTTCGACTTATACCCAATCATCCCGGGTCCATATCTCCTTAGAGATGTTTGCTTAAGATGTCAAAGCATAAGTCTCCATGATCAAGATGACTTGAATACCGCAAGTCAAAGGAACATCGCACTTAAGCTACAGTAAGAACTTCATTAACATATCTATATATGCAGAGAACCATATGAAGTCTTACGGCTGGTCACTCCAATGAACTAGTTACCATAACTAGCATCCACGATCAACTCCGGACATCACAATGCCTCCAGCCAGTGAGAATCAGCTGCTTGGATACACCAAGGAGTATACCTCGTGCTAGTCTCGACAGAATTGATGGTGTCCAAATCCATCAATTCATCGACTAGGGATAATTCCGATACATCACAATTACACATGTAGAGATACTCACTAGTTGTGATCCAATCACAAATTCTCTCATGCTGTGAATCGCATCGTGGACATTCAGTAAATGAGTTTAAGATCCAATCATATACATGAAACATGTATACTCAAATAGTGAATCTTCATTTATCATATAAATGGTTCATACATAAGGCGATTGCCTTAGGACATCTCTCATATATTACTAACAGACTCCCACTTGGCCTAATGCCAATCGCTATGGTATCCAATACCATAAGCACTAACATGACCCTCAAACTTACTTTGAGGTAATGCTTTAGTCAAAGGATCCGCTAAGTTCCTTTCAGTGGGAATTTTCTCGATTTGTATTTCGTTCCTACTGATGATCTCTCTAATAAGATGATAGCGGCGAAGCACATGTTTGGATCGTTGATGAGACCTTGGCTCTTTCGCCTGTACAATTGCTCCATTGTTGTCGCAGTAGACTGGTATTGCTTCAACAATGGTCAGAATCACACCAAGTTCATAAACGAACTTCTTGATCCAAACCGCTTCTTTTGCAGCTTCCGAAGCTGCAATGTATTCTGCCTCAGTGGTAGAATTCTCTACAGTGTCTTGTTTGGAACTTTTCCAACTCACTGCGCCCCCATTCAAGGTGAACACGTATCCAGACTGAGACCTGGAATCATCCTTGTCTGTCTGGAAGCTGGCATCCGTATACCCGCGTATCACAATGTCCCCTTCTCCATATATTAGGAACACATCCTTAGTTCTTCTTAAGTACTTAAGGATCGTCTTAACAGCAACCCAATGATCCATTCCTGGATCAGACTGGTATCTGCTCGTGACACTCAGAGTATACGATACATCGGGCCTCGTACATAACATAACATACATGATAGATCCTATTGCGGATGCATAGGGAATCTTACTCATGCAAATCCTCTCGTCTTCTGTGCGCGGACACATAGACTTCGAAAGGTGTACCCCATGCCTGATGGGTAGGAAACCTTTCTTGGATTCCGACATGCTAAACCTCTTTAGCACTCGGTCTATATATGTAGACTGCGAAAGACCAAGCAACCGTTTCGATCTATCTCTATAGATCTTAATCCCGAGGATGTAGGTTGATTCTCCCAGGTCTTTCATGGAGAATATCTTGGATAACCAAACCTTAACTGACTGTAAGATTGACACATCATTTCCTATAAGTAATATGTCATCGACATACAATACTAGGAACACGACTGCACTCCCACTAACCTTCTTGTACACACAAGGTTCGTCTGGATTTTGTGAGAAATCAAACTTTTTGATGGTCTCATCAAAATGGATATTCCAGCTCCTGGATGCTTGCTTCAATCCATAAATGGACCGTCAAAATTTGCATACCTTGGTTTTATCAACCTATGTGAAACCCTCAGGCTGTATCATATACACGTCCTCGAGCAGGTTTCCATTAAGGAAAGTTGTTTTCACATCCATCTGCCATATCTCATAATTATAATGAGCCGCTATGGCCAGGAGCATCCGAATGGATTTAAGCATAGTTACAGGCGAATAGGTTTCGTCATAATCAACGCCTTGTTTTTGACGATATCCTTTCGCCACCAATCTAGCCTTATAGGTAATCACATTACCATCCTGTGAGTTTCCTTCTTGAAAACCCACTTGCACCCTATAGGCTTTATGCCTTCAGGTGGGTCAACCAAGTTCCAAACTTGGTTTTCATACATGGAATCCATTTCCGACTTCATGGCACCAAGCCACTTATCCCTTTCTGAACTTGTCAGCACTTCTTCATAACTGGTAGGCTCGTCATCATCAATGAGTAACACGTCGTTCGATTCACTTACGAGAAATCCATATCTCTCGGGAATATTGCGTGTTCTACCAGATCTACGAAGATGTGGTGTTACAATAGGTCCAGCCGATTGCTCATCACTATGAGTTGTCGGCTGTTGTGCTTCACCAGGTATCTCATCAATGTCTATTTGAGTCTCTCGAGCCTCCTCAAGCTCGACGATACTCCCACTGTTTTCTTGCAAGAGAAACTCTTTCTCTAGAAACACAGCATGCCTTGAAACAAACACCTTTTGTTCCACAGGATGATAGAATTGGTAACCCCTTGTTTCCTTAGGGTATCCAATAAATAGACATTTATTAGACTTAGCATCCAATTTGTCTGATACTGTCCGCTTCACATAAGCAGGACAACCCCATATCTTCAAGTAAGATACATGAGGTTTCTTACTATTCCATATCTCATATGGAGTAGTAGAGACTACCTTGGTAGGCATTCTGTTTAACAAGTAAACAGCTGTCTGAAGTGCATATCCCTAAAAGGACTTGGAAAGATTCGCATGATTCATCATTGACATGACCATGTCCAACAAGGTCCGGTTATGCCTCTCAGATACACCATTATGCTGTGGTGTATATGGCGGAGTCCATTGAGACAATATGCCATTGTCTCTTAGATAATCAAGAAACTCCTGACTCAAGTATTCACCACCTCGATCCGATCGAAGTATTTTAATACTTTTGTCATGTTGTTTCTCTACTTCATTTCTGAATTCTTTGAACCTTTCAAAGGCTTCAGACTTGTGTTTCATCAAGAACACATACCCAAACCGTGAGTGATCATCGGTGAAGGTAATGAAGTAGCTATAACCTCCTAAAGCTTGAGTTGACATAGGTCCACATACATCAGTATGTATTAGACCTAGTAACTCTCCTACTCGTTCACCTTTTCCAGTAAAAGGTAACTTAGTCATCTTGCCTTTTAAGCATGATTCACATGTATCGTATGAATCCAATTCAAACGATTCTAGAATTCCACATCGATGTAATTCGGACATGTATTTCTTGCTTACATGGCCAAGACGACAATGCCACATATATGAGTCTAATTGATTATCCTTTCGAGCATGCTTGTTGCTCGCTTCGATATTGAAAATGTCACTGGATACGTCCAACGTATAAATACCATTGCTTAAAGTTCCAGTCCCATAAAGAACTCTATTCAAAGTTATGTAACAACAATTGTTACTAAAAATCAAATGGTAACCATTTCTATTTAAACAAGAAATAGAAATGATGTTCTTTATCAACGAAGGAACATAAAAGCAATTGTCCAGTTTTAAGATAAGTCCTATAGGGAGTTTCAACAAATACGTTCCGATGGCGAGTGCAGCAACCTTTGCTCCATTCCCAACACGTAAATTTTGACTCTCCCTTGATGAGTCTTCTTCTATTCCTTAGCTCATGTATGTCATTACATATATGGGAGCCACACCCAGTATCCAATACCCAAGTGTCTGAGGAAAAAGAATGACAATCAATAACGAAGATATCTGATGAAGATGGGGCATCCGATGCCTTATTCTCCTTCACAGACTCAAGATAAATCTTGCAATTTCTTCGCCAATGGCCTTCCTTGCCATAATGATGGCAAGTGCTTTTTGAGCTGGTTATGCCTTTTTATCCCTTTTCTTCTTCCCCTTCTACTGTTCCTTTGACTCCCTCTTAGAACCTTTCTTCGAGGAATCAACTAACAACACCGTCCCCTGCTCATGCTTCTCAGAAGGCTCCACAGTCTTCAGCATGTTGAGCAGTACCACAGATGAACCTTCTTACATCTCAGAGGTGAAGAGGAGCTTGGAGACTTCGAACCTTTCGAATCTCACTTACTCATCAACCAACTCATAAAGATGAAAGACTATGGTATGAGCATCCAAATGCTCATGCTGCTTTCGCAGCTCAGGTACCATCGTGGCTAGCATGATGCAACTCACCATTTCAGAATCAGTCATATGTTTCTGATAGGCCAACAATTGGTCCAGAGTTGTATTGTCACTAGGACGGGCGGGAAGAGGCGCTTCGAGGACATACGCAAGCTTTTCCACCTTGAGAACAATTCTCAAGTTTCTAAGCCAGTCCAAGAAGTTCGGCCCAGTCAATTTATTCGAATCCAAAATGGAATGCAAATTTAAAGACATCACGATCAATCTTAGAAATACAAAACGAGCATATATGAGAAAGATGATTTTTTAAAATGCATCAATATACATTTATAAATCCCATTCATTTTTCAAATTTCAAAAAACCCCAAAATCACTTCGGGAGATCGTAGGTCCATCTCCGAATGGGCTGATATCCATCATAGTTATGAACAACCTTGGAGAGAGTCCAACAAGCCATTCATAACTACGACGGTAGGTATCAACTATACCGATTGCATATCACTTATATGCAACTATCACAATGTGCTATCAACTAATTGAATGTTCACACATACATCGGGTTGTTAACACATTAACAAGTATGCATCATATGCATAGCACCCAACTTCACCTCCCTTTACATCGACCTTGGAGAGAGTCCAACAAGCCGATGCTCCAGGTTAAAGCCAACCCATTAATCGAGAAATAGTTTTAATATGGTTAGAGCGCATTCAACCAATTAGCCTAGCTTGGAGAGAGTCCAACAACCAAAGCTAATGATTGACCTCTGACTCTTACCATATTAGTATTAAACTATTCCATGGTTTGAACATGTTTGGGTTCGAGCCGGGCTTAGAGAGAGTCCAACAACCCAAACAAGAAACGGAACTCTGGTTCTAACCATATTAATGGAAGGTGTAGGCTTTAATATTGTTTAAAGGTTTTTATGTCTCATCCTCTTTGCATGCAAATAACTATTATCTACATGGCATGCATCTACATGTCACGACACACATGGCATAATGATATACATCTAATGCAATTACATGGCATACAATTATGTCATGTAAATAATTTCCTTATATGTCATAACTATTTATGGAAATAAAATATGTTTAAGATTTGATTCTCCAAATCAAATCATGATTAAATTAGGAAACAAATTTCCAAATCTAATCACATATTTTACTTATGGAAATAGTTGATTAAGGAAAGTCAATTTAGGAAACCAATTTCCTAAATCATCAAAACTACTTATGGAAATAAAATATTTTAAGATTTGATTTCCCAAATCAAATCAAGATTAAATTAGAAAACAAATTTCCAAAATCTAATCAAATATTTTATTTATGGAAAATATCAATTTCCATAAATACTTCCAACTTTCCAAAAGTGGAAGATTTCCATAAATACTTCTAGACTTTTCAAAATTGAAAAATTTCCATAAATACTTCTAAATTTCCAAAATTAGAAAATTTCCAAAAATAACATTATGACTATCGCAAAACCATTTTACGATTATGTCGAAACACAACCTGGGCTCTGATACCACTGTTGGGTTTCAAGATCACGCAGGTGTGTGTTCGATCATGTTTCATAAACATGAGCACAGTGGAAGCAATAAAATTAATAAATCTACATTTATTACAACACACACATCACACGCATGCATATTACAACAAGTATAGACATAACTGTAAATTTAAATTTGCAATAAAAGGAAATTTAACTACGTTATACCTTTCGTATTACGTGTAGCGGGAACGGCATCAACCGGAACGATCCTCGCTAGAATCGTCTCTATTCGTATCCACGCCGAGTATCCTTAGGATGACTTCGCTAAGCCACGAGCTTCGTCTTCGTACGGGTTACTAGCCTCGTGTTGAAGATGACGTGATCGAGAGATGATCACGATCCGAATCCAAATTCGGATGCAAAATGAGTCCTCAAAACTAGCTTCTCCGGAGAGGTATTCGTCAACCGATTGACGAATCCTTCGTCCTCCACCTCAGAGGATTACCGGAGATCGAATCACCGGTAAGTTAGGCGCTGTCGGAGCTCTAACCGTCGTCCAAACGACGCTCCGATGAGAAGAGAACAAGCTGTCCAAAAAACTGGACAGCTTTGGTGGAGGAGTAGGCACCGGCCAAACAAGGGAAGCCAAGTGCTCACCTTATCACCGAAGCCTAGGAAGATCACCGGAGGGTCGCCGGAGGATCACCGGCTGAAGCTTGAGCCGCAAGGAGCCGTGACGGCACAAGGGCACGGGGTCGGCAATGGGGGTTGGCGCCGAGAGTCTCCAAGGAGAGGTGGGCGGCAACTATTGCTAGGGTTTTGGATTATGGCTTAATTATCCCTTAAGCCCTCTTTTATAGAGAACTAATTCTCTTAACGGTTATTGGATCATAACCATTAGGCCTGCTAACCCGCTCCATTAAGATAAGTTAAAATAAACCAAACCATGATGGTTTATTTTAAGTTAAAACGAACCGAACCAACTTTTGGTTCATTCGTTTAAAATAAACCAAACCCTTTGGTTTATTCTCCTCCATTGGATTAGAACCAAACCATTTTGGTTCATCCATTATGTCTTCACAAGACACGGCCCATCCACGCTTCCATTGCGACTGAAACGATTTCATGCTCGCTTCATGTTTGGTCCAACAAAACCTAGTTTCTCTCGGTCTGAGAATCCCATTCTCAAGCTCGTTTTAAATCCTTTGGATTACGCTTGTTGTGCGTGTGACCAAATAGGTTCTCGGTTTATGTTGGCCATCTATAATTAACCATTAATTATAGAACGATCATGAGTGGCACCTAGTAGTACATCATGATCCCCAATTAACCGAAAAGATCAACGGTTGATCCAGAACTATTTCTGAAACCCTTCAGCAGCTCGAATAATTCGTGCCCCATTCCCTTCACTCATCTTATACCCACTTGGTTCAGGACATGGTCTATAGTGTCAGTCCCCACTAGGCTGACTACGTCACACCTAGCCCAAGTATCATTTCCTCGTCCTACGGATTCTAGTTACTCCACATGTATCGAAGAGTACCTTACTCTAAACATGTAATGCTTTAGCCAAAGACTTTAGTAACAATCCGACGAGAGGCCATGGGTATACATCTCCTCGCAAGGAGTGGTGAATCCTTTATAGGCTATTCAAACACCTTCGATCACTTCGACTTATACCCAATCATCCCGGGTCCATATCTCCTTAGAGATGTTTGCTTAAGATGTCAAAGCATAAGTCTCCATGATCAAGATGACTTGAATACCGCAAGTCAAAGGAACATCGCACTTAAGCTACAGTAAGAACTTCATTGACATATCTATATATGCAGAGAACCATATGAAGTCTTACGACTGGTCACTCCAATGAACTAGTTACCATAACTAGCATCCACGATCAACTCCGGACATCACAATGTCTCCAGCCAGTGAGAATCAGCTGCTTGAATACACCAAGGAGTATACCTCGTGCTAGTCTCGACAGAATTGATGGTGTCCAAATTCATCAATTCATCGACTAGGGATAATTCTGATACATCACAATTACACATGTAGAGATACTCACTAGTTGTGATCCAATCACAAATTCTCTCATGCTGTGAATCGCATCGTGGACATTCAGTAAATGAGTTTAAGATCCAATCAAATACATGAAACATGTATACTCAAATAGTGAATCTTCATTTATCATATAAATGGTTCATACATAAGGCGATTGCCTTAGGACATCTCTCATATATTACTAACACAGTCGACAGAATGTACTCCAGTCGACTTTGTTTAGTTCAATCGACTAGATACACACATGGCAGGATTAGCTGGTGATCGATCGAAGATCTGGCACTGTAGTTGGAAAGTGTTTCAGTCGACTGAAGTGGGAAACTTTCCGATGCAAAGCTGGATGACCTGGAGTCGACTAAAGAGATTTCAGTCAATTGGAAGACCAGAAGTTTCATATCGACAAGTTGATGTGGAGTCGACTGGCAGGCATTCTAATCGATTGGAAAATCTTTATAAAATAAATGCTCGACAAGATCCGAACAAGAGATAAAAACTACATCGAAGTGCTGTCGAAATTCTTTCTCGTCCACAAAAGCTCATATTTCACATCAAGGTGATCTTCCGACACTCCGCGACTACTTCAACAATCCATTTAGTGTCAGTATAACGTTCTTGTATTATTCATTTCATTTTTCGCTTATGTACTTAAATTCAAGAGTGGGTAATGTGTTATCTATCTCTAATCTTTGTAAAAAGCGAAACTCTCCGAAGTCGAGAGTTCTCGAGTCGGAGGACATTTAGTGATTGCCCATCGAGGTAGCTCTCGGAAGAGCTACAAGCCTTGGAGTAGCAACCCAGTTAGGGTTGTGAACCAAGTAAAACAAGTGTACTCATTTTTATTTCCACTGCATACTCATAATCATTTTTAAAATATCCTAATTGTTTTAAAATTTTAATTAAAATTACAATCTCCAAGATTCACCCCTTCTCTCGGAGAATCACGATCCTACAAAATCGTGGTAGTCGGGCGATACCGAGAGAACCTTGTGGAGTCAAGGAACCTAGGTGAAAGACCGAAAGCAAAGTGATAGGTCGGGAAGGACCAGAGGTAAGCGTGAGTGTGGATTAATGGTGAGGCATTGTCCTTTGTACAGGGACGAACTTAGGCAGTGATCCGACTAAGACTTTCGGGGGAAGGTTTAGGTTAAGATAGGACGGTAAGGAACCATTGAAATATCCATTACTTGTGTATTCTTTGCTAACTCTTTATTGCAGGGAGTGACCATGCTAGTAGTCGACTATTGGATATTGGCAGTTGACTGATGCTACCATCAGTCGACTGATATTCAAACTGGTCAACTCGAAGAAAGTCAAGATAAGCTCCACTTATCTTGAGGAGATGAGTCTCTTTGACCTAGATCTAGATCTCAACGAGCTAGGGTTTGAAGGTGTTGGTTCAATCGGCCCAGGTCACGATTGACCGGACTCGAATTTGACTCGAGTAAGTGTTTTGATGTTTGACATGGATGTCTGACATTGATGTCTGGCATGTGTTGGGGAGATTGCTGATGCTATTGACCCAGGTTAGTATTTGATGTTTGACGATGGTTTGACCATTGTTATGGAAAAAGTTCAAGTCTTGAGTACTTGACATGTAAAGTCCAAGCATGGGTCTTGGCAAGGGAAAGTCCAACATGGGTTGGCAAGGAAAGTCCAAGCATGGGTCTTGGTATGGAAAGTCCAACATGAGTTGGCAAGGGAAAGTCCAAGCTTGAGTCTTGGCATTTGGAAAGTCTAAGGGGAATATTGGCGGCGTAAAGTCCAAGCAGGAGTCTTGGAAGCATAATTCTAATGGTTGGCGGCGTAAAGTCCAAGCAGAGTCTTGACAGCGTAAGTCCAATGTGCCTTGGCGGTGTAGACACCGTTAGCATGACATAGCCGATGGAAGCACCTGAAGGCTAGCATATGGATGAACAAGTCATGGATGACTTGGAGGGATCCGATAGGCGTGAGGCTTACGGAGGTGGCTAGAAGGCATAGGTCTAGGCTAAGGGTGGTCTAGCAAGTATGGGGGCACCATACTTGGGTTAAAACCTCGTGTTTGAGGTATATCAGTCGACTGGGAACATAGTTCAGTCGACTGGTGTGAGTCAACTAGGGTTTGACTATGGAAAGTGTCCTAGCAGTTGACTGATCTATTGATCAATCGACTGATGCCCTGGAATTCGGACACAGAATGGAGTCGGACTCGACTATTGGGGTTAACAGTCGAGTGAAGGCTGCATCAATCGACTGATGGGTATGATCGGTCGAGTGATGATGGATCTGTTGGATTTTTCCAATGTGGATCTAGCCGTTGTCTTACGACAATAGTGGCACCAATCGACTGATGGTCCCGACCAGTCGATTGATAGGCAAAATCCAGCCCAAGGAGCAGCTATAAAGGGAGCTCGTGGAGGGAGGATTCACCATGGTTCTTTGAGGAGTTTTTGGGGCAAATTGCTGGTGTAATTCAGGGTATCCAAGTGCAACTCAACCAACCAAACAAGAAAGCTTCCAAAAGATTGATTGTAAAGTTTTCTTTACATTTCTTTTGTTGTATTTACTTGTATTTGCTTGTTGTATTTCGTATTACTGTTGTAATCATTTGTACGAGATTTCTCCACCTCTTGATTGTTCTGAGAAGGAGTTTATTGGATTAGTGGTGTGTGGTCACATCGCTAGAGCTCGTTTGAGCTCGATCCATGGAGTAGGAACCATTCGGTTCCGAACCATGTTATATGATTGTGTTTGCATGTTTGTATTTCATTATTGCTTTATTTCCACTGCGAACTAATCATTTGTAGCAAGCATGCGAACGAATTCCATCAAGCATCGACGACGTTATTCACCCCTCTAGCGAGCACATCGTTCCTAACAATTGGTATCAGAGCCCGGGGCTCTTCTACGAATTAACAACCCAGATCCAAGACGCTAGAGGGTGAAGAGGAACAAGATGGAAATTCAAGAGAATTTGGGTTGGGACATCAACACCCTAATCCCATATGCTTTCTATGGACGAGAAGGCTTCAACCAATGAAAGGCAAGGATTGAAGACTTCCTAATGATGAGGGACTTTGAGGAGTGGTCCATTTTGATGGAGGGATCTAGCTATCCAAGAGGACCAAAGGGTAGATACCTCAAGAAAAAGAGATGGACCGAAGAGCAAGTCCAAGCCTTCGAGAAAAATAAGAAGGTAGTCCAATTTATTTTTGATTTGATTCCTAATGACATCTTGTGTAGCCTAGGGGATTACATGGATGCCAAGGAGCTTTGGAGCGAATTGGCAAAATATCACGAAAACCCTCAACCGGTCCAAGAACAAGAAGAAGAAGAGGAGTGCTCATCCTCTCAAGCTCAAGAAGAAGCAAGCACATCCTCATCCTCACAAGTAAGTGAGGATTTAGAAGTTGATAGAGAATCGACATCCGGATCGGTGGAAGAGGAAAAGATGGAAGAAGCCTCCACCTCTAGGATTGAGGGGGAGGATAGGATTCCCATGCCGAAGCAAGAAGAAGAGCCTTCAACATCCGGTTAAGATGAAGAAGCTCAAAATCCGGCCGTCATTGACCTAGGTAACTCAAGCACATCATTTCAAGATAAAATTCATATAATGTGTTTTGAGTGTAGGGAGTATGGGAACTACAAGAGCAAGTGCCCAAAGAAGGTCAAGAAAAGTCCATCGACACCTAAAAGTCAAGAAAAGTCAAAGGAAGCTGGTCCCCCAACCATCAAAAGCAAGGAGCACATTATATGATTCAAATGTAATCAAAGAGGGCATTATAGGAGTCAATGCCCTAGGGGGAGCAAGAAGGTCAAAGAAGGAGCATCACAAGTAGGGGGAGCCTCTAAGACAACCCCTAAGGTATATTTTAATGCACCTTCTAGTTCTAGTTTAAATGTCAAAAAGCATGCTAGAAACAATAAATATTTTTGTCTAGGTGCTAAGAATGTTAATTTTTCGAATAAGGAGAAATTTGGGACTAATGTCCCTAGAAAGACTTTACCTAGGGCAAGCATCAAGAAAATTGAGGACCATCTAGATTTTAACTCCAAATGGACTAGGCATATGCCTAGAAAGAACAATGCCCAAATATTAAATAAAAATTAAAAAATTGGGCAATTAGAAAAGAAAAATCAAGCTTTGAGGTCAAGGCTTGAGAAATTAGAGAAGACCCTTAGGAATATACAAAATCAATTTAAAGTGTCAAATGATCAAAAGTCTAGATCTAAGAGTCAACACCTAGAGTCTAGGAGGCAAGGCTCATCTATGGGCAAGAAAAGCTTGAGCCACAAGCCTAGGTCCAAGGTAGATAAGTCTACCTACCATAGTGTTCCATTTGACTATGGAACTAAACTTAGGTCTAGAAAGACCAAGGTTACTAGGGAAGTCATCCCTAAGGGTAACCAAGGTGTGTGTGTAAAATACCAGAAAAAAAAATAAAAATAAAGGTTGGGTAATTAAGAGAATATCCTATGGAATTTTTCAGAATTTTTTTAGAAATTTTTCTGGACTCGAATGGAGATTTCTAAGACCCTCTTTATGGAGAAGAAATTAAAAGCTTAACGAGTCTGAAATTCGACCCGTTTATTTCCCAAATCCAACCCGAGGCTATTCTTCCATTTCTGCACCGATTCCCATTCTCCGTCGATCCCTATTTCTCTCAAATTCTCTTCTCCTACCAACCAATCCTCTTCTCCTCCTCTCCGACGAACAACCCTTCTTCCTACTTGTCGGCCACCGTGGACCCTCCGACTGACGTGATCGCTATCGCTCGAGCACAGATCATCGTCGGTGCTCTTCTACGGTGGTGGCTTAGCAGTGAGCAGATTCGACGCTGCTCAGATCTCAATCGCTGCCTTCCTTTCTTTCCACTTGCCTCCGTTGAACTCCACGGCGGGCAGGCAACACTAGACGATCGAGCCACCGCGCGATGTTTTTCTCTTGGCTATTAATCGCCTTCAGCCAACTTCTCCACTGTCAGGCGTTCTTGGATCCTGGTCACGAGAGCCACGCCGGAGCTACTGCCCTTTCGTTGGTGCACCATAGGGATCGCAGGCTATCCTGCTCATTTGTCGCTACCAATCGCGTGAGCCTTCGTCGTCGCCCACATCGGCTGCCTGATCTGCCGAGTTAATCTCGCCTCCCTGCCCTCTGTCGCCGTGTGTCGCCCTCTCTTCTTCCCGATTTTCATCGCCAGTCGATTTGCCTCCGACCACCAGGGATAACCTCGGCAGCCAACCTCTCTCTGTGCTCCAATGCTAATGCCTCTCCTTCCCGATCATCTCTATAGCATTTCTGAGTTGGGATCACAGGATTACCATCGCAAAGGGGTAGCTTATCGATCACCATTTCCCTATTCTGGTTGTGACACAACCTACTTCTTGGTTGGATTTCCTATTTTCACCACGAGTAGCATTATCGACTGGGATGTCGTGGTAAGCGGGAAGAAACTCTATCTCTTGATGATCTAAAAGTTTAGATCGGTAAATCACAGCTTATTAGTTTAATTTCTATTGCAGGCACTAAAATACATTAGAGTTGTGCTGGGATAATTCTAGACAAGCAAATTGGGGTTGATTCATCATTTCGAAGAGGAAGATTGGTGTACTGTAGTTGTGGTGATAATCTGAGGAAGAAGGCATTAGGCTTCATATTTGAAGTAGTGGGATGGAAGCTTAAGAAATTGGTAAGTAAATTGGGTTATGTAATGATATGGATATTATGTTTATAGTTGTGTGGTGATTAATTTGTTAATTAACCGTTAATAGATGGAGGTTGTGATAATGGTGGGGTTGGATCTGATTAAATAGTAGATTCAATCGGTAATGGTATCAGTGTATGTGTTGGTTAGCTAATTAGGATGTAGATTTGATTTGGGACTTGATACCATTATTGGACTAATGGTAGAATTTGTTGTTATTTGTATTTTAATTGCAGGGCCTTGATTCGGAATAGACTTTCGGGCATGGAGATTTATCTGGATGTTCTACATGTCAGGTGGGTAATTCCTACCCTGGTCAGGTAGTTTTAATGCATACAGATTTAGACGCATGATCATCTTATATGATCATGTTACCTTGATCCTGCTCTTATTATCTTATGCTTGAACTTATCGTTGGATGTATTTATGCTCAATTGTTGATATCACATATTTTCTATCATGATTTAGGAGTTATAGATGTGATGTAAATTGGCCTAAATGTTTAGTAGGGTGTAAATGTTAGTACGGGTGATGACCTAATTTATAAATTGGCAAAAAGGTCATTCGTGGATAGGTAATGCCCTAAATGTAGGACTTATTTCCAATACCCGTATGTTGCATACTTGTTACCAGCCATGAGTTGTGTAATGGTTAAGTGAAGGGTGATTAGTGTGACGCTACAGACCGGTGGTCCTAACTTGATATGATTAGTCGAGTACGACTCTCTATAGTATAGAGAGTGTGTCGATCAGTTGAGTACGACTCTCTATTGGATAGAGAGTTATGATCAGTCGAGTATGACTCTCTATAGGATAAAGAGTGCGTCGATCAGATGAGTACGACTCTCTACAGGATAGAGAGTGCGTCCATCAGTTGAGTACGACTCTCTGCAGGATAGAGAGTGCATCGATTAGATTGGTATGACTCTCTATAGGATAGAGAGTGTTATGATCAATTGAGTATGCCTCTCTGTAGGATAGAGAGTGCGTTGATCTGATTAGTATGACTCTTTGTAGAATAGAGAGTCTATGGTGGATGTCTGTATGTGAGACATTGCATTCATGTCATTTGCATGCACGCTGGCGATCATGTCTCCCTTGTGGTTGAGAGGGTCACCAGTCATCCTGCCTCCACAGTTACTCATAGGAGGAGTGACCGGTGTGAGGGCAGAGCATTGTGGTGCCACACTCTACCACTATAGACAGTGGTAGTTGGATTTGCGTGTTGTAGTCCTGTGTGTGTGGCAATCGACCACTCATGGGTAGTGACCGTCGGAGTGGCCAACAGCAGGGACCCCCATCGTGTAGCTTGCTCTTTACGCTTATATGCTACTCGATCATACTGCCCACTCGGCCACTCGAGAGTAGTGGTTGGTGTTGAGTTGAGACAGTTGTCATGCTCGAGCCACCGAGGCCACACTGGGGTCGTGGTAGCTTTAGGGTGAGCCGACATGACTATGCATGCTGCATTGTCGACTTATGACATTTTTGCATATTGCCATATATATACATATATGCATGTATATATATATATATATATATATATGGATGATTATGATTAGTATACATATATAGATGCAGTATATATATATATGTTTATTGTGATGATGCATTTGATTGTATTATGCTTGCTGCACTTGTTTGTACATCATATTCATGCATGCTTCTTGCATATGTTATATGGTTGTGTCGGATACTGGTATATGTGTTGGACAGACCATTAGATACCTTGACCTGTAGCATGAGTAGATTATGAGTTGGTATTACTCTTCCTGTTATATATATGTTGAATATATGTTCAGGTTGGATCAGAGTAGCGTAGCAGACTTCAGGTATGTCTGCATTTTACGTTGTTCATTTGCTTAGACGGTATATGCTTGTATTTATATACTATGCTGATATACCTATTGTACCTCTAGATTATGTTATTGAAATACATGTGATATTACATATATACATGTTTTTCTATTACCTGTTGAGTTTTACTCGCCACCACCATGGATCCTGGGTTTTTCTGTCGCCCAGGTAACAGGTAGAAGTCTTCGTGATGGCTTGGAGCACCGCTGGCTGACATCTCATCTCACCTCCAAGGCTCCCGTATTTGTTTTGGGCTTTCCGTACATTGTGTTATGTATTTTGGATTTTCGTGATGTACTATGTTGTAGATTCGGATTTGGTTGAGGTTCGTGTTGTTGTGATGTGTTAGTCATACCGATATGCATGTGTGTAGCTTATTGTATTATGTTTTCGCTGTGCTTTGAGTAGTTGTTGTATTTACTTTATATGTTATGTTGTTATTGTGGGCCTACGAACCTTGTATTAACCCAAAATGTTTCCACGTACAGGGGAGATGTTGTCCGTTTGATTTTCGACTCAGCATGCTCTCGGGGCGTGACAGTGTGCCTAGTGGCTAGGGTTTCAAGGAAACCTAGAGAAGCCACTAAGAAGGTTACAAGGGGAGTCACCCCTAGAGTTAACCTAGGCAAGACCACAATGACCAAGGCTAACAAGCCTAGAAGGGTCATTAGGAAGGTATCTAGGGAGGTTATCCCTAAGAAATACCTAGTTAACCCAAGGAGCTCAAATAGGTTTTGGGTTTCTAAGAGCGTGATCGATTCACGCTAGATAGGTTTAGGTGTGCCAACTTTAAATAGATGGGTAGTTAACCTAACCATGGTAAAGGTGGCACTTTAGGTCATTTCCAAGGTTATGGGTATCTTGGAAATAAGTTTGATTTTTAATCTTAAAAGATTTTAGGATGTGCCAATATATTTTTGGAATCATGAAAAATCAATCAAATTGGCACAATTTAGGTTTAGAGGTCTTAGTGTGTCATTTTGGATTTTTGGCACACTTGGGGGATTAGTAGCAATATGGAAAAATATACTTAATTATAACAAATGACAACAAATATTAAAATTTAGGTATTGTATACCTTATATTTTATTTGCCATGCTTGATTTGCCATATAACATGTCATGACATCATATCTATTTTTAATCATTTAATATGTCATGATCATGCTTAGGATTAAGATTAAAATGTCATGTATATTTAAATTTCATCTTATGCCATGACATCATGATTATGAGCATGTGTTTATTTATATCATCATTAATGCCATAATCATTCATGCATTTAAGTTAATGAAAATTGATTTAAGGACTGTGACATGACTTGAAGTCCCATTTATAAGGGAATCAAGTAGGGTTGCCTTAGAAAATGCATGAGACCTTAGTTTAAGATAAACCAAAACCCATATCTCACATCTAATTGACATGTATGTGTATTGATACACTCTAGATACATATGAGATGCTAGGATATAAGTTGAGTTCAAGGTGCATAGTTTTTGCATCTAGATGAACTAAAACTCATCTAATATCATTAGTGGATCATTGGAAAAGCTTATGCTCAAGTCATGTACATTAAGGCCAAAGAATATGATCCAATATAAGGTTTTAAAACTATTTTAAAATCATTTTGAAAAATCTTGGTGAAGTCTATCTTTTGATAGTAATCACCATTGATGAAGTTGATACAAAGTGAGCTCAATCATTGAAGTTTTTCTTCATTTTTGAACTTTGTATTAATTTCACTATTTTATGGGTAAAATATTTTTCTAACATTTTTCACCCATTGTATTGGTCGTAAGTATTATACATATTAAGTTTCATGATTTTTTGAATTACATATAATTATTTATGAATTTCTGAAATTCGATTCTGATAACTGAAATTCAGAAATTTTAGTTATCAGTCGACTGCCCTTGTTGGCAGTTGACTGATGAGCACAACAGTCGACTGCTTTCTGATAGAGTCGATTGTCAGGTTGATTTCGAGAAAAACAAGGTTGTTTAGCCCGTTTTCAGCTACGGTAAAGTTCCCTAACCACTCTTAACCCTAGGATATGTTTTGGGAAGCATTATAAAGGGTGAAAATCTATTAGATATGGATTAGGAGAGTTGTTAGGTTGATGTATCAAATTTAAGGTGTGGGAAAGTTCAATATTGAATTTTTAACCTTAATTTTGATGGTTTAGAGTTCCTATAGGCTTAGGGACTTCCCAAGGACATTGTTGATGCAATGGTCAAGGGGGAGCAAGCCTTTAGGGGGAGATATCCATCATGGGATGATGGATGTTATTTTTCCTCATGAGGGGGAAAAATGGGATTTTGAGATACACAATTTGGAAATTGGGAGAGTGTGTAGGATTGCCTCTCTTAAGTGATATGGGACTTATCACTAGGAAGATTATAGGCATCCTAGGTATTTTTGGACCAAGGGGGAGATTGTAAGATCTCATTGGGACATGAGACATTGACCTCCTTGGGAAAACCTTTTTGATGTATGTCAAAAAGGGGGAGAATGTTATAATTATCAATTTGGGAAAATTGGTAAGGAAATTTGAGTTAGGTGCCTAACTCAAGAGTTTTTTTTGTCAAACATCAAAAAGGGGGAGATTATTGGTGCAATCGACCCAGGTCACGATTGACCGGACTCGAGTTTGACTCGAGTAAGTGTTTTGATATTTGACATGGATGTCTGACATGTGTTGGGGAGATTGCTGGTGCAATCGACCCAAGTTAGTATTTGATGTTTGACGATGGTTTGACCATTGTCATGGGAAAAGTCCAAGTCTTGAGTACTTGACATGTAAAGTCCAAGCATGGGTCTTGGCAAGGGAAAGTCCAACATGGGTTGGCAAGGAAAGTCCAAGCATGGGTCTTGGCATGGAAAGTCCAACATGGGTTGTCAAGGGAAAGTCCAAGGGGAATATTGGAGGCGTAAAGTCCAAGTGGGAGTCTTGGCAGCATAAGTCTAATGGTTGGCAGCGTAAAGTCTAAGCGGAGTCTTGGCAGCGTAAGTCCAATGTGCCTTGGCGGTGTAGACACCGTTAGCATGATTGTTGGTGCAATCGGCCCAGGTCACGATTGACCAGGACTCGAGTTTGGCTCGAGTAATGTTTTGATGTGTTTTGATGTTTCGACAAAAACATATGACAATGTAATTGTCAAGGTAAAGTCCAAGTCATGGGTACTTGGCATGAAAAGTCCAACATGGGTTGGCAAGGGAAAGTCCAAGCATGGTCTTGGCAATGTAAAAGTCCAACATGGGTTGGCAAGGGAAAGTCCAAGCATGGTCTTGGCAATGTAAAAGTCCAACATGGGTTGGCAAGGGAAAGTCCAAGCATGGTCTTGGCATTTGAGAAGTCCAACATGGGTTGGCATTTGAAGTCCAAGGGGATTGATTTTGGCGGTGTAAAGTCCAAGCGGTAGTCTTGGTAGCATAAGTCCAATGGTTGGCGGCGTAAAGTCCAAGCGGAGTCTTGGCAGCGTAAGTCTAATGTGCCTTGGCGGTGTAGACACCGTTAGCATGACATAGCCGACGGAAGCACCTGAAGGCTAGCGCGATGGATGAACAAGTCATGGATGACTTGGAGGGATCCGAGAGGCGTGAGGCTGATGGAGGTGGCTAGAAGGCTTAGGTCTAGGCTAAGGGTGGTCTAGCAAGTATGGGGGAACCATACTTGGGTTAAAACCTCATGTTTGAGGTGTGCCAGTCGACTGGTGCCATGTGGCGCCGATTGACCGAGTCATGCGGGTTATGGCCTAGCAGAGATGGGCAATCGATCGATGGCTCGAGCAATGATCGATCGTGTGATCAGTCGACTGGTGCTCGAGAAATCAGCCACAGAATGGAGTCAAGACTCGACTGGTCGAGTGAGGACTCCATCAGTCGACTGATGGTCACAATCAGTCGACTGATGAAGGTTCTGTTGGACTTATCCAGCATGGATCTAGCCGTTGTCTCATGACAACAGTGGCATCAGTCGACTGATGGTCCCGATCAGTCGACTGATCGACTTTTTCCAGCACAGGTTGAAGCTATATATGGAGCTCGTGATGGAGGAAAAACAAATCGGTTCTTGAGGGCTATTGGGGCAATTTGTTGGTGCAAATCAGGTCTCCAAGTGCAAGCAAGCAACCAAGCATTCAAGCAATCAAAACAAGTGTTGTAAAGTCTTTTCTTTACTTGTATTTCGTATTTACATTGTATATTGCTTGTATTTCGTTCTTACTGTTGTAAGATCTATTGTAAGGGGTTTCTCCACCTCTGACTTGTGTCGAGAAGGAGTGTTTATCATTAGTGAGTGCGTGTGCATCACTAGGGCTCTTTAGAGCTCGATCCATGGAGTAGGAACCGTGCGGTTCCGAACCACGTTATATCATTGTGTTAGCTTGTTGTCTATTTCGTTATTGTTATCATTATCTATATTCCGCTGCGCTAACGAAATTGTAGACACGAACGAGATCGAATTCCATCCACGAACGGGCGAAAGGTTAATCACCCCCCCCTCTAGCCATTCCAATATTCCTAACAAGTGGTATCAGAGCCCGGGGCTCTTCTACGGATTAACAACCCGGAGTCAAGAAGCTAGAGGGAAGAATATGGATTTCCAAGAAAAATTGGGTGACGACGTCAACATCCCACCTTCCTTCAACCGCGAATATTTCGCATATTGGAAAGGTAGGATGGAATATTTTCTAATGACAAATATCGAAAATTGATTTACCGTGACTATAGGTTTTGATGCTCCGAGAGGAGAAAATGACAAAATCCTCAAGATGAAGAGATGGATCGAGGAGAAACGGGAAAAATTCAAGACAACCGTTAAGGTAACAAAAATGTTGATTGATTTGATACCTAACGATATTTTGTCCAGATTAGGAAGCTATAGGGATGCCAAGGAGTTGTGGAACAAGTTGATCAAGTTCCACGACAATCCCGAATCGGTCCAAGAAGACTTGGAAGAGGAGGAGACCGAAGAAGAATCATCATCATCCTCACAAGAAAGTGAGGAGTCAACTTCTGGGTCGAAAGAGGTGGAGGAAGTGGAAGAAGCATCCACCTCAAGGATTGAGGGGGAGGAGAGAACCTTCATACCGGAACATCGAGAAGAAGAAGCTTCGACATCCGGTCAAGATGAAGAAGCCCAAAGTCCAATTCCGGTCTCCACCACCATCGGTAACTCAAACACCTCAATTCAAAATAAAAATAATATAATGTGTTTTGAGTGTAGGGAGTATGGGCACTACAAGAGCAAGTGCCCAAAGAAGCTTAGGAAAGCTCCACCGGCACCAAAGGCCAAGGATGTCGGTCCCTCAAGTCAAAAGAGCAAGGAGTTATTATATGCTTCAAGTGCAACTCAAAGGGACATTATCGGAGTCAATGTTCAAGGGGGAAGAAGAAAGGGAAAGAAGGAGCAACACAAGTAGGGGGAGCCTCCAAGGCAAACCCTAAGGTAAAATTTATTAATGCACCTTCAATTTCTAGGGATAAGAAGCATGCTAGGAATAATTTTAATAGTCTTGCTATTGTGCATGAAAAGCATGCTAGAAATAACAGATATATTTGCCTAGGAGCTAAGAGTGTTCACTTAGGAAATAAGAAGAAATTTGGGACTAATGTCCCTAAAAATATATTACCTAAGGAAAGCATTAAGAAAATAGGAGAACATCTAGGCTTTAATGCTAAGAAATCTAGACATATGCCTAGAAATAAAAATATCTCAAGAGAAAATGAAAAATCAAAAATTGAGATATTAGAAAAGGAAAATCAAGCCTTGAGATCAAGGCTTGAAAAACTTGAAAAGACCTTTAAGGTTATGCAAAATCAAATGCAAGGGTCAATTAGTCAAACTTCTAGGTCCAAAAGTCAAAGTCAACACCTAGGACCTAAGAGTCAAAAGTCAACCAAGGGCAAGCAAGGTTTGGGTCACAAACCTAAGCCTAAGGTGGCTTACCATAGTGTTCCATTTGATTATGGAACACAAACTAGGTCTAGAAAGACCAAGGTCAATGGGGAAGTCATCCCTAGAGTTGACCATGGTGTGTGCCTAGTGGCTAGGATTTCTAGGAAACCTAGGGAAGTCACTAAGAAGGTTACAAGGGGAGTCACCCCTAGAGTTAACCATGGCAAAACCAAAATGACCAAGGCTTCTAAGCCTAGAAAGGTCATTAGAAAGGTATCTAGGGAGGTTATCCCTAAGGAGTACCTAATTAACCCTAGGAGCTCAAATCGGTTTTGGGTTCCTAAGAGCGTGATTGATTCACGCTAGGTGGGTTTAGGGTGTGCCAACCTTGATTGGATGGGTAGATAACTCAACCATGGCAAAGGTGGCACTTTAGGATATTTTCAAGGTTATGGTTACCTTGGAAATAGATTTGAATCATAATCCTAAAAGATTTTAGGATGTGCCAATATTAATTGAGAAGTTTGATAATTTGATCAAATTGGCACAATTTAGGTTTAGAGGTTTTTAATGTGCCAATTTGGGTTTTTGGCACATTTGGGAGAATTTAGGTTAATATGGCAAAATAAACCTAATTATATCAAATGGCAATTAATATTAAAATGTAGGTATTGCTATACCTATATATTTTATGTGTCATGCCTTGTTTGCCATATAACATGCCATGACATCATACTTAGTTTTAATCTTATAAAATGTCATGTTCATGTTTAGGATTTAAGTTAAATGTCATGTGTTTTTAGATTTCATATTATGCCATGACATCATAATTATGAGCATGTGTTTATCTATATCATCTCTAATGCCATAATCATTTCATGCATTTAATTTAATTGATTAAAATTGAACTAAGGACAATGGCATGACTTGGAGTCCCATTTATAAGGGAATCAAGTAGAGTTGCCTTAGGAAAATGCATGAAACCCTAAATTAGGGAGAACAAAACCCATATCTCACATCCAATTGATATGTATGTGTATTTATACACCCTAGATACATGTGAGATGCTAGGATATGAGTTAAGTTCAAGGTGCATAGTTTTTGCATCTAGATGAACTAAAACTCATCTAATTTCAAAGGTGGATCATTGGGAGAGCTTGTGTACAAGTCATGTACATAGAGCCCAAGGAATATGATCCAAGATAAGGTTTTGAAAACATTTTAAAATCTTTTTGAAAAACCTTGATGAAGTCTATCCTTTGATAGCAATCACCATTGATGAAGTTGATACAAAGTAGGGCCAAAACATTGAAAATTTCAATGGTTTTGAACTTTGTGCCAATTTCACTATTTTATGGGTAAAATATTTTTAAAACATTTTTCACCCATTATATTGGTCATAGGTATTATACGTACCAAATTTCGTGATTTTTCGATATACGTATAATTATTTATGATATTCTGAAATTCAACTCGATAATCAAATTCGAAATTTGGTTATCACCGATCGCCATTGGTGGCGGCGATCGATGGAGGTGTCGACTGATTTCTGAATCACTCGACTGGTAGCCTGATTTCGGGGTAACCAAGGTTGATTAACCCGATTTCAGCCATGGTAAAGGTCCCTAATCACTCCTAACCCTAGGATATGCTTTGGGAAGCATTATAAAGGGTGAAAATCCATTGGATATGGATTAGGAGAGTTGTTTAGGGTTTGTATCAATGTTAAGGTGTTGGAAAGTTCAATGTTGAATTTCTAACCTTACTTTTAATGGCTTAGAGTTCCTATTGGCTTAGGGACTTCCCAAGGACATTGTTGGTGCAATGGTCAAGGGGGAGCAAGCCTTTAGGGGAGGTATCCATCTTGGGATGATGGATGTATTTTTCTCCTTGAAGAGGAGAAGTTATTGGAAGAGTATCATCAATTTGGGAAAATTGATGGGTTTTTGATACCCAATTTGGAAATTGGGAGAGTGAATAGGATTGCCTCTCTTGAGTGATATGGGACTTATCACTAGGAAGATGGTAGGCATCCTAGATATTTTTAGACCAAGGGGGAGATTGTAAGATCTCATTGGGACATAAGACATTGACCTCCTTGGAGAGAAGACCTTTTTGATGTTAGTCAAAAAGGGGGAGAATGTTTGGGGAAGAACACTTAAGATTACCAATTTGGGATAATTGGTAAGGGATTTGAGTTAGTGTTCTAACTCAATAATTTGTTTGGTTTTTGTCAAACATCAAAAAGGGGGAGATTGTCAGTGCAATCGGCCAAGGTCACGATTGACCAGGACTCGAGTTTGGCTCGAGTAATGTTTTGATGTGTTTTGATGTTTCGACAAAAACATATGACAATGTAATTATCAAGGTAAAGTCCAAGTCATGGGTACTTGGCATGAAAAGTCCAACATGGGTTGGCAAGGGAAAGTCCAAGCATGGTCTTGGCAATGTAAAAGTCCAACATGGGTTGGCAAGGGAAAGTCCAAGCATGGTCTTGGCATTTGAGAAGTCCAACATGGGTTGGCATTTGAAGTCCAAGGGGATTGATTTTGGCGGCGTAAAGTCCAAGCGGTAGTCTTGGCAGCATAAGTCCAATGGTTGGCGGCGTAAAGTCCAAGAGGAGTCTTGGCAGCGTAAGTCCAATGTGCCTTGGCAGTGTAGACACCGTTAGCATGACATAGTCGACGGAAGCACCTGAAGGCTAGCGCGATGGATGAACAAGTTGTTGGTGCAGTGGGCACCAAAGTCGAACCGGTATTTTGATTATGGCAAAAGGCTCAATAGTTAAGGGTATATTTGTTATCTTACGAGCTCAATTAAGTGTGCAGAAATGCTAAAGTTGAGCGGAAGGTCTGCGACACCCGATGGGAACCGAGGTGGTCGGGCAACGCCAGAGGGATTTCGGAGGAAGCCGAGGTACTCGGGTGAAGACCGGAAGCGAGGCTACAAGGTAAGCTCGTGTGAAAGCCGGCAAGGTCGTTGAGTAGATCCGACCCAATACCTCCAATGGAAGGTCTAGGTCGAGATCGATGGTTAGAACCATCGCATTTTTATATTTTAAGCTAACTTGTATCCAATCCAAAACCCTTTGACTACCGACTACACCAATCGCTAGTCAAGTTCCAAATTTCTAGAAGAGCTCGAATTTCAAGGGGGTGAATTTGGACTTGACTCGTGTTTTGGTACAAAGGGTGATGTGGCATCAAGGTGGACATCCAAAACCATCATCAAGTTGGACGCCCAAAATGAGGTGAGTTGGCACAAGATGGTTGGCAAACCACCATCAAGCTTGGACGCCCAAAATGAGGAGAGTTGGCACAAGATGGTTGGCTCCCATGATGTGGCACAAGTTGGATGGCTCCAACAAGTTGGCGTGAAGGCCTCCTTGAGGTGGCACAAGGTGGTTGGATGAGCACCTCATCCTTGAGTTGTGGCACAAGGTGGTTGGATGAAACACCTCATCCTTGAGTTGGCGCAAAGGATGTGGATGAGCAAGACTTGGGGGATAAGAACCTCACCTTGGACACTACCTATGTCTAAATTCATAGATCAATATCCATAAATAGACATGTTCACGCCAAGCAAAAAATATAAGAAATTAAGAGCTCTCAACACGCTGTCGTAACGCCGCTACTACTACTCATTTGCTACGACGAAGTGCCGCCGACAACGAAAGCTACATCTTCTACTTATAAGAGTTGTCGGTATATTTATTTAAGTTCTACTTCTTTAAATTGTCTTTGTGCTTTAATCGTAACAAGGAAAGGGGAGTGTCCTTTGCCTTGATTTCTTTTGTAATCGCTGTTCTACTTCCAACGAGGAGGAGTTGTTTTAGTGAATTGCCCTCCGTACGTGATCAAGGATCACTAGGGCCGTGGATTAGCAATCGAAAGATTGTGAACCTCGTAAAAATATATTGTGTACTTTATATTTCCGCTGTGCAATATCTACTTGCTTTTTACTTATTGAAAAAGTTATTTAACGATAATCAGTATCGCTTATTCACCCCCTCTAGCTTACACTTTCGATCCAACAATTGGTATCGAGTCGGGCGCTAAGATTCGGTGAAACCACCAATCTAGCTTTGTTTTTCTTTTTCACAGATTTTTATTTATTTATTTCTGTTTTCAGATAATTATTTCACTTGCTTATCTTCTCCTACATATAGAATTGCATTAGAGGCTTTAGGATCCGGATAAGGTTGTCCTTCGGGTTAGATCCCGAGTAAGGTTGTCCTCGAACTTCAACGACATTCGCATTTGATTGTTTATTTCTTTTGCAAGTTACATTTTATATATCTTTTTACTTCTCAAGACTACTAATCCAAGACGAAAGTCTTGGAATATTCTTTCGTGTGTTTTGGTAAGATTCTTTTCGTCGCTCTTCTTCTTGTTTTTAAATGGCCCATCTCGAAGGGTTTAGCACTCACTCGCTTTACAAATCTGTAATGACTTTCGCTATTGGAAGGGTCGATGGAATGCTTTCTAAAACCCAAATCGAGATGTGGATCGTAATCCAAACCGGTTTCACACTTCCTATTAATGAAGATGGTGAATCTTTGGGTTACGATCAATGGTCAAATTCCATGAAAAACAAGTAGAAGCCGATGCCAAGGCAACTCAAATCTTGCAATGTGGGTTGTCCAAGGAAGAGCTCAACCGCCGCCCCTTCATTAGTGCAAAGGACTTATGGACCAAGCTAGTGGAACTACACGAAGGCACCGACACGAAGGTATGTAAAAGAGATTTACTTTTAAATAAATTGTATAACTTGAAAATGCAGGAAAACGAGACCGCAACTCAACTACATGCTCGTGATCCAAGACATCGTCAACCAACTCCATGCCATTGGACAAAAGGTCGAGAATCGCGACCTTATCGTATTCTCTTAACTCGCTTCCTAGGACCACCTTGTGGGCATCCATGGTCGATGCCTACAAGGTCTCCAAGGACCTTTCTAAAATTAGGTTAGACGAATTGTTTTCGAACTTGAATTACATGAGCAAACTAACGTGGTCCGTGCCGAGAAGAGTATTGCGTTAGTTGCGTGTTCCAAGAAGAAGAAGCCCGCAAGCAAGCCACCCCAAGGAAGAAGACGAGTCCGAATCGGAAGTAGACTGAATAGAATCCGAACTAGTCAATCTAGTTCTAAGATGATCAAGAGACGAAAAACGACCAACAACTCAAGGTAAGCCTAAACCTAATTCAAATACTTCTAATTTTAGATGCTATGAGGCTGAGTTCTGGCCACATCAAGTCCGAGTGCCCAAAGCTAAAGAATAACGCATCAAAGACCAAGAAAGCGCTAAACGCTACTTGGGAGGAGTTGTCGAGGAAGAAGACGATATCCAAGCTCTAATGGCCAAGCCGATCGAGCACGACTAAATCAAGAAGAGTCCGAGTCCGAATGGCGATGAGCTTCCATTCAAGACAAGCCACGGATCCGTGATCCGTTCAAAAGAATCATTAAGGGTAAGTCGGTCGTTACTTAATACTTTGTATGGTGCAATTAAATTTTTAAATAAGAAACTAGCTAAGTCCGAGTCCAAGGTCGAGACCCTAATCGAGGAGGTTAACCTTCTCAAACATGAGGTCTCCCTAACCTCTTCGACTACTCAGATTCAAGAGGAGGACTCAACCTGCTGAAAAGCTTGAAGTTGAGAACTCGCTTGAAAACACAAGTCAAGACCTTAGGAACACGCTGGAAAGGTTCACTTTGGGATCCAAGGGACTTGACCTCTTACTTGATCACAAAGGGCCGTGTACAACAAGGCCGGACTCGGGTTTAACTCAAATACAACCAATAAGTCATATATGTCTATAGTAAACCAACATAAGAAAATGTCCAAGCATGGGTCCCTAAGATCACTTTGATTTCAACTTTAGGATCTAACATGTATTGGGTTCCTAAGGACCAAATTCACTATGTGAATAGACCCACTGATTCAATGGTCCAGGGGAGCCAATACAAAATGTATTTTTGTTAAGTCTTAGAAATTGCATGCTTAGTTTTTCCTTTATTTTTAGAATGGTTAGATAGGACTCATAACCAACTAAAATCCTAAAAGATCGAGCCTGGGGAGCCTCTTTTCAAAAAATAAACCAACTAAAATCCTATTTAAAAAGATTGAGCCTGGGAGCCTCTTTTCAAAATAACTAGTTAGACCAAGATGTAGTCTCAAGTAAGTCGAGTTATCAATTTCTTGAAATTAGCTTTGTCTAAGGAAGTGGTCGTTGTTCCGATCAAAGAAGGCCTCTGTGCCTCGCCACGACACTGAAGCTAATCTCTTGAAAAGATTACTTGATGAGCTTAGACTAAATCCGAATCTAACCTAATGTTGGTTAATTTAAATTCATTAAAATTAATCAAGTAAAATTGAAAGTCATCTCACAATAACACATAGGAATAACATGTTTTGATCATGTAGATATTGGTGAGATGATTTAGGTTTAAAAACTTACAAACAACCCTTTAGTAATTCCAATATCCGATCCAACTACCTTATGTAGGATCAATGGATGTTGGAAAAGCTGGTTGCTCCGACACATGACCGGGATCAACTCAAATTTTCGGTTACGATTCAAACGACATAAGGATCTGTAGAGCCTTCTGAAATAACGGCAAGCTCAAAATCATCTGGATCGTGATATTGAGCTCAACTCTAACTTTACAATTCAAAATGTCTTATTAGTAGAAAACTTTCAATATAATTTACTTAGTGTAAGCCAATTGTGTGATAACAATTATAAGGTCATATTTCTAGAAAATGAATGCGTAATCAAGATAAATGCAACATCTAAAATAATACTTAAAGGAACTAGGAATAGCAACATCTACACAATAAATTTACCTAACTCTCAACCAAGTGTCTTATGACACAAAGAAGAGGAATCTTGGTTATGGCAATCAAGACTTGACACTGCACCCAAGACTGGCCCACAAGATGAGTCGAGTGGCTTGGTTATAGGTTTGCCTAAACTAAACAACTTGGATAATAAAATATGTAATGCTTGTCAACAAGGTAAACAATCTAGGACACAACATCAATTAACTAATCAAGAACGAACCAAAAGTGTTCTTGAGCTCCTACACATGGATCTATTTGATTCACATGGAGCTAAGTCACTCAATGGTAGTCAATTTTGCTTAGTCATAATTGACGACTATTCTAGATTTACTTGGGTTAGGTTTATCAAACATAAAAATGATACCCTAGACCAACTAATCAATCTTTGTAGGTTAATCAAAATCAAAAGAACCTTAAGATTAAAAGACTTAGATCATGGTGGTGAATTCAAAACCACAGTGTTTACAGATTTGTGAACCTAAACGGATACCACCATGAGTTTTCATGTCCTAGAACCCCACAACAAAATGGGTTGAACGGAAAAATAGAACCCTACAAGAAGCCGCTAGGACAATGTTAAACGAGTATAACCTACCCGATAGATTTTGGG
This sequence comes from Wurfbainia villosa, assembly GCA_025175895.1. Classification (NCBI taxonomy): domain Eukaryota; kingdom Viridiplantae; phylum Streptophyta; class Magnoliopsida; order Zingiberales; family Zingiberaceae; genus Wurfbainia; species Wurfbainia villosa. The sequence goes on from CM046002.1 coordinate 48,110,666, forward strand.
TGAGGTCATAGTACGGCTTATAATGTCCAAAATAGGATCCTTATGGTAAAGAGGCACCAAAAGTCCTCAGACGAGATTTATCACGATAAAATACTCAACATCAAATACTTTAGGGTATTTGGATGCAAGGTACATATCTTAAACACTAAGGATTACCTAGGAAATTCAAATCCAAAACCTCATCGAACCTTTCTAGGATACTCAACCACCAAGAGAGCTTATAGGTATACAATCACGACACTCTTAGAGTCGAAGAAACCATTAATATAGTTTTCGACGAAGGACACGAACCCGCTCAATCCTTAACAAAACCAACTAGCAAATCAACTTATAGCAAACCCGACTACGATCTTGAACTTGAATCTCGTCCCTAACCCAAGTCATCCTATCGACCAAGTGATAGATGACCCTAACCCAAGTCATCCTATCAATCAAGTTATAGGTGATCCAAATTTAGGGTTCGAACTAGAGCTTCATACGAAACATTAGTCAAATCTCAATTTCCAAAATCGAACCCAAAACTATTGAACAAGCACTTCTTGATCCCGACTGGATTATTGCTATGCAAGAAGAGCTAGCTCAATTCACTAGAAATGAAGTATGGGAATTAGTACCACCACCTAAAGAAAAATCAATTATTGGAACAAGGTGGGTATTTCGAAATAAACTTGATGATAAAGGTGAAGTAGTTAGAAATAAAGCTAGGTTAGTCGCAAAAGGGTTTAGTCAAGTCGAAGGTTTAGATTACGATGAGACCTGCGCCCCCGTAGCAAGACTAGAGTCCATCCGAATGTTGTTAGCATATGCGCACATCGAGGTTTTAAATTGTTTCAAATGGATGTCAAGTCAGCATTTTTGAATGGATACATTAAGGAAGAAGTTTACGCTACCAACCTCCGATTCAAAATCTAGATAAACCAGACCATGTCCTTAGACTTAAGAAAGCCCTATATGGACTCAAACAAGCCCCAAGAGCTTGGTACGAAAGGCTTTCGATCTATCTTAAGTCCAAAGGATTCAACCAAGGTTTAGTCGACCCAACCTTATTCGTAAAAACCGTAGGAAAAGAAATCTTTATAGCCCAAATCTATGTAGATGATATAATATTTTGAACTACCAACTCGATCTCGCTAAACGAATTCATCTCACTTATGGAAAGTGAATTTGAAATGAATTTAGTAGGAGAGTTAAGTTTCTTCTTAGGTTTACAAATTAAACAAACTAAAGATGGAATATATTTACATCAACAAAAATATACTAAGGACTTAATAAATCGATTTGGAATGCAAGATGCTAAAATAATTAATACACCTATAGCAACTAATGTTAATATAAACGAAGATGTAGAAGGAAAACCCGTTGACCTAAAATACTATAGGAGCGCAATAGGAAGTCTCCTATACTTAACCGCCTAATGACGACATTTTATTCGCAAGTAAGTATGTGCGCAAGGTTACAAACCTGCCAAGGAGTCTCACCTAACCCTAGTCAAGCGATCCTTAGATATCTAAAGGGCACGCGTAGGTATTTGGTACCCTAGATCTACCGAGTTTAATCTAACCGGCTATCGACCGACTATGCGGTAGTAAACTCGATAGAAAGAGCACGAGTGGTTGTTGTCAAATCCTACGAGTCTAGTGAGTTGGTGCAAGAGGAAGCAAAGATTGCGCTGCCTTATCTACCACCGGCCGAATACGTTGCGATGGGTGAGTGTGTCTCTCACCCGTGGATGAAGCACACTCTCCAAGACTTTAGCTTAATCTTTAACAACATTAAAACCTACATAGATAACATCAGTTCAATTAACTTAACTAAAAATCCAATATGTCATTCTAGGACAAAACATATAGAAGTTAAACACCACTTCATTAGGGAACATGTAACTAATGGAACTATACAACTAGAGTATGTTGAGTCCAAATCAAACCTAGCGGACATCTTCACCAAACCACTACCCGTTTAATTTAGTTTATTAAGACGAAAGTTAGGTATGTGCGTAATAGAGTAGGATTTAAATTTCTCTATATATGTACTCTATTTTTGCTTCTTTTTTTATGAAATTAGCCTAAGTCTTACCTTAGAAATCATATACCTATAGATTTAAGGAGCCAACACATCTCACAACACATAGGACTAATGTGTTTGTGTACTTAGCCAATGAGACGGCGTGAGATGTTATGACCTTACTCCTTGTTCCAGATGTATATTCAGTGAATCGATATGAACCATTGAGTATAATTATTTAAAATTAAGCAACTCCTTCAAGACTTATTGATCATTCTATATCAATCACGTCCCACCGGAGTTGTACATTTTAGATGAACATATTTTCAAGCGTATTATTAGTTTAAAATATATATATATATATATATATCTATATATATATATTGGGAACTTGCTTGGACTTACAAACCCTCAAATATATTTACAAACTTTTGGAGTTAAGGCAAATGGGGGAGAAAGTCACAAAAGTAACCAAAATTAACCAAAATTAAAGGGGAAGAAAGTAAACAAAATTATTACCTTTTATATTAAGTAATTCCGATTACTTAAGCAACTATTAAGGGGGAGTAAAAATTATTTTTCAAGAACTCACCTTCGGTCAAGGGGGAGGTTACCTCAAAGGGGAGAACTTGAAACAATAATATTTCTCATTCATATTTAATCATTATGCTAGCTCATTCATATTTAATCTTTATGCTAGCTCATTCATGCTTAATCATTATGCTAGCTTAATTTTTCCTTAACTTTTGTGTCGGTTTGCCATGAATCAAAAAGGGGAGATTGTTGGTGCAAGGGGCACCAAAGTCGAACCGTATTTTGATTATGGCAAAAGGCTCAATAGTTAAGGGTATATTTGTTATCTTACGAGCTCAATTAAGTGTGCGTAAATGCTAAAGTTGAGCGGAAGGTCCGCGACACCGATGGGAACCGAGGTGGTCGGGCAACGCCAGAGGGATTTCTGAGGAAGCCGAGGTACTCGGTGAAGACCTAAGCGAGGCTACAAGGTAAGCTCGTGTGAAAGCGGGCAAGGAGCGAGATCCGACCCAATACCTCCAATGGAAGGTCTAGGTCGAGATCGCTGGTTAGAACCATCGCATTTTATATTTTAAGCTAACTTGTATCGAAAAAACCCTTTGACTGCCTACTATACCAATCGGTCTAGTTCCAGCCTCGAGACGAGCTCGAATTTCAAGGGGGTGAATTTGGACTTGACTCGTGTTTTGGTACAAAGGGTGATGTGGCATCAAGGTGGACATCCAAACCATCATCAAGTTGGACGCCCAAAATGAGGTGAGTTGGCACAAGATGGTTGGCAAACCACCATCAAGCTCGACGCCCAAAAATGAGGAGAGTTGGCACAAGATGGATGGCTCCCATGATGTGGCACAAGTTGGATGGCTCCAACAAGTTGGCGTGAAGGCCTCCTTGAGGTGGCACAAGGTGGTTGGATGAGCACCTCATCCTTGAGTTGTGGCACAAGGTGGTTGGATGAAGCACCTCATCCTTGAGTTGGCGCAAAGGATGTGGATGAGCAAGACTTGGGGGATAAGAACCTCACCTTGGACACTACCTATGTCTAAATTCATAGATCAATATCCATAAATAGACATGTTCACGCCAAGCAAAAAAATAAGAAATCAAGAGTTCTCAACACGCCGTCAGAACGCCGCTACTACTACTCACATTTGCTACGACGAAGTGCCGCCGACAACGAAAGCTACATCTTCTACTTATAAGAGTTGTCGGTATATTTATTTAAGTTCTACTTCTTTAAATTGTCTTTGTGCTTTAATCGTAACAAGGAAATGGGGAGTGTCCCTTTGCCTTGATTTCTTTTTGTGATCGTTGCTCCTACTTCCAACGAGGAGGAGTGGTTTTAGTGAATTGCCCTCCGTACGTGATCAAGGATCACTAGGGCCGTGGATTAGCAATCGAAAGATTGTGAACCACGTAAAAATATCTTGTCTACTTTATATTTCCGCTGTGCACTCTCTACTTGCTTTTTACTTATTGCAAAAGTTTTTTTTAACGACACCGTATCGCTATTCACCCCCCCCTCTAGCGACACTTTCGATCCAACACAAGTCATGGATGACTTGGAGGGATCCGAGAGGCGTGAGGCTGATGGAGGTGGCTAGAAGGCTTAGGTCTAGGCTAAGGGTGGTCTAGCAAGTATGGGGGAATCATACTTGGGTTAAAACCTCATGTTTGAGGTGTGCCAGTCGACTGGTGCCATGTGGCAATCGACTGGACCGAGTCAACTAGGGTTTGACTGCGGGTTATGGCCTAACAATCGATCGCCGAGATGGGCAATGATCGATGGTTTCGAGCAAATGACCGATCGCGGTGATCACCGATCGTTGCTCGAGAAATCGCCACGTATCGGAGTCAAGACTCGATCGTCGAGTGAGGATTCTCCATCACGACCGATGGTCACAATCACGACCGATGAAGGTTCCGTTGGACTTATCCAGTGGATCTAGCCGTTGTCTCACGACAATGGGCATCACGATCGATGGTCCCAATCACGACCGATCGACTTTTTCCAAAGACAAAGTTGAAGCTATATATGGAGCTCATGATGGAGGAAAAAAAAATCGGTTCTTGAGGGCTATTGGGGCGATTTGTTGGTGCAAATCAGGTCTCCAAGTGCAAGCAAGCAACCAAGCATTCAAGCAATCAAAACAAGTGTTGTAAAGTCTTTTCTTTACTTGTATTTCGTATTTACATTGTATATTGCTTGTATTTCGTTCTTACTGCTGTAAGATCTATTGTAAGGGGTTTCTCCGCCTCCGACTTGTGTCGAGAAGGAGTGTTTATCATTAGTGAGTGCGTGTGCATCACTAGGGCTCTTTAGAGCTCGATCCGTAGAGTAGGAACCGTGCGGTTTCGAACCACGTTATATCATTGTGTTAGCTTGTTTTCTATTTCGTTATTGTTATCATTATATATATTCCGCTGCGCTAACGAAATTGTAGACACGAACGAGATCGAATTCCATCCACGAACGGGCGAAAGGCTAATCACCCCCCCTCTAACCATTCCAATATTCCTAACAGGTTTGACCATTGTCATGGGAAAAGTCCAAGTCTTGAGTACTTGACATGTAAAGTCCAAGCATGGGTCTTGGCAAGGGAAAGTCCAACATGGGTTGGCAAGGAAAGTCCAAGCATGGGTCTTGGCATGGAAAGTCCAACATGGGTTGTCAAGGGAAAGTCCAAGCTTGAGTCTTGGCATTTGGAAAGTCCAAGGGGAATATTGGAGGCGTAAAGTCCAAGTGGGAGTCTTGGCAGCATAAGTCTAATGGTTGGCGGCGTAAAGTCTAAGCGGAGTCTTGGCAACGTAAGTCCAATGTGCCTTGGCGGTGTAGACACCGTTAGCATGACATAGCTGATGGAAGCACCTGAAGGCTAGCGTATGGATGAACAAGTCATGGATGACTTGGAGGGATCCGATAGGCGTGAGGCTGACGGAGGTGGCTAGAAGGCTTAGGTCTAGGCTAAGGGTGGTCTAGCAAGTATGGGGGCACCAAACTTGGGTTAAAACCTCATGTTTGAGGTGTATCAGTCGACTGATGTGAGTCAACTAGGGTTTGACTACGGGAAGTGTCCTAGCGATCATGCCGCGAGCTTGGCAATGATCGGTCGCTCGAGTAGTGATCGATCTAGTGATCGGGCCGATCGATGCCCGAGAATTCGGCACGTCGGAGCTCTGATTGTTGGGGTTAACAGTCGAGTGAAGGCTCCATCAGTCGACTGATGGGTATTATTAGTCGACTGATGATGGATCCGTTGGATTTTTTCAGCATGGATCTAGTCGTTGTCTCACGACAATAATAGCACCAGTTGACTGATGGTCTCGACCAGTCGACTGATAGGCGAAATCCAGCCCAAGGAGCAGCTATAAAGGGAGCTCGTGGAGGGAGGATTCATCATGGTTCTTTGAGGAGTTTTTGGGGCGAATTGCTGGTGTAATTTAGGGCCTCCAAGTGCAACTCAACCAACCAAACAAGCAAGCTTCCAAAAGATCGATTGTAAAGTTTTCTTTGCACTTCTTTTGTTGTATTCACTTGTATTTGCTTGTTGTATTTCGTATTGCTGTTGTAATTGTTTGTGCAACAATACCCCAATCATTTATATGTTTTGATGTTTGGATAATCATCTAAGTTAGGCAATGCTTTGTGATCTAATTGTGAACGTGTTTAAGTGACAGGAAAATCCAAGTATGAAGACTTGGTAAAGGCAAAGTCCAAGTGTGATCTTGGCAAAGGAAGTCCAAAGGCAAGTCTTGGCAGTGTAAGTCCAAGCATGTACTCTTGGCGGCATAAAGTCCAAGCACGCGTTGGCAAAGGGAAACCCAAGACATGACAAAACCGAAGGAAGCTCTTGGAAGCAAAGCGCAAAGGATGAACAAGTTGCGGACTCAGAGGGATCCTGAAGGCGCAAGGCTTAAAGAAGAGTTAGAAGGTTGAGTTTAGGTCTAGGGAGTCAATTCAAGTATGAATTATTCATACTTGAAAAGTATCAGTCGACTGACATGATGTATCATTCGATTGTTAGGGTGCTCAACTGAGTCAGGCTGAAAAGATGACGAACAGTCGACTGCCTGGTATTGGCAGTCGATTGATGTCGCCATCAGTCGACTGCCAATACTGACAATCGACTGATTAGGTCGACGACGGGCACAGAATGGAGTCTCTCTCAACTCCGCGTAGCGATCACTCGACTGATCGCTTCATTAGTCGACTGATGAAGTGATCGGGCCGATCGATCATGCACGCTGAAATGGCGATCGTGCATATCTCGCAGATTTGCTTCAGCAGGTCATTGGCCATGAATGATCGATGTTGTACATCATCATTGACATCCAACGGGGAAAAATATCCCTCTCTCTATAAAAAGAGGGCTTGTGGTGGTTGAGAGGGTTAATGCTTACCTTCTGATATTCTCAAGCCTCCACGATTTTTCCAAGCTTTTTAGTGTTTTAATTCCCCTCCTCCTCTCTAAACTTCATATTCATCCTTTGTAAGAAGAGGAGGGTTGTTGTAAAGAAAGCTTCATAGTGTGATTGCTTAGGGTTGATCCACCTTAAGGATCACCATGGAGTAGGAGCGCTATCTCCGAACCACGTAAAGGATTTGTGTTAGCATTGTGTTTTCATTTCCTTTATTATTGTTGTTTTTGTTTGTACTTCCGCTAATCTTTTTGTATAAACGAAAACAAGCTATTCACCCCCCCTCTAGCATTCCAATGATCACCTACAAGTGGTATCAGAGCTCGGATCACATCGGAAGATCTAACAATCAACCGGAGCAAGATGGCTTTCCAAGAGGGGTATAACACGGCGAGGCCTCTTTTCTTCGACGGCAATGATTTTAGCTACTGGAAAGGTAGGATGGAGTATTATCTTATGAATGATATTGAAAATTGATTTAGTGTTGTAGATGGATTCGAGAAGCCGGTCGATGAACACGGAGCGCCCATACCGACCAAGGATTGGACAAGGGACATGGCCAAGAAGGCTCAAGTCAATGCTAAAGCAACAATCACACTTCAATGTGGGTTGTCAAAAGAACAACTAAGCAAGGTGGGGCCTTTTGAATCGGCGAAGGAGCTTTGGGAAAAGCTAATTGAGCTCAACAAGGGATCCAAGGAAACAAGAAGAGCCAAGAGAGATCTCTTAATAGTCCAACTCCAAAGTTTCGCCATGAAGACCAATGAGACTGTGAGCCAAATGCACGGTCGTTTCAAGGAAGTAGTCAACGGACTACATGTGATAGGTGAGAAGGTCAACAACCGAGACCTTGTAAGGTATGTTCTATAAGCCTTCCCTAGAACAACCTTATGGGCTTCAATGGTTGATGCCTATAAGGTCTCTAGGGATCTTTCTTTGGTTAAATTAGATGAGTTATTTTGTGAATTTGAGTTGCACGAGCAAGCTAACACTTCATCCAAAGAGAAAGGTGTAGCTCTTTTTGTAGGGAAGAAGGACAAGAAGAAGAAGGAGAAGAAAGAAGTGTCTTCCTCATCCGAATCTGAGGAAGATTTATCTAGTAGTGAAGATGAGCTATCGGCAAGCGAGGTGGCTCATTATGTTAAGAAGTTTGGTGGGAGGTCAAGGAAACTCACCAAGAAGGATGTGAGGAGGATGTTCCAATCCTCAAGAGGTAAGTCTTCTACTAGTTCAATTCCTTCATCTAACGTAACTTGCTATGGTTGCAACAAGAAAGGGCATATCAAGCTAAATTGCCCGGAACTAAAGAAGAAGGAGGAGAAGGAAAAGAATCATAAGGAGAAGAAGGAAAAGAAGGAGAAGAAGGAAAAGAAGGAGGCAATGGTGGCACAAACATGGGACACACTAAGCTTGGAGGACTCTTCCGATGATGAAGAAGTGTGTCATGCCACCCGGAACCTAGCTCTCATGGCCTTGGAGGAGGAAGCCGGAAGCTCAAGCGAGGAATCTTCATCCTCTTCTTCAAGCGACGAATCATCATCAAGTGATGATGAGGTAAGCAACTCCCCTAGGGTAGATTTACTTTACAAAACCATTGCATGCCTTCAAAATACCTTAAATAGATCAAAAACTAAGATTAAGGACTTAAAAGTAGAAATTAAGTCACTTAAAAATGTAGAACCACTTTCTAATGATACATGTACACTTAGAGATGAAAATGATGAATTAAGAAAAGAAATAGGTGAACTAAGAGCATGCTTAGAAAAATTTACAAATGGCTCTAAATACCTAGATATGATAATTAAGGATCAAAGGGCTATTTACAACAAGGCCGGAATAGGATATAGGCCTAAGGAAAAGGAGGTAGCATTTACATCTCTTGTTAGTAGAAAATCCACCTTTAGGAGCAAGGTTAGAAAGGCTTGGGTCCCTAAGAAGTTTTTGATTGATGCTAGTGGTCTTAAAATTTGGGTACCTAAGGCTTGCATTTTTCATGTTGTATAGGTAGAAGAACCAAGCTTATGGATTGTTGATAGTGGGTGCTCAAAACACATGACCGGTGATGAGAGAAAATTTTCCACTATCAACCACACTAGCAAGGGGAAGGTGTCTTTTGGAAATAGTGGCAAACTTAAGATTCTAGGAAAAGACACAATTGAGGTATCCCCCAACCTTGCCATTCATAAAATGTTATTAGTTAAAAATATGAAATTTAATTTACTTAGTGTAAGCCAACTATGTGATGCTAATTTTGATGTTCAATTTGATTCTTCAAAATGTTTTATAAGACACAAAACTTTAAATGATTGCATGCTAGTAGGTTTTAGGAAATCAAATATATACTATGTTGATTTATCCTATGCTACTAATGCTTCTACTAAGTGTCTTATTGCAAAAGAGGAAGAGAGTTGGCTTTGGCATAGGAGGCTAGGGCACATTAACATGAAGAACATAGCCAAAATGAAGTTAGTCAAAGGGTTGCCAAAAGTCAAGTTTCTCAAGGACAAAATGTGTGATGCATGCCAAGAAGGGAAACAATCAAAAACATCACACAAAGGTAAAACTTTACTTAGTACCGCTTTACCTTTAGAACTATTGCATATGGACTTATTTGATTGTCATAGTACCCCTTCCATAATTGGTAGTAAATATTGCTTAGTAATAGTAGATGATTTCTCTAGATTTACTTGGGTATTTTTCATGAAAAATAAGGATGAAACCCTAGGAATAATCATAGGATTTAGTAAGAGAGTAGAGAATGAAAGAAAACTCAAAATCAATCGGATCCATAGTGATTATAGTGGAGAATTTGAGAATTCTAATTTCTCAACTTTTTGTCTAGAACAAAGGTACAAGCACGAATTTTCTTGTCCTAGAACACCCCAACAAAATGGGGTTGTGGAAAGGAAGAATCGTGCCCTACAAGAAGCGGCTAGGACTATGCTTAATGCATATTCTTTGTTGGTGCAATCGGCCCAGGTCACGATTGACCAGGACTCGAGTTTGGCTCGAGTGATGTTTTGATATGTTTTGATGTTTCGACAAAAACATATGACAATGTAATTATCATGGTAAGTCCAAGTCTTGAGTTCTTGGACTGGAAAGTCCAAGCATGGTCTTGGCAATGTAAAAGTCCAACATGGGTTGGCAAGGGAAAGTCCAAGCATGGTCTTGGCAATGTAAAAGTCCAACATGGGTTGGCAAGGAAAAGTCCAAGCATGGTCTTGGCATTTGAGAAGTCCAACATGGGTTGGCAAGGAAAGTCCAAGTATTGTCTTGGCATTTGAGAAGTCCAACATGGGTTGGCAAGGAAAGTCCAAGTATGGTCTTGGCATTTGAGAAGTCCAACATGGGTTGGCATCTGAAGTCCAAGGGGATTGATATTGGCGGCGTAAAGTCCAAGCGGTAGTCTTGGCAAAGATAAGTCCAATAGTCGAAAGTCCAATAGTCTTGGCGAAAGTCCAAGCGAGTCTTGGCAAGATAAGTCCAATACGAAAGTCCAAGCGAGTCTTGGCGGCGTAAGTCCAATGTGCCTTGGTGGTGTAGACACCGTTAGCATGACATAGCCGATGGAAGCACCAAGGCTAGGATGGATGAACAAGTCATGGATGACTCGAGGATCCGAGAGGCGGAGGTCATGGAGGGGGCCAAGGCTTAGGTCTAGGCTGGCAGGGTCTAGCAAGTATGGGGAACCATACTGGGTTAAAACTCATGGTTCAAGGTGTGTCAAACGGGCTGATTGGCGCGTGGCATCATCGACCACGGAGTCGATTTTTCAGGGTCTCGGAATTTAGGCCGAGAAAGGACTAGACTCCTGCAATGATCGCTAACAAGTAGGGGCCGATCGATGGATGAGCAACACCGACTGTGATCGGCCGACCGATGTTGATTTTCACCACAATGGGAGTCTCACTGATCGCCGAGACGAAATGAGGATGGCTCATCACCGATGATGATGGCCGACCTTAGCCGCTGGATTTTTCCATATGGGATCACCGCTGTCTCACAAAGAACAAGCAGGATCGGCCGGATCATTGTCCAGCAATACGCACCGAAAGAGGAAAAGATATCGGTTCTTGAGGGCTATTGGGGCGATTTGTTGGTGCAAATCAGGTCTCCAAGTGCAAGCAAGCAACCAAGCATTCAAGCAATCAAAACAAGTGTTGTAAAGTCTTTTCTTTACTTGTATTTCGTATTCATTATTGTAATTGCTTGTATTTGTATCTTATTGTTGTAAGATTACTTGTAAGGGGTTTCTCCACCCTTGACTTGTGTCAAGAAGGAGTTTTATTGGTTAGTGGTGTTTGTGGCATCGCTAGGGTTCGTACGAACCCAATCCATGGAGTAGGAACCGGTTCGATTCTGAACCACGTTATATGCTCTTGTTGTGATTTGTGTTGTGTCCATTTCGTTATTGCTCTTATTATTATATATATTCCGCTGCGCTAACGAAATTGTAGACACAAACGAGATTGAATTCAATCCACGATCGGGCGTAACGCTATTCACCCCCCCCCCCCTCTAGCCGTTCCAATATTCCTAACAAGTGGTATCAGAGCCCGGGGCTCTTCTACGGATTAACAACCGGGAGTTAAGGCAAAAGGCTAGAGGGTGAAGATGGAATTCCAAGACAAGCTTGGATGGGAAATCAACACTCCACCTCCATATGATCCAGAAGATTTTCCGGCGTGGAGAGCAAGAATGGAAACATTCTTGATGATGAACATAGAGGATTGGTTCATCCTCATTGAAGGCCTTGAACCCCCTAGGGATAAGAAGGGGAATGTCCTAAAATTGAAAAAGTGGACCCAAGAGCAATGCCAAAAGCTCAAGACCGAAGTTAAGGTAACGAAACTTTTGGAAGATTTAATCCTTAATGATGTTTTGTGCAAGCTAGGGGATTACATGTATGCCAAGGAGCTATGGAGAAAATTGGCAAGATTCCATGAGGAGAGTTCATCCTCAAGTGAAAGTGAGGAATCGGAAGTTGAGATGGAGTCAACTTCCGAATCGGAGAAAGAAGAAGTAGAAGAGGTGGAAGAAGCATATACTTCTAGGATTGACGAGGAGAGACCATCCTCTACACCGGAGCAACCTCAAGAAGAGCTTTCAACATCCGATCAAGATGAGGAAGCTCAAAATTCAACTCCGGCACCTACCACCACCCTAGGTAACCCAAACACTTTATTTTCAAATAAAAATCATATTATATGCTTTGAGTGTAGGGAGTATGGGCATTACAAGAGCAAATGCCCAAAGAGGATCAAGAAAGCTCCTTCGGCGCCTAAAAGTCAACAAAAGTCAACGGACGCCGGTTCTCCAAGTCAAAAGAGCAAGGAGCATGTCATTTGCTTCAAATGCCGACTACCGGGTCATTACCGGAGTCAATGCCCAAAGAAGAAGAAGAAGGGGCAAAGGGGAGCATCACAAGTAGGGGGAGCCACTAAGGCAAACCCTAAGGTATATTTAAATAATGCTCCGTCTAATTTAAATATTAAAAAGCATGCTAGAGCTAATTTTAGCAATTTTGTTATGTATCATAAAGAGCATGCTAGAAATAACAAACATATTTGTTTAGGAGCTAAGAATGTTCACCTTAAGAATAAGGAGAAATTTGGGACTAATGTCCCTAGAAAAACAATACCTAGGGAATCTATTAAGAAAATACAAGAACATCTAGGTTTTAATCCAAAATGGACTAGGCATATGCCAAGAAAGTCCAATGCCCAAGATTTAAATAAAAATTCTAAAATTGGGCAATTAGAATTAGAGAACCAAGCCTTGAGGTCAAGGCTTGAGAAATTGGAAAAGACCCTAAACAAGATACAAAATCAATTTCAAGGGTCAAATTGTCAAACTCTTAGGTCAAGAAGTCAAAGTCAACATCTAGGACCTAAGAGTCAAAAGTCAACCAAGGGCAAGAATGGTTTGGGTCACAAACCTAAGTCCAAGGTGACTTACCATAGTGTTCCATTTGACTATGGGACACTAACTAGGTCTAGGAAGACCAAAGTCAATGGGGAAGTCATCCCTAGAGTTGACCAAGGTCTGTGTCTAATGGTCAAGGTTTCGAAGAAACCTAGGGTGGCCACTAATAAGGTTGTTAGGGAGGCAATCCCTAAGGTTAACCTAGGCAAGACCAAAATGACCAAGGCTAATAAGCCTAGGAGGGTCATTAGGAAGGTATCTAGGGAGGTTATCCCTAAGGAATACCTAATTAACCCTAGGAGCTCAAATCGATTTTGGGTTCCTAAGAACGTGATTGATTCACGCTAAGATGGGTTTAGGGTGTGCCAACCTTGATTGGATGAGTAGTTAACTCAACCATGATAAAGGTGGCACTTTAGGTTACTTTCAAGGTTATGGTTACCTTGGAAATATCTTTGAGCCTTAATTTCAAAGAATTTTAGGTTGTGTCAATATATATCTTGAAAACATGAAAATCAATAAAATTGACACGATCTAGATTTAGAGGTCATAGTGTGTAACTTTGATTATTGGCACACTTTGGAAGGTCATGTATCAAGAGATGTGTGGTTAAGATGTAATGGTAACATCTAGAGTGATACTCAAGTGCCACACAACTTGATGTCTTGTACTCACCATGCTTTATATGTTTTACCATATGTTTGTGTGGAAGGAATGTGTAGGATAGATTACATTTCACAAAACAAGTCTTTTGCCTTGATTGTGTATTTTAACACTTAGAAAGGGTGAGATGTTAGGTTTTGGAAATCATTGAATGTTAATGTTTGCAAAAATGAAATAAAACATTAAAATACATTAACAAATACATGAATAAAAGTATAACTTCAATACATTCGATATACAAGATCTAACGTGCCAAAATTGAATAATTAAGATGATGAAATCGAGATCCTCTGATTTTCGTAATCGAAATCAGATATCACGATCGATACAGCGATTATCGATCGATAACACTGTAGCACGATACGATACGGCCATCAGTCGAGTGCTAGCTTCATGACTCGACTGATTGAACATCAGTCGACTGATGAGGTCCATCAGTTGACTGATGGTATTGTTCACCGAGGCCGAGGGCCATCAGTCGAGTGCTCGATGAGCAGTCGAGTGATGTGCACATCAGTCGAGTGATGTGCACATCAGTCGACTGATGAGCAACATTAGTCGACTGATGCTACTGTAGCACGTTACAGAAGGTTCAGCGCCGATTCACGAGCCGGAGCGAATGATCGCCACGGTAAACCCGGTAATAAACCGCTATCAGTCGATTGATGATTCACATCAGTCGACTGCATCGCGTTTTTATAACGCCGAACCGCTAGGGTTCGGCATCTTCACGCGACGAGCCTTTCTTCTCCTTTCCTTCTCCGATCGCCGTCTCCCTCTCCGACCGACTCTTCCGGCCATGCCAACCTCCCAAAGTGTTAGGTTTGATAGACAAGCCTCTCCTCTTCCATTTTTCACCTATTTCGAGCCCTAGTTCACGCGATTTAGGGCTTGTTTTTCCTTGTTCCGATTAGGGTTCCGGCGTCTGAAGTTCTCCGGCGACTTTTCCGGTGAACCCCAGCAACATTTGAGTCTTCCCTCCGGCCACACCTTCAAATGGCACCTAAGTAACGATTTTTTTCCCGAGCCCTAGTTTTCATTTCCATTACAATTTAGGTTTATCTAATCATGTATTATTGCCATTGCATGTCATATCATTACATTGCATTCATAATAGGAGAGCCCGTAGGAATGATCCACCCGAGGGTGAATCTCGATTGTACTAACCTATGTTGGTTAGGTACATCGATAGGGATTTTTTCAATCGACATTGTAGTGATGTCATGGAATTAATTGCATACTACAATCTAATGAAAATCATCTTATGCACGCATCCAATTAATGATGACCTTGTTAAAGAATTTTATCAAAACCTAAAAAAGGTGGATGACGACCCTACTTACACTACTCGCGTTGCAAAATGCGAGTTAGAGTTCACTCCTGCGATACTGCAGGAGTTTCTCGAGTGTAGGCCCTCAAATGACACTTTTATCTTTTACCCTGCCATGGATTTTCCTTTACCTGGGCCTTTTGACCATATCTCTATGGAGTCCATGCATGAGCATATCTTTGGTTATCCTCGTCCACCGGCCCAGAATCTATTTCCTATCACTGAGTTATCTTCACCTGACAATGTCCTTTACAAGGTCATTGTTGGGTGTTTTCTTCCCATCGTCACTCGGGGTCTGGCCAAGATTCGGCCTCCCCATCTTTTTCTTTTATACGCCATGCGTCATAGGTTAGACATTAACTTTGCACTAAACATGTTTCATTGCATTGTGCATTTCACTTCCCCTGTATAAGGGAAAGTGCATATGCCATTTGGTCATATCATCACAGCATGGCTAGACTCCGTAGGCGTCAACATCCACAGGGGTTCTCTGAGAGCGCTATCGGAGGTGTACAACTGTATATCAGTTCATAACTTCTCGTTAGCAAAGCTACGGATGGGCGCTGGACAGATGGAGTTGGCGCCTCGACCACCCCCCAGGGCCGCATAGAGCAGCATCATCTCGATATGCTAGAGATGATGCGGGCCTGGACCCTGAGTCAGCAGCCTCCTCCACCACCACCTCCTGCGAACGATTAGAGGATATTAGATGTTCTATGGTTGTCAGTTTTTGTAGTGAGATTGAGTATAGTCAATCTCCATTTTGAATGTAAAAGACAAGTTTTAAGTTAAATGAAATCTTTGTTTCTGAAAATCTTGTGTGTATGGATGAATATTTGTATAACTGTATTGCTTATGAAAGTTGATATATTATGACATAAAATTGCATTCTATCATATACCATGTCATGACATTGTTTAGGGTTATTTTAGATGTCATGTGTTCTTAAATTTCATCATATGTCATGACATCATGATCATTGGCCATGTTTTAATAATGCTATTATTTATGCCATGATCATACATTCATGCATTAACTTGATTAAAATTGATTTAAGGACTATGGCATGACTTGGAGTCCCAGTTATAAGGGAATCAAGTAGAGTTGCTTTAAAAAATGCATGAAACCCTAGTTTAAGGAGAACAAAACCCACATCTCACATCTAATTGACATGTATGTGTATTTATACACCATAGATACATGTGAGATGCTAGGATATGAGTTAAGTTCAAGGTGCATAGTTTTTGCATCTAGATGAACTAAAACTCATCCAATTCCATTTGGATCATTAGGAAAGCTTGGGTACAAGCCATGTGCATAGAGCCCAAGGAAAATGATCCAAAGTAGGCTTTCAAAAACATCTTAAAATCAATTTAGAAAACCTTGGTGAAGTCTATCTTTTGATAGCAATCACCATTGATAAGATTGATACAAAGTGAGCTTCAACCTTAAAGTTTTTAGTCACTTTTGGATTTTGTATCAATCTCCTAATTCAATGGTAAAAATATTTTTCCAAAATTTTTCACTGATTGTATGTGTGTTAAGTAATATACGTATCAAGTTTCGTGATTTTTTGATTTACGTAGAATTACTTATGCATTTCCAAAAGTCGAGTCTGATTTCTGAAAATCAGGTTTTCAGTTATCAATCGCTTCTACAAAGGCATGATCGATGGCAGCGCTTGACTCGATCGCATACCGTATCACTCGATCACAGTTGTGGCCCGATCGATGGACACATCACCGATCCGACAGAGTCGATTGATAGTAACCAAAGTTGTTTAACCCGATTTCACCCTAACCACTCTTAACCCTATGATATGCTTTGGGAAGCATGATGAAGGGTGAAAATCCATTGGATATGGATTAGGAGAGGTGTTTAGGGTTTGTATCAAATTTAAGGTGCTGGAAAGTTCAATATTGAATTTCTAGCCTTAATTTTGATGGCTTAGAATTCCTATTGGCTTAGGGACTTCCCAAGGACATTGTTGGTGCAATGGTCAAGGGGGAGCAAGCCTTTAGGGGGAGGTATCCATCATGGGATGAAGGATGGTATTTTTCCTCATGAGGAGGAAAATGGGATTCTTGATACCCAATTTGGAAATTGGGAGAGTAAATAGGATTGCCTCTCTTGAGTGATATGGGACTTATCACTAGGAAGATGGTAGGCATCCTAAGTATTTTTGGACCAATGGGGAGATTGTAAGATCTCATTGGGACATGAGACATTGACCCTCTTGGGGAGACAACCTTTTTGCTGTTAGTCAAAAAGGGGGAGAATGTTTGGGGGAGAACATTTGGAGAGTATTTACCAATTTGGGAAAATTGGTAAGGGATTTGAGTTAGTGTTCTAACTCAATAATTTGTTTGGTTTTTGTCAAACATCAAAAAGGGGGAGATTGTTGGTGCAATCGGCCTAGGTCACGATTGACCAGGACTCGAGTTTGGCTCGAGTGATGTTTTGATGTGTTTTGATGTTTCGACAAAAACATATGACAATGTAATTGTCATGGTAAGTCCAAGTCTTGAGTTCTTGGACTGGAAAGTCCAAGCATGGTCTTGGCAATGTAAAAGTCCAACATGGGTTGGAAAGGGAAAGTCCAAGCATGGTCTTGGCAATGTAAAAGTCCAACATGGGTTGGCAAGGGAAAGTCCAAGCATGGTCTTGGCATTTGAGAAGTCCAACATGGGTTGGCAAGGAAAGTCCAAGTATTGTCTTGGCATTTGAGAAGTCCAACATGGGTTGGCAAGGAAAGTCCAAGTATGGTCTTGCATTTGAGAAGTCAAACATGGGTTGGCATCTGAAGTCCAAGGGGATTGATATTGGCGGCGTAAAGTCCAAGCGGTAGTCTTGGCAGCATAAGTCCAATAGTTGGCGGCGTAAAGTCCAAGCGGTAGTCTTGGCAGCATAAGTCCAATAGTTGGCGGCGTAAAGTCCAAGCGGAGTCTTGGCGGCGTAAGTCCAATGTGCCTTGGCGGTGTAGACACCGTTAGCATGACATAGCTGATGGAAGCACCTGAAGGCTAGTGCGATGGATGAACAAGTCATGGATGACTTGGAGGGATCCGAGAGGCGTGAGGCTGATGGAGGGGGCTAGAAGGCTTAGGTCTAGGCTAAGGGTGGTCTAGCAAGTATGGGGGAACCATACTTGGGTTAAAACCTCATGGTTGAGGTGTGTCAGTCGACTGGACCAAGTCAACTAGGGTTTGACTGCAGGAAATGGCCTAGCGATCGGCGATGCAAATGACCGATCGATCATGTGATCGATCGATGCTCGGATTTTGCCACGAATGGAGTCTCACTCATTGCTGAGACGAGCGGTCAAGTGATGGCTCATCGATCGATGGTCATGATCACCGATCGATGTCCTAGCCGCTGATTTTTCGGCAAAGATGGATTACACCGCTGTCTCACAACAATGTGATCGATCGTGATGGTCCCGAGCGATCGATAGACTTTTTCCCTGGAGTTGAAGCTATATATGGAGCTCGTGATGGAGGAAAAAGATATCGGTTCTTGAGGGCTATTGGGGCGATTTGTTGGTGCAAATCAGGTCTCCAAGTGCAAGCAAGCAACCAAGCATTCAAGCAATCAAAACAAGTGTTGTAAAGTCTTTTCTTTACTTGTATTTCGTATTCATTATTGTAATTGCTTGTATTTGTATCTTATTGTTGTAAGATTACTTGTAAGGGGTTTCTCCACCCTTGACTTGTGTCAAGAAGGAGTTTTATTGGTTAGTGGTGTTTGTGGCATCGCTAGGGTTCGTACGAACCCAATCCGTGGAGTAGGAACCGGTTCGGTTCCGAACCACGTTATATGCTCTTGTTGTGATTTGTGTTGTGTCCATTTCGTTATTGCTCTTATTATTATATATATTCCGCTGCGCTAACGAAATTGTAGACACAAACGAGATTGAATTCCATCCACGATCGGGCGTAACGCTATTCACCCCCCCCCTCTAGCCGTTCCAATATTCCTAACATTCTTTACCTAGCTACTTGTGGGCGGAAGCGGTTAACACCGCTTGCTATATCCAAAATAGGGTTTTAATTCATAGGTTTTTAGGAAAAACTCCATTTGAATTATGGAATGGTACAATTCCAACAATTCACTATTTTAAAGTCTGTGGATGCAAAGTCTATATTTTAAACACCAAAGACAACCTAGGTAAATTTGAGTCCAAAGAGGATGAGGGAATCCTAGTTGGATACTCATCCACTAGTGTAGGGTATAGAGTTTATAATAAAAGAACTCAAAAGATTGAGGAATCTTCAAATGTCCAATTTGATGAAACCTCTAATACATACCCTAAGAAATCCCCCATTAATGATGATATCAATGACAAAAATCAAGAAATTACCCAAAAATTTCAAGATTTAACTTTAGGGGGTAATGATCAAGGGGGAGAGTTGAATCAAGGGGGAGTAAGAGATGATTCCGATGATGAAAGAAGAATTGAGGATAATCATGATCAAACTCAATTTAATACACCTCCTAGAACAATAAGAGTTCATCAAAATCACCCTCTAGATCAAATTGTAGGTGAATTATCTCAAGGAGTTAGGACTAGGTCATTTCATAGGGATCCCTCTAGTCATATAGCCCTAATCTCCCAAATTGAGCCCAAAACAATCAAAGATGCATTACTTGATCCAGATTGGACCTTAGCAATGCAAGATGAATTGGCTCAATTTGAAAGGAGTCAAGTATGGGAGTTAGTTCCTAGACCTAATGACAATACCATCATTACTACAAGATGGGTCTTTAGGAACAAACTAGATGACCAAGGAAATATTACTAGGATTAAGGCAAGGTTAGTTGCAAGGGGCTTTAATCAAGTTGAAGGACTTGACTATGATGAAACATATGCCCCGGTTGCTAGGTTAGAGTCTATTAGGATCTTATTAGGGTATTCCTCTTATATGGGTTTCAAACTCCATCAAATGGATGTTAAATCGACATTCCTAAATGGGTTCATTAAGGAAGAGGTATATGTAGAACAACCTCCCGGGTTTGAGAACATGGACTATCCAAACCATGTATACAAGCTTAGGAAAGCTTTGTATGGTTTGAAAAAAGTTCCCCGGGCTTGGTATGAAAGATTATCATCTTTCTTAATCTCTAAGGACTTTAAGAGGGGTAGTGTAGATCAAACTCTATTTATAAAGTCAACATCAAAGGACATCTTTGTAGCCCAAGTATATGTTGATGACATTATCTTTGGGTCAACAAATGATGATCTTCTTCAAGACTTTATCAAGAGTATGGAAAATGAGTTTGAGATGAGTCAAGTTGGGGAACTAAATTTCTTCCTAGGACTACAAGTAAAACAAACAAGTGAAGGAATTTATATTTACCAAACCAAATATGCTAAGGAAATGACTAAGAAATTTAGTTTGGAAAATGCTAAAGTAGTGTCAACCCCTATGGAAACTAATACAAAAATAGATAATGATCATGAAGGAAAATAAATTGATCTTACACTCTATAGGAGTATGATTGGTAGCCTTTTATACCTAACCGCTAGTAGACCCGATATATTATTTGCGGTGGATATGTGTGCTAGGTACCAATCATGTGCTAAAGAATCACATTTAGTTGCCGTCAAGAGAATCTTGCCGTCAAGAGAATCTTAAGATATATTAAAGGCACACTAAATGTAGGACTATGGTACCCTAGGACTATGTCTTTTGATTTGGTTGGGTACACCAATTCCGATTATGCCAGTTGTAAATTGGATCGGAAAAGTACTAGTGGTGGATGTCAATTCCTTGAGACCTCCCTAGTTAGTTGGAGTAGTAGGAAGCAACCTTATGTTGCACTATCCACCACCGAGGCCGACTATGTGGCTATTGGTGGTTGTGTAGCTCAACTACTATGGAAGAAACATACTTTAGAGGACTATGAGCTATCTTACTCCAACATGAAAGTATTTTGTGATAATGTGAGCACCATAAATTTGACCAAAAATCCGATGCATCACTTTAGGACCAAGCACATTGAAGTGAAACATCACTTCATTAGAGATCATGTGGATAAGGGGGACATTGAGCTTAATTACATTGAATCCAAGTCCAACCTAGCCGACATCTTTACCAAGGCTCTCCCCGAAGTAGAATTTTCATCACTTAGGAGAGAACTTGGGATGTGCTTGGTTGAATAAAGGTGTAGGTTTGCATGATCCTATAGAAATCCTAGAATTTATACCTTTTAGCATCTCACAAAATACCTAAGAAACCATGATTTTTTGTATTGAGCCACTTATACAACATGTGAGATGTTAGGAAGATGCACTTGGTTCATCATGCTTGTTATGATGCATTACTATGAACCAAAGTGCCATCTAGAGACATTAATCCTTTATTGGACCAATCATTGGGAAGGCTTATACACAGTTAATGTGCATATAGCTCCAAGAACATGATTGGAAATTTCAAATAAAACATAATTTAAACTATATTTATCAAACTTTGAAAAATAATTTTCAAGTGGAACACAAAAGTGATACAAAGCTTGCAAAAATATTAGAACTTTTGTTAGTTTCCAAGTTTGTATCAATCTTGAAATATGGAAAACATATCATTTTCAAATTATTTTTCCTTGATAAAAAATAATTTCAGAAATGTGTACACAAAATTTCGTGATTTTTCGAGGTTTCTAGAATTTCTAATGCATTTATGAAGTTGGGCTGAAAAAGCTGAAATTCGGATTTCAGGCGTAGCAGTCGACTACATCAGAAATCAGTCGACTGATACACTTTATTTTCTGATAAAAAGCCCTATTTCTTGGATTTAAATGTATCCTTGAATATCCTAAAACTATGGTATGATAATCTTCAGTATAAATAAGTTTTTAGGATTGTTTGATGAAATATTCTAGGGGGAGTTCCATAATATATATCTTTTCATCCCCAAACTTATATTGTTGGTGCAAAGTTAGGATTTAACCTTCATTCAATCTTTTGTTAGGCTTTGCTCCACAAGTTATTCATTCATCATGAACCATATCTTGGATTAAGGGGGAGCTTAACTTCAACTTTATACCTTAGTTCAAGATACAACAAATTTCACTCTTTTATACAAATTTATGTCTTCTTCTCTTTTTGATGTATGTCAAAAGGGGAGAAGGAATGTTTAAGTTAGAATTCATATCGGAAATATGATTATGTGCATGAATGATTAAGTTAGAACTCATATTGGAAATATGATTATGAGCATGAATGGTTAAGTTAGAATTCATATTGGAAGTATGATTATGTGCATATGTTAAAGACCTAACTTAAATGATTGTCAAACATCAAAAAGGGGGAGATTGTTGGTGCAACAATGGCCCAAGCATTTATATGTTTTGATGTTTGGATAATCATCTAAGTTAGGCAATGCTTTGTGATCTAATTGTGAACGTGTTTAAGTGACAGGAAAATCCAAGTATGAAGACTTGGTAAAGGCAAAGTCCAAGTGTGATCTTGGCAAAGGAAGTCCAAAGGCAAGTCTTGACAGCGTAAGTCCAAGCATGCAGTCTTGGCGGCGTAAAGTCCAAGCATGCTTTGGCAAAGGGAAACCCAAGACATGACAAAACCGAAGGAAGCTCTTGGAAGCAAAGCGCAAGGGATGAACAAGTCGTGGACTCGGAGGGATCCTGAAGGCGCAAGGCTTAAAGAAGAGCTAGAAGGTTGAGTCTAGGTCTAGGGAGTCAATTCAAGTATGAATTATTCATACTTGACAAGTATCAGTTGACTGACATGATGTATCAGTCGACTGTTAGGGTGCTCGACTGAGTCAGGCTGAAAAGCTGACTAACAGTCGACTGCCTGGTATTGGCAGTTGACTGATGTCGCCATTAGTGGACTGCCAATATTGGCAGTCGACTGATCAGGTCGACAACGGGCACAAAATGGAGTCTCACTCGACTCCGTGCGGTGATCACTCGACTGATCGCTTCATCAGTCGACTGATAAAGTGATCAGGCAGCCATTGGAAATGGCGCCTGCATATCTCCGCGGACTTGCTTCGTCAGAAGCCATTGGCTTCAGCGGCAGTCAACTGATCTTGTACATCAGTCGACTGATCGTGGTCCAATGGGAAAACATCCCTCTCTCTATAAAAAGAGGGCTTGTGGTGGTTGAGAGGGTTAATGCTTACCTTCTGATCATATTCTCAAGCCTCCACGATTTTTCCAAGCTTTTTAGTGTTTTAATTCCCCTCCTCCTCTCTAAACTTCATATTCATCCTTTGTAAGAAGAGGAGGGTTGTTGTAAAGAAAGCTTCATAGTGAGATTGCTTAGGGTTGAACCACCTTAAGGATCACCGTGGAGTAGGAGCGCTATCTCCGAACCACATAAAGGATTTGTGTTAGTATTGTTTTTCCATTTCTTTTATTATTGTTGTTTTTGTTTATGCTTTCGCTAATCTTTTTGTAGAAATGAAAATAAGCTATTCACCCCCCCCCTCTAGCATTCCAATGATCACCTACAGTAATCATTTGTACGAGGTTTCTCCACCTCTGGATTGTTCCGAGAAGGAGTTTATTGGATTAGTGGTGTGTGGTCGCATCGCTAGAGCTCGTTTGAGTTCGATCCATGGAGTAGGAACCATTCGATTCCGAACCACGTTATATGATTGTGTTTGCGTGTTTACATTTCATTATTGCTTTATTTCCGCTGCGCACTAATCATTTGTAGCAAGCACGTGAACGAATTCCATCAAGCATTGACAACGCTATTCACCCCTCTCTAGCCGGCACAACATTCCTAACAGAAGGGATATAAATGAAGGGAGGTTTCTATTGGATCTTAAGAGTGCGCTAGAGGGGGGTGAATAGCGAGCGTAAAATCTTTTCGTTCGACTACAACTCGAGTGATGCACAGCGAAATGAATAACAATAAGAAGTAAATAGACACTTTATTTTTACTTGGTTCGCAACCAAAAGGTTACTACTCCAAGGCCCTGCGATCCTAGACTGCGTACGAAGGGGCAATCCACTAAACGTCTCCTCCTCGTTGGAGGTAGGAGACAACGATTACAATAAAACCAAAAGCTTGAGAATGAGGCAACAAGCCTACCTCACCTCGTTACGATAAAAGCTCCGAGTACAAGAATTAAATAAAAAATGAGAGACAAACTTAAGCTACCGACAATAAGGAGTTGAAACTTTGGCGTCACATTGGCATTATGGCGTCGTAGCGTTGATGTAGAACTTCGGCATTGTAGGAGCACTTTAGGAGCAAGTTGAGATGACCTAAAGGGGTGAAACCCCACTTCTTTTATAGCCTTGGAAGCTCTCCAACGTTCAGTTCCAGCTCATGGTCAAAGAACCTCATCTCCCCAAGATAAGTGGAGCTTATCTTGACTCTCCTTGAGGTGGGATGTTTGACTGGCAGTCGACTGTTCACCTTCATCAGTCGACTGATGCCACCTTCAGTTGATTGCTAACAACCATTAGTCGACTGATGGCTCGATTTTTCGACTGTAGTAAAGAGTTAGCTCAAAAACATAATAGTAAAGTTAATTTCGATGGCCACTTACCGTCCGATCTCAACCTAGACCTTCCACGAGAAGTCTTAGTCGGATCGCCGCCTAAAGACGTCCCCGTATGGAGGACCCAACCTCACCTTTACTCACACTCGAGCTTACCTTTGGTCCTTTGTGACTTGTAGCTTAGCTTTTGATTTTCACCTGGGTTCTCCGACTCCCTCCGAAGTTCTCCCGGTGTCGCCCAACTACCACGGTTTCCTAACTTGTGATTCTCCAGGTGTTGTCGACCTTCAGCTCAGCTTAACTATTCCTACACACTTGGTTTAGCTCGTTAGACAATAATATTGTTAGGACCTATGCGCCCGCTAGAGGGGGTGAATAGCATTGTCGTCGACTCGATGGAATTGATCGCGTGCTTGCTACAAAACTTGTTATACGCAGCGGAATATACAATAATAAAATAAATTCAACAAGAGCACAAGCACAACACGATAATATAATGTGGTTCGTAACCGTACGATTCCTACTCCACGGATTGGGCTCGAATGAGCCCTAGCGATACAACAACCACCACTAATCACAAATACTCCTCGACAACAAGTCGGAGGCGGAGAAATCTCGTACAAGTATTCTTACAATAATAAGAAACAAATACAAGCAAATACAAAGTGAAATGTAAAGAACACTTTACAAACTAGGGTTTTGATCGCTTGCTTGTTGGTTGCTTGGATGAGCTTGAAGGACCTTGAAATGCACCTGCACATCACCTTCAAATCGCCTCAAGAAAGCTCCCAAAGAACCAATGCCGAAATCTCCCATGAGCTGCTCCTTTTAACCTACAACGGGTTGATTTCGCACCTGGCAGTCGACTGCCAATAGTATCATCATGAGAACACGCCTTGATCCACACTGGAAAAACTCCAACGAATCAGTTGGCAATCGACTGCCAACATCATCAGTCGACTGCCAACGCCGTAGCCGACTGCCCAGTCCACTACCGAGCGTTCTGTGCTCGTAAATGTCATGCCCGCCCTTTCCAGGGGTTGGAGGGGCGGCGCGACGCGATCGTACATACATGCATTACAGTGGAAGACTACATATACTTCTTGCAGCGGAAGACTTGAAACTTTTTTTTTCTTTTTTTTAAACATAAGCATGCATCATCATTTCATAATTACTTAGTTCCAGTTCATGACATTCAACTTAAAGAAAATGTGCATAAGTACGGGAAGCATAAATAGATCTCCTCCACCATGCCACTACCACACACACTCTGCCCCTCCTGCTGCTCCCTTTAGTTTAGCCATTCTTTACCCTTATCTGCAGTACAAGGGAACATAAAACTATAAGCACATAGGCTTAGTAAGATCCTGTCATACTCACAAAAACCATACATCAAGCATTAAGTATAGAGTAGTGATATGATCATATAAGCTCATATAAGCATAACATTCATATAAACGTACACGAACATATAAGCAAGCATAGCATGCATATAAACATACCAGAATATAAGCATAGCATTCATATAAACATTCAAGAATATAAGCAAGCATAACATGCATATAAACATACCAGAACATAAGCATAGCATTCATATAAACATTCAAGAACATAAGCAAGCATAACATGCATATAAACATACCAGAACATAAGCATAGCATTCATATAAACATTCAAGAACATAAGCAAGTATAATATGCAGATAAACATACCAGAACATAAGCATAGCATTCATATAAACATTCAAGAACATAAGCAAGCATAACATGCATATAAACATACCAGAACATAAGCATAGCAACCATAATAATATCATGATGATCTAGACATGAAATAAAGGTATATGCAAGATGCTCTTTGAAAACATATATATTATAGGTACTTAAACATAATCTCAACATATTGGGTCCGACATTGTACCACATACATCATCATCATAGCGCGCATCCCTAATAGACCCGAGGTAGCTAATCTCGAACCCACTAGAGTACTAGGCCCGTACTATATCCGTCGGCCTAGGGGCAACATAACATAGAAGCCCATCCTAAGCCCATACTTATGACCGTCGGCCTAGGGCATCTGGGAGCCCATCCCGTACTGAGTTCGTACTATGACCGTCGACCCAGGGGTACGTAGGAGCCCATCCCTTGGACCTTATTAGGGTCCTGGTACAAGCCATGCAGAAAGTAAAATAGCATATCATGTTCCTTATCATAACATATCATATTTCTTTTCATATCATATCATATTCCTTCTTTATGACATATCATATACTCATACAATTAACATGGCAATGAGCATAACATAATCATACATTCATACAACTAACATGACAATGAGCATAACATAATCATACATTCATACAATTAACATGGACATAAGGTAGTGACATCAACCAATCCTGCTATCATAAAATCTAACTAACATCATATTTGCATCTTTTTCTACATGTAGCATGGCATGGAGGACTTAGTAGAGGGCATGTACATGGGTTGGCCGAAACCCTAAGGGAGGGTTCTTAGGAGTTTACATGCTAAACAACTTGTGCAAGGTCTACTTAACATCATACTAACAACACACACATATAGGGTATGGCTTAAACATCATGAACAAGCATAACATGGTGTGATCTAAACTTCATGGGGTTCTACCAAGAATTTTAAACCCTAAAAAACTTGTGCATGATTTAACTAACCACATATTAATTCTATCACATATAAATCATGGCATGGAAGGCCCTTAGGAGTTTAAATGAGTCTTGGCCGAGAGATTCAAGGAATCCTAAGATCCATTTCTTAAACCTAGCTTAGCTATCAACATGTTACCTTCATCTACATTCAAAACATAGCATGACAACTTATAGATCATAGCATGATAGACCTAAATGGGTCTTGGCCGAATGTTTCAAGGAGCTTTAAAGATCAACCACTTAAATTTAGTTTAGCTAAAAACATGTTATCTTCATCTAACATCAAAACATAGCATGAACACATCTAGAGCATAACATAGAAAACCATTAGGGGTCCAAAGGGGGGCTTGGCCGAGAGTTCTATGAAGGTTGGAGATCAAACACTTAACTTTAGTTTAGCTAACAACATGTTATCTTCATCTAACATCAAAACATAGCATGAACACATCTAGAGCATAGCATAGAAAAACCATTAGGGGTCCAAAGGGGGGCTTGGCCTAGAGTTCTATGAAGGTTGGAGATCAAACACTTAACTTTAGTTTAGCTAACAACATGTTATCTTCATCTATCATCAAAACATAGCATGAACACATCTAGAACATAGCATAGAAAAACCATTAGGGGTCCAAAGGGGCTTGGTCGAGAGTTCTATGAAGGTTGGAGATCAAACACTTAACTTTAGTTTAGCTAACAATATGTTATCTGTTAGTGCCTATAAGATCCACATATCTCCACAATGGTATGATATTGTCCACTTTGGGCCTAAGCCCTCATGGTTTTATTTTTGGGCTATACCCAAAAGGCCTCATACCAATAGAGTTATCTTTTCATCTTATAAGCACATGATCTTTTCCATGTCTTACCAATGTGGGACTTTGATTGTATTCTCAATACTCCAACAATCCCCCCCTTAAACGAAGGACCACATTGACCCTCCCTCAAGCCTATCAGTCCTCGAAGGACATCCTCTGCTTGATATCCGATCCTCAACCCACCAGGACTTCCTGCCAACTGTCTAGTCCTTTTGACCCAGCTGGACTTCCTGTCAGTTGTCCAGCCCTTCTGGCCCAACTGGACTTCCTACCTGGTGTCTGGTTCTCTTGATCCAAACATGGGAGCTCAACTTCCTTCGTTCGAGGTTCATGGCTTGACATGGACCATGGCTCTGATACCAATTGTTAGTGCCTATAAGATCCACATATCTCCACAATGGTATGATATTGTCCACTTTGGGCCTAAGCCCTCATGGTTTTATTTTTGGGCTATACCCAAAAGGCCTCATACCAATAGAGTTATCTTTTCATCTTATAAGCACATGATCTTTTCCATGTCTTACCAATGTGGGACTTTGATTGTATTCTCAATACTCCAACATTATCTTCATCTAACATTAAAACATAGCATGAACACATCTAGAGCATAGCATAGAAAAACCATTAGGGGTCCAAAGGGGACTTGGCCGAAAGTTGCATGAAGGTTTGAAGATCAAACACTTAACCAAACCTATCTAGAAACCTATTGTCATCATATTCATACAAGGAATAACATGGACCATCATGGAAAGCATAAGGAAGGTCTTGGCTGAAAGTTTTCATATAGCTTTTTCTTAATAACCTCAATTGAAACAACTTGTATGCAGGTGAGGGGATACTTACTTCCTTCGCTTTGTTAATAGTTGGAAAATACACCCTAAGTGATGCCAACCTAGAGCCTTCTTCTTGCTTGGGTAGGTTTTCGGAAAATGGAAGAGGGGGGAGGAGTAGGGTTTCGGTGAGGAAGAAGAAGAGAATGAAAATTTTGATTTCTCATGTCTCCTCATTCCCCTATTTATTCACTTGAAGGTGTCCCTTAGCCTCCCTTACCCTTATCTATCATTTTCCATACCCTTGTAATAGCACAACCCTGCTGGTCTTCTGGTTATTGGGTGCATCTTAAGGGTTAGCTATCTACTTAGAGGTTTGGGGTTCAATTCCTGGGCCATGCATCCTTTTTGGCTCTATTTCTTTTATTTTTGAAAGAGCCCACATAAAAGCCCATATGATCATACAAAAATTCTCATAAAATTTCTAGAAATTTTACAAGGCGTTCTGATAAACTCAACGTGATCATTGCCATCCATGGCGATCGTCAGCCATCACGATCGGCCAATGCTTAGCTGATGCTAGATAGACCATTTTGCCACAGTCGAACCCTAGTCGACTCACGGCAGTCGATTGGTCATAATTTCAGTCGACTGCTGAGTGTCGACTCGACTGCCAAGTGTCAAAACACTTGACCAGTCGATTGGTCCATAACCCAGTCGACTGACAAATCTCAACCATGAGGTTTAACACCAAGTATGATGCCCTCATACTTGCTAGACCACCCTTAGCCTAGAACTAAGCCTTCTAGCCACCTCCATCAGCCTCACGCCTATCAGATCCCTCCAAGTCATCCATGACTTGTTCATCCACACGCTAGCCTTCATGTGCTTCCATCATCTATTGTCATGCTAATGTGGTCTATGTAGGGGATCGGTACGCCGGCTAGAGGGGGTGAATAGCCCTTTTTGTTTGGATGCCGGTATTTGCTCATCTACAAAACTAATTAGTGCAAGCGGAAGACTAATAAAGACAAGCAAATAGAAATACAAGAAAACAAACGCTAACAAAGAATGTAACGTGGTTCACGGCTACGCCACTAATCCACAATCCTGATTCGTCCGAGGTGAATCACTCCTCCAAAGCCAATCACTATTGGTCTCTCCTTTGCACCAAGCTAGGTGGAGGTAACCTTTACAATCAAGAACACTCTTCTTACAATAAGAATGGAGTAAAAACAAGTAAGAAGAGTTTAGAGCTTGTGGGGCACTAGGAAGATCACTTAGAGCATAAGCATTAGCCTCTCAAAGGCTCACACCCTCTCTTTTTATAGAGAGGGCTAATTTCTTCCCGTTGGCCGCCACCAGTCGACTGCCGCCCTTGGCAGTCGACTGTCGTCACTACAACGGCCTCCAAACACGTCGAATCCCAACCATTATAGTCCAACGGAACTCTTGGCGATCGGCGATGGACCTCATCGATCATTCTTGCCTCGTAATCGACTACCCGATCGGCTACGCGGTCTATGGCTAAAACCCTATTGACTCGATCGCTGCGCCTTAATCGTGGTCTTGTAATCGGCGCACGTATGGCGCGATCAACCGCTTGCCACCACACTCGGTCGATCGTATACCCGGTCGAACTTCATTCGACTCAGAGCAGTCGACTACCATGACATGGCAATCGACTGGTGTCGGGAAAACCCATCCGACACTTGGCCAAATGGCCAAGTTTCACCTAAGAGCTACCCCTCCCCGGGTTACAATCGCTCACTCTCATCTCTCGGAGTCCCTCGCCTTCGAAGTTCTCTTCGTTCGGCTCGTCCCTCGGCGGCATCGTGCGGCTCTGCAATGCTCCTTCGCGTCTCTTGCCTCGAAGTCTACTTCCTCCGGCTTCACTCCAAGCTTCTCGTCCGGCGGTCCCTCGGATGCTCCAAGCGCACGGCTTCCGCAAAGCTATCCTTCACCGACTCAAGGCACGAGTCATGAGATGTGAAACTCGCCACGACTCCATGTGCGAATTACTAAGTCCTGCACGACTTCAACGCACATATCAAATCAACATAACACACTAACTTAAACCCTTTGCCACACCATCAAAACCATATTACGGCAAGAGATTGCCCTAACAATCTCCCCCTTTTTGATATGTGGCAATCCGTTTAAGTTAGGTAAAAATATTTGATATAAATTTCAAAAGAAAGAAAGCATGCAAACATAAACATGATATAGCAACATGCAACTCCCCCTTAATCCATGAAACTCCCCATAAAAATGTTCTCCCCCTATCATAAGCATAATCATTTCTCCCCCTAAATATATTCCCCTTTACTTAAACATACATTTCTCCCCCTTTGACACCATCAAAAAGATTAATCCTAATTTATAAACTCATGGCATCAAGTATAGTAGAAAGAGAACACCAAAAATTTGATTAAAATCTGAAATCAGAAAATATTGGGCTGTTTTTCAGGTTATCGATCATTGCTATTATCGGTATGGCGGTAGCACAATGGATTCGAAATTACGATTTTAGATAATTTAATGCATTTAAAAATTCGAAAAATCATGAAATTTTGGGAACACATTTCTTTTAAGTATATCTATCAGTAAAAAATAGGTTTTCATGAAAAATCATTATATTTCCACGTATTTGCCAAAAATCCATAAGCTTTAAAAAAACTACTAGGTTTTTGATCATAAGAGTATTCATTTTAACACCTAGTCTTGCTTTGAATTGTTTCAAAACATGAATACATAGATTTTAGATTAAGAAATTGTTTTGAAAACATATGAAATATCCAACCATGATCTTTGGGCAATATGTCTATGAATTAAACATGAGCCTTCCCCATGATTGGTCTATTATTGCTATTTTGATACTTTAAATGACCATCTAAATGCCATAGGCATTAGTGGACATTTGTATCATCCTAACATCTCACTCATGCTAAGTTTTCAATCAAGGTAGCCTATGGTGAGTGTGAGATGTATCCTAGGGGGGTATTTGTGTATACTTAACCAATATATTCATGCAAATCTATCAAGGTTAAGTATCAAACTAATAATCCTCATGATCATAAAGGCATATATGGATGAATTCTACACTATGATCATGAAACTCATGTATTCATCAAATAATAGTCATGCCTTAGGTATTATAAGATGATAATAAACAAAGTATCACCTAAAGCATGATTCAACCCTATTTCTCATGATTACGTGCCAAATATTAAAATCATAAATCATGATTTCAAACATACATAGCAATTACGTTAATTATCATGATTTAAGCATTATTATCTATTTATGGGCACGTTATTATCACCCAACACTATTCTAAAAATGTTGTCCCGTCATCCTAAGTCAACCAAAATATGATATAGGTCAATTCCATATGGTTGACTACCCTAGGGTTATCCTAACCCTTAAGGATGGATTTTGAAACCCAAAATAAGTTCTTTCCTATTGGGTTCACTAAGTATTCCTTGGGGATCCATTTCCTAGCTATTACTTTCTTCTTATCTTGTCCCCTAGCTATTAGGTATTTGTAGGCCTTTTCATTTTTCTTTTCCTTGTAGCCTAGGCCCTTTTTGTTGAAACTAGCTCTTTGGCTCCCTAAGATCATGTTCAATGTGTTGGAGCCAATTGTGAATTTTTCTAGGGCTTTTGTTAAATAATCTACCTTTTCCCTTAAGGCCCTATTTTCATTTATACATGCATCACTAACATCTAATGGCACATAAAGGTCATGTGAGCATGCATCATTTAAGCTAGAAGAAATATTATCATTTAAGTATGCATTTTCTAGCTTATTTTCTAATGCCTTAATTTGATTAAGCATGCTTTTATTTTTCTTTTTCATTCCAAATAAGTCCTTAGTTAAACTAGAAATTATGGAAACTATTTTCTTAGGAGAGGCTTTCGTTACCATAGTTTCCATGTCCTCTTCTTCTTCGGATGATGAGGATGTAGAAGCTCCCCCTTCATTTGAGCTCTCCCCACTTGAGCTTGATCCTTCATTTTCGGATGAAGAACAATCCAAGTCATCAAAGGCCATCAAGGCCAAATTGGTGACAAAGGCATTCTCCTCATCCGATGATGATGAGGAGGATGAGGATGGGTCATCCCAAGTCCTTGCCTTTAGAGCTTTGGCCTTCCCCTTTTCTTTTGTCTTCTTCTCCTCTTCCTTCTTTTTCTTGCTCCCCTTTTTCTTCTTCTTTTCTTCTTTCTTTTTCCTCTCTTCCTTGCTCTTGTTTAGGAGAGGACAATTGTCCCTTATGTGCCCCTCTCCTTGGCAATTGTAGCATATGACCTTCCCCCTTGGTCTTCTATTCCTATCATGAGATTTATCAAATCTAAAATTCTTAAATGCACGCCTTACCTTCCTTACCATGTAGGCTTCTTCCGTGCTATCCATGGAGGAGGTGGA
Source organism: Wurfbainia villosa (assembly GCA_025175895.1). Lineage (NCBI taxonomy): Eukaryota > Viridiplantae > Streptophyta > Magnoliopsida > Zingiberales > Zingiberaceae > Wurfbainia > Wurfbainia villosa. The sequence continues at coordinate 48,143,720 of CM046002.1, forward strand.
GGCTTCATCATCGGAGGAGGAGGGGATCTCTATCTTCTTCTTCCCCTTATTTGCCAACAATGCTACTCCCCTTGAAGGTTGAATTCTAGGCTCTTCTTGTATTCCTTCAAGCCTAGATTCATGTAATTCCATAGTGGAGAAAAATTCATCTAGAGTACTTACCTCTAGATTCTTTGAAATGTAAAATGAGTCCACCATTGAACTCCAGTTGGATGATCGGGGGAAAGCATCTATGGCCTTCATTATCATTTGTTTAAGATGAATAGCGCAAGAGAAACTTTCCATTTTCATTTTTTTAAGACATGAGTGCACAACGGAAAATAAGTAAAATACTTTTGTTTTTACTTAGTTCACAACCTTCCGGCTACTAATCCAAGACCCTAACGGTCCTAGACCGTGTACGAAGGGCAATCCACTAAAATACTCCTCGTTGGAGGTAGGAGTTTAACGATTACAAAAGCACAAGAAAAACTTGAGGTAGAGAGACAATCCCTCCCTCCTCGTTACGATGAAACCTTGGAAATATAAATTGAAAATAATTACACTGAAATGAAAACTTCAAATGTTACCAACGACTAAGGAGTTTGAAGGAAGAGCTTGGGTCATCAGCATTTCGACAGTGCTTCATTGTCGTAGGATCGTTGGAGAGTCATGGCATTTCGGAAGCACTTGGGGAGATTTTGAATGATGGAAATGGAGTGGAGAACCCCTTCTTTTATAGCCTTGAGAAATCCTAAATGTTCAGATCAGGTTTCATGAGATGATGCCACTTAGCCCTTGAGAAATGGTGATAAGTTTTGACTCTCCTCAAAGCTGATCTTTGACCAACAGATCATTGCCCGGCCTTACGATCGATGCCCATGATCAATGCTACAAGCCATCGATTGAATAGCTAGGGTTTTTGACTGTAATAGAAAGTTAGCTCGAAAATAAGTGATTTCGACGGCCACCAACCGTCCGATCTCGACATAGACCTTCCTTTGGAAGTCATAGTCAGATCATCGCCTAAGGATGTCCCCATACAGAGGACTCGACTTTGTATCACTCACTCACACGAGCTTACCTCAAGCTTTACCTTTGTTGTAGCTTTGCTTCTGGTCTCCACCTGAGTTCTTCGGCTCCCTCTGAAGTCCTCTCGGTGTTGCCCGACCATCACGATTCCCTCCAGGTGTCGCTGACCCTCGCCTTAGCTTAGCATTCCTGCACACTTGATTCAGCTCGTGAGATAACAATATGGGCTTAACTTTGTGTCTTTTACTATAATAAAAGCTTAGGTTCGACTTAGGTGCCTACTGCACCAACAATCTCTCCTTTTTTGATCTATGACAAATCCACACAAAGTTAAGAAAATAAATTGAATGTATTAAGTGAAATGACTATTATGAAGTATGAATATTAAATCTTAAAGAGTATACTTGACTTCATAAGTTGAGTATGAGAAAAACTCTTTTTCAAGTGCTCCCCCTTGAGGAATCCTCCCCCTTGACCAAGGGTGGGTACTTGAAAAAGATGTCTTAACCCTCCCCCTTGATGTTTGCTACTTTAAGAAGAGTTTAAGTAATCGAAATTACTTAACAATGGCCTAGTGTTTAAATAAGTTCAAGTTAAGTAATCAAAAACTAATTTTTGATTACTTAACCTTGGCCTTTCTCATCTTTTTTAATTTAAAGGTTAAGTTTTAAAAGGTAAGTTAAGTAAGCATTTACTTAACTCGGGCCAAAGATGTAATAAGTTAAGTTATTAAAAAAAATTTGATCCCTTAACTTTGGACTTTTCTCCCCCTTTTACCATAAATCAAAAAGAGTGGGGGTTTTTGAAAAACATAGTTTTTGAATTTAGTTTTAAGTCCAAGCATGTTCCAAATAAATTTTGAAAATAGTAGTTTAAACATAAGCTCATCTATTTGTATGTTCAACTCTATTTGACTTGATTGATATGGAATAATCAATAAGTCCTGATTAGAGTTGGTTAATTTATGTAATTATACTTTGTGGTTCATGTCGATATACTAGATCTACATCTGAAACCAGGAGTAAGGTCCTAATATCTCATGCTCATCTACGTGGATAAGTACACAAATACATTAGTCCTATGTGTTGTGAGATGTATTGGCTCCTTAAATCTATAAGTGCATGATTTCTAGGGCAAGTCCTAAGATAGTTCCATTTTGCATGAAAAGGAAATAATAGAGTATAAAATATAAATCTAAAGTCCTACTCTATTATGCACATGCCTAATTTACATCTTAGTAGACTAAATTCGGCTTCGAGTAGAGGTTTGGTAAAAAGGTCTGCTAGGTTCGACTTGGATTCCACGTATTCGAGTTGTATGGTTCCTTTAGCTACATGTTCTCAAATGAAGTGGTGTTTAACCTCTATATGTTGTTGGTGCAGCAGGCACCTAAGTCGAACCTGAGTTTTGATTATAGCAAACGATACAAAGTTAAGCTCATGTCGTTATCTCACAAGCTGAATCAAGTGTGCAGAAGATTGCTATAGCTGGAGCTGAAGGCTAGCGACACCCGGAGGAAGCCACGGTGGTCGGGCGACACTCGAGTGATTTCGGAGGGAGCCGATGGAATCGAGTGGAAGGCCGGAAGCAAAAGCAACACGTAAGTATCGAGGTAAGCTCGTGTGTGTGAGCGTAAGTGAGGTCGTATCCTCTTTACGGGGATGATCTTAAGCGTAGATCCGACCCAAGACATCTCATAGGTGGTCTAGGTCGAGATCGGACGGTCGAAGACCGTCGGAAGTATGTTTTTGTTGAGCTAACTTTGACTTGCAGCAAGCATCAGTCGACTGCCAGCTTGGAGGACTCGACTGCCGTGTATCAGTCGACTGCCGAAGGTCATCAATCGACTGATGCTGCCATCAGTCGACTGATGATGGCCATCAGTCGACTGATGGTCAATGATCAGATTCGAGGAGTCAAGGCTTATCACTCCACCTCAAAGCGGTTTGGTGGAGTACACTAATCGGCTTATCACTAGACTCGAGCCGAGTAGTTGACAACAACCACTCGTGCTCTTTCTATCGAGTTTACTACCGGCATAATCCAAATCGGAGTAGCCGATTAGTTCAAACTCGGTAGATCTAGGATACCAAATACCGACATTAAGTGTACCCTTTAGATATCTAAGGATACGCTTAACTAGGGTTAGGTGAGACTCCTTAGCATAGGTTTGAAACCTGGCGCACATACTTACTGCGAATAGGATGTCAGGTCGACTCGCAGTTAAGTATAGAAGACTTCCTATTGCGCTCCTATAGTACTTTAAGTCAATGGACTTACTTTCTAGGTCTTCTCCTATGTTAACATTTATCGCCATTGGGGTGTTTATTACCTTAGCGTCTTGCATTCCAAATCTTTTAATTAACTCCTTAGTGTATTTTTGTTGATATAGGTATATACCATCCTTAGTTTGTTTAATTTGTAGACTTAAAAAGAAACTTAACTCGCCTACCAAGTTCATTTCGAACTCACTTTCCATGAGCGAAACGAACTCGTTTAGTAAGGCTGAGTTAGAGGTTCCAAAAATTATATCGTCTACGTAAATTTGAGCTATGAATATTTCTTTACCTAAGGTTTTTACAAAGAGAGTTGGGTCAACTAAGCCTTGGTTAAACCCTTTTGACTTAAGATGGATTGAAAGTCTCTCGTACCAAGCTCGAGGAGCTTGTTTAAGTCCATAGAGAGCTTTCTTAAGTTTTAGAACATGGTTGGGTTTATCTAGATTTTCGAATCCGGGGGGTTGGCTAACATAAACTTCTTCTTTAATGTATCCATTTAGGAATGCCGACTTAACATCCATTTGAAACATCTTAAATCCTCGATGTGCGGCATAAGCTAGCAACATTCGAATGGATTGAGTCTAGCTCTTGGGGCATAGGTTTAAATCGTAATCTAAGCCTTCGACTTGGCTAAAACCTTTGGCGACTAACCTAGCCTTGTTTCTAACTACTTCACCTTTATCATCAAGCTTATTTCGAAACACCCACCTTGTTCCAATTATCGTTTTGTCTTTAGGTGGTGGTACTAATTCCCACACCTCGTTCCTAGTAAATTGAGCTAGCTCTTCTTGCATTGCAATAATCCAATCGGGATCAAGAAGAGCTTGTTCAATTGATTTGGGTTCTATCTTTGAAATTAAGGAAATTTGACTAAGGTTCCTATAGGATGCTCTAGTTCGAACTCCTAGATTAGGATCTCCTATCACTTGATCGATAGGGTGGTTAGTTTGAATCCTAGATTGGGTTGGGTTTGTGTCACCTAATGCTTGATCAATGTGGTGACAGTTGAACACACTAGTTTGGTTGGAGTCATCTATCACTTGATCAATAGAGTGACTAGGTTGACCTAGGTTAGGATTAACACTAGACACGATCTCGGATCGAGTTAGGTCTAGTATGAATCGGCTCGCTAATTGGGGTTGTCGGGGGTTTTGTAGGTTCATGTTCTTCATCAAATACTACATTGATAGTCTCCTCGACTCTAAGGGTGTCGTGGTTATATACTCTATAAGCTCTACTTGTAGTCGAGTATCCTAGAAAGATTCCGGTCGTGGTTTTGGATGTAAATTTCCCTAGGTAATCCTTAGTGTTTAGGATATGTACCTTACACCCAAATACCCTAAAGTACTTGATGTTGGGTATTTTATCGTGATAAATCTCGTACGAGGTCTTAAGGTGCCTCTTTACCATAAGGATCCTATTTTGGACATAGCATGTCGTACTCACGGCTTCTGCCCAAAACCTATCGGGTAGATCGTATTCGTTCAACATGGTCCTAGCGGCTTCTTGTAGAGTTCGGTTTTTCCGCTCCACTAGGCCATTTTGTTGAGGGGTCCTAGGGCAGGAGAATTCATGGTGGTATCCGTTTAGGTTACAGAAGTCGGTGAACCTTTGATTTTCAAATTCACCACCATGATCGCTTCTAAGTCTTTTAACCTTAAGGTCTTTTTGATTCTCGATTAATTTGAATAGATTAATTAATTGATCTAGGGTATCATTTTTATGTTTGATGAACCTAACCCAGGTAAACCTGGAGTAGTCATCAATTATGACTAAGCAATATTGACTTCTATTGAGTGACTTGGCTCCATGTGAATCGAATAGATCCATATGCAGGAGCTCAAGTACTCTTGAGGTTCGTTCTTGGTTAGTTAACTTGTGTTGTGTTCTAGGTTGTTTTCCTTGTTGACAAGCATTACAGATTTTATTAACCAAGTTGTTGAGGTTGGGTAAGCCTCTGACTAAGCCACTCTGACTCATCTTGTGGACGAGTCTTGGGTGCGAGTGACCGAGTCGTCGGTGCCACAACCATGATTCCTCTTGCCGTGTCATAAGACACTTAGTTGAGGAGTTGGTTAAATTGATCGTATAAATGTTGTTATTTCTAGTTCCTTTAAGAATTATTTCAGAGGTTTCGTTGGTATTAATTACGCATTCATTTTCTAGAGTTATTATCACACAATTGGCTTACACTAAGTAAGTTATATTCAAAATTCTCTACAAGTAATACATTTTTAATGACAAAATTCGTGTTAAGCTCGATATCACCTGATCCGATGATTTTGAGCTTGCCGTTATTCCCAAAGGCTACCGATCCTTGTCGTTTGAATCGAAGCTTTGCGAATTTGAGTTGATCCCTGGTCATGTGTCGGGAGTAATCGCGTCCAACATCCATTGATCCTACACAAGGTGGTTGGATTGGATGTTAGATTTTTGTTAAGAAAATTGGTTGTAAGTTGTTAACCCTAGGTCATCTCACCGGAGTCTATATGATCAAGCATGTTATACTTATGTGTTTTTTTAGATGACTTCCAATTAAGTTGATTAAGTGGATTTAGGTTCAAGTAATTTTATGTTAGATTTGGATTTAACCCTAGGCTTGTCAAGTTTACCTTTTCAAGATCATGGCTTCCAGGTCGTGGCGAGGCACAGGGGCCTTCTTTTATCGGATCATCGACCACTTCCTTAGACAAAGCCATTTTCAAGAAAATGATGACTTGACTCACCTAAAATTATTTCCTCGTCTAACTAGTTATTTTTGAAAAGAGGCTCCCCGAGGCTCAATCTTTTCGAAGGATTTTAGTTGGTTATTTGAAAAGAGGCTCCCCGAGGCTCAATCTTTTCGAAGGCTTTTAGTTGGTTATTTACGTGTTCTAAGTCAGTTCACGAAAAAAAACAAAAAAAATATAAGCATGCAATTTCTAAGTTAAAACACAAACATGTTTTGTACTGGCTCCCCCTAGACCGTTGAATCGGTTCGGTCTATCCACATAGTGGATTTGGTCCTTGGGAACCCAGTACGAGTTGGATCCTAGAGTTGAAATCAAAGTGGTCTTAGGGACCCATGCTTGGACACATTTTTTATGTCTACTTACGATTGACATATACGACTTATTGGTCGTGTTTGAGCTAAACCCTAGTCCAGCCTTGTTGTACACGGCCCTTTGTGATCCAAGTAGGAGGTCAAGTCCTTTGGATCCCAAAGTAAACCTTTCCAACGTATTCCTAAGATCTTCGACTTGACTTTTCAAGAGTGAGTTCTCAACTTCGAGTTTTTCAACCCGAGTTGAGTCCTTCTCTTGAACTCGACTAGTCGAAGAGGTTAGGGAGACCTCATGTTTGAGGAGTTTAACTTCCTCAACTAGGGTCTCTACCTTGCACTCGGACTTAGCTAACTTCCTAGACCAAAACCTAACCGTATTATATAAAGTATTAAATAAGGTTCGACTCACCTTAAGGGTATCTTTTGAACCGGATGCGTATCCGTGGCTTGACTTGAAGGTAGCTTCGTAGTCCGAGTCATCCTCAGGTTCTGACTCAAGTTTGGTCTCTGTGTCTGACTCAATTGATTTCGCCATGAAGACGTGGTCTTCGTCTTCTTCGGATGATGCTTCTTCCCATGTCGCGTTGAGGGCCTTCTTGTGCTTAGGTGCTTGGTGGTTGAGCTTGGGGCACTCGGACTTTATATGTCCAAACCTGTTACACTCATAACACCTAATATTAGAACTTTTAGGCTTACCTTGGTTGGGTCGAGTTGTGGTTCGCTTTCGTCCCTTGGCTATCCTTCGAGCTAGGTTCATTAGTTCGGCAGTCAATTCCGGGTCAACTTCTTCTTCGGACTCATCTTCCTCCTCGGGTGGTGGTGGCTTGCTTGCGATTTTCTTCTTCTTTGAACCTGCAAACAAGGCTATACCCCTCTCGGGTTCCGAGTTGGACTGCTCATGTAATTCAAAATCCGAAAAGAGTTCATCTAATCTAAGTTTAGAAAGGTCCTTGGAGACCTTGTAGGCATCAACCATGGATGCCCACAAGGTGGTCCTCGGAAAAGAGTTTAGAACATACCTTATAAGGTCGCGGTTTTCGACCTTTTGCCCGATTGCGTGTAGGTTGTTGACTATGTCTTGGACACGGGCGTGGAGTTGCGTCGCGGACTCGTGTTCCTGCATTTTTAGTGTGTACAATTTATTGAACAACAAATCGTGTTTGCAAACCTTAGCTTGATCCGATCCTTCGTGTAACTCGATTAGTTTTGTCCAAAGATCCTTTGCGCTTATGAAGGGGCCGACGCGATTTAGCTCCTCCTTGGACAAGCCGCATTGGAGGATTTGTGTTGCCTTGGCATCGGCTTCGACTTGTCGTTTTGTTGCAACGGTCCATTGATCATAATCCAAGGAGTCACCCACTTCATTAGTTGGAAGTGTGAAACCCGTTTGGATTATGATCCACATCTCGATTTGGGTTTTGAGAAAGCATTCCATCCGACCTTTCCAGTAACGGAAATCATCTCCGTTGTAAAACGGAGGTCGGACGGTGCTAAAACCCCTAGATGGGCCATTAGAACAAAACAAGGAGACTAAAAAGATGACCTAGCAACGAAAAACACATTTAAAGTACCAAGACTTGCGTCTTGGATTAGTAGTGTGGGAAATAAAAAGAAACAAACGAAAAATAGAAAGTTAAGCAACGAAATAAGAAACTAAATAAAAAGTAAGTACTCACAACCTTCAATGTCCCCGAAAGGCTACTAAATGTTAATTTTTGAGGACGAAAACAACTTGTTACGGGAGTAAACCCCCTGTAAGAAGTGTAGATCTCTGCGAGGGCTTCGATTTGGTAGGTAGACCGTGTCGTGGGTCAACTTGTACAAAAAGTTATGCCCGTTTGACCGTCGGCTACTCCAAAAGCGAATGCTTGCAAAACAAAATCAAACGAAGAGTACCAAGACTTCGTCTTGGATTAGTAGTGCGGGAGAAAAATTTAAACGAACGAAAAACAAATCTGTAAAAAAAAATGTTAGATTGGTGGTTTCACCAAATCTAAGCGCCCCCGGCTCTGATATCAATTGTTGGATCGATGCGGTTCGCTAGAGGGGGGGGGTGAATAGCGAAAAACCTTTTCTTTTTCTTTCATTAAAACTCGAGAGATAATTAGTTAATTGCAGCGGAAATGTAAAAATAAAAAAAAACAATCGACACAAGGGTTTTACTTGGTTCGTAGCCGAAGGCTACTACTCCAAGGCCCTAGTGGTCCTTGACCACGTACGGAGGGCAAAAGCACTAAAGGAACTCCTCCTCGTTAGAGGTAGGAGTAATTGATACAAGAAGGAACCACAAAAACTTGAGGTAGAGGGACACTCCCCCTCTCCTCGTATACGATAAAAGCTCCGGAAATGTAAATGACAAGAAAAACTAATACCGACGTACAAGAATAATAAGAGTTAAACCTAGACGTCGGAATGGAAGGACTTCGTTGTCGGAGAGTTGCAGCGTAACGGAGACTTTTTAGAGGCTTAGAATTGTTGTTCAAACCCTAGGTTTGGCCCTCCTTTTATAGCCTTTGAGCCCCTTTTCGAGTGGGTCTTCAACCAATCACAAATGGACACCAAACCGCTTTGAGGTGGAGTGATAAGCCTTGACTCCTCGAATCTGATCATTGACCATCAGTCGACTGATGGCCATCATCAGTCGATCGATGGCATCGATCGATTGATGACCTTCGGCAATGTGATACACAGCGATCGAGTCCTCCAGTGCGGCAATCGGTGATGCTTCTTTGCAAGTCAAAGTTAGCTCAACAAAACATACTTCCCGGTCTTGGCCGTCCGATCTCGACCTAGATCACCTATGAGATGTCTTGGGTCGGATCTATGCTTAAGATCATCCCCGTAAAGAGGATACGACCTCACTTACGCTCACACACACGAGCTTACCTCGATACTTACGTGTTGCTTTTGCTTCCGGCCTTCCACTCGATTCCATCGGCTCCCTCCAAAATCACTCGAGTGTCGCCCGACCACCGCGGCTTCCTCCGGGTGTCGCTAGCCTTCAGCTCCAGCTATAGCAATCTTCTGCACACTTGATTCAGCTCGTGAGATAACGACATGAGCTTAACTTTGTATCGTTTGCTATAATCAAAACTCAGGTTTGACTTAGGTGCCTGCTGCACCAACAATCTCCCCCTTTTTGATTTATGGCAAACCCACATACAAAGTTAAGTAAATAGCAAGCATAAAGAATAATGTGCATTAGAAACAAACGAAGATTAAGTTGGAGTAGTAAGGATTTTCTTCAAGTACTCCCCATTTTCTTCAAGTACTCCCCGTTGAGGAAACCTCCCCCTTGACCGAGGGTGAGTACTTGAAAAAGACTTTTAGTTCTCCAAACACAAAAGGTAATGAGTTAAGTAAATGGCATTACTTAACTCCAAACACAAAAGATAACGAGTTAAGTAAATGGCATTACTTAACTTAGGCCTTTAAAGTTTTCAATTCCGAAGAGTTGAAACCTAAACCTTACTCCCCCTTAACTTAGGCCAGAATCAAAGTTAAAATTTGAAATTGAACCCTAACTAAAGTCCAAGCATGATGATTTTGAAAATAGTATGTGAAAATAATTCATCTAAATGTTCAACTCTAGTTTGACTTGATTGAAATGATATTATCAACAAGTCCTGATTAGAGTTGGTTAATATTAGTTGCATATTTATACTCCGAGGTTCATATTGACGCACTTGATCTACATCTTGGAACCTGGAGTAGGGTCCTAACATCTCACGCCCATCTACGTGGCTAAGTACACAAACACATTAGTCCTATGTGTTGTGAGATGTACTGGCTCCTTAAATCTATAGGTGCATGATATCTAAGGTATGTCCTATGCTAGTTCCATCAAAATGAAAAATAAGAAATAGTAGTAAGAAAATATAGTTTGCAAGTTCTTATTCTATTACGCACATGCCCAATTTTTGTCTTAATAGACTAAATTCGGCTTCGGGTAGGGGTTTAGTAAATAGGTCTGCTAGGTTAGATTTCGATTCGACGTACTCGAGTTGTATGGCTCCGTTGGCCACATGTTCTCGAATGAAATGGTGTTTGACTTCTATATGTTTGGTCCTAGAGTGACATATTGGATTCTTGGTAAGATTAATTGAACTAATGTTATCTACATGAAGTTTAGTATTCGTAAAGTCTAACTTAAAGTCGCGGAGAGTGTGCTTCATCCAAAGAAGTTGAGTGACACACTCACCCATCGCGATGTATTCGGCTTCGGTGGTAGATAAGGCAACACAATGTTGCTTCCTACTGCACCAACTTATGTTTGATCCTAGAGTGGCATATGGGATTCTTTGTTAAGTTGATTGAACTAATATTATCTATGTGAGTTTTAATATTGTTGAAGTATAAGTTAAAGTCTTGGAGAGTGTGCTTCATCCAAAGAAGCTGAGCCACACACTCACCCATTGCAACGTATTCGGCTTCGGTGGTAGATAAGTCAACATAGTGTTGCTTCCTACTGAACCAACTCACTAGACTCGAGCCAAGAAGTTGACAGCAACCACTCTTGCTCTTTCTATCGAGTTTACTACCGGTATAGTCCGAGTCGGAGTAGCCGATTAGTTCAAACTTGGTAGATCTAGGGTACCAAATACCTACGCTTAGTGTGCACTTTAGATATCTAAGAATACGTTTAATTAATGTTAGGTGAGACTCCTTAGCACAGGTTTGAAACCTTGTGCACATACTTACTACGAATAGTATATCAGGTCAACTCGCAGTTAAGTAAAGGAGACTCCCTATTATGCTCCTATAGTATTTTAGGTCAATAGGTTTTTCGTCTACATCTTATCCTATATTAACGTTTGTTGCCATGGATGTATTAATGATTTTAGCATTTTGCATTCCGAATCGGTTAATTAATTCCTTAGCATATTTTTGTTCATGTAAATAGATTTCTTCCTTAGTTTGTTTAATTTGTAATCCTAGAAAGAAATTTAATTCTCCTACTAAGTTCATTTCAAATTCACTTTCCATGAGTGAAATGAACTCGTTTAGTCGGATTGAATTAGTGGTTCCAAATATTATGTCATCTACGTAGATTTGGGCTATAAAAATTTCTTTGCCTATGGATTTTACGAAAAGGGTTGGGTCGACTAAGCCTTGGCTAAACCCTTTAGAGTTAAGGTATACAGAAAGCCTCTCATACCAAGCTCTAGGATCTTGTTTTAGTCCATATAAAGCTTTCTTGAGTCTAAAGACATGGTTGGGTTTGTCTAGGCTTTCGAATCCTGGGGGTTGACTAACGTACACTTCTTCCTTAATAAGTCCATTCAAAAATGCTGACTTGACATCCTTTTGAAATAATTTAAATCCTCGATGTGCAGCGTATGCCAACAATATTCAGATGGATTCTAATCTAACAATGGGGGCATAGGTTTCATCGTAATCTAACCCTTCTACTTGACTAAACTCTTTCGCGACCAATCTCGCTTTGTTTCTAACTACTTCACCTTTGTCATCAAGTTTGTTTTAGAAGACCCACCTTGTTCCAATAATTGATTTATCTTTAGGTGGTGGTACTAATTCCCAAACTTTGTTCCTAGTAAATTGAGCTAGCTCCTCTTGCAATGCAATAATCCAATCGGGATCAAGAAGAGCTTGTTCAATTGACTTGGGTTTGATTTTTGAAATCAAGGAAATTTGGCTAAGGTTTCGATATAACGTTCTAGTTCGAACCCCTAGGTTAGGATCACCTATCACTTGGTCGATAGGATGACTTGATTGAATTCTAGACTGACTTGGGTTAGGATCAATACTAGACTCGATTTCATGGTCAGAGTCGAGTCTGGTATGAGTCGGTTCGTCAGTAGGATCTACTAAGGGTTTTGTAGGTTCATGTCCTTCGTCGAATACTACATTAATGGTTTCCTCAATTTTAAGGGTGTCATTGTTATATACCCTATAGGCTCTACTTGTAGTTGAGTATCCTAGGAGGATTCCGATGGAGGTTTTGGATGTGAACTTTCCTCGGTAGTCCTTAGTGCTTAGGATATGTACCTTACATCCAAATACCCTAAAGTAAGTTAGGTACTTTATCATGGTAGGTTTCATATGAGCTCTTAAGGTGCCTCTTAATCATTAGAATTCTATTTTGGACATAACACGTCGTACTAACGACTTCTTCCCAAAACCTATCGGGGAGGGTGTATTCATTCAACATGGTCCTAGAGGCTTCTTGTAGGGTTCTATTTTTCTGCTTGACTAGGCCATTTTGTTGTGGGGTTCTAAGACATGAGAATTCATGGTGGTATCCATTTAGGTTACAAAAATTTGTGAACCTGTAGTTTTTGAATTCACCACCATGATCACTTCTAAGTCTTTTAATTTTAAGGTTCTTTTGGTTTTCAATTAACTTACACAAATTGACGAGTTGGTCTAAGGTGTCACTTTTGTGTTTAAGGAATCTAACTAAGGTAAACCTAGAATAGTCGTCAATTATGACTAAGCAAAATTGACTCCCATTAAGTGACTTGGCTCCATGTGAATCGAATAGATCCAAATGTAGGAGCTCAAGCACACTTTTGGTTCGTTCTTGATTAGTTAGTTGATGTTGTGCCCTAGGTTGTTTACCTTGTTGACAAGCATTAAAAATTTTATTGTCTAAGTTGTTAAGGTTAGGCAAACCTCTGACTAAGCCACTCTGACTCATCTTGTGAACGAGTCTTGGGTGCGAGTGACCAATTCGTCGGTGCCACAACCAAGATTCCTCTTGTTGTGTCATAAGACACTTGGTTGAGGAGTTGGGTAAATTAGTTGTATAGATGTTTCTATTCATAGTTCCTTTAAGTATTGTTTTAGAGGTTGCATTAGTTTTAATTAAGCATTCATTTTCTAGGAATATGACCTAATAGTTATTATCACACAATTGACTTACACTAAGTAAATTGTATTCAAAATCTTTGACTAATAAAACATTTTGAATTGTAAAATTAGAATTTAGCTCAATATCACCTGATCCAATGATTTTGAGCTTGTCGTTGTTTCTGAAAACTACCGATCTTTGTCGTTTGAATCTAAGCTTTGAAAACTTCAGTTGGTCTCCGGTCATGTGTCGGGAGCACCCACTTTCCAACATCCATTGATCTTACACATATAGTAGTTGGATCGGATATTGAAATTTAAAGGTTGGTTGAAGATTATTAGTCCTAGATCATCTCACCCATTTCTACATTATCAAACATGTTATCCTTATGTGTTCCTGTGAGATGACTTCAATTTTACTTGATTAACTTTAATGAATTGAAACTAGTCAACCTTGGGTCAGATTCGGATTTAACCCTAAGCTCATCAAGTTACCTTTTCAAGAAATTGGCTTCTAGGTCGTGGCGAGGCACAGAGGCCTTCTTTGATCGGAACAATGACCACTTCCTTAGACAAAGCCAAGTTCGAGAAAATAATAACTTGATTCACTTAAAATTATTTCCCGGTCTAACTAGTTAAGGATACGGTGAGGTAGCTTCAGCTAGTTCCACTTAGTCGAGTGCACCGAGCTAGATATGCCTTATCTAACTTGGACACACAGGATTTCGCTTCCTTAACATGCTATCATCTCACCACGTCATAGTACTATGTTGTCAAGAATTGACTAGTTATAGGTCCTATCTAACCATTCTAAAAATAAAAATACCTAAGCATGCAAAATCTAATTAATAGCACAAATAAAGTCTTGGAGATGATAGTACATAAGAAATGATTAATTAACCTTGACAATAGTATCTGGACGCGGTGAGATGATAGTACGTTAGGGAAATGAAGTCAAGTGCATTTCAGGTTGGATAAGGAGTATCTAACTTAGTGCACTTAACTAAGTGGAACTACTGAAGCTACCCCACCATATCCTAAACTAATTAGACCAAGATTTGACCCTAAGTAAATTAAATGTGTAATTTCTTAAGTTGGCTTTGTTTAAGGAAGTGGTCATTGTTCTGATCAAAGAAGGCCCCTATGCCTTGCCACGACCTGGAATCCCTCTTTTGAAATGATCACTTAACTATCTAAAGGTTAAATCCAAATCTAACCCAAGGTTAATTAATTCCAAATGCATTAAAATTAACTAAGTAAAATTGAAAAATTGTCTCACTAACTCATAAGGTTAACATGTACTATTTGTATTGAGACATTTGGAATAGGTGAGATATTAAGGACAATCAAATTGATTTTTTTAATATATATATATATATATATATTCTTAAAATTATATTTTTGATTGATGTGATTGTTGTAGTTATATGTAATTTTTTTAAAAGCCTATATTATCTTAAAAGGTTGATTCATTGACTAGATCCTTAGGTTAATTTAAGATACCGAGACCCTCTTGACATTTAGGAAAATCTTCCTTGTAGTTAACAAGGATGTCCTAAGAGTATGTCAAGTTAAGGGAGAGGTTGTGATTGATCGAGACCCTCTAGACATTTAGGTAAGCCTTTCTTGTGGTTAAAAAGGATGACAGGTTAAGGGGAGGTTCAAATTGAAAAATCAGTACTTATCAGGTTTTAAAAATATTTTAAAAATCATGATTTGAGAAATGGTATATATGTTTAAATCTATTTATCTTTTTATTTAACAATTCATTGAAAATATTTCTTGTTAAATTCTTAAATTATTTATTTTCAAATATTTAAATTATTCATTCATACTATAACTATTAAAAGTATTTTGAAAACTTTGTTACATGTTAAGTATATATTCTCTTCAAAAGGTAAAACTTTACTATTGTTGGTGCAGGACTTGGAGAATCTAAAATTATTTTTTTTTAATAATATGCCAAAGGGGGAGAGAAGACTTAAGTTAGACAAACTTAATATCTCTAGCTACTTCTAGTTTGGTATAAGACCTATTAGATATTTTAGTACATTGGATTGTTAGACAAGTTTAATAGCTCTAGTTACGTCTAGTTTGACATAAGACCTATTAGACTTTATTTTTGATATATGTCAAAGGGTGAGAGGGTAAAGTTAAGAAAATTAAAGGGGAGTTTTGAAAAATAATATTTAAATGCTTTTATACTTTTATTTCCTTAACTTTGAATTGGTTTGTCATAAATCAAAAATGAGGAGATTGTTGATGCAGGGGCACCAGATAATCGAACCTAGATTTTTATAATGGCAAATATTCAAAGTTAAGTTATTTAGTTATCTCATATGCTATGTTGAGTGTGCAGGAAATGTGTTAGACTTTGCTAAGTTCAAAGACACCAGGAGAATCTCGATGGGATGAGAAACCTCGGTGGTCGATGGACCAGGTCAAAGACGCTAGAAGAATCTCGATGAGTTGAGAAACCTTGGTGGTTAGTTGACCATGTCAAAAGACGCCAGGTGAATCTTGGGAAGTTGGGAAACCTCAGTGGTTGAGTGATCGGAAGTTAAGCGACAGGTCAGAAGGACTAAAGGTAAGCAAGGTAAGAACCTTGTGTGGAGAGGATAGGTCGTGTCCTCAGTACGAGGACAACCGTAAGCGTCGATTTGACCAAGGCTTTTGGAGGAATGCCAAAGTCAAGATCGAACAGTCAAAGACTGTCTCGATCACTATTATCATATCTTATTCTATCCTTGTGATTCAAGTGATTGAATTAGAAACTCAAGTACAACAGTCGACTGGGGCTAGTCAACTAGTGTGCACGTGAAGAGTCAAATTGCCACCTCAAAGATAAGGATTTTGGATAAGTTCTATCTATATCTTAATCCAGATCTAGACATGGTCGAAAAGGGCTATTTCAAGGCTGAGGGAGGTCTATAAAAAGAGGGGTGAACACAAACCCAAACACAAGAAATTTTCTCAAGTGATCTTATTCTCCGGCTGTGCTTCTTCGTGCCATAATGCTACTCCGACCATGCTCTTTTGTTAATCTATTATTGGTAATTTAATTTATTTGTTGTGTACTTAATTTCCAAAAGGAGCAGTAAGATTTTTACCACTTCTTTACCTTTTTGTAAGCATTGTGTCTCTTACCTCCAACGAGGAAGAGATCAACTAGTGAATTGCTTCTTGTAAGCGATCAAGGATCGTGGGCGTTAGACTAGTAGCCGTCTAGCTGTGAACCAAGTAAAAAATTCTTGTGCCTTTGGTTTTGTCTTTTGCTTATTCTGCTGCGATATAGTTTGTGTTTTAATTGTTTTATGAAAGAAAGAAAATTTTAAATATGCTATTCACCCTCCCCCCTCTAGTATCTTTCTCAATCCTACAACTTCTTCTCGGAAAACACTTTGGAGGTGGATAAACCTCTTACAACAAGATTACAACAGTAATACACAAAATACAACCAAATATAATAAGTATACTAAGCAATAAGCAAATAGAAGTAAAGAAAACTTTACACAAAGAGCTTTTGATTGCTTGCTAGTTGGTTTCTTTGGATTGCTCTTGAAGCTCTGGAATGCTACAACACTTCCCCTTCATAATCTCCCCAAAAATCTTTGCCAAAATCTTCCATGAGCTACTCCATTTATAACCTGCATCGAGTTGATTTCATGCCTAGCAGTCAACTACCCAAAGGCACCAGTCAATTGCTCACATATCCGTTGTCTCACAATGACTCCATCCACATTGGAATTAGTCCAACGGATACACCAACAGTCTGACTGCCCTTACCAGCAGTCGACTGTTGCCCAGTAGTCAACTAGCTAGTTGACTTCGCAAGAATCTATGGATTGCTATAGTGCCATCAGTCAACTTCCCATCCATGGAAGTCGACTGCTCAAGGCCAGTCGACTGTCCATACATGGCACTCGACTGCCACAGCACTAGCCGAGAAGTCAAGCCTCAGTCAACTTCTTAACCAGTCGACTAATCATAATCCCAATCAACTGGTCTGAGGCAACTAGGCTCCCGAGTGTCAAACACTCAGCCAATCGACTGTTAAACCTTAAACATGAGGTTTTACCAAAGTATGATGCCTTCATACTTGATCATCACCCATAGCCTAAACCTAAGCCTTCTAGCCACCTCCATCAACCTTACAACTCTCGGATCCCTTGAGTCTGCTACTCTTCATCTTTCGTGTTAGTCTTTAGGTGCTTCCATCGACTATGTCATGCTAACCCAGTCCTTTGCCAAGGTTCATTTGGACTTATGTTGTCAAGATTACATGGTTGGACTTTACTCTGCCAAAATCTCACCCTTGGACTTTCCCATTGCCAAGTCTCAATATTTGGACTTTCTTACCAATATCCATTTGGACTTACGCTGCCAAGACTACATGTTTGGACTTTACGCTATCAAATCACACTCTTGGACTTTCCCTTTTCCAAGAACCCATGACATGGACTTTCAATTGTCAAGCACCCATGACTTGGACTTTTCAATTGCCAAAACCATGATTGGACTTCCCTTGCCAACTCCATGTTGGACTTTCAATTGCCAAAGTTCACTTGGACTTTACGCTGCCAAGACTACACACTTGGACTTATGCTGCCAAAACTTTACCTTTGGAATTTCCTTACCAAATATCAAAACTTGGACTTCTGAGTTTGATTGCTCCAACAATCTCCCCCATATGACTTTGGATATCCCAATCATCCACTAGTCATATGGTCAATATATGGTCAAATCATATTTTCAAACAATGGTCAAACTCATTGTCAACCCATTGTCAAACATCAAAATACTACTCGAGTCCCACTCAAGTTTGGTCAACATTGACCCGGGGCCTATTGCACCAATTGTTTTTCAATTCCTTGTGCAATAAGTGACTATAATTTCAATAAGGCTTTCTACGATTTAGGAGCTAGCGTAAATCTCATCCTCTTTCAATATGTAAAAAGTTAGACTTAAATGAAATAAAACTAACAACCATGACATTACAATTAACCAACCATTCAGTCAAATATCCTCAACATATCCAAGAAAACATACCCATCAAAGTAGGAAATTTAATAATTCTAGCAAACTTTGTAGTACTAGACATAAATGAAGATCCTTGTATCCCCATCATATTAGGAAGACCCTTCCTGACCATGGTAGGAACTATAATTGATGTGAAGAACCATAAGCTTTCACTAGCCATTGGTGATGCAAAATTTGAGTTTGATTTATACAAAATAGTTAAATAACCATTTGTTCAAGATATATGTTGTAGGGTTGATTGTATACAACAAGCAATCGAACAGGAAGTTGGTTTTCAAGATGTTGCCTTTACCAACTTATTACCAAACCCTCTCTACTCTAATATAACCTAGAAAGCAGCCTGGATCATCTCACAAGGATGGTAGCAGGGTAAGTCGGCTCTAGTCTGTATTTTCCTTAATAGGTCGGGGGTTTGGATTTGAAAGTTAAGCAACTACATAGGTCAACATGAATTATGGAAATAAACTATAACAATGAAAGAAAATTCTGCAACAAACTCTACTAGCTAACCAACTATTAATAAAATGCACATAAAGTAAAGGGTACCCTAAGAAACAATTCATCAAACACAATAATTGCAATATAACTAAACAACCACACAACTAAAATTTCATCCAAACTCAAATGCAAAGGAATTGACAACTATAAACTGAATGTAACGAACAAAAAAAATGAAATAAATGATCATGCCACTAAGATATGCCCGTATAATGGATAGATGTTCAACGAAGCTCGATTGAGTCTCCGAAGCAAAATGATGGGTGTAGATCGTGCAAACTCCCAAATCTAGAAGCTTGGTGCCGGCTCCTTGCTCTCTCAGATCCGGTGGAGCTTGGATGATGTCGTCGAGGTAGAATTCCTTCGCGAATCCACAGGAGGAGATGATAGTCATCTGGAATGTGAAGAATGTCATTGGATTCTTCCGATGGAGCGATTCTTCATCGAATCCAATGAAGAAATGGAGCTGGAGGAGTGTGGAGGAGTGTTCTAGGGCTCAAGAGTGGATATGATATCCTCAATTCTGTTCAAATTGCTATTTATAGTCCTTCCAAGCCAAGAATATGCTCGTGAAATAGTCGTGGTGTCCACCACGACCTACCCATGGTGGCCATAAGTCATCGCACAGAAGGGTTATGGTCGTGGGTCCTTCCACGGTTATCCCATGGTCAATTCCACGGTTGTAGAACCGACCACGGGTTGGCCATGGACCCATCTGTGGAGTAGGTTGCTTCATTCACTTTAATCCTACAGACTAGTACACGGTCTGGCCATGTTAGGGACCACGATCTGACCGTAACAGGTTTTGTGCTCACTCCCAAATAGCCTCAAATCACTTCTCCAATGTCCTACAAACAAATTGTGAATAAAATTAGTCCTAGAATCAGTATTTTAAGAGATATTCATGATAAAATAACAAATTGATCCACTACTCATAAAACATGATAAAACATGCAATTTACCCATATGAGTAGATTAAAACATAGAGAAGTAGCACACAAAGAAACATAAAAATATGATTTATCAACTCCCCTACACTTACTCTTGCACGGGCAAGTCACAAAAATAAACAGATAATCAAATTTAATTCCCTCAAGCAATTTCTCCCAATATAAAAAAGATCGAAAAAGGTAGTTACTTGGGATTGTCAATCCACACAAATCATGACATTCATGCACTTAGTTCTTGCACTAGTTAACAAGTATGGTGGCTTCAATAAATCATGAATAGACCAAGAATGATATATCTTACCGGATAAAAATAGTGGCTCTCATTCTCATAAACTTTGCAAAAGGTAGGGCTCACTCAAGGCTACTCAAGATGTTACACTACTATATGCTTGCTTTTTTTCTACTCTCCATCACTTCAACCACAAGGATGTACGACTCTAAAGGACTTTCAGAAATTGCAATGAACAGGCACAAGATACAAAAAATGTGACGTAGGCGGATAGCGAAATGGACACTAATTGTGCGTAGTTAGAAAAGAGGGAGAGCGAAAGAGTCATAGGAGGAGGAGTTTCACTAACAAAAAGGGGCACCTCTTAGGTTAAACAAAAAAAAATATTATTAATCAAAATTGAATTCCTTACAAGAGCCTAAACCTATGTTTAAATAGGCTTAGAGAAAGAGAAAATTTCTTAAAAAAATAAAAAATAAAATAAAATAACTTTAACAAAAATTTCTTAACAAGCAAGAAAGCAAAAAATTAAAGAAATAAACAAACTTTAATAGAAAAAGTCAAAACCCTATCTAGTTCGAATAATAAAAAAATAAATAAACTTTAATAGAAAAAGACAAACCCTATTTTAGTGCATCTAGATCGAATAATAAAAAAATAAATAAACTTTAATAGAAAAAGTCAAAACCCTACTTTAGTTTATCTAGATCGTGTTTATTGTTAGATGCCCTTGCATTAGGCACTCCGAGTTGAGAAGAACTCCACCTCGAGTTCAAAGTGGACTTTTCTCCTTCTTTTGTATAAGGGCTTAAATATTTAACGTTGAACACATCCGATGTCTTTATGTGGCTAGGGAGGCATAACCGGTAAGCATTTTCATTGATTTTTTGTAGGATTTCACAAGGACCCACCTTTCGCTCTTTTAGCTTGTTGTATTCTCCAATAGGGAAGTGATCACCGGTTAATACAACTCAAACCAAAACTCCAACATCGAAAAGTACCTGACGACGATGATGATCCACTTGCTCCTTGTATTTAGCGTTACTTTTATTGAGGGCTTGCTTTACTTGTTCTTGGATATTTTGAAGGTGCTTAGTCATCTCTTTTGCTTTATGGTTATGTTGTTTGATGTGAGGGATGGGAGCTAAGTCTAATATGCTAGATAGATTCTGCCCATAAACTATCTCAAAAGGGGTAAATCCAGTAGTTCTGTTCTTTGATCGGTTATAGGCAAACTCTGCTTGAGGTAGCGTCATATTCCACTGTTTTGTCTTAGATCCCACTACGACCTCTGTCTATCCATCTGCCTGTTGGTGATAGGTGCTATTGAAATTAATCTTAGTCCCCATTTTACTCCATAAGGACTTCCAAAATTGACTGATGAACTTGATGTCTCGATCTGAGGTAATAGAATGGGGAATGTCGTGTAGTCGAACCACATCTCTAAAATATAGGTGAGCAATTCGTGTTACATCCATAGTTTTGCTGCAAGCAAAAAAATGTGCCATCTTGGAGAACCTGTCAACCACTACCAAAATAGAACCTGACGCCGTCTGAGTGTGGGAAGTCCAAGTATAAAATGCATGTTGATGTCCATCCATGAAGCTTTGAGAATAGGTAGGGGAGTATATATGTTGGAGGATCGAGGCCTGGCTAGAAGGGGGATTGAATAGCCTAGATGTACAATGGACTTCGTTCATCTAAGATAATCGTTAGTGCAGCGGAATATGCTAATTAAGACAATTAAAACAAAACATAAAGTAAAGAAGATGCAAACTCAAACACGCCGATGTAACGTGGTTCATGGCCCTTGCCGCTAGTCCACGGATGATTCGTTCGGCGAATAACTCCCTCAAATCTAATCACTAGTCTCTCCTTTAGCCTAAGCAAGGTAGAGGTAAACCTTCTTACAAAAACTCACTCCCTCTTATAATAGAATAGAGATAAGTACAAGAAGAGAAGTGGAAAACCGTTCACAACACTTAGGAGTATGATTGGGAGTTAATCATTAACCTTCCAAAGCCACCCAAGCCCTCTTTTTATAGAGAAGAGGGCTTTCTTCCCGTTGGGTATGCAGTAGTCGACTGTTGCATGTCACCAGTCGACTGTCGCCGTTCCAACAGCCTCTGACCACGTCAGATCATGACCATTGTAGTCCAACGGTAGGCTTGGCAGTCGAATGATGTGTCCATCAATCGACTGCGTAGCCGACTGATCAGTCAGTTACAAGAGGTTCTATGCCCGTGACCACCTTCAGCAGTCGATTGTCATTATTCGCGATCGATGGTGCAGAGCCGATCGTATCGTCCCTTGGCGCCGATCGATGGTGCGGCGATCGACTGTCGCCTTAGCGGTCGACTCATCGGGTCGAAAACCCACCAGTCGAACACTAATCAAGTGCCATCAACTCAGAGCAGTCGACTGCTATATATAGCAATCGACTGATGTCGGGTAAAACCTCAAACAAATACTTGTTTGAGCATCCGACGGTCGGGTAAACTTCAAACCACCTATTTGAGCATCCAACACTTCCATTCGTCAGGTAGAAATCTCAAACTCATGTTTGAGCATCCGACTTATCCAAACGTCAGGTTAAACCTCAAACACAAGTTTGAGCATCCGACACTTGACTTAGCCATTCGGCCAAGTTCACCTATGAGCTACCCCATCCCGGGTTACAATCGCTCACTCTCATCTCCCATGAAGCCCTTACCTCGAAGCTCTCTTAGTCCGACCACGTCCCTCGGATGCACCAAGCGCACGACTTTCACAATGTCATCCTTCACGTCTTGTCCTGAAGTCTGCTTCCTTTAGCTTCACTCCAATGCTCCTCGTCCGACGGTCCCTCAGATGCACCAAGCGCATGGCTTCCGCAATGCCATCCTTCACCAACTCAAGGACCCAAGCCATGAGATGGTGAACTCGCCAAAGCTTCATCAAGTCAATCCATGTGTGATTCACTTAAGTCCTGCACAACTTAAACACACACATCAAATCCATAGCAACCTAACTTAAACCCTTTGCCACACACATCAAAACTACATCATAGATGGGTTGATTGCCCTAACAATCTCCCCCTTTTTGATATGTGGCAACATGTTTAAGTTAGGTAAAACAACATAAAAACACATAAGGAAGATAAGCATGTAAATCAAACACCCCCTCTTAATACATACAACTCCCTCTTAACACATGCTAATTCTCCTCCTAGCACGATTAACTTAAACTCAACATTTCTCCCCCTTTGACACCATCAAAAATATCTAACATATGTTATACAATATGACATCAAAGTCTAAAGTAAGAAAAATACCAAAAATTGCCTAAAAAAAACTAGAAATCAGGCTACTATTAACATTGTTGGACTACCAATGATCATTGCTTTGATTTTGACCTTTTTTGATTTCCGAACCCAAGTTCAGAAATGCACTAAAAATTTCAAAAAATTTGAAAAATCATGAAATTTTGGGAACACATTTCTTATGAGTCTCTCTATCAAGGAAAAATTAATTTTCATGAAAATACATTCAATTTTCAAAAATTAAGCAAAAACTCATAAATTTGAAAAAGACTCAATTTTGTATCAACTTGAAAGCTAGTTTTGCCTTAGAAACTTTTCAAAGCATGAACTCTTAGTTTTCAAAACATGAAATGGTTTTAAACCATTTAAAATATCCAACCATGATCTTTGGACAATATTTCCATGAATTAAACATAAGCTTTTCCCATGGTTGGTCTATGATTACTCTATCATGATACTTATAATGACTCATCTAAATATCATAAGCATTAGTGAATCACTTGTATCATCCTAACATCTCACCCATTGCTATGTTTTCAATCAAGTTAGCCTTATGGTGAGTGTGAGATGTACCTAAGGTATTATACTTAACCATCAATTTCATGCAATTCTATCAAGGTTAAGTATCATCCAAAACAACCAACATGATCATAACCCAAACATTATCATAATTGCATATCATGATCATAAATATTATCACCCAATATCATAAATCAAAATCCATCACCCTCATTATCATAAGTCAACCAAATAATCATGATATAAAATAAGTCCAACTATGGTTGACTATCCTAGATTTCTTTAACCCTTGAGAATTAACTTGGGAACCCAATATAAATTCTTTCCAATGGGGTTCACCAAGTACTCCTTTGGGATCCATTTCCTAGCTACCATTGTTGTCTTTGATTGTCCTCTAGCAATTAGGCAATGGTAAGCCTTCTCATTCTTAGATCCCTTATAAGCTAGGCCCTTCTTGTTAAAACTAGCTCTGTGGCTCCCAATGATCATATTCAATGTGTTAGAACCAATTGTGAATTTCTCTAGGGCCTCGGTGAGAAAATCTACCTTTTCCATTAGTATCTTATTCTCTTCTAAGCATGTATCATTAAAACTAGGAGAAGAAATATTTTCATGTGAGCATGCATTTTTCAAGTTTTTCTTCTAAGATCTTAATTTCATTTAGCATGCATTTATTTTTCTTCTTAGCCCTAAATAAGTCCTTAGTCAAGCTAGTAATCATGGAAATAATATCTTGAGTGGGTAGGCTTTTTATCTCACTTACCCAATCTCCTTCTTGCGATTCCGATGAGGATGCTCCCCCTACACTTGAGCTCTCCTCCTCACTTGTGCTTCCTTCTTGCTCGGATGAGGTGGAGTCCAAGTCATCTATCCTCATGAGTGCGAGGCTTGTGAATCCTTCTTCCTTCGATGATGATGGATCGTCCCATGTGGCCTTCAAGTTTTGCATTTTGCCCTTTCCTTTATCTTTTGATTTCTTCTCTTCCTTCTTCTTCCTTTCCTTCTTCTTCCTTTCCTTCTTCTTCCTTTCATCCTTGCTCTTGTTCAAGAGAGGGCATTCATCTCTCATGTGTCTCTCTCCTTGGAAATTGTAGCATATAATCTTCCTCCTCCTATCATGCGACTTGTTAAACTTAAAATTTTTTAATGCACGTCTCACCTTTCTTACCATGTAGGCCTCTTCATTGCTATTCATTGATGAGGAAGATTCTTCATCCGATGAGGAGGGTGGAGTCTCTTTCTTCTTTCCTTTGTTGGCCATAAGTGCTACTCCCCTTGACTTTGTGCTTGGTTCTTCAATTATACCTTCAATTATAGTTTCATGTAATTCCATGGTGGAGAAAAATTCTTCTAGAATACTTACCTCTAGATTCTTTGAAATGTAGAAGGAGTCCACCATGGAGCTCCATTTGGATGACCAAGGGAAGGTATCTATGACTTTCATTATCATGTCCCAGTTGGAGAGCTTCTCACCTACACTTGATAAATCATTTATTATCTCTTTAAATCTAGAGTGTAGTGATAATACATTTTCCCCCTTATCTAATTTGATATTGCTTAATTGAGAGCGGATGAGTCCCTTCTTGCTAGCTTGGCTTCGGATGTGCCTTCATGAAGCTCCACTAGCTTCTCCCACATCTCCATTGTTGGGATGTATACTGAAAAGTCTATCTTTTGTATGAACATCTTTATTTTTGAAATAACAATCACATGATCATTGTTTGCATATTTATGGTTATGCATATTGTCTAATACATTACATTGTAGATAACATGGTGTGTGGTGTCACACGGGAGATCATGTTATCGGCTCCTTGTAAAGTATAAGTAAAGGCTCACAACCGAGATGACTTTGGACAAACCATTGGTATGGTTGTAGTGTGATTTAGTATTGGTTTGTCTTGACCATAGAATCACACTAGTATACTTTGTGTGTATTGAGCAGGACAGACTTAGAGGTGATTCAATTTATTATTGACTACATAATCGAATCGGACCTCAGATATTATATTGTACATACTCTTAATCCCGATATAATAACGGGCACATATACTTAGTATTCATTTCTTTGATTTACCAATGGACGAGATTTATAGATTAAATCGATAGGCTCGGTAAGTTGGGAAATGATATTATTTATATGATGTGCCATTGATTATAGGAGGAAATCATGTCCTATATATTGGGATGATGATGTCCCCTTGAGGAGCTCATAAGGTTCATCATGTAAACCCTACAGGTGGACTTGGTCCGGCATGATGATAAGGTTGAGTGGTACTACTCATGGAGTTAGATTAATTAATGGTCAGTAAATTAATTAATCGACGGACATTCGAGATTTTAAACACGGGGAGAAAAATGTACATATAATATATGGAGCCCATATTAACTTATGGGGGTTGGTGAGGTAGATCAATGATAATCCTTTAGTAGATTGGATTATCATTAATGGATCGGACTTTATGTTGGCTTGATCCATTGGGTGGCCAAGATCCAACTCCTCCTCATGGTCCCTATTGTAGCCTATTAATACCTCATGAAGCCTAGATCCAATGGATGAAAACAAAACTCTAGATCCAAAGGTAGAGATTAAATCTCTAGATCTGACGATTGAGATTAAATCTCTAGATTCGACGGTTGAGATTAAATCCCTAGAACCAATGGTGGAGATTAAAACAAGGCTTATCCCTAACCCTATAAATAAGCCTTAAGGGGGTGGCCGACAACTTGATGGCTTAGGAGATTAGGGTTTGCTTCCCTTGAGCGACAAGGAATCCTAGTTAGGTTATGATTGTGTTTGGGCGGCTAGGGTTTGGGTGTTGGAGTGGGCGGCAACAATTGGAGAAGTTCTTCTTCTTCTTCCTTGGTGGCCGGCGCCCATCTCCTCCTTTCCTCCCTTGGCCGACGCCCAAACCTAGTCCTTCTCCTCTTCTTGGTCGGTGGAAACAAGGCTTAGGGTCTTCCCTTGGAGCTCTTGGATGGCAACTATCTCCATCATCTTCTCCTTGTTGGCCGGCGGCAAGCACCTAGGTTGGTGTTTGTTAGTTGGATAAAGGAAGGAGAAGGGTTTTGTTTCTTAGTCTTCCTCTTTTTTGGAGCGAGCAAGGAAGAAAGATTGGTGATCTAGGAGCTTCGACTTTTGGTAGATTGTCGCCCACACGACGTCCAAAAGGAGGAAGGACATACGATAGAAGATCGAGAGGTATAATACTTGTCTATTTTCTTATGTAACATGTTTATAATTGTTTTCAATTATATATGCATGATATATTCTATTTTGTGGCTAATATAACTTGGACCCCCAACATAAACACAAAAACCGTTGATCCGTACATCGTCTATTCTGCGTCTATTCGTAGAATAGAGGTTGGTTGCTTGAACAACAAGTTTGTTCAAGTGACTACTCTAATCAAATAGCACGACGATGAAACGGTTTCTTGGGTAATCCCTTTCATCTAGGATTAAATTTTTTTTATCCAAGGACGTAGAAGGGATCGCCATGAACAAGCGACCGAGTTGAAGAGGGAAGCAAAGTTTCCTACCTTCAAGTGGTATCAGAGCTTCGGTTCTGGGCAAAACCCTTCATCCATGGTGCTAGAGCACTCTCCAATCCGGTTGATTTCTTGTTGAGGGAGCACGTTGAATAGATGGTTCTTTGCTTTTGAATTTGCAAGGTATTCCTCCCTTTGCTTCTTAGTCCATCTTGACTTCTCTAATGGCTCCCCTTCTTCATCCCTAGGCAACTCGAAATCGTTTTCCATAATAAACATGATATCGAAATTGGTCTCAAAGAATACCTCCATTCGCTTTTTCCACCAAGCGAAGTCCCCTTCAAATTTAGGTGGATGGATATTAGAGCTGGCCATTTCATTGATTGTTGCGGTGGTGAGTCCGACGACAATCTCCTCGCTCTAATACCACTTGTTGGAGGATCGAGGCCCGGCTAGAAGGGGGGGTTGAATAGCCTAGATGAACAATGGACTTCGTTCGTCTAAGATAATCGTTAGCGCAGCGGAATATGCTAATTAAGACAATTAAAACAAAACACAAAGTAAAGAAGATGCAAATTCAAACACGTCGATGTAACATGGTTCACGACCCTTGCCGCTAGTCCACGGATGATTCGTTCGGCGAATCACTCCCTCAAATCCAATCACTAGTCTCTCCTTTAGCCCAAGCAAGGTGGAGGTAAACCTTCTTACAAGAACTCACTCCCTCTTACAATAGAATAGAGGTAAGCACAAGAAGAGGAGTGGAAAACTGTTCACAGCACTTAGGAGTATGATTGGGAGTTAAGCATTAACCTCCCAAAGACACCCAAGCCCTCTGTTTATAGAGAAGAGGGCTTTCTTCCTGTTGGGCATGCAACAGTCGACTGCTACATGTCACCAGTCGACTATCACCGTTCCAACGACCTCAAACCACATCTGATCACGATCGTTATAGTCCAATGGTAAGCTTTACAGTCGACTGATGCCTGCGTAGTCGACTGATTAGTCGGCTACGGGAGGTTCTGTGCCCGCGACCACCTTCAGTAGTCGACTGTCATTCCTTGGCAGTCGACTAATGGTGCAGCAGTCGATTGTTATCCCTTGGCAGTGGACTTCTGGGCCAGAAACCCAGCAGTCGAATACCAGTCGAGTGCCATAGACTCAGAGCAGTCGACTGATGTCGGGTAAAACCTCAAACAAATACTTGTTTGAGCATCCGACGGTCGGGTAAACCTCAAACCACCTGTTTGAGCATCTGACACTTCCATTCATCAGGTAGAAACCTCAAACTCATGTTTGAGCATCCGACTTATCCAAACGTCGGGTAAAACTTCAAACACAAGTTTAAGTTTCGAACACATGACTTAGCTATTCGTCTAAGTTCACCTATGAGCTACCCCGTCCCGGGTTACAATCGCTCACTCTCATCTCCCATGAAGTCTCTCGCCTCGAAGCTCTCTTTGTCCGGCCACGTCCCTCGGATGCACCAAGCGCATGACTTCCGCAATGCCATCCTTCACGTCTTGCCCTGAAGTCTGCTTCCTTTGGCTTCACTCCAATGCTTCTCGTCCGACGGTCCCTCAGATGCACCAAGCGTACGACTTCCGCAATGTCATCCTTCACCGACTCAAGGACCCAAGCCATGAGATGATGAACTCACCAATGCTTCATCAAGTCAATCCATGTGTGATTCACTTAAGTCCTGGAAAACTTAAACACACACATCAAATCCATGGCAACCTAACTTAAACCCTTTTCCACACACATCAAAACCACATCATACATGGGTTGATTGCCCTAACAATATAAACCAGTGTGAGTGGGAGTTCTCTTAGCTCGTTGACATATATAACATCGTGCCACAAAATGTGTTACATCACTTCTCAATTTTGGCCAATAAAAATCCGATGATGTGAGGGCTAATGTCTTATCACGATTGAAATGCCCCTCGTTATGTAATTCTTCCAAAATTTAGTGTCTTAGTGAACAATCTGGAATGCATAGTTGTAGTCCTCGAAATAGGAAGCCATCGAGTATTATGTAATCATGACAAAGTCCTTCCATTACTTCTTGAAAGATTTTATTAAAAGATGGGTCGGATACATAAAGTTCCGTAAAAGATTCAAACTTGGTAACTTTGGCTTTCATCGTGGTAAGTAAGGAAGATTGTCGGCTCAAGGCATCCGCTACACGATTCAGGACCCCTACTTGGTGTCAGATAGTGAAAGTGAATTCCTATAAATATGCCACCAACTCAGCTATCATCTTCTTAACTTGTGATGCCCATTGATGTATTTTAAAGCTTCATGATCTGTTAAGAGGATGAATTCTCGTTGTATGAGATAGTGTTACCAATATTTCAAGGATTGGATGATGGCGTAGAATTCAGCATCGTAAGTAGAGTAGTTTAGTTTAGAACTTGTCAACTTTTCTCTAAAGGACATGAGTCGTCCGCTTTGACTAAGAAATCCGCCAATGCCAGTGCCAGAAGCATCACAATGTACTTTAAATACTTTTTCATCTTGAAGTGTTAAGATGGGAGCTTCAGTCATCCTTTTCTTAATCAACTGATAGCTGTTCTCGGCCTCCTCAGACCATTTGAAAATTTTTCCTTTTAAACATTCGTAAATATGGGTTGTTAAAGTGTTAAAGTTTCGAATAAATCAGCGATAGAAAGAAATTAATCTGTGGAAACTCCAAATATCGTGCAAGGTCCGTGGTGTTGGCCATTTTAGGATGGCATCAATCTTTGAGGGATCCGCATGAACACCCTCCGTAGAGACAATGAATCCAAGAAAAGTTACTGATGTGGAGAAGAAAGAACACTTCTTTCGACAAAGAAATAATTGCTCTGACCTCAATTTCTCAAAAACCGCTCGTAGGTGCTGAAAATGTAATGACTAGGTTGGGCTATAAATAAGAATGTCATCAAAGAAAACCACAATAAATTTACTCATAAAATATCATAGTACCTGATGCATGAATCTCATGAAAGTGCTCAGTGCATTGGATAATCCAAAAGGCATGACCATCCACTCATATAAGCCATGTTACATTTTGAATGTCGTCTTCCATTCATCACCCGACTTGATCCAAATCTAATGATAACTGCTTTTGAGATCTAATTTGGAGAATACTTTTGTGTTGGACCATTGGCGTCGCTAGAAGGGGGGGTTGAATAGCGTCAATCGTCATCTATTACACTTTTAAAGAAACACGAGCTTGTTTGATGAAAAATAGCGGAAACGAATAGAAAGAAAGAAAACATCACATAGTTTTTTACTTGGTTCACATTTCCCCCATGAACTGCTATGTCCAAGGCCTACCTCTACTCTTTATCCTTCTCAAAAAAGCTCCATAGGTGGAAAACCTCTTAATACAAATTTACAAGAGTTACACAAGAACTTACAGCTGAAAGAGTTTGAGAAAAGGAGATTACAATGTGCAGTATTAGCTAGGGCTTCATCTCTTCACTCCTTTGATTTCCTTTGAAGATGTTTGGAGCTTGGAGGATAAAGGAAAAACACTGGAGAATAGTTTCAAGGAGTTTATTGAAAAGTAGAGTCGAGTATCTAGAAAAAGAGCCTGAGAAACCCTTTATATCGTGCTTGATTAGGGCTTTTTCTACCCACGTAGTCGAGTCTCCTCGACTATCGTTTGATTACCATTCGCAACGGTAAGTTTCCCCCCTCAATTTTGACTTATTTTCCATTGAAACATAGGTTCAGTCAAGGCGATGAACCATCGCCTCGTCTGGTAACCTTAGTCGAGCTTCCTGTCGAGGGTACCTCGCTTCTTTTTCAACTGAACAGATCATCAGTCGAGGCTCCGCCTTGACTGCTATGAATTTCTACTTGAGTTATGCTACACCAGTCGACATCGCCTTGCTTCTATTCGATCTAACAAAGCAGTAGTCAAGGCGTCGCCTCGACTGTTATGGGGCTCTTCTTAAAGAATGCTACCCCAGTCGAGGTGACCATCAACTGCAAGAAGAAAATATCGAGGCACCGCCTCGACTGTTATGGGTCTCTTCTCAAAGCAAGCTACCCCAGTCAAGGTGGTCGTCGACTGCACCTTGCTTCTGTTCGAGTTAAAGAAGTAGAAGTCAAGGCGCCACCTCGACTGCAATTGCTTTCTCAGCAGCTGTGAGGCCAATCGAGCTGACTCTTAAAACCTAACCACGTTAAGTCAGGAGATGCCTCAACTGGGTTTAGACCAGTCCTGAGCTCTGAGCTCAGGAACTCGTCAAGGATAACTGGTACCAGTTGAGGTGCTACCTCGACTGATAAGGCAATCAATCGAGGTGCTTCCTCGACTACTACCTTGACCCTTATCCGTTTCAACTTGTCTAGAGTTGAAATCACACATAAGAAGAGGTCTACCCTGTACCCTTTACCTAATGCCTGTGAACCACTATTCATAGGTCTTTCGTGCCAAGAATCGCTTTCGGGTCTTCATCTGCCAAGACTTCTCATCCAGGTCTTCGTGCCAAGACTTCTCATTCGGGTCTTCATGCCAGGACTTCTCGTCGGGGTCTTCATGCCAAGACTTCTCGTTTGGGTCTTCATGCCAGGACTCCTCATCCAGGTCTTCATGCCAGGACTCCTCGTCTGGGTCTTCATGTCAAGACTCCTCATCTGGGTCTTCATGCCAGGACTACTCGTCCGGGTCTTCACTTGCCAAGATATCTCGTCCGGGACTTCATGCCAAGACTCCTCATCCGGGTCTTCATTACCTTGCATCCGGTCCTCGACCTACAAGGAATTTCCTGAAAATACATCTCAACCAACCACGTGAGATAACACATAATTATCACCTTGACTTAAACCCTTGTCAAACACCAAAACATCATTTGGCAATGATTGCACCAACAATCTCTCCCTTTTTGATGTTTGACAACATGGTTTATGTTTAGGTGATGTAATTATAGCACAATATAGTATTCTCAAAATTGTACAGAGTTTGTAGTAAAAGATATGGCATAGAAAATTTTGAGCTTTTAGAACTTCATCGAATCATGATATGCAATGAAAATTTACAATACAAGATATTGCACAGAAAATTTTGAGCTTTCAGAACTTCATCGAATCATGATATGCAATGAAAATTTATAATACAAGAGATTGCACAGAAAATTTTGAGCTTTCAGAACTTCATCGAATCAGGATATGTAATAACATTGTCATGCCATATTTTTCAGAACTTCATCGAATCAAGATATGCAATAACATTGTCATGCCATATTTTTCAGAACTTCATCGAATCACGACATTAAACCAAGATATGTAATAAGATTGTCATGCCATAATAGGATCCTCCCCTTACCAAGATATTTCTTAGATTTAAGCTCCACTTTAAATTTGAAAACTATAGCTATTTAAGCTCCACTTATCTAAACTTACACTCCACTTATCTCTCCCCCTTTGGCAAACACACAAAAAGATCATAGGAATGTTGGGAGTATAGGGAATTAAATTGAGCAATTTACAGTATCCTCCCCCTGAATCCTTACCCCTAGTTATCCAATGCACCAACAATATATTTCAATAAAATGGATGTCGATTGTTTTTTTTTTTGAATGAAAACATAGTGAGAAGCATGGAGAACTCTACTAGAAAAAATATTTGACAGAATTTCCCCTTAAAATAGTTGTGATAAAACCTGCTAACAGTATACAAACACGTATAGACAGTGGAATAATATCAAAACTCATATTCATAAGTGACAACAGGCTGTAAACATTCAACACTCAAAACATTTTTACAAAAACCGCTACACTCCATTAAAAGTGTCCATTTCACAGAATTCCTAAAATTTTTACACTTTTCCAGAATTCTAAAGTTTAAATACACAATAATAGTTCTGTAGTAGACAGAAAATGTCAAATCTACACGGCCAACGAAGAAGGACCCGATGAATCAGTCGCCAAGGAATGTAGGAGTGTGAGTATCTTCGTTTGTTGTATACTGTTAGCAGGTTTTATCACAACTATTTTAAGGGGAAATTCATAAGTGACAACAGGCTATAAACATTCAACACTCAAAACATTTTTACAGAAACTTTACAAAAACCACTACACTCCATTAAAAGTGTCCATTTCACAGAATTCCTAAAATTTTTACACTTTTCCAGAATTCTAAAGTTTAAATACACAACAATAGTTCTGTAGTAGATAGAAAATGTCAAATCTACATGGCCGGCGAAGAAGGACCCGATGAACCAGTCACCAGGGAACATAGGAGTGTGAGTATCTCCGTCTGTTGGTCCAAAATTTGTGTCTGTCTAGTAGAGACTTCCGAGAGATGCATATCCATGGTCGTCTGAAGCCCCTCAAATCTAGTGTCGATAGTCATATGGAGCTCCTCGAACCTAGTATCAACTGCCTCCGAGAACTCAACATAATCACGGCGTAAGCTATCTAGTTGCTCGGATATGGAAGAATATGGTTCGTCAGCTAGAGCTAAAGGTTCTTCTTCTTCTTGTGCGCCCATATCCCATCTCTCACTAGCCTGGTGTCCATCTTCCCACTCAACACTTTGATATGCTTGGGACATGCCGGCCAAGGAAAAATTTTGCCATTTAATGAAATCGAAGTCCGTCATTTGCTTAACCTTGCCCCCTTCTTGTGTTTATGCCTATGGACTCTAACCAAAAAGTGATGATATGTCCAAAGGGCATGTAGATTTTATTTTGGATAGGGACTGTGAAGTGGACGATGCAAAGAAAAATGTTTAATGCAATGTTAAAGTCAAGACGATTCTTTAGAAGGTGAAGGGTAAGTAAATGATGTGGTCTTGCTTTAGCTTGCCCCTGTGTAACAATGGGAAGGATGCAACCTACAATGACCTTGTATAGGACATTGTCGGGAGCAGTTAATGCCATGGATGGAAACGGGTTAAGACTGGGTTGTCGTGGTCTTTTAAAGAAATATTCATGGATGACATTGATGGAGTAACCCTCAACAAGTTCTTGAATGCTCGAATAGCATTCAAGGGTTGATTCTGACTCTCTACACTCTAGGAATGCCCTAAGAATATCAGGAGTGAATGAGATATCGCTCATGGCTACCCTACTTTTATATATGAGCCTATCTCCTGTAGGTTGTAGATTGTTATAGAACTCAATAACTAAGTCTACATTAATATTATGATCACAGTAGACTAGTTTACTAAGTCTATAAAAGTCAATTACACCTATTACATTTTGATCAAATGCAAAGAAAAACTCTCTATCTAAGGAGCGAGTAGGCAACAACTGGAATTTATGGTTCATGAATGAATGTTGATGAAATTCGAAAGGAAATCGGGAGTCCGTAGAAGGTTTCTCCCTAAATGTTTCCTTCCTACTAGTCTCGATTTCCATTCTTTTTTGTCTAAAGATGCAAAATTATGTCCAAGGTGTAAAATAAATGTGATATGATGAGGAATGATGAATGACATGGACAAAAATAATGATTAGTGATTAACAGTTAGGTATCAAATGCCAAAATAGGGAGAAGGAGGTAAAGATCTATACTTGGGTGGCATTGAATCTTGTTCGCGAAGATTAGGCCTGGAGAGACCTTATAGTTGACATGATCTTTGTTCGAGATTGATTTCTCAGGTGAGAGGAAGAGTCCGATGAACCCTAGCTATGGAGAACCGATGATTAGGGTTAGGGATTTGCCCTAGAAATGGAAGGAGAGGCAAGAGGACTTACTCTAGGTTTGTTTGGGTCTGAAAGAGGCAGTCTAGGGTTTAGGCGGTGTGAATGTGGTTGGAGACTTCAAGCGGCGACAGCGAAGGCGACGGAAGAGAAATCGCGAAGGAAAATAGTCGAGGTTTGGGAGACGTGGAAAGAAACATTTCGTTATATAATGAGCCGATAAGTTGAGCGCCAATCGATTTCCGCCGAGTAATCGGTCGAGGCCGACTCAGTCTGCTTAAATTTTATGACTACCGAGGCGCTGGTCGAGGGCGCCTCGATTCTGTTCACTGGAGGTTGCTACCAATAGGTGCAAGTCAAGGCATTAGTCGAGTGCACCTCGATTCTGTTTGCCTGCAACAACTAGCAGTCGAGGCGATTACTGAAATGCCTCAACTGTTAATCTGATATTCCGTTTTCCTTGGCATTTTAAGTCTTAAATTCGTTTCACTTAAGTCCCTAAACCATTTTGCAAGTGTCAATACACTTCATAGGAAATTTCTAACATATTTTTGACATTTTATTTGAGTTTTATTATTGTTTAGGATGTCCAACCAATTTGACTTGGTTGGAATTTCCAATCATAATCTTAGAACCAAATACACATGAATTATATATTGGACTTCCCCATAATTGGTCAACTTAATGATTTGTATTATTTCCAACCTCATTACTCAAGTTGGTGCATCATAACAAGCATTTTGAGTAAATTGGTTGCTCCTAACATCTCATCCCTATCTAGCAATACACAAACATGGTTAATCCTATAGTTTGTGTGAGATGTTTTCCCGAGGTATCCCAAATCATTTTCCCATTTCTCTTGTACTTATGGATTAGTCCTTATGATCATGGAGAGTTTTTACTCAGTAACACACATTCCTAATTCTCTTTTTAAATAACTGAATTCATTTTCTGGAAGAGGTTTTGTGAAAATATCAACAAGATTAACCTTTGACTCAACATAATTGAGTATGATTTCTCCTCTTGCTACATGATCCCTAATGAAGTGATGTCTCATTTCAATGTGTTTCATCCTAGAATGATGGACTGGGTTTTTCGTTAAATTTATCGTGTTAATGTTATCACACAGTAATTGTACGTTCTTATATGAAAACCCATAATCTTCTAGGGTATGAGTCATCTATAATAGTTGCAATACACTCTCTCCCATGGCTATATACTCATCCTTAGTTGTAGAGAGAGCGACACAATGTTGCTTTCGACTCGACCAAAAAACTAATGCTGAACCTAGGAATTGACAACCCCCACTCATGCTTTTCCTATCTAGTTTGCATCATGCATAATCAGAATCGGTATAGCCTACTAAGTCAAAAGATTCAATTCGCGGATACCACAATCCAATAGTTATGGTTGCTTTAAGATATCTCATAATTCTTTTAATCGCAACCCAATGAGACTCTTTTGCACACAATTGATATCATGTGCACATACCTACAGCAAATACTATATCAGGTCTACTCGCTGTAAGGTATAAAAGACTACCTATGGCACTCCTATAAAGTTTCAAAACAATAGATTTTCCATCTACATCACTATCTAAATGAGTGTTTTGTGCCATTGGGGTGAAAACCTCTTTTACATTCTCCATGTTAAATCTTTTTAGCAACTCCAAAGCATATTTTGATTGATGGATATGAATTCCTTCTTTGGTTTGTTTGATTTGCAGTCCAAGGAAAAAAGTTAATTCTCCCACTAGACTCATCTCAAACTCACTCTCCATGTGTTATATGAATTTATTGAGGTAATCCCTATTATTAGAGCCACAAATTATGTCATCAACATAAATCTGAGCTACAAATATATCATCACCATTTCTTTTCAGAAATAGTGTGGGATCAATTTGACCTCTTCTAAAATCTCTTTCAACTAGGAAGGTTGACAACCTTTCGTACCAAGCATGAGGTGCTTGTTTCAGCCCTTAAAGAGACTTCTTAAGCTTATACACGTGGTTTGGAATTTTAGGATTTTCAAACCCCCGCGGTTGCTCAACATAGACTTCCTCCCTAATAATACCATTCAAAAATGTAGACTTCACATCCATTTGATATAATTTGAAGCCCTTATATGCTGCAAATGCTAGCATAAGTCTTATGGATTCTAATCTAGCTACGGGTGCATAAGTCTCATCATAATTCAATCCCTCAACTTGATTGTAACCTTTGGCAACCAACCTAGCCTTATTTCTAACAATTTCTCCTTTATCATTTATTTTGTTTTTAAATACCCATTTTGTGCCAATTATAGTAGCTTGATCAGGTCTTGGGACCAAATCCCAAACTTGACTTCTCTCAAATTGTCCTAATTCATCTTGCATTGGTATGATCCAGTCTAGATCAAGCAAAGCTTCGTCAACTACTTTTGGCTCAATTTCAGAGATCAACACTACTTGATTTACTTCATCCCTAAAGAATGATCTAGTCCTCACCCCATGATGGATGTCTTCAACAACATGGTCTAGGGGATGACTAGAGACCATTCTAGTGGATCTTGGTACTTGAGATGTTTCTTGAATCTCACAATTTGGCACAAGCTCAAGTGATGACCCTTCGGACCTAAGTATTTCATTATCAGAGTCAAATCTAACTCCCCCTACATTAGTGTTCTCATTCAAACTCAATTTCTTGAGTTCAAACATAACTTCATCCCTTTCTATCTTAGAATCAATTTGTGTTTTACTTTCTTCAAAAACTACATTTGATGATTCCTCCACCAAATTTTTTCTTTTGTTATACACTCGATAAGCCTTACTTGTGAGGGAATATCCTACAAGGATACCTTCATCCGCTTTAGCGGTGAATTTCCCTAGATGATCCTTAGTGTTTAAAATGAACACCTTGGAACCAAATACCGTAAGGTGTTTGATTGTTGGTGGTTTTCCAAACCATAATTCTTGAGGCATTTTTCCTAAGAATCTATGTATCAAAACTTTGTTTTGAACATAACATGCAGTATTAATAGCCTCAACCCACAAATAACTAGGAAGAGCATACTCATTTAGCATACTCCTTGTAGCTTCTTGTAAGACTCTATTCTTCCTCTCTACAATACCATTTTGTTGTGGTGTCCTAGGAGTGGAGAATTCGTGTTTGTACCCTTTTTCTAGATAAAAATCCTTAAACCTCATATTTTCAAATTCTCCTCCATGATCACTTCTAATTATTTTAATTGTTGCATTTTTCTCATTCTCAATTCTTCTACAGAAAGGAATAAAAATCTCTAATGTTTGATCCTTATGTTTGAGAAAGAAGGTCCAAGTATATCTAGTATAGTCATCTACTACTACCAAACAATATCTACTACCATTCAAGGATTTCGTTGAGCTACTATCAAACAAATCCATATGCAATAAATCTAAAGCATTTGACGTACTTACAACATTTTTGCTTTTGTGTGATGCTTTTACTTGTTTACCTTTTTGACATGCATCACATAGTTTGTCCTTTTCATACTTGA
The DNA here is from genome assembly GCA_025175895.1 of Wurfbainia villosa. Lineage (NCBI taxonomy): Eukaryota > Viridiplantae > Streptophyta > Magnoliopsida > Zingiberales > Zingiberaceae > Wurfbainia > Wurfbainia villosa. The sequence continues at coordinate 48,182,050 of CM046002.1, forward strand.
GCAGTAGTAGTCCTCGCACAAGTTCTTTCTTGGCCAACCTCTTAATGTTCTTCATGTTGACGTGTGCGAGTCTTCGATGCCATAGCCATGAGTCATCTTCTTTAGACAACAAACACTTCACATGCATGTTAGTAGCACTACTAAACTGAACTTGATAGATATTTTCCGTCCTAGTTCCTACTAACATGGTAGTGTTGGATTCATTATGTTTAATTATGCATTGAGTTGAATAAAATTCTACTCTATACCCTTCATCACATAATTGACTAACACTCAAAAGATTAAAAGTCATTCCTTTAACTAGCAGGACATCCTTAATCCTAAATTGTTCATAAATACAAATGTCTCCTACTCCTATGACCTTTAGCTTACCACTATTACCAAAAGAAATAGTACCTTTACTTCTGTTTTTAATTGTAGCAAACTTTGATGAGTTCTCGATCATGTGCTTGGAGCATCCACTATCTACAAACCATATCATCGGACACTCCCCCTTGACCGGTACCTATTCAAACACGAAATACAAGATCTTTTGGAACCCAGATTTTGGGTCCATTAGCATTCACAACATACTGTTTATGAATCCATGCTTTAGTTACTTTAGCTTTCCAGCTTTGTTATAGATTGCCCTTTGGGCATCTAGAATCATGTTAAGGGTTTTAGAGCTCATTGTGAATTTCTCAAGTGTGCACTTGAGATCATCAAATTGTGCTCTCAAAGAATTGTTCTCTTCTCTAAGTTCTTCAACTTGAGAAGTATTAGTCATATTTTCTTCAAAAATTGAGTTAAGGTTTCTAAGTTCCACTGCCTCAAAGTTTAAAACCTTAACCATACTCTTAGATCTATTTAAGGCATTAGTTAAACATGCTATCGTTTCATATAACTTATCTAATTCAGGAGAAGTTACCTCATCATCATCAGATGATGATGTGTCTTCCGATGATGTTCCGGTCTTACTTTCATCTCCCTCTGAATCTGAATTGTTCAGAGCCATTAGAGTAACATGCTTGGTTCCTTTTTCCTTACCTTCCTCCTTTGAAGAGTTGGAAGAAGACTAATCCCACATTGCCTTCAATGCCTTCTTCTTCCTAGGTTTGTCCTCTTTCTTTGTGAGGTCAGAACACTCACTTTTGATGTGCCCCTTCCTATTACATTCAAAGCAAACAACATTAGTTTTGCCTCTGAATTTATGTGATGTCTTACCCTTCTTCTTGTCCGTGAAAATTTTCTTCACGTCCTTCTTGTTGTATTTTCTACTTCTCATCATTCTCTTCACAAAATTCGCTATCTCGCTGGAAGAAGATTCATCATCGCCATCGCTGCTTGACTCGGATGAAGATGAAGATGAAGATGACTCCCTCTTCTTCTCCTTTTTCTTGTCCTCCTTGTTCTTGTCCTCCTTGTATCGCTCACCTGCAATAAAAGCAATATCTTTCTCTTTTGGACCCTTATTATCTTGTTCATGTAGTTCCATTTCACAAAATAATTCATCTAGTTTTACCGTTAATAAATCCTTTGACACTTTATAGGCATCTACCATAGATGACCACAAAGCATTTCGGGGGAAAGATTCTAGAGCATATCTTATCGTATCTCAGTTTTCTAGACTTTCTCTAACTGAATGTAGACCATTTAGTAGCTCCTTGAACCTCCCGTGCAGTTTACCAACTGTCTCATCATCCCTCGTAGAAAAATTCTGTAGTTGGTTCATATAGAGATCTCGTTTCGCTATTTTCGAGTCTCTTGTCCCTTCATTGAGCTCTATCAGTTTGTTCCAAAGGTCTTGAGCGCTGCTGAATGGACCAATTTTGTTGAGTCGGTCTTTTGCTAAGCTACATTGTAGAGTTACGGTGTCCTTGGCATTTGCTTGCACCTTGCATCTTTGTTCAATTGTCCACTGTGCATATCCAAGGACCATTCCTTCTGCGTCCATTGGTGGTGTGAAGCTTTCCGTCACAGAGAACCACATATCTATCTCAATCATGAGATAATATTCTATTCGTCTTCGCCAATATTGAAAGTTGGTTCCATCAAAGAAAGGAGGTCGGTTTGTGTTGTAGCCTTCTTGCATTGCCATTTGAGCTTGCTCTTGCAGTTGTGAATCCGGAGAAGAGCACCAAGCTCTGATACCATGTGTTGGACCATTTCTGTCACTAGAAGGGGGGGGGTTGAATAGCATCAATCTCCGTCTATTACACTTTTACAGAAACATGAGCTTGTTCGATGAAAAATAGCGAAAACAAACGGAAAGAAAGAAAACAACACACATAGTTTTTTACTTGGTTCATAGTTCCCCCATGAATTGCTATGTCCAAGGCCTAACTCTACTCTTTCTCCTTCTTGAAAAAGCTCCAAAGGTGGAGAAACCTCTTAATACAAGTTTACTAGAGTTACACAAGAACTTACAACTGAAAGAGTTGGAGAAGAGCATATTACAATGTGCATTATTAGCTAGGGCTTCTTCTCTTCACTCCTTTGATTGCCTTTGAAGATGTTTGGAGCTTGGATGATGAAGACAAAACATTGGAGAATCACTTCAAGGAGTTTAGTGAACAGTAGGGTCGAGTATTTGGAAAAAGAGCTAGAGAAACCCTTTATATCGTGCTTGATTAGGGCTTTTTCTTCCTGTGCAGTCGAGACGCCTCGACTGGTGCCTCGACTGTCATTTGATTACCGTTCACAATGGTAAATTTGCCCCCTCAATTTTGACTTATCATTCATTGAAACATAGGTCTAGTCGAGGCAATGAACCATTGCCTCGACTGATAACCTTAGTCGAGCTTCCAGTCGAGCCTACCTCACTTCTGTTTAAACTAAACAAGGCATCAGTTGAGGCGCCGCATCGACTGCAATGGATTTCTACTTGAGTTGTGCTACGCCAGTCGACATTACGGTCGACATCGCCTTTCTTCTGTTCGATCAAACAAAGTAGTAGTCGAGGCACCACCTCAACTGATATGGGGCTCTGCTCAAAGAATGCTACCTCAGTCGAGGTGACCGTCAACTGCAAGAAGCAATAGTCGAGGCGCCGCCTCGATTGTTATGGGTCTCTACTCAAAGCAAGCTACCCCAATCGAGGTGTCGTCGACTGCGCCTTGCTTCTGTTCAAGTGAATGAAGCAGTAGTCGAGGTGTCGCCTCGACTGTAATCGCTTTCTCAACAACTGCGAGGCCAGTCGAGCTGACTCTTAAAACGTAACCATGTCCAGTCGAGGTGACACCTCGACTAGGTAGGCTTTAGACCAGTCCTGAGCTCTGAGCTCAAGAACTCATTAAGGATAATCGGTACCAGTCGAGGTGTCGCCTCGACTGATAAGGCAATTAGTCGAGGTGCTGCCTCGACTACTGCCTTGACCCTTGTCCGTTTCAACTCATCTAGAGTTGAAACCATGCCTAAGAAGAGGTCTACCCTGTACCCTTTACTTGATGCCTGTGAACTACTGTTCATAGGTCTTTTGTGCAAAGAATCGCTTTCGAGTCTTCATCCGCCAAGACTTCTCGTCCGGGTCTTCATGTCAGGACTCCTTGTCTGGGTCTTCATGCCAAGACTTCTTATCCGGGTCTTCATGCTAGGACTTCTCTTCCAGGTCTTCATGCCAAGACTTCTCGTTCGGGTCTTCATGCAAGGACTCCTTGTCTAGGTCTTCATGCCAAGACTCCTCATTCGGGTCTTTGCTTGCCAAGACATCTCGTCTGGGACTTCATGCTTGTTGGTGCAATCGACCCAGGTCACGATTGACCAGGACTCGAGCTTGGCTCGAGAGATGTTTTGATGTTCGACAAAAACATATGACAATGTAATTGTCATGGTAAAGTCCAAGTCATGGGTACTTGGCATGAAAAGTCCAAGCATGGGTCTTGGCATGGAAAGTCCAACATGGGTTGGCAAGGGAAAGTCCAAGCTTGAGTCTTGGCATTTGAGAAGTCCAAGGGGAATATTGGCGGCATAAAGTCCAAGGGTGAAGTCTTGGTAGCATAAGTCCAATGGTTGGCAGTGTAAAGTCCAAGCGGAGTCTTGGTGGCATAAGTCTAATGTGCCTTGGCAGTATAGACACTGTTAGCATGACATAGCCGATGGAAACACTTGAAGGCTAGCACGATGGATGAACAAGTCATCGATGACTTGGAGGGATCCGAGAGGCGTGAGGCTGATGGAGGTGGCTAGAAGTGGCCTGAGTCAACCAGGGTTTGACTACGGGAATTGCCCTAGTAGTCGACTGCCAGAGATGGGCAGTCGACTGATTGGTCTAGCAGTCGACTGATATTGTGATCAGTCGACTGGTGCTCGACAAATCGAGCACAGAATGGAGTCTCACTTGACCGCTGCAGTCAGTAGTCGAGTGATGGCTTGATCAGTCGACTGATAGTCATGATCAGTCGACTCATGATGGATCCGTTGGACTTATCCAACGTGGATCTAGCCGTTGTCTCACGACAATAGTGGCATCAGTCGACTGATGGTCCCGACCAGTCGACTGATCGACTTTTTCCAGCACAGGTTGAAGCTTTATAAGGAGCTTGTGATGGAGGAAAAAGGCATGGTTTCTTGAGGGCTTTTGGGGTGATTTGTTGTTGCAAATCAAGGTCTCCAAGTTGATTTCAAGCAACCAAGTGATCAAGCATTCAAAGAGCAATTGTAAAGTAGTTTTCTTTACTTGCATTGTATTTTATTGATGTAATTGCTTGTATCTATTTCTTATTGTTGTAAGAATAGTTTGTAAGGGGTTTCTCCACCTCCGACTTGTGTCGAGAAGTAGTTGTGATTAGTGATTGCATTGGCATCGCTAGAGCTCTTTAGAGCTCGATCCGTGGAGTAGAAACCGTGCGGTTCCGAACCACGTTAAATATCTTTGTTTGTGATTGTGTTTCATGTCATTATTTTTATTATTATTATTCTGCTGTGCTAAAACAATTTATAGACGCGATCACAATTGAATTCCATCATCGGTACTAGCACGCGCTATTCACCCCCCCCCCTCTAGCGTCCAATCGATCCCCTACAAGTGGTATCAGAGCGAGGCCGCTCTTCAAGGTTTAACAACTAAGGGAGCACGCTAGAGGGTGAAGATGGAAGTTCAAGAACAATTAGGATGGGATATCAACACGTCTATCCCTTATACCTTCTATGGACAAGAAGAGTTTAGACAATGAAAGGCAAGGATTGAAGACTTCCTAATAATGAGGGACTTCGAAGAATGGTCCATTTTAATGGAAGGATATAGCTATCCAAGAGGACCAAAAGGTGGATTCCTCAAGAAAAAGAGATGGACCGAAGAGCAAGTCCAAGCCTTCGAGAAAAATGATAAGGAAATGAAGTTTTTAATTGATTTAATACCTAACAATATTTTGTGTATGTTAGGAAATTATGTGGATGCCAAGGAGCTATGGAGCCAAGTGGCTAAGCTCCATGAAAGTCCATCACCGGTCCAAGAGGAAGGGACCGAAGAGGCAAATGCATCATCCTCACAAGGAAGTGAGGACTTGGAGGTTGAGAGACCATCAACATCCAAGGAGGAAGAGGGAGTAGAATTGGAGGAGACCTCCACCTCTAGGAATGAGGGGGAGGAGATTAGATCACCGGAGCAACACCAAGAAGAAGCTTCGACATCCGGTCAAGATGAAGAAGCTCAAAATCCGATTCCGGCCTCCATTGACTTAGGTAACTCAAGCATGTCAATTTCAAATAAAAATCACACAACTTGTTTTGAGTGTAGGGAAGTAGGACATTACAAGAGTAAATGTCCTAAAAGAATCAAGAAGAGTCCACCGGTGCCAAAAGTCAATGAAACCGGTGTTCCCACCAAGAAAAACAAGGAGCAAATCATTTGCTTCAAATGTCAGCTACTGGGACATTATCGGAATCAATGCCCAAAGGGGGAGAAGAAGGGGCAAAGGGAAGCATCACAAGTAGGGGGAGCTTCTAAAGCTAACCCTAAGGTAAAATTTATTTATGCACCTTCAATTTCTTGGGAAAAAAAGCATGCTAGAAATAATGTAAGCAATGTTGCTATTTATCATAAAGAGCATGCTAGGAATGATAAATATTTTTGCTTAGGAGCTAAAAGTGTCCACTTAGGAAATAAGGAGAAATTTGGGACTAATGTCTCTAGAAAAGTTTTACCTAGGGAATCTATTAGGAAAATAGGAGAACACCTAGGTCTTAATCCTAAATGGACTAGGCATATGCCTAGAAAGGATAATGCCCAAAGACCAAATCAAAATTTCAAAATTGGGCAATTAGAGATTGAGAACCAAGCCTTGAGGTCAAGGCTTGAAAAACTTGAGAAGACCCTTAGGAATATACAAAATCAATTTAAAGGGTTTAATGGTCAAAGTCAAGGGTCAAAATATCAAAGTCAACACCTAGGACTAAAAGACAAAAGTCAACCAAGGGCAAGCAAGGTTTGGGTCACAAACCTAAGCCTAAGGTGGCTTATCATAGTGTTCCATTTGATTATGGAATACAAACTAGGTCTAGGAAGACCAAGGTTACTAGAGAAGTTATCCCTAAGAGTAACCAAGGTTTGTACCTAGTGGCTAGGGTTTCAAGGAAACCTAGGATGGCCACTAAGAAGGTTGCAAGGGGAGTTACCCCTAGAGTCAACCTAGGTAAGACCAAAATGACCAAGGCTACCAAGCCTAGGAGGGTCATTAGGAAGGTATCTAGGGAGGTCATCCCTAAGGAATACCTAATTAACCCTAGGAGCTCAAATAGATTTTGGGTTCCTAAGAGCATGATAGATTCACGCTAAATGGGTTAGGGTGTGCCAACTTTAAATGGAAGGGTAGTTAACCTAACCATGGTAAAGGTGGCACTTTAGGTTATTTTCAAGGTTATGGTTACCTTGGAAATGTTGGTGCAATCGGCCCAGCAGTACCTTGATGGTATTTTGATGATAGACAAAACTCATGACATGGGATTGTCATGGGAAAGTCCAACATGGGGTTGGCATGGAAAATCCAAGCATGGAGCTTGGTGTGGAAGTCCAAGGGGGAAGCTTTGGCATGAGAAAGTCCAAAGCATTGCGAAGCTGTGCGCTTGGTGCTTGGCATGGGAAATCCAAAGCATTGCGAAGCCGTGCGCTTGGTGCTTGGTGAGAAATGCATTGCGAATCCGTGCGCTTGGTGCATATGGGAAGTCTTAAGGACTTGGTAAGTTCACTAGGCTCGAGGTCCTTGAGTCGGTGAAGGATGGCATTGCGAAGCCGTGCGCTTGGTGCATCCGAGGGACCGCCGGACGGGGAGCGAATGGAGTGAGCCCAAAGGGAAGCATACTTCTAGGGCATGAGATGCGAAGGATGGCGTTGCGAAGCCGTGCGCTTGGCGCATCCGAGGGACGTAGGCCGAGGGAAGAGAGCTTTGGTGGGGAACTCCAAGAGGGATAAGGTGGACTTGGCCAAGTGGCTAAGACTAAGTGTCGGAGGCTCAAACTTGATGTTTGAGGTCTTGCCCGACATCAGTCGACTGGCATAGGTGCCGGTTCGACTGATCCAAGTCGACTAGAGTTCGACTGGTGTAAGGCTAGGGTTTTGTGCTTGCGATCGCCATGGATCGGCAATGATCGAAATCGATGCCGATGAGGGATGGCGATCCGATCGATGGGAGTGTCGCGAGCATAGACGCTCAGAGCCGATCGGGCCGATCTTGGGTCACCAATGATCCGATGGGCATCATCCGATCGGTAGGTGATCCGCTGGAACTTGTCCGACGTGGATCCGCCATTGTGAGACAACGGTACAGGGCAATGATCGGGCCTTTTGGCGGATCGCTAGGTGCGAAAACACAATGCACGCAGTTATAAATGGAGCACGAGTTGGAGGATTTCGCCAAGCCTTTTGTGAAGCTATTGGAGGGGAATTGCTGCTGCATTCCAGACCTTCAAGAGCCATCTAAAGCAAGCAACAAGCAAAGGATTCAAAGCAAGCGTTGTAAAGTATTCTTTAAGTGTATTTCGTATTTGTCTTTGTATTGCTTGTATTTCATTACTTAGTGTAATTGCTTGTGAGAGGTTTCTCCACCTCCGACGTGTAGTCGAAAAGGAGTGTTATAGTTAGTGTCGTGTGCATAACTAGAGCTCAAGGAGCTGGCCCGTGGAGTAGGAACCATTCGGTTCCGAACCACGTATATCGTGTTGGCAACCGTGCTATACCTCAGAATGCTCATAGGCTCCCATGTCCCCGGATTAAAATTTTCACTAATGAAAACTAATCCGGATGGGATGAGTTTCTGGCTACAACCAATTCATTCATCGCATAATTCAACTTGATGACGATAACAAAATATACTTGGCTCAAGCAACACAATAGTTGGTTCTGAAGAGAAACGATCATGGGTTTTTTGTGTTTCTTATTCGGGGTCCATGATTATACAAATACATGCAAATGCAAACTAGTATAATCAACATATACTAACATAAAGAACATAAGCTAGCATATCAAATAAGAACATGAAAAGAACAATAATAAAAGTTGTGAAACTTTTATACCTCTTGATCTTCTATCGTATGTCCTAACCTCCTTAAACTAGGTGGGAGAAGATCCTCCACAAGGGTTTTCCTAGATCTTCTTCAATCCAAAGAAAGAAGAACCCTCCTTCTTGCTTGAGCAACCACCAATCCATCAAAGGTTGATCCCCCCCAAGAATAGAGAGAGATCTAAACAACCAAGGAAGACAACTTGGGACAACCTTGTTTTGGTCCGCCAAGATGGAGCCATGAATCAAAAGGGAATATATTGGGCGCCGCCATGGTGGAGAGAAGAGAAGGAGCCGCCACCCTAGAAGGAAGAAGACAAACCTCCACAAGTGCCGCCTAACCTTCCTTCATCCATCGCCAACCATGGAGCCAAACCCTAATCAAATTAGGGTTTCTCCATAGGGTTCCTTGCCACCAAGGTGGAGAGAGAGATCTAGGAGCTAGCCACCTCCAAGGAAGAAGACAAACTCCTCCACAAGTGCCGCAACCTTCTTCCCATCCATGCCTGCAAAGGAGCCAAACCCTAATCAAATTAGGGTTTCCTCCTTAGGGTTTCTGCCCCAAGCATGGTGGAGAGAAGAGATCTGAGCTAGCCACCTCCAAGGAAGAAGACAAACTCCTCCACAGTGGCGAACCTTCCCATCCATGGCGCCTACAATGGAGCCAAAATCCTAATCAAATTAGGGTTTCCTCCAGGGTTTTTACCAAGCATGGTGGAGAGAAGAGATCTAGGAGCCAGCCACCTCCAAAGAAGACAAACACCTCAAGTGGTTTACCCAACCTCTTCATCCATGTAGGTTTGCACTGGAGCCAAAACCCTAATCAAATTAGTTTTTCCTCCATAGTTTTACACCCAAGCATGGTGGAGAGAAGAGATCAGAGCTAGCCACCTAGGAAGAAGACAACTCCACAACCGCCCAACCTTCTTCCCATCCATGGGCCCTACGGGCAAAACCCTAATCAAATTAGGTTTCCTCCATATTCCATCACGCCAAGCATGGTGGAGAGAAGAGATCTAGGAGCTAGCCCATGAAGAAGAAGACAAACTCCTCACAAGTGTGGGCCTCAACCTTCTTCCCATCCATGGCAACCAATCCATGAGAAAAACCCCAATTAGTTTCAAGTTGCTATCAATGCTAGGCAAAATTATTTCAAATCCATCATCAACATTAAAATTTGTCACAACCCATATCCATTTTATGTAGAAAGAATTTACCTTGGTTTATCACCGCCGGTTCTAGATTTTAATCTCAATGGATTTAAGAAATAATCTCAACCATGCCGGTTCTTTTATCCCAACTGGATCTGATTTAATCTCAAGCCAATTCTAGGTTTAATCCTAACCATTTAATCTAGAAATTTGTTTTTCATCATTTTATCTAGATCATATTTGTTAGGCTACGATAGGGACCATTAAAGTTGTCTCAAGCACCATGGATCTAATTTCACACAACTGATCCATCAATGATGTTCCATTCCACTAGAGGATCATCATCGAACTACCCTCACCAAGCCTATAAACACTAATAGCCCATATTATTTGTACATCCATCTCCCCTGTTTAAGATATCAACGTGCCAATTAATTGATTTACAATTATCAAATAATTAATATCTAAATCCTCGAGTAGTACCACTCAACCTTATCATCATGTTGACTAAGTCAAGAGGTTTACATGATGAACCTTAGGCTCCTCAAGGGGACATCAATACAACCTACATAGACACGGATTCTCCTATAATCTCCAGACACCAAGGTAATAATATCATTTCCTAACTTATGAAGAAATCGATTTAATCCATGAAATATCACCTGCAAATCAAAGAAATAAATACTAAGTACATGTCCATTATATTCGGATTAAGAGCATGTACAACATAATATCGGTCCGATCTTTGTAGTTAAAACAAAATCACCTCTATGTCTTCGCCAATACACCATGTCTAGTGTAACGGCTTTAAGACAAAACAATACCAACCACTGACCACAATGGTTTAATATCCAAAATCATCTGCATGTAGCCTTACTTATACTCATATGGGACGATAAACACTTCTGGGCTACACCCAAGCACCATGTTATCTACAATGTAAAGTTTAGACAATATGCCATATAAATATAAAGTCAAACAATGATCATGTTGGATTCTTATTTCAAATAAAGATGTCCATACAAAGAGCTATTTTATATACATCCCAAATAATATCCTTACTTATATAAAGACTATGCAAATGAATTCACTCCATACATGATTTCCCTCCACATGCCTGAATAAGCTCCATAGAACCTTGTGAAATCTCTGTGTCATCCTCTCGAATCTAGGCTTCAACAATCCTCCTTATGCGTGGTATTTCATATTTTATATTTCATTTTCCTCGGGTCTTTAGTTTGATACCATATTATCACAATAAATTGTGATTTCAAAACCAAATCACATCCAAGTCCATAAAGTTCTCCCACTACTCATACTTCTTTTATCCGTCATGCACATGCGAATCTCTAGATGCCACATTAATCCATACTATCTCCACCTCCCAAAGTAAACAGAGGTATTTACATATTATCCCTATCGACTAAATCGATCCATGTATCTCTATCATTGGTTAATGATATAATCCCTACCTTCTAAAAAGTCACTACAAAAAATATGCTTTCCATGCTCACATGTCCCTCTAGATTACTCGATATTCAAATCTCCTCAAGAGGATATTCAACATAGCATACATCTTCCTACACCAAGCAAAGGAACGCCTATATTCAAGATCTCTTGATGATCTAGACACACAGCTAGATAAAGGAACTCATCTCAAGGTAGAAACCCTTCTAGTTGTATGCTAAAAGATCCAAATCATGTCTATCATGAAGTGATAATCACAACAACCTTGTTCCCATGTGACCCACTTCTCCCAAGTCCTTCATATCATCCTGAACCATAATTAAAGATAACACTATGTTGTCGTAACCACCAAAATTTCATCTATATAGTACAAAAATACCTATTATTCATACATAAAAGAAATAGATTAACAAACCATAAGAATTTATCCTAAAATGTCTAAGATTAAATTCTTCACCAAATAACGATTCTTATATAAAACGCTTCTCCTCCATCGCAATAATCGCTCTTCATGGATTCCCAAGTTTACTAAGGAATCCTCTGACATCCATCTCACACCGATAATCCATATTCGCTATGCATAAGAGCTAGAATCTATCTCCAATCCATGATTCAATCTCGATTCATTGCACTTTGCAAAGATGTTGTATTTATATCTGGATTGCTTGTAATGCCAATCATTCATGTTTTCTAGGACCAAATCGAAGATTTCTTCATGAATCTAAATTTCTAACAATCCCATAGACTTATCTTCTTGTATCCTCCTGACACTTAGACATATGGTATATCCTCTTTATGTGGTACAATATGGATTCTTTTAATCCTCAACAATTTATCTGTAATCACATAGTCTTCCTCTGAAATCACATTTTTAAATCCTCCTCATATTGATATAAAAGTCAGAATAACTCAACTGATCAACATCTCCATAAGAGTCATATTCCTTGTGTAAGTAGAGGTGTGATGATAATCATAAATCCCAAGATAATTTCAAATTTAGAGCTTGTCAACCTTACTTGACAAAAATAAATCTTAATAACATCTACAAAAGAGACTAAAATTATTCTGATTATTTGTAATACCATAGGATACACAAATAATAACCATTTCTAACACATCTTGGCTCTATACTTGGCCTAAAGGCTCTGGTATCTTATCCAAGCAAACTCATCTGGAGATCCTCCACTTAAATGAACAAATCCATCATAAAAATAATGCTTATTAATGTGCAAGTTAAAAGCCAAAAAGATATTTGCATCTTCAAACCTATTGGAATTAAAAATTTTCAACTATTATCAGCTGTGGTTCATAAATTTCCTATCTATGCACATAGATAATTCTCGCCTTTATAACAAAAGTCATGAAAAAAAAATTATCCATCCAAAACTATTTAAAATCAAATAATCTCTCAAATAAGGAAAAATAAAGAAATTTAAACCAAAAAATTATTTTTAAAAATAAATAAAATATCTATCAATAGTCACACCACATTTCACAATGGTAATATCCTTATGCCTCCAGTTAACCAAGTTAGCTCATGTACATATTATCTCATACACAACCAATGATAAAGCTAAAGTTATAACACTACCAAAAAGATATACTTTTGTCGGAATCATGCTCCTCCTTCCAATGTCCATGCGTGCAAGTACTATTTTCACTCTTGAGATTAATCGTGGATTGTCTTTCTTCTTCTTCTCCTTTCGCTTGGAAGAAACTTTGAGCAATATCCGATTCTTTTCAATCAACATTAGAAAGAAGCTTTTTCACTAGTATCACAATATCAAGTCATGAAAATAAGAATAATGTTATCAAAATAAACATAAAATTGATATCAAAATAATAAAATTGGAACAATAACACCAAAACAAAGAGAATATGTGAGTCTATAGTGTGTGGCGAAGATCTACATGAAGAGGATTTTCCCTTAAAAATTCTTTCAACCTTCTTTGACAACAAAAATATTAGTTGGTTCCTCTTGGCCCTACATAAGGTCTAAGGGGGAGAACTATTTGCCGTGCACCATCATGAAGAGGATAAGGAATTATCTCCTTCAGTGCCACCATGGGAGGAGAAAAAACAAATAATTTCCTATCCTTATTTGACCTAGTGAGAGAACAAACTCATCCAGGAAGAAGGATAAGCCACCCAACAAGTTTGCTCTTATCCATTCCAAATCAAATGGAGCCAAAAATAATTAAAAATATCCTCTCCCACTTAGTTTTGAAAATGAGGATCTTCAAGCTAGCCACACCATGGTCCCAAAACCCAACCATCACCCTAATCTTCATGGTTCCAAAGCATGGTGGAGTTCTAGCCACCAAGGAAGAAGACAAACTCCTCCACAAGTGGCCGCCCAACCTTCTTCCCATCCATGGCCGCCCAACCTAAGGAGCCAAAACCCTAATTAGGGTTTCCTCCTTAAGTTGCTTGCCGCCCAAGCAATGCTAGGCAAAACCCTTATTTCCTTAGCATCCATCATCAACCATTAAAACTTGTTGCCGCCCAACCCATATCCACCCTTTTATAGAGTTAGGGTTTAGGCCTTGGTTTAATCTCCACCGTCGGTTCTAGGGTTTTAATCTCAACCGTCGGATTTAGAGATTTAATCTCAACCGTCGGTTCTAGGGTTTTAATCCCAACCGTCGGATCTAGAGATTTAATCTCAACCGTCGGTTCTAGGGATTTAATCCTAACCGTCGGATCTAGAGATTTGTTTTTCATCATTTGATCTAGACTTCATGAGGTTTATATTAGGCTACGATAGGGACCATGAGGAGGAGTTGGGTCTTGGCCACCCGATGGATCGGAACCACACAAACTTGATCCATCAATGATGTTCCATTCCACTAGAGGATCATCATCGAACTACCTCACCAACCCCCATAAATTAATATGGGCTCCATATATTATTTGTACATCCATCTCCCCGTGTTTAAGATATCGAATGCCCGTCAATTAATTGATTTACTGACCATCAATTAATTAACATCTAAATCCTCGAGTAGTACCACTCAACCTTATCATCATGTTGACTAAGTCAACCTGCAGGGTTTACATGATGAACCTTATGAGCTCCTCAAGGGGACATCATCAACCTAATACATAGGACACGGATTCCTCCTATAATCAACAGCACACCATGTAAATAATATCATTTCCCAACTTACCGGGCATATCGATTTAATCCATAGAAATCTCACCCTCTGGTAAATCAAAGAAATAAATACTAAGTACATGTGTCCGTTATTATATCGGGATTAAGAGCATGTACAACATAATATCCGAGGTCCGATTCAATTATGTAGTCAGCAACAAATTGAATCACCTCTATGTCGGTCCTGCTCAATACACTGAGGTGTACTAGTGTAACTCTATGTTTAAGACAAAACAATACCAAGCTACACTACAACCATGCCAATGGTTTGTCCAAAATCATCTTGGTTGTGAGCCTCTACTTATACTCTACAAGGGACTGATAACATGATCTTCTGTGCCACACCCAAGCACCATGTTATCTACAATGTAAAGTTTTAGACAATATGCACATATATAAATATAAAGTGCAAACAATGATCATGTGATTCTTATTTCAAAATAAAGATGTCCATACAAAAGAGCTAGGCTTTCAGTATACATCCCAACATATCGTGTGTGTTTACGTGTGCTTATTTGTTGTTAGTATTATTATTGTTTTATTGTTTCCGCTGCGCTAACGACAATCGTAGACAAGCAACGCAACGAGAACGAACGAATTACGACATCCATCGTAAGAGGGCTATTCACCCCCCTCTAGCCGGCCGTACCGATCCCCTACAAGTGGTATCAGAGCAAGGTTGCTCTTCAAGGACTAACCGCCGCGAGAGCACTACAAATGGCCGGCTTCATCCATCCACCGAAATTCGATGGAGATTTTGCTTGGTGGAGGAAACGGATGGAGGTATATCTCGAAACCGATTTTGATTATATGATTATTATAGAAAATGGTTTTGAGATGCCTAGGGACAAATACAACAAGCCCATTGAGAAGTCTAGGTGGACCCAAGACCAAGTCAAGGATTTCAAGACAAATCTTGAGGTAATCAAATTGATTAGTGATTTGTTGCCTAACACTATTTGGTCTAGATTGGGTGATTATAGGGATGCAAGGGAATTATGGAATAAGGTAATGAAATTCCAAGAAAATTCCCAATCAGCACAAGTAGAGGAGAATGCCGAAGAAGAAGCACCCACAACATTTGAAGATGTTGATGATTTGGTGGAGACCTCCACCTCTAGCATTGAGGGGGAGGAAAGGCAATCTTCCATCCCGGAGCAAGAACAAGAAGCATCCACATCCGGGAGAAGTGAAGATCATGAAGAGGCCTCCACCACCTCCCTAGGTAACTCAAGTGTCATTATTTTAAATAAAAATCACATAATATGCTTTGAGTGTAGGGAGAAAGGGCACTACAAGAGTAAATGCCCTAAATTGGCTAAGAAGAAGGCATCGACACCAAAAGTCAACCCAAAGTCAAAGGATGCCGGTGTTCCCAAAATCAAGAGCAAAGAGCATATTGTGTGCTTCAAATGCAATCAAAAGGGACACTACCGAAGTCAATGCCCTAGGGGGAGGAAGAAAGGGCAAGAAGGTGCAACTCATGTAGGGGGAGCTCCTAAAGCTAACCCTAAGGTACATTTAGTTAATGCACCTTTAATTCCTAGAGTTAAAAAGCATGCTAAGAATTATTTTAGCTCTCTTGCTATTATTAATGAAAAGCATGCTAGGAGAAACAATAAGGTTTATTGCTTAGGTGCCAAGCATGTTCATATGACTAAAGACAAACCTAGGACTCATAATTCTAGAAATATCTTGCCTAGGGAGTCAATTAGAAGAGTAGAAGAAAATTTGGGTATTAATCCCAAGAAATCTAGGCATATGCCTAAGAAGAAGAACATTTCCCCTAAACCTAATGAAAATTCAAAATTAAGGAAATTATAGCTAGAGAACCAAGCCTTGAGGTCAAGGCTAGAAAAATTGGAGAAGACCCTAGCAATAATATCAAACTCGATTAAGGGGTCTAATGCACAAAAGTCAAGACCTAGGAAATAAGAAACATCTAAGGGCAAGAAGGGTTTGGGTCACAAACCTATGTCCTACCATAATGTTCCATTTAATTATGGAACAACATCTAGGTCTAGAAAAACCAAGGCTAATAGGGAAGTCATCCCTAAGTCTAGCCATGGTGTGTGTTTAGTGGCTAAGGACTTAAGAAAAATCAAGAAAGCCACTAAGAAGGTCAATGGAGGAGTCACCTCTAGAGTTGACCTAGGAAAGACCCAAAAGACTATGGCTTCAAAGTCTAAAAGGGTCATTAGGAAGGTATCTAGGGAAGTTATCCCTAGAGAATACCTTGTTAACCCAAGGAGCTCCAATAGGTATTGGGTTCCTAAAAGCGTGATCAATTCACGCTAAATGGATTAGGGTGTGTCAACCCTAAGTGGATGGGTAGTTAACCTAACCATAGTAGAGTTGACACATTAGGGTGTACCAATATTGTTTGAGAAGTTAAAAAATGATTTAATTTGGCACAATTAGGTCTTAGAGGTATTGGTGTGCCATTTTGGGTTTTTGGCACACTAGGGAAATGAACAGCATTAAGGCAAAATGAATTTAATTCCTAGAAATGGAAATTTAATTTTAATACTTAGGTATACCTTAGTATATTTTACTTGTCATGCTTTATTTGCCTTGCCATGTCATGACATCATTTTCATGTTTATCTATAAAATGTCATGATCATGTTTAGATTTATGTTTAGATGTCATGTATGCTTAAGTTTCATTCACATGCCATGACATCATGATATTGGCATATGTTTTTATCTATATCATATCTATGCCATAATCATATCATGCATGAATTAAAATGGAGTTAAGGACTATGGCATGATTTGATGGGAATCAAATAATACTGCCTAGAAATATGCATGAGACCATTTTAAAGAACAAAAACCCACATCTCACTAGATTAATTGCCTTGAATGTGTTTTTACACATCTAGATATAAGTGAGATGTTTAAGGAAAAGAAATTAAAGGTTTTGAAAACTTTTTGAAAACATTTTGAAAAACCTTGGTGAAGCCTATCTTTTGATAGCTATCACCATTGAATGGGATGATACAAAGAGGGCTCTTTATTGAAGCTTTTCTAAACTTTTGAACTTTGTATCAATCTCCTAATTTAGTGGGTAAAATAATTTTCCAATATTTTTCACCCATAGTGTTTAGGATAAGTATTATACGTATGCATTTTCAAGATTTTTAAAATTACGTATATTTACTTATGGATTTCGGAAATTCATTTCGAATGTCAAAATCATAGATCTGATTATCGGTCGCCATGGATGGCATCGATCGATGAGGGTGGCAAATGATCGATTTCGATTTCAATGACCGGCGCCGATTTCGTAAATCTTGTTGGTTAGGCCCATGTTCAGCTAGGTTAAGGTCCTCTAACCACTCCTAACCCTAGGATATGCTTGGGAGAGCATTAGAGAGGGTGGAAATCCATTGGATATGGATTAGGAGTTGGGTTGAGGCTGAGTATCAATTTTAAGGTGGAAGAGAGTTCATTGTTGAACTCTGCCTTAATTTTGATTTGGTTAATGTTCCTATTGGCTTAGGGACTCTCCAAGGACATTGTTAGTGCAATGGTTAAAAGGGAGCAAGCCTCTAGGGGGAGGTATCCATCATGGGAAGATGGATGTGTATTTCCTCTTGGGGGAAAATTGGGTTGCCTCTCTTTAAGTGATATGGGATCACTAGAAAGATTGTAGGCATGTGTTCCTCCAAGGGAAAGATTGTAAGATCTCATTGGGATATGAGACATTCATACCCTTGGGGAGGACCTTTTTGATGTAATGTCAAAAAGGGGGAGAAGTTACCAAGTTACCAATTAGGGTTCGTTGGAATTCTCATTGGGATATGAGAATTGCCAATATGGGAGAATTGGTAGACTTGAGATGGTAGTTTTGTCAATCATCAAAAAGGGGGAGATTGTTGGTGCAATCGGCCCAGCAGTACCTTGATGGTATTTTGATAATAGACAAAACTCATGACATGGGATTGTCATGGGAAAGTCCAACATGGGGTTGGCATGGAAAATCCAAGCATGGAGCTTGGTGTGGAAGTCCAAGGGGGAAGCCTTGGCATGGGAAAGTCCAAAGAATTGCGAAGCCGTGTGCTTGGTGCTTGGCATGGGAAATCCAAAGCATTGCAAAGCCGTGCGCTTGGTGCTTGGTGAGAAATGCATTGCGAAGCCGTGGGCTTGGTACATATGGGAAGTCTTAAGGACTTGGTAAGTTCACTAGGCTCGGGGTCCTTGAGTCGATGAAGGATGGCATTGTGAAGTCGTGCGCTTGGTGCATCCGAGGGACCGCCGGACGGGGAGCGAATGGAGTGAGCCCAAAGGGAAGCATACTTCTAGGGCATGAGACGTGAAGGATGGCGTTGCGAAGTCGTGCGCTTGGCGCATCCGAGGGACGTAGGCCGAGGGAAGAGAGCTTTGGTGGGGAACTCCATGAGGGATAAGGTGGACTTGGCCAAGTGGCTAAGACTGAGTGTCGGAGGCTCAAACTTGATGTTTGAGGTTTTGCATCCGGCATAGGTGCCGGTTGCTCGATCAAATCGATCGACTAGAGTTCGACTGGTGTAAGGCTAGGGTTTTGTGCTTGGCAGTCGACTACCAGGGATTAGCGGTCGATGAAGTCGGCGTGATCGTGATGAGGATGGCGGCCGATCGGTGATGGGAGTGTCGCGAGCACGAGCGCTCGTGGCCGACACTTGGGCGATCGATCATTTGGATCACGGTCGGTGATGGGCATCATCACCGATCCGGTAGGTGATCCGTTGGAACTTGTCCGACGTGGATCTGGCCGTTGTGAGACAACGGCTACAGGGGCAGTCGATTGGGGCCTTTTGGCAGTCGACTGCTAGGCGCAAAAATAGCTTGATGCAGGTTATAAATGGAGCACAAGTTGGAGGATTTCGCCAAGCCTTTTGTGAAGCTATTGGAGGGGAATTGCTGCTGCATTCCAGACCTTCAAGAGCCATCTAAAGCAAGCAACAAGCAAAGGATTCAAAGCAAGCGTTGTAAAGTGTTCTTTACGTGTATTTCGTATTTGTCTTTGTATTGCTTGTATTTCATTACTTAGTGTAATTGCTTGTGAGAGGTTTCTCCACCTCCGACGTGTAGTCGAAAAGGAGTGTTATAGTTAGTGTCGTGCGCATAACTAGAGCTCGAGGAGCTCGCCCGTGGAGTAGGAACCATTCGGTTCCGAACCACGTATATCGTGTGTGTTTGCGTGTGCTTATTTGTTGTTAGTATTATTATTGTTTTATTGTTTCCGCTGCGCTAACGACAATCGTAGACAAGCAATGCAACGAGAACGAACGAATTACGACATCCATCGTAAGAGGGCTATTCATCCCCCTCTAGCCGGCCGTACCGATCCCCTACAGGAAATACATTTGAGCTTTAATCCTAAAATATTTTAGGATGTACCAATATTTTTTGAGAAGTTTGATAAAATAATCAAATCGGCACATTTTAGGTTTAGAGGTCATAGTGTGTCATTTTGGATTTTTGGCACACTTGGGAGAGTAATAGGAATATGGCAAAAATATACTTAATTATCTCAAAAGGCAATTAATATTAAAATTTAGGTATTATTATACCTATACTTTTTATTTGTCATGCCTTGATTTGTCATATGCCATGACATGACAT
This sequence comes from Wurfbainia villosa, assembly GCA_025175895.1. Lineage (NCBI taxonomy): Eukaryota > Viridiplantae > Streptophyta > Magnoliopsida > Zingiberales > Zingiberaceae > Wurfbainia > Wurfbainia villosa. Next base: position 48,201,907 of record CM046002.1, read on the forward strand.
TATGTTTATTTTCATCACTTATATGTCATGATCATGTTTAGGATTTAGGATAAATGTCATGTAATTTTAGATTATATATTATGCCATGACATCATGATTATGAGCATATGCTTATTTATATCATCATTAATGTCATAATCATTCATGCATTTGATTAAAATTGAGTTAAGGACAATTAGCATGACTTGAAGTCCCATGTATAAGGGAATCAAGTAGAGTTGCCTTAGAAAAATGCATGAAACCCTAGTTTAGGAAGAACAAAACTCACATTTCATATCACATTGACATGTATGTGTATTTATACACCCTAGATACATGTGAGATGCTAGGATATGAGTTAAGTTCAAGGTGCATAGTTTTTGCATCTAGGTGAACTCAAACTCATCCTATATGAGTGGTGGATCATTGGGAAAGCTTGTGTACAAGTCATATACATTGAGCCCAAGGAATATGATCCAAAATAAAGTTTTGAAAATATTTTAAAATCATTTTGAAAAACCTTGGTGAAGTCTATCTTTTGATAGCAATCACCATTGATGAAGTTGATACAAAGTGAGCCAAAACTTAGAAGTTTTCTTCAGTTTTGAATTTTGTATCAATTTTAGTATTTTATGGGTAAAATAATTTTCAAATATTTTTCACCCATTGTATTGGTCATAGGTATTATACGTATCAAATTTCGTGATTTTTCGATATACGTAGAATTACTTATGATTTTCTGAAATCCATTTCTGATAATTAAAATTCTGAAATTTGATTATCGATCATTGCCTAGGTGACGATTGGTGATGTAGTGATCGTATCGACGGAGTCGACTGTCAATACTGATTTCGAGAAAACAAGGTTTGTTTAGCCCGTGTTTAGCTGCGGTTAAGGTCCTTAACCATTTCTAACCCTAGGATATGCTTTGGGAAGCATTATAAAGGGTGAAAATCCATTGCATATGGATTAGGAGAGGTGTTAGGGTAATGTATCAAATTTAAGGTGGGGAGAGTTCATGTTTGAACTTTGAACCTTAATTTTGATAGTTTAGAGTTCCTATTGGCTTAGGGACTTCCCAAGGACATTGTTGGTGCAATGGTCAAGGGGGAGCAAGCCTTTAGGGGGAGGTATCCATCATGGGATGATGGATGTATTTTTCTCTTCTTGAAGGGGAGAAGTTATTGGAAGAATGTTATCAATTGGGAAAATTGATGGGATTTTGAGAAACCCAATTTGGAAATTGGGAGAGTGGATAGGATTGCCTCTCTTGAGTGATATGGGACTTATCACTAGGAAGATGGTAGGCATCCTAGGTATTTTTGGATCAAAAAGGGGGAGATTGTAAGATCTCATTAGGACATGAGACATTGACCTCCTTGGAGAGATAACCTTTTTGATGTATGTCAAAAAGGGGGAGAAAGTTAAGATTACCAATTTGGGATAATTGGTAAGGAGTTTTTGAGTTAGATGGTCTAACTCAAATGGTTTGTTTGGTTTTTGTCAAACATCAAAAAGGGGGAGATTGTTGGTGCAATCGGCCCAGGTCACGATTGACCAGGACTCGAGCTTGGCTCGAGAGATGTTTTGATGTTCGACAAAAACATATGGCAATGTAATTGTCATGGTAAAGTCCAAGTCATGGGTCTTGGCATGGAAATTCCAACATGGGTTGGCAAGGGAAAGTCCAAGCTTGAGTCTTGGCATTTGAGAAGTCCAAGGGAAATATTGGCGGCATAAAGTCCAAGGGTGAAGTCTTAGCAGCATAAGTCCAATGGTTGGCGACGTAAAGTCCAAACGGAGTCTTGGTGGAATAAGTCCAATGTGCCTTGACGGTGTAGACATCGTTAGCATGACATAGCCGATGGAAGCACCTGAAGGCTAGCGCGATGGATGAATAAGTCATGAATGACTTAGAGGGATCCGAGAGGTGTGAGGCTGATGGAGGTGGCTAGAAGGCTTAGGTCTAGGCTAAGGGTGGTCTAGCAAGTATGGGGGAACCATACTTAGGCTAAAATCTCATGTTTGAGGTGTGCCAGTCGACTGGTGCCATGTGGAAATCGACTGGCCTGAGTCAACTAGGGTTTGACTGTGGGAATTGCCAAAGATGGGCAGTCGACTGATTGGTCGAGCAGTCGACTGATATTATGATCAGTCGACTGGTGCTCGAGAAATCGAGCACAGAATGGAGTCTCACTCGACCACTGCGATCAGCAGTCGAGTGATGGCTTGATCAGTCGACTGATGATGGATCCATTGGACTTATCTAGCGTGGATCTAGCCGTTGTCTCATGACAACAGTGGCATTAGTCGACTGATGGTCCCGACCAGTCGACTGCTCGACTTTTTCTAGCACAAGTTGAAGCTTTATAAGGAGCACATGATGGAGGAAAAAGGCATGGTTTCTTGAGGGCTTTTGGGGTGATTTGCTATTGCAAATCAGGGTCTCCAAGTTGATTTCAAGCAACCAAGTGATCAAGCATTCAAAGAGAAATTGTAAAGTAGTTTTCTTTACTTGCATTGTATTTTATTGTTGTAATTGCTTGTATCTATTTCTTATTGTTGTAAGAATAGTTTGTAAGGGGTTTCTCTGCCTCCGACTTGTGTCGAGAAGGAGTAGTTGTGATTAGTGATTGCATTGGCATCGCTAGAGCTCTTTAGAGCTCGATTCGTGGAGTAGGAACTGTGTGGTTCCGAACCATGTTAAATATCTTGTGTTTGTGATTGTGTTTCGTGTCATTGTTTTTATTATTATTATTCCGCTGCACTAACACGATTTGTAGACGCGATCACAATCGAATTCAATCATCGGTACTAGAACGCGCTATTCACCCCCCCCCCTCTAGCGTCAAATCGATCCCCTATAATGCCAAGACTCCTCATCCGAGTCTTCACTACCTTGCATCCGGTCCTCACTAACATTTTGTACTTGCTAACTGATTCGGCATATCATCCAATCGTGGAATCGAAAATCTGTACTTCAAGGTAATTTTGTTGATGGTTCGACTGTCCACACACATACGCCATGATCTGTCCTTTGGAACAAGTAGGGTAGGGACAATGCAAGGGCTCATGCTTTCTCGAAGGTATCCTCGTTCTAAGAGCTCCACCACTTGTTATTGTAACTCTTCGGCTTCCTTAGGATTGAGGTGATAAGTTGGCCGGTTAGGTAAGCTCGATCTTGGGATAAGATCAATCTGGTGCTGAAGGTCTCTCATGGGTGGTAGTCCGAACGGAAGGTCCATATGCATTAGATCCGAAAACTCCTCAAGTATATGTTGTACCTCCACTGGTAAATCTGATTCGAAGTCCATTGTGTCTTTTGGGTGAGGTAGTAAGGCATAGGCAACTTTTTCTTGAGCTACTTCATTTAGAAATCTAGATATAGAGAGGAGAGAGGAGAGAGGAGCTAGGGGATATCGGTACTGGTGGAGAATCCTTTCGTTGTGGTGCTAGCATGATCTTCTTCCCTTTGAGGTGAAAGGTGCAAGTGTTCTTCTGTCCATCATGGATAGCGCTATGATCGTACTGCCAAGGTCGTCTCAATAGTATGTGACATGCATCCATTAACATAACGTCACACCATGCTTCATCGAAGTATTTACTGCCAATGGAAAAAGAAACAAGGCATCGCTGATCAACTATTACCTCATTCTCCTTATTGAGCCAAGATAGTTTGTATGGTTTAGGATGACAATCTGTCTTCAATTGTAACTTTTGTATAACTTCTCTAGATACCACATTCTCACAACTACCACTGTCGATGATCATCTTGCATACTTTATCCGCAATAGTGTATGTAGTGTGAAAAATATTTGTTCTCAACTAATCATCCTTAACTTCTTCCTTAGGAGTGAAAAGTGTCTTATGAACAACTAGCATTTCTTGACCATCTCCATAAAGGATCTCGTCATTGTTATCTTCACCATATGTTAGATCGTTGGTTGCCTCATCATCTTCTTCTTCAATTAGCATGTTTTTTCCTTTGGCAAATGTCTTGCATTTAGGAGCCTTATGTCCTAGTTCACCACAACGAAAATATTTGATAGTAGTTTTAGGGAGAACCTGTGGTGTAGGTTGAGATTCCTGGGGGTGAACTGCTTGGTTGCTTTGAATTGGGGCTTCCGAATTTGTTGCTTTTCAAGTACTAAGGCTCGTTGATGATCTTCGAAAACTGTCAAAAAAGAGTGCAAGCTGAGGGTATCCTGAAAGTGTTGTCGAAAACCTCTTAAATATCGTGCAATCAGTTGATCATCTATCTCATATAGATCATTCCGAGCAACAAGTTGGTAGAATTCTTTAGTATAATCATTGATAGATCAGACACCCTCTCTCAAATTATGAAGACGAAAAAACAATGATTGGGTACACCCAAAAGGAAGGAAGTGACCTCGCAGTTACTTCTTCATCTTGTCCCAAGTGGTAATCTTTGTCTTGGCTTGCCTCTCACGTGAGCGCTTGAGCTGCACCCACCAAGCTGAGGCTCGACCCTTGAGCTTGAGGGCGACAAGTTTTACTTTAATATGATCAGGGACTTCTTTGTATTCAAAAATCCATTCAATTTCATCAAGCCAATCAATAAAATCTTCCGCATGTAAAGTGCCAAAAAACTCGGGGAGATCAATGCGAAAACCAAGGTCTCCATATCATTCAACATGCCCATGGTGACCTCGATGATACGGATTGTCAAGACTCGTGGTAGAGTGTCGATCTAGTACCTTACGATCATCTAAATCTCGGGTTAGCTTCGTGACTTGCCTCCGTAGATCTTCGATGGTCTCTGTGGGATTTTGATCCAGAGGTGCGGCTTCCTTAATCGGAACCTACCGACCACAACCACATCCTCGTTGACCTTCTATGAATCTAAGACTATGATACCAACTGACGCAAGTGGATAGCGAAATGGGTACTAAATGTGCGTAGTTAGAAAAGAGGAAGAGCGAAAGAGTCATAGGAGGAAGAGTTTCGCTAACAAAGAGGGACACCTCTTATTTTAAACAAAAAGAAATATTATTAATCAAAAATTGAATGTCTTACAAGAGCCTAAACCTATGTATAAATAGGCTTAGAGAAAGAGAAAATTTATTAAAAAAATAAAAAATAAAAAATAAAATAAACTAACGTTAACAAAAAATTTCTTAACAAGTAAGAAAGCAAAAAATAAAAAAAATAAAGAAATAGACAAACTTTAATAGAAAAAGTCAAAACCCAATCTAGATCGAATAATAAAAAAATAAACAAACTTTAGTAGAAAAAGTCAAAACCCTATTTTAGTACATCTAGATCGAATAATAAAAAAATAAAAAAAATAAACAAATTTTAATTGAAAAAGTAAAAATCCTATTTTAGTGCATCTAGATCGTGTTTACTGTTAGATGCCCCTGCATCAAAATGACACTAATATAGGTATAGAAATCAATGAAGACATGAGGCAATTGAAATGCTATCATGTTGAATTCACTAAACAATGTCCATACACATCCCCTCCATTCTCAAAAACTAATAAACAATTATTGTTCTCCACATTAATGTCCATCCACTATAAATACACACTTGCAATAGCTCATCCAAGAATACACCAAGATTACCAACAAGTGTCATGCTTCCGTTCAAGAAAATTGCATGCCATCTAAAAAAATAAATTAACATGGGCACCCAAATATCGAAAACAATACTTGTTTTTCAATTTTTTTTGAAGTGTTACTTTCTTGATGGCTTGCAATAACAAATACAACATCTTCAAAGGAAAATCAAGAATGGTTCAACCCTGGTGATCAGACACTGTTTACACATGCTACATTTAGATCTTCTGCAATAAATCCTCAATTATCACTCTCCATATCATTTCTCCCCCACACTTAAAATTGACCATCTCGGGCAATGTATTCAACATGATAAAATTCAATTGTCTCAACATTGAAAGAATAACAAGACTAGTCATATAAGAAAGGGAAATGATAAAGGACAAGCGATGCCAATCCACATGGAAAAAAATTATTCATTGATAACACATGTATCAACAAGAGTATCAACAAATAATAACAATGTGGCCTTCATCATAATCAAGCAACTGTTGATGCAGGGAGCACCCCTCCTTAGTTTTGATGTATGAACCATAGTTAAAGTTAGGAATTACTTGTGTTCTAATAAACGTGTTAAGTATGCAGGCTTAATAGGAAAGTCCTAGTAGGTCAAGTAGACCGAATACTAGGCAAAGTTTTGAAAGTCCTAGTAGGTCGTGTTGATCGGATACTAGGCAGAAGACTTGACAAATTAGGAGAATCAGACACCAAGAAGGAAGTCCAGATGGGTTAGGAGATCGAACATCTAGCATGAAGACCGGTTAGGTCAAGAGATCGGACAATCGGCATAAAGTCCAACTGGGTCAGGGAGATCAGACAACTGGTGGGAATCTCTCGTGGGTCAAATCAGATGTCAAGCATGGAAAGTTTGGCTGAGTAGCTGATAGGTAAGCATCGAGTGAAGAGGTACGACCAAGTCCTCAGGTGGTGACAAAGCTAGGTGTCGATTTAACGGATAGTCCGCGTGGGACTAAGAAGTCAAAATCGGGCAGTATTACTACTGTCATTTCATTTGATATTGTATTTTGTGCTAACACTGTTTTGTAGGTATCCAATTGACTGATTGGTTTCCAAACGACTGAGGTCCAGTCGACTAGATATGGTCCAGTCGACTGGGATGCCGAGTTGGCAACACATGTTGGTGATTGATTCGAGTTTCGACAACCAAACTCCAACCAAGATGGCAAGAACTCTAGTCAACTTGGGAGGTTCAGTTGACTGGGATAGCAAATTTCCCAAACTGTGCAGGAGCGGAACTAGGTGACCTAGAGTCGACTAGATCAGGTACAGTGTACTGAAAAGCTTGAAATACCAAATCGATGGGTTGATTTGAAGTCGACTGGAGGGTTTCCAATTGACTAGAATAGGCTTATAAAAGAAATAAAGAACCATCTCAGAAATTAATAATTCTACAACTCTATTATGTCCAAGTGTTGTCGCTATCATTCATCTTTTGCAAAGAGCTTCATCACATCGACATGAGCTACATCTCTGCATTTCTAAAGTGTCAGTATAAGCTTTAAGTTTTTTAATTCATTTCTTGTACTTGATTTTGCTTTTGTGCTTATATTTCTAAAGGGAAGGTAGCTTGTTACCTTTCCCTTACTCTTTGTAAAAAGCAAATATCCTCCAAGTTTGAGAGTTTCAAATTGGAGGGCTTTTTAGTAGATTGCCCATCGAGGTAGCTCTTGGAGAGCTACAGGATTTGGAGTATCAACCCAGCTAAGGTTGTGAACTAAGTAAAAAATATTTATCTATTTGTTTTATTTTATTTCACTGCATAACTCTTGGTCTAAAAAGATAAAAAGAAAAGTATTAATAAATTTAAAAGAAAATTTTTATAACTTCCGAGATTAACCCCCCTTTCTCAAAAATCTCGATCCTACATCAACTGTAATATAGTCTCAATAAGGAGCAAAGCAAGTTATAAAGTGTTAACAATCATGTGCGCTACCCACATACAAAAAGAATAATAATCATGAAGGCTCAAATCCTCACTAGGTATATGAAATGATCAAGCTGAGTCTATTAAAATGAAATTCAACACCACACTAGTAACCGAATGCAATCAATAAAGTCAATCATGTCCAATCGATTTTAAGGTTCAACAATCAAACTTAACTAGCTTTTACGACATCAAAGACTGAGTAAAGAATGCTTACGAGATCGAACTCAATATCTGATAAAACCCGAGAATCGATTATTTAAAACTCATGAGGGAAACAAAACTACACAAATAAAACTATCAAAGGAAAGTGTGCATATACAAAAAAAGGAGTGAAGAGGAACAAACTTCCCTCAAGTCGAGTAAATGCCATCAGTTAATGTTGCTGCCTTCTCCGTTATTCCCTTTAAGCTTTCATGGAACTATTTGAGTCTATTCCCGTTAACTTTGAATGTTCTTCCCAAAGTAGGATATTGTATCTCAATAACAGCATATAGGAAAACATCAATAATAATGAACGAACCTTCCCATTTAGACTTCAACTTACCAACAATCCATTTGAATTTAGAATTATACAATAACACAATCTCTCCAAAATGAAAGTTCTTTGCAAGATATGTTTTTCATGGAAAGCCTTGGTCTTTTCTTTTTAGGTGCGGGAGTTCTTGTACGCTTCTAATTTCAATTCCTCCAATTCTTTCAGCTATAGTTTCCTTTTACAACCGACCTCTTCCAAGTTCATATTACATGCTTTCATGACCCAATATGCTCTGTGTTCTACCTCTATTTGTAAATGATAAGCCTTCCTAAATACAATCCAGTAGGGAGACATTCTGATTGGCATCTTATAAGCAGTCTGGTAGGCCCATAATGCGTCGTTCAATCTATCACTTTAATCCATCCTATCCGATCATACTATCTTCTCGAGAATTTACTTGATCTCCCTATTCAAAATTTTAGCCTGGCCATTCGTCTAAGGGTGGTATCAGGTGGACACCTTGTGTACTATGTCGTAGCTATTTAGGAGTGCCTTTAATTGTCGGCTATAAAAGTTGGACCCTTAATCGTTGATGATCGCCTTGGGTACCCCGAACCTTCAAAATATATGTGACATGATAAAGTATACCACAATTGTAGCATCATCAGTCTTGGTGGGGAGTGTCTCCACCCATTTAGAAACATAATCAACAACTAGCAGTATGTAAACAAATACAAATGAACTATGAAAAAATGTAGGTGCATGATAGCTGCATTTTTTATTGCACTATTTTTACTTGTTGATTAGATCTTTTAGGCTCTTTGATGGGATAATTATTGTTATTCGGGATGTTTTTACATATTGAGCCTATTTGCGATTAATTGCATTAATTCCTATAATTTCAGTATTTTCCATGAATTTCATGTGATTTTGTAGGAAACATATAATGAGGATCTAATTGGAACAATCACAGCCGTCGATCCAGATCAGATCTGAGCATTATGGACTATCCGATGAATATAGCTGATTCTAAGCTAGCTATTTAGATCTGGAGAGATCCCGTCCATACATTTTGATCTGAACATCTGAGCCCTTCCTCCAGATTCGACCGATCGTAATTATCCTCTCAGATGGATCAGATCCGTTCATTTGAAATCAGACTGATCACAGTCGTTGGATCACAGCATGCTTAGGAGATTAATTGGACTCATTTAACCTAGCTCTATTTGGATGGCAGGGATCAGAGGAGGCTCCCATCGGATGGCTAAGAAAAATCACTTAATAAACCAACTTCTTCCCAGCTGCGCCAGATCGCGCGAAAGAATAGTGAGCGGCATCTTCTTCCTCTCGCGAGCGCGACGACCGGCGACTACACGAGTGATCGATGATAGACCGGCAGTATTTCGGCGAGTTTTCCTCCGATAGCTGGTGGCGATCCCATCTGATCCTTGGCGGCAGATCTAGATGTCGTGATTCGGGCAGCTGATCCAAAGCGAGGCGAGGCGGGATTCCGGCGAGTTCATCCTTCACCGGCATTCTCCTTCATTCCGACGACTGGGATAGGTCGTTCCAGATTCATCGGAGTCACCCACCGGTTGTGCCGATTGGACAACTTCATCTTCAATGCCGGAGAAGATTTCCATTTCACTGTCCAGTGAATCCAGATTCGTCGGAGCAGTGATCGCAGTCATCCATCTTTCCTTCCTTCCTGTTGTGCCGATTGGACAGCTTCGCATTCACCGTCGAAGTGGATGTTCGGTTTGTTGTGATCGTCGTGTGGTTATCGGTCGTAGTTTATTTGGATTTACTGAGTGTGTTTGTGTTAAACACTCGGGATTTCATGTTAATTACATTCTGTGTTTTATTCCAGTGCAATTATGCAATTGTTAGAAGTTGATTATGTTTGTTTCGGTTAATTGTTGGTTTGTTTACATGCAAGGTTATTTCTATCAGTTTGTTATGCTTAGTTGTTTAATTCTGTTCATTGTGCATTTTTATTAGATTTAATATTGGCGTTCGTTATTTAGTTGTTGGGTAGTTTAATTTCTTGTTGCTGATGTACTAACACCATCCATTAAAATTGTCCAATCAATGCATCGTATAGTGACAGTATGGTGTTTTGGTTGGAGTGCTTTCATTATTAGGGTAGATTTCCTTTACATTCGACCAGTTACCGTATAGTGACAGTGCGGTGCCTGGTCGAATTACTTTCATTTATTGCATTTCGTTTATTGCAATTTTCAGTGGTTGTTTGATCATTGTGCCGTATAGTGATAGTGCGGTGCATGGTTGAATTGTTCACCTTTGTTTGATCAGTGTACCGTATAGTGACAGTGCGGTGCTTGGTCGCTTTCTTTTCTGTCTGTTAGTTTAGTTTTTAGTGACTGTTTGACTACTGTGTCGTATAGTGACAGTGCGGTGCATGGTTGAATTGTTCACATTTGTTTGATCATTGTACCATATAGTGACAGTGCGGTGCGTGATCACTTACTTTTGCACATTAGGATAGTTGTTTGTTACTTGTTATTTGGTATTTAGATTTGCTCTTTGTATATTTAATTCTCATGTTTGCTTTGGATTTTGCATTTTAATTGTTTTGATAATTATAAAAAAAACCCAGTGTTTACTTCTATTTAAAAATAAACGTCCAGCCATTAGGTTCGTTGGGAGACGATCCGAGTCAGTCCTATACTACATTAGTGTAGTTAGGGGGTTCGGTAAATAATTTGGGAACGGTATCACGACATAATAATCGGTCTATCAAATTTTGGCGCTATTGCCGGGGAACTTTAATGGGTTCGTTTGTCTTTAAACTGTAGTTTGTTTGTTTGTTTTCTTTTTCTTTTGTTATTATTGTCTTTGTTATCATTTCTATTTGTTTCTCATTGTATTTATTTGTGTGGATGACTAGGTCTTCAGGCGATAATTCACTTGAGTTTTATGTAGCAGTTTTTCTCTTCCCTCAGAGGCCCAGCCTAGAAAGAGGGTTGTTGAAGAAAAGGCTAGGGAATTCCAAGGGCTAGTAAATTTCCAAGTATGTTGAGGATATGGAAGGTGTAGGGACTTGCACGCTTCAGGTGAGGCCCCAAGGATCACTTCCATCAGATGTTTGTGTGAAATGTCATTTCATGGTCGAGCAAGGGATAGTCTTAGGTTATATTATCTCTGTGTATAGTATTGAAGTAGATCCTGCTAAAATTCATGTTATATCTTCTTTATCTTACCCCGCTTCTATGCGGGAAGTTTGTGCTTTTCTAGGTCATGCAGGTTTCTACAGACTTTTGATCAGAGACTTCAGTAAGATTGCCCCTACCCTTAATTAACTTGTTGCAGAAGGAGGTGGTATTTCAGTTTGACCAGGATTGCGATAGAGATCGAGCCCACCACCATAGCAGATTCTTTTCCAAATGAGCAGTTTTTCACTTGTAGGGTAAGACACCATGGTATGCAAATCTTGCTATTTATTTAGTTGTTGTGTTGTACCTTCATTTTTTTACTCATGCACAAGTCCAGAAATTGAAAAGTGATGCTAAGTATTATGTTTGGGATGATCTTTATCTTTGGAAATTTTGTAGTGATCAGATCATTAGATGATGTGTACCTGATTATGAGTTTCATTCCATACGTATTTACTTTTTGTTATTCTCTGGCTTGTGGGGGGGTATTTTGGACCCCAAAAGAACTGCTAAGAAAGTTGTATAGTCTAGTTTGTATTGGCCCACCTTATTTCATGATGCCTTTGAATTCTACAAGTCTTGTGAGCAATGTCAACGAATAGGGAACATAGGACGTAGAAATTAAATGCCTCAATAATCCTTATTATTCTGTGAGATTTTCGATGTTTGGGGTATTGATTTTATGGGTCCGTGTCCTGTATCTTTTGGATTTTCATATATTCTTTTGGCATATGATTATGTTTCCAAATGGGTGGAGGTCATCCCCACCATGACTGATGATTCTCTTGTTGTTGTGGATTTTGTTAGGTCTCACATATTTTGTAGATTTAGAGTTCCTAGGGCGATCATTAGCGATCAAGGGTCTCACTTTTGCAATAGACTCATGAAGTGTCGAGCAAAGAGATCAAGTCTATTCTGGAGAATACGGTGGGGCCATGCATAATGATGCTTTTTCTCCGACATGACAGGGGAGTGTGTTCTTTTGTTTACTGTATTTTCTTCCTTCCTCTCATGTTCGGAAATAACTGGTTGTTAGTTGCGTGGTATTAGCCAGTTTGCCTAGGTTGTTTAGTTGTTTTTGTTAAGTCGAATAATATTCCCCTATGCATGCCTTAGTATCATTTCATAGGTGGTAAAAATTAGTTAAGTTTGATCATTAAATTGTGGATTTTTGTGTATGATAGGAGACTTCACTTGCATGCAGTCACTTGTTATGATGGTGAATTTTTTATTGATAGACCAAGCTTGATTTTTATTCACCTAATGAGGTAGTAAGCCATTTCAATCATTTACCCACTTTAGTGTGATACACGGGTGATACTTGTTACTCTAGAACTTGCTTTGAGTCTTTTCAAAACTGCAATAACATTTATTTGCATGAATATGATGAAGGATTTCACTCTTGAATCTTTTCCTTACTTGAATTGCTTGTTTAATCCACTTGATACTTTCATGTTGTCGTACTTGTCATTCCTATTCATTTATTTTCCATTGTCTTGTGGATTACCTCTACCATCTTTTGTTCTCCCATTGGAAGAATAACTTGATAAGTTGCATTGTCTGAGACGAGAAAATTTCTAAGTGTGGGGGAAGAGATATTGTTTGTTTGAAGATTGACACAGTTTGAAGCATTCTGACCAACACTTTTTCAGAATGGAGAAATTGGAATATGGAAGATGCTGAATTAGATAGGTTATGTTTCTGCTGGCAGTTGGTTATAATCTTGAACACAAGGGCTATGTTGAAGTCAGTCTATACCACCATTAGAGCTATTAAAATTCTGAAAAAAAAAAATCTTACCAAAGATCCGAGCAAGGATTCAAAAACTGGATCTAGCAAAGAAATACTTTCTGTTAAAGCAAGGAATGATGGAAACAAATTATATGCGAAATCTACCTTCATGATAATTGTGTTTTTACTCAAGCTACAAGCAGCTATCGAAAGGAAGGGCAACCTTGGTTCCAATATGACAACTAATCACAAGCTCCAGTTGGAAAATGATCATGAGAATACAAAGATCAAATTAATAGAATAGGTTGGAACTACCAGGAATTTCAGTTGTTCTTGATTTTGAACTTGCAGATTTAGGATAGGACTATTGGAAAGCAAGTTGGCAAAAAAGCTGAGCTAGTTATCGAGCAAGAAGTTTGAACAAAGATGACAACAGAAAAGTTTAGAAAGTGCAAGTGCTACCGGAATTGGAGTTGAAACTTTTGAAATCAGCTAATGCAATGTCAGATTGGAAGAAATCTGGAATTCAATAATAGCACCGGGCAGATGAAGGAGAGAAAGCTCCAGGCGTGTTTTTGTTCGATTACAAAATTATCGAGGACACGAGCTTGTTTGAATTGGGTGCAACATTATCGGACCTTGAAATAGCTAGAAAAAATACGAGTTAGCGTTGTTTTATTCTTTGCCTTTGAAAAACTGAAATTGCAAGTTTTAATGAGCTAGTCAAATTCTGGAAAAAATGCAGGAGTCAAAGATCAAAACATGATGAACTCCTTGCAGCAAAAATATTGCCAACGAACTGCATAGAGCTCCCATGATTCTGCTACCCTTCGCAAAAGCTATGCAAGTGATGGATGCTGCAAGAAAATTAGGGATAACTGCAGAGCAATATGGTTGTCCGAATTCATGGATTAAATTGAGGTAGTTCAGACCGGTTGGAGACTTTGGAAGGATGCAGGAATTGCTGCTTTGAGTAAGAAGTTGGAGTCTGGTGCAACAGTAGAGAAGGCTAGTCTGAGGAGCAGTATCAATGGACTGAAGGTAGAGATTGCAAGTAGTTCTAATGGAGAATAAACAAAGCAATTAGAGAGGGAGATAAAAGAAGGAATGTCTTTAGTGCTCGATCTGAATTAAGCCTGCACATTTCTGCTTCAGACACAAGTTCTTAAGTTTTAGAGCAATGCACTACAAGAGGAGCACCTGGGTTGTTTAGAAGGTTTAGAAAGTTGCCAGTTTATGGAATTTGAATTGATTGCTTTGTGAATTTGAGCAACACAATTGGAAGTGGAATTCCTGAATTTATTTTACACCGGCTACAGAATAGTCTGAGAATTCAATTTCTGAAAAAGAGAAAAGATGATAGATGCAGTCTGATTTAAAGTGCATAAGTTACTTAAGATCCAAGATTCTGTGTGCTTACATGTGGATTGGATATTTTTGCCAAGTGCAGCACTTGCCAGTGTAGAGACAACCTGCATGTTGACTTCATTAAAACCTGCAAAATGTCAAAGAGTTGTAACCTTGGAGAAGCTGCACGTGGAAGGGTAGAGGAGTTAGTTACAGTCTGAAAAAATTCTGGAGTAATGCATGAATAACCAAGCTCTAAAATACAGTGCTTACACGTGGATTCAAGGATCAAATTTTCAGAATTCAAGGACATTTGGGATGGCTCTATTTAAATGAAAGCAATCGTCTTGCCACCCAACGCAACAACCATTTCAATCTAAAGGCCTATAATTTATGCCGAGGCCATCAAACTGGTTCGGATTCAAGGCTGAGACCTGATCAGAGGTGCTTGGAGAATGGGGAGTATGAGAAACTGAATCATCAGAGGATAAAACAACCAATGTCATGAACGATGGATACAATCTCCATGATCTTGTCTTGTTTGGGCAGAAGAACTTTGATGTTATTGTAGCTTTTGAAAAAAATTGCTTCAAGATACTAAGAGGAGATGCTGAGAGCGCAGAAGTGATGTCAGTTAAAATTTAGGACCTAAAGAAATCATGTGATGCTGCTGTAAATCTTTCAGTGCTAAAGAAAAGTCTCAAGATTCAAGATAGGATTTCCGTGTGACACAACACGAACAAGGAGATATCAAAAGAATTCTAGACGATGACAATAATAGGAATTCGCTAAACAACACTGCAATGCTATGTCTTGGAGAAATTGGAAGAGTTGCACTGCCTTTGTTACAAAATTAACTAAAGCTGAAATTCTGATGGCATTTGAGTCATCATGAGATGGATGCATGCGTTTAATGGGAGAAAGGTAAAGAGAAGACTCTTGAAAATTCTCCCCTTGGTATCATGAACTTCAGACCAATGGGTCATGAGTGTGCTCCAAGTGGTGGTAAGCAATGCTATCTCAAAATTGATTGTGAACCATGCTTTGGGCAAGGTGCGGATTTTCAAACACAGTTGGCATCTGGAACTACTAATGACATAAGTGAAAATTTAAGTTCCAAAGAAAAGCCTAGTTTGGAGAAGAACCAAAAGTCAAGTGATGAGGAATTTGAAAAGTATATTCACCGATCACTGAGGTGGTGAAGAAAATGGCATCGATTGCAAATGAGTTGGTTGATTTAGTTCATTTCTTGAGTTCTTCGCTATTGAGCTCGACTATGAGGAATTCAAATGTTCGGAACATGGTAGTGTTTCAGATGGTGAGAGGCTATTGCATGAGAGTGCAGAATTGCAGATAGGACAGACAACATCCTTTTGTCATCTTTACATGATGTAGGAGAAATTGGTGGTCATTTCACTCCTACAACACCTCTCGCAGTTTTTCAACAATTGGTAGAGGTCCAAGAATCTTCAAGAATACTTTTGGACATTGAAAAAGGGAACAAACAACCCTCGGGAAGTTCAGGTGGCAATATAAGCAATATGTATGGTGAGCTCAAAGATATCCTTGAGACTTGGAGACTGCGCACACCTAATGAATGGGATAAGATGTCTGTTTGGTATGAACTCGCAATGGAGAAAATCTGATCGTGGGAGGCTAATTAGCTCAAAGATATGCAACAAGATGCAATAGCAAATAATACTGTGGTTCCCAAAGCTCGCTTGATGGAAATCAACGAGGACCTCTCATCTCGTTACTTGAAAGTCAGGCACATCAAGGTTCCCATTCCATCGCTAGTGTTGGTTCACATGATGGTGTAAATTCTCATGGACAAGAATCTGAAAGATCTGGAATTATGGAAGGTAATGCCAATAGTGTGCAGGACCAAACTCCACAAAATCCAATTGCTGCTGAAGGTGCTCATATACCTTTAAGACTGGCCAGTGAATTAGAGGTTTTACTATCTGAAATTGGTTCAAGATTTGTGTCGATTCCTGAAGAGCGGCTATTAGCAGTTGTTAATGCATTGTTGCATCGTTGTTACAAGTATCTTACAGCAACAATTTGGTGCTTGAAAAATCTGTATCAGAGGAAGCACAAATTGATCCAGAATAAATACATCACCACAGTTTCTAGTAGTTTCTAAGTTGTCAACACAGCATCAAAGAGTAGGATAGATGAACTAAATCATGATATCTTCCACACACCACTCCTAATTGCAACTAATCAGGTTTATTCTTCCAATTCTTCTATTGTTGCTTGTTCATTATATCTTGATCTTCTGGTATGTTTCTTTTGCAGTTTACATCTGATCTTGTTTTGATATTCGATAAATCCTTTTGATTCATGTATGGAATGTATTGATAGCGGTGGAGAAGTAGATGATAAGCAAGCATATGGTAGGACAGGATTACATGTTGTTTTGAGGGTACCCCACTCCTACGATCATTATGTGAGCATCAGTGCATATATCCATTTGGGAGGTTTTGTATCAGGCTTGGTTTATTTGATTTGATTGTAACTCATCATACATGTTGACTGTTGTAGGAGTCGGATCTTTTGAATACCCTAGATCTTGATGAATTTGGTGATCCTAAGTAACTTATTTTTTCTGTCTCTGAATTTTTAATCTAGGTATTGCTAGGGGAATGAGTTAGGGAGTTAGTGTGTCTTTGTTTTTGTTATTGCACGGGACGTGCAAAAATAAGTGTGGGGGAATTTGATAGCTACATTTTTTATTGCGCTATTTTTACTTGTTGATTAGATCTTTTAGGCTCTTTGATGGGATAATTATTGTTATTCGGGATGTTTTTACATATTGAGCCTATTTACGATTAATTGCACTAATTCCTATAATTTCAGTATTTTCCACGAATTTCATGTGATTTTGTAGGAAACATATAATGAGGATCTAATTGGAACAATCACAGCCGTCGATCCA
The DNA here is from genome assembly GCA_025175895.1 of Wurfbainia villosa. NCBI lineage: Eukaryota > Viridiplantae > Streptophyta > Magnoliopsida > Zingiberales > Zingiberaceae > Wurfbainia > Wurfbainia villosa. The sequence continues at coordinate 48,219,086 of CM046002.1, forward strand.
GATCAGATCTGAGCATTATGGACCGTCCGATGAATATAGCTGATTCTAAGCTAGCTATTCAGATCTGGAGAGATCCCGTCCTTACATTTTGATCTGAACATCTGAGCCCTTCCTCCAGATTCGACCGATCATAATTATCCTCTCAGATGGATCAGATCCATTCATTTGAAATCAGACTGATCACAGTCGTTGGATCACAGCATGCTTAGGAGATTAATTTGACCCATTTAACCTAGCTCTATTTGGACGGCAGGGATCAAAGGAGGCTCCCATCGGATGGCTCAGAAAAATCACTTAATAAACCAACTTTTTCCTAGCTGCGCCAGATCGCGCGAAAGAATAGTGAGTGGCGTCTTCTTCCTCTCGCGAGCGCGGCGACTGGCGACTACACGAGTGATCGACGACAAGCCGGCAATATTCCGGCGAGTTTTTCTCCGACAGCTGATGGCGATCCCATCCGATCCTTGGTGGTAGATCTAGATGTCGTGATTTGGGCAACTGATCCAAAGCGAGGCGAGGCGGGATTCCGGCGAGTTCATCCTTCACCGACATTCTCCTTCATTCCGGCAACTGGGATAGGCCATTCCAGATTCATCGGAGTCACCCACCGGTTGTGTCGATTGGACAACTTCATCTTCACCATCGGAGAAGATTTCCATTTCACTGTCCGGTGAATCCAGATTCGTCGGAGCAGTGATCGCAGTCATCCATCTTTCCTTCCTTCCTGTTGTGTCGATTGGACAGCTTCGCATTCTCCGTCGGAGTGGTTGTTCGGTTTGTTGTGACCGTCGTGTGGTTACCGATCGTAGTTTATTTGGATTTACTAAGTGTGTTTGTGTTAAACACTCGGGATTTCGTGTTAATTATATTATGCATTTTATTCCAGTGCAATTATGCAATTGTTAGTAGTTGATTATGTTTGTTTTGGTTAATTGTTGGTTTGTTTACATGCAAGGTTATTTCTATCAGTTTGTTATGCTTAGTTGTTTAATTCTGTTCATTGTGCTTTTTTATTAGATTTAATATTGGCATTCGTTATTTAGTTGTAGGGTAGTTTAATTTCTTGTTGTTGATGTACTAACCCCATCCATTAAAATTGTCCAATCAATGCATCGTATAGTGACAGTATGGTGTTTTGGTTGGAGTGCTTTCATTATTAGGGTAGATTTCCTTTACATTCGACCAGTTACCGTATAGTGATAGTGCGGTGCCTGGTTGAATTGCTTTCGTTTATTGCATTTCGTTTATTGCAGTTTTCAGTGGTTGTTTGATCACTGTGTCGTATAGTGACAGTGCGGTGCATGGTTGAATTGTTCACCTTTGTTTGATCAGTGTACTGTATAGTGACAGTGCGGTGCTTGGTCATTTTCTTTTCTGTATGTTAGTTTAGTTTTTAGTTCCTGTTTAACTACTGTGTCGTATAGTGACAGTGTGGTACACGGTTGAATTGTTCACATTTGTTTGATCATTGTACCGTATAGTGACAGTGCGGTGCGTGATCACTTACTTTTGCGCATTAGGATAGTTGTTTGTTACTTGTTATTTGGTAGTTAGATTTTCTCTTTGTATATTTAATTCTCATGTTTGCTTTGGATTTTGCATTTTAATTGTTTTGATAATTGTAAAAAAAAACCCAGTGTTTACTTCTGTTTAAAAATAAACGTCCAGCCATTAGGTTCGTTGGGAGATGATCCGAGTCAGTCCTATACTGCATTAGTGTAGTTAGGGGGTTCGGTAAATAATTTGGGAACGGTATCACGACATAATAATCGGTCTATCAGTGCAATCGGCCCAGGTCACAATTGACCAGACTTGAGTGGGACTCAAGTAGGGTTTTGATGTTTGATAATGGATTTTGAAATGGGATTGTCAATGTGTTTATCACTATCATTTGACCAAATCTTGACCATATGACAAGTGGATAATTGGAACATCCAAAGTCATATGGGGGAGATTGATATGAGGAGATTGTTGGAGCAATCGACCTCAAGTCAAAGGTTAACCAAGCTCGAGTGAGACTCGAGTAGAAGTCCAAGATTGGATTCTTGACAATAGAGAAGTCCAAGTATAGATACTTGGCAAGGAAAAGTCCAAAGGTGAAGTCTTGGTAAGGGAAAGTCTAAGTATGAATACTTGGCAAAGGAAAAGTCAAAGGGTATAGTCTTGGTCGAGTAAGTTCAAGTGTATAGTCTTAGTGGTGAAAGTCCAAATATGGATATTTGATAAAGGAAAAGTCAAAGGGTGTAGTCTTGGTCACGTAAGTCCAAGTGTGTAGTTTTGGCAGTAAAAGTCCAAGTATTAAGGCTTGGAAATGGAGAAGTCCTGGAGGTGCAGTCTCTTGGGAGGCACAACCTCTTGGCAAAGGAGACCCGATGGAATGACATAGCCGATAAAAGCACCTAAAGGCTAATGCAAAGGGTGAAGGTGTCGTGGAGGACTCGGATCGACCCTAAGGGCGTGAGGTTGATGGAGGTGGCTAGAAGGCTTAGGTCTAGGCCAAATGTAAGTATCAAGTATGAGGGGATCATACTTGGGTTAATCCTCATGTTTGAGATTTAGCAGTCGACTGAGACTTTGGACTAATCGACTGGTCTAGTGCATGACACTCAGGAGGCCTAGTTGACTTAGGTTGTAGACTGAGGTTATGATCCAGTCGTCTGGTCATGTAGTCGACTGAGGCTCAACTATGACCTATAGCTATGGTAGTCAACTGGCCACTAGCAGTCAAATGCTAGAGTTGAGTAGTCAACTGGCTTTGGTGGATATAGGCACAGAATGTTTGGTAGTCGATTGTTAGCTTAAGGTAGTTGGCTGGTGGCTACGACAGTCAACTATTAGGTATGGGCAGTCGACTGGTCGAGTCGAATCCTACGTGGATTAGTTCGTTGTGAGACAACGATATCGTGGGCAGTCGACTAATAGGTAAGATTTGTCGATTGCTACACGAAAATTTAGCAGATGTAGAGTTATAAAAGGAGCTTGACGGGAAGAAAGCAAGGAGGCGGTCCATATTGATTTGGGAGGGGATTTGTTGTTGCATTTCAGACCTTCCAAGGCATTCACAACAACCAAAATATCAAGCAAGCAAAGCTCACTTCTTGTAAAGTGTTTAGTTCTTTGTTCTTGTATTTCATTTGTATTTCATATTTGGTTGTATTCTTATAATTGTAAGATTATTGTAAGAGGTTTCTCCACCTTCAGAGTGTTTCCGAGAAGGGGAAGAGTTATTAGTGGTGTGGACACTATTGGGACCTATGCGCCCGCTAGAGGGGGGGTGAATAGCGATTCGACATCGGTTCACGGAATTTGATCGTTCTTGCATGCTTGTTTATAATGATCATTAATATGCACAGCGGAATAATAATAAAGCAATAACAAAATATATAAACACACAATACACGAGAATATAACATGGTTCGGAACCGTACGGTTCCTACTCCACGGATTGGGCTCGAAAGAACCCTAGCGATGCAATCAACACCACTAATCAATAATACTCCTTCTCGACAATACGTCGGAGGTGAAGAAACTTCGTACAAGTGATTACCCTAAGTAATACAATGAACAACAAGCATATACAAGTAATACAACAAAAGAATGCAAAGAACACTTTACAAAAATCTTTTGGAAGCTTGCTTGTTGATTGCTTTTGAATAGCCTTGAAGACCCTGATTTGCACCAGTAAATCACTCTAAATCGCCCAAGAAAATCACTGCCAAAACCTCCCCTTCGAGCTGCCTTTATAACCTGCACTCGGGTTGTTTTCGCGTCTAGCAGTCGACTGTCATAAGTCCCCAATCGACTACCAACACTATTGTTGTGAGACAAAGGCTCGATCCACGTGGAAAAAGTTCCAACGGATCACTTGGCACTCTACTGCCAACATAGCCAGTCGACTGCCAACATAGCCAGTCGACTGTCCAGTCAGCTATTGAGCGTTCTGTGCTCACGACATCAACTAGCAGTCGACTGCTATCCATCAGCAGTCGACTCCAGAAGCCATCAGTCGACTGCCCATTTTTGGCAGTCGAATGCCAGGCTATTTTGCCGCAGTCGAACCACAGTCGACTGGTCATAATCCTAGTCAACTGCAGAGTGTCAACTCAGCTACCAAGTGTCAAAACACTTGATAAGTCGACTGACAAACCTCCACCATAAGGTTTAACACCAAGTATAGTGCCCCCATACTTGCTAGACCACTCTTAGCCTAGACCTAAGCCTTCTAGTCACCTCCATCAGCCTCGCGCCTATCAGATCCCTCCAAGTCATCCATAACTTGTTCATCCATACGCTAGCCTTCAGATGCTTCCATCGGCTATTGTCATGCTAACGGTGTCTACACCGCCAAGGCACATTGGACTTACACAGCCAAGACTACGCTTGGACTTTACGTCGCTAACCATTGGACTTATGTTGCTAAGACTCCACCCTTAGACTTTACGCCACCAATATCACCCCTTGGACTTTCCAATTGCCAAGACTCAAGTTTGGACATTCCCTTGCCAAGACCCATGCTTGGACTTTCCTTGCCAACCCATGTTGGACTTTCCTTGCCAAGTACACAAGACTTGGACTTCTCCCATGGCAATGGTTAAACCATCGTCAAACATCAAAATCTCACTCGAGTCAAACTCAAGTCCGATTAATCATGACCTGGGTCGATTGCACCAACAATATCTCCAACACATTGTCAAACATCATGTTAGTGAAAGCCCTAGAGTCAATCATGTGATGATTGTTGTATGGACTTTGTTGTATCATATTCCTATTTATAAAGGCATGGTTATTATATTTACTTGTATTGGTGCCAAATAACTAAGTATAATAACGTCCTTGAGTAGAAGGTTCTTATCTATATCAATCGATTGGTTGAATCGATAATGAGATGATATAGAGAACACTACTCTTAATCATTCCTAGTCAAGTATTAACATTCAGGGACAATGTTAATGCAAAGAGACTAGCATGTAGGTCAACTCGATGACTTGATCTCACAAGTCATGGATATGTGATATCAAGTTGACACATGGGTATGCATTGGAGAATGTATACTGAATGACCTGCCATGAGAAAGTATCATGGATCGTTATATGAGTGTCATATACTTTCTCATGTGACTATTAGTATGACTATTAGTCCTTGGACCTGAAGTCACCATGGTTTCCTACATAAGGAGTTTCATACTTTGGTTTCATCAAATGTCACTCGTAAATGGGTGGACTATAAAGGCGATTACTAGGTATGTAACAAATTATGTGGAGGGATGTGAGTGATGTAGATGAGATCTATCCCTCCTATATGACGGGAGTGACATCGTTATTCTTAATAGAGTGAGATCACTAAGTGCATGGTCATGCCCAAATGAGTTAATATGAGATATTGAGCTCATTTGATTAGAGTGAGTCTACTTGGAGGTCAAGATATAGATTGTACTGAGGATGACATGGTCTATGCCTCAATTGGTCAAACTAAATGTCAAGGATAGAGGGACATTGTCACATATTGTGAGAGTCACAATTAGTAGTCACAAAGGTGATGTTGGATCTCAACATTCTTGTAACTTGGGTAGCAATGATGTGTTGCTAGATACCGCTCATTGCTTATGTTCCTAAATCGGTTTAGGAGCATTGCCAATGTTAGAAGAACCTATAGGGTCACACACAAAGGGAAATTAGATGGAGATTAGGTTCATATGATAAACCATGAGGATTAGGTTCATGGGATGAACCAAATTAGATTAAGAGTAATCCAAATTAGACTAATTGAGTTGGACTCAAGTTGATTCAAGTGTTGAATGAGTCTAATTTAGATTTGATTCATCGAGTCAATTTAAACTAATGAATTGAGATTCATTAAATCAAATTGACTTGAATTAAATGGTTGGAGTTGATCAACCATGGGAGATAAGAGGTCAAGTTTAACTTGACTTGAGAGGGAAGATGAATGGTCAATTTTGACTTGACCAATTGTCATGTCATGGTGACTTGGCATGGGGTCGGCCAATGATGATGCTCCACATCATCATGGACACATCATGGGGTGCCACCTCATGAGGGAGACCAAGAGCCATTGGCTCTTGGAGTTACATGCATGCATGTAACCCCCTTATAGTGGGTTATGAAAGTGTGAAGTTAAGTTGTGTAACTTCATCTTCTTCCTCCTCTCTTCCCTCAAGCTCTCTCTTCCTCATCTTGCCGTGAGCCTCTAATGGGTGCTAGCACACTCTAGGTTGCTTTTCTCCACCTATTGCTTGTGTGGATACCGATAGAGGAGTGTACACTTGACACTCTTGAGTTTCGGCAAGCCATTTGGACGAGCGGGATAAGCGAAGGGCATCACATCAAGGGTAAAACTCTTAACATGTAGATCTAGAGTAGATCTAAGGTTTTAAACATGTACATGTAGTTTTGTTTATCTTCGCACGGATCCGTGGCCGACTTCCGGGGTTTCCGCAAGGCAAAAAGTGGTTTTTATGGCTCGGATAGTCCAATAGTGGTATCAGAGCCACATGCGAAGCATGTATGTGGTTTAGTTTTGTAGTTTTTGTATTAGATATAAAAATTACAGATCTGTAACACTACAAAAAAACAGTTTTATTGCGACGAAATTTAGCAACGAATTATTTTCGTTGCAAATCTGCAACAAATATAGCAACGAATTTTAGGTTTCGTCGCAGATTTGGAACGAAATAAATTTTTGTCGGAAATTTTGCAACGAATCCTGGATTCGTTGCAAATTTTTGCAACGAATCCTGGATTCGTTGCAAATTTTTGCAACGAATCCACGGATTCGTTGCAATTTTTTGCAACGAATCCACGGATTCGTTGCAATTTTGCAACGAATCCTGGATTCGTTGCAATTTTGCAACGAATCCAGGATTCGTTGCAAAATAAAAATTTATAATTATAATTATAATTTTTTAAAACGTCAAGTTTCTTTTTTTTAATTTGCAACGGATCCACGGATTCGTTGCAAAAATTTGCAACGAATCCAGTATTCGTTGCAAATAAAAAAAACGTTTAATTGCAACGAATCCAGGATTCGTTGCAAATTTAAAAAAAAACAATTAAACGTTTTTTTTTATTTGCAACGAATACTGGATTCGTTGCAAATTTGCAACGAATCCAGGATTCGTTGCAAAAGTGAATTATTTTATCGTGCCCTAACTTTCCCCTCCGCGCCGCACGAGCTAGCTTCTTCTCCTCTCTCGTCGTCTTCCCTTCCGCCGGCGCCGTCTTCCGCCGCCGCCGTCTTCCCTTCCGCCGGCGCCGTCTTCTGCCGCCGCCGTCTTCCGTCGCCGCGCTGCAGAGTACGCCCGGCCACGCCCCGGCTTCTGCCGCGGCGATCCGAGCCGGCCAAGCCCGAGGCCGCTTCGGCCGGTGAAGCTAGGTCGACCGACGCCGACGCGCCACCGCCCGACGACGCCGCGACGGCGCTTCGTCCGGCCACGCCCCCACCGCCATGGCGACCCGGCCGCGCCCCTGCGACCACGGCCACTGGCCCACCGGCCATGGCCCGGGTGAAGTGGCGCTATGCCGGCTACTGTCCGGTACAGGTTCCCATCACCGGCGACCCGGCCGGCCCGACACTGGCCGGGCTACCTAGCCACCACGCGTGCTCGGTCACAGGTGCCCCTGGCCATGAGCCCACCTTCCGGCGCTCGCCACTCCGCCGCCTCTCCGCAGCCTCCGCCGCCCGCATCTCACGCCGGTGTCGCGTCGCGGGTGCTGGCGTCGCAAGCGCTTAGGTCCGCCTTCCGATTAATCAATCGCCGCTCGAGACGCCTGTAGGGACCAAGTATAAATTTAATTTTTTCCTATATTTAACTCGATAATTAACTACAAAGGCTTTATGTTGTTATGCTATTTATTCTGTAACTATATATAGTTAACTGTAAAACTACAGAAGCTTATAAGCTGCTAATTTTCCATTTGGGTTCACATACCAAATAATGCTAAGTACTAAGTTGGAATATTTTATGATTTTGTTTAGTCACATATAGGAAGTTATGGGGATAAAACAAGCGATTTATAAGGCTTAGATGAACAAATCATGCACATCTACCTGAGAAATTACAAGCATCTTAAAGTCAGTGGTGGTGGTGGAGCTAGTGTTTAAGGCTTATTAGATTAGTATTAACTTGTGGTGATACATTTTGATCTGTCTCATTTGCGATTATACATCTACAATAATAATTTCACTTAAATGACATAATTGCAATGAGTATCTTTCATGTTCAATAAATTTGATTAGTTGTCATCCTTATTGCTAGATGAGAGAGAATTGGCCGATTAACAAAACTTCTAGACCTATGTTAATAATAACTCTCTCATCTAAGCTTATAATGCTTCTCTATATTATTAGCCGACAATTCACAATTTGACACTAAATTCAGGTTTTCACAATCACCCCCATTTTAAGTCCTGATGTCCTCGTTAAGACCGAAACCCCAACACATTACCTTTCAATGTGTTCAATTGTGATATTAATTGTCACAATCAACTTAAGTTGTTTAACATTTCAGGTTTAAATATCCCAAAATGTTTAAACATAAATTAACAGTAAGCTTTCTATACAACTGTTGTCCTTTTTCGGTTATGTTTAAAGATTGTTAAACATAGTGAATTCATATGTGAACTAACTGTATATTCGTATTATTGTAATTTCTAGGAGTTGATATTAATATAATTGATTGAAAACAGACAAAATGCAGCGTGAAAGGAGTTGGATGTATAATAGGAATTTACCTGAACGTCGGGGTTTAACTGATGAATTTATGAGTGGGTTGCAAGAGTTTTTTAAATTTCGCAGCTAGTAATGTTGAGTTTATGGATGGTAATCAGATAAGGTGTCCGTGCAGAAAGTGTCACAATGGTAGATTTTTACCGTCTAGCAAAGTTTCAGAGCATCTTTGTAGATTTGGATTCGTTGCAAATTACTATAACTGGACATGTCATGGTGAACCATTTATATCTGATGAAGTTTATGATAGACACAACACACAAGTCTCTAGGGATCAAAGTGATTATAATCAATTAAATCCATATCAGAGGATGATATATGATGTAGCGGGCCCGAATTTGATTCCCCGAATCACAAGGTGCAACTTCAAGTTGTCCTCCAACAGTTGAGCAAATGTTTACTAATGCATCACCCTTGGAAGAGGTGCACGTAATATATCGGAATATGAATAATGAAGCATATCTCAAATTTCAGGAGGTGTTGAGTGCTGCAGATGCACCTTTATGGGCTGGTTGTGAGACTCACACTAAACTATCGTTCACCGCAAGAATGTTGAATGTCAAGGCAGAGCACAATGTGTCTGAAGAGTGTTTTAATAATTTTGTTCAAGCTTTTGAAGAGGCATTGCCGCGTGATAATATACTGCCCAATAATTTGTACAAGATGAAAAACTAATGAAAGAATTAGGTCTCCAGTGGAAAGAATTGATGTGCAGAGATGGTTGTATATTATATTGGGAGATGATGCAGATGTGGATGTTTGTAAATTCGTAATCAAGATAGGTACAAGAGCACTAGTAGGAGGCAAAGAACGACGTAAATCATATAGTCAGTTGTTTTATTTGCCTTTAACTCCTAGGTTACAAAGGCTTTATGCATCAAAGACAACTGCTGAACACATGACTTGGCATGCAAATCATCGAACAGAAGAGGGACTAATGTGTCATCCATCAGATGCAGAGGCGTGGAAAAATTTTGATAGAACATATCCTGATTTTGAAGGAGACTCGAAATATTAGGTTAGGTCTGTCTTTGTGATTGCTCCATTTAGTAAATCAGAAGACACTATTCTTGTTGGCGCTTATATTAACTCCGTATAATCTTCCTTTGGGATGTGCATGAAAACACCATATATGTTTTTAACATTGGTTGTGCTCGCCCAAAAAATCCAAGAAGTTAATAGATGTTTATATGCAACCATTGATTGCAGAGCTAAAACAACTATGGGATGAAGGTTTTCCTACATACGACGTTCATACTAATCAGATGTTTGTAATGAAGGTTGCTCTTCTTTGGACCATAAATGACTTTCCGGCTTATGGTATGCTATCAGGTTGGAGTACTGCAGGGATCTTAGGATGCCCAATATGTATGGAGAGATCAAAGTCGATTAGATTGAAGCATTGTAAGAAGCCGAGTTATTTTGATTGTCATGGCATAATTTTACCACTAAATCATAATTTCGGAAGGAATAAAGATGAATTCACTAGGAATCGAATTGAAAGAACACCTCGCCATTGAGATCGATGTGGTCAAGATATTTGGTCTGAGTTCTTCACTTTCCATCGTTATTGAAGAGCCACATGATACAACTTATGAATATGGAAGCAACCATAAATGGACCAAACGAAGTATATTTTGGGAGTTACCGTATTGGTTTAGTAATTTGATTCATCATAATCTCGATGTTATGCATATTGAGAAGAATGTTTTTGATAATCTGATAAATACATCTGATGATGGATATCACCGAAAAACAAAAGATAATCAATGCAAGAAAAGATATGCGACTCATTTGCAAACGACCCAGCCTTGATGTTGATGAAAATAGCAGAGGACCAAAACCAAAGGCAGTTTATACATTGAATAAGGAACAGAGACGTGTTGTTTGTGAATGGTTGAAGTCATTGAGATTTCCTGATGGGTATGTTTCTAATCTTGGGAGATGTGTCGATATGAAGGAATGCAAATTGATGGGTTTGAAAAGCCATGATTGTCATATATTCATGGAAAGACTTATTCCTATTGCCTTTAAAGAACTCTTACGAATTTTGGGGTGTCGTGACAGAGTTAAGTATTTTTCTTCATGATATATGCTCACTTGATTTTGGGATATTCACACATGGAGAAGTTAGAGAGAGACATTCCAATTATTTTGTGCAATTTAGAAAGGATTTTTCCGCCTGCATTTTTTGATTCAATGGAACATCTTTTGGTTCACTTGCCATATGAGGCCAAAGTTGGAGGACCAGTTCATTATCGATGGATGTATCCTTTTGAAAGGTATAATTCGCATATTCTATATTTCGTTAAAATTGCATAAAAATGTTAATTTTTTTTATATATTCATTTCTAATACAATTTGTTATATTACAATCAGAGTCTTATATCATTTGAAGACACAGGTGAAAAATAAGGCACATGTTGAAGCCTCTATTGTGAATGCATATATTGTGGAGGAAGTAACAACTTTTGCATCATATTATTTTGAGCCTCACGTTCAGACCAAAAGATGGAAATCCGGAAGGAATGATGAAGGTCCTGTCAATCCCAATTTAAATTCTTTATCAATTTTTAATTATCTTGGTCGACCAAGTGGACCGTGTAAGCAACGATACTTAACTGATCAAGAATGGCGGGCATATTTTACTTAATTGTCCGTAAGTATCGCCATATTTCGAGTTAGTATATATTTCCTATTTCTTCGTCAAGTGTTAATTTGTTTATGTTATAATACAATTTTTTATTATAGGATTTTCCAAAACTTATACTCTGAAATCCCGACACGTGACTTTGATCACTTCTGCGATTTAAATCATATGTAAGCAGTTTTAATTACCTCATTTTTGTTTAGACATATCTTAACTTTTAAATAAATATCATTTTCATTTGAGTATAGGTTTATGATAATCAAACTCACGTTCAGCAAGAATTGCTAATCCATCTATCATGGGGTCCAAAATCAATGGTACGCACTTGGCCAGCATATTTCATAAACGGATATAATTTCCACACTCAAGAATATGGAAATGGAAAGAGTACAATGAATAGTGGAGTATGTGTTCAGTCTTCCAATGATAGAGGTGCAAGCAATGAATTTTATGGTTTGCTGGATGAAATTATAGAGATTGATTATCCTGGTCCAGAAATGCGAGTTATCTTATTTATGTGTCGCTGGTTTGACGTCAGTGGATGAAGGTGCATCCACAGTATAATTTGGTTGAAGTAAATCATAAAAGATTTTATAAGAGATATGAACCATTTATTTTGGCACAACAAGCGATTCAAGTTTTCTATGCTCCATATCCTAGTTTGAGGCATGAGAAAAATGAATGGTGGGTTGTTTGTAAAACAAAATCACGGAAAAAAATTGAAGAGCGCTGGCAAGACATTGCATATCAACAAGACAAAGTTACAAATATGTTTCATACCGAGGAATATATAATTCCAACGTTACGAGATCCCAGCGGAGTAGTGATAAACGTGGATGCAATTGAAATTGATGATAATGATGAAGAGGAGGAGGGGGACGAGGAGGAGGGGGACGAGGAGGAAGAGGAGGAGGAGACCGAGGATGAAGATACTGATGAGGACGAGGAAGATGATAATGAGGACTTTGAAATTTGACGTCTAGGGTAAGTTTTTATATATATAATTTTAGTTTTAAACTATAATTTTACAAATTTTCTTAGCTCAATTATTTGTTTATATAATGTCTCATTGTTAAATTTATATCTTTTGTCTCTGTATGTTTTGTATAATTTGTTCTTATAGGTTATCAGTGGTGAAATCATCGTAGCTTAGCGCATGTGATCTCATATCTTCATTATGCATATTGTAAGTTTTTCATGTTCTTCATTAAGCATAAAAGTTTTATTTTCTTTATTCTAATTTTGTTTTTGGTTGATAGTTTGACGTGGTGGGACAGAGACGACAGAGTACTAGTAGTGGCCAGACTGATCCACCGCCTGCCAGCACTATACCTACTTGCCCTCCTGATCTTCCTGGACCTTCACATGATCGTACCGATCATCTCATTGCCGCATGGCCGTCCCATTCTGATTCACCTATACCCGCCAGACACTCCTCTACTGAGAACATCGAAAGTCGACCATATATATTTCCTATGGGAGATTCGTAAGTAATATAAGTATTATAATTTTTAAACTATCTTAATTATTTATTCAATTTTTTTTCACTTGATCGTAGGTTTGAAAAGTGCAGTACATTATTAGCGAGATATAAAATCGTGAATAACTATTGGAGAGGAGATTCTTTGTCATATTCGAGCACGCCAGACCTACAAAAGAATTATGGTGGTGCGAGTTTCGTATAATTGATTCATTTTATATATTAAATAAGTGATTATATAATCAATTGTTTTATTTCCATCTCAGCGGAGATTTATTTGGGACCCTAGTCAAGACTTGGAAGTTAAAAGAATTTTTAAAAAAAAATGTGGCGATCATATCCGACATGTATTGAGTCATGCCAAATCTACTGGAAAAAAACCCGCCTGTGTCACGTCAGAAAATTGGAGTAAAATCTCCAATTATTGGCAATCGGATGAGAGCAAAAAAAGAAGTCAATGTAATAAATTAAATCAAGCCTGTAATTCTGGAGACTTATCTGCAACATATGCGGGTGGATCTATAAATATCGAGGAGCATTCACGTAGATTGGTAATTTTTAAATTCTACAATTAGTTTTTAAATTTATTTCAGATTATTATTTTATTTCTAACATTCTTATATTTAGTCTAAGGAATTGGGAAAGGAGCCGAAATTTATAGATACTTTCGTTCGCACTTTCCAAAAAAAAGATAAGACTTGGAGTGGAGATAGAGCTCGAGCTATTAAGGTTTGAAATAATTTTTAAACTTACTTTATAACTTTAATTCATTAGTTATGTAAATGCTCTGATTAAATTTTTAATTTTGTGTAGGAGAGATATGATCGATTATCCTCATCTCGAGAGAATTTGAGGAGATAGCGGTGATCTTGAGGGATCTGAGCCATCTGTTAGTAATGATATGGATTTATGGCTTGAGGTGACTGGAGGATCCAAAGGGGGAAGGATACTAGGTATGGGTTCTCTGAGCAGAATGCATAATGCTCCTCGTAGATCTATTTCTTCTACTCCACCAGTGATGGCAGCACGGATACACAACTTGGTGAGGAGGTTAGCAATTTGAAGGGCATAATACATGAAAGAGATCAGAAATTTTAGCAATACAACATCAAAACTCACAAAGGATCAGAAATGATAGAGATGTGACAACAAGCCTTTCTTATGCGATTTGAATTTACTTCGGTCCAAGTCATATTCCTCCAGTCAAGACGATGATGGTGGCGGCGATGATGATATTGTATGCATGTTTTTAATTAGTACCTTTAAAATTGTTTAGTTTATTTAGTTTGTTACTCCTTCATTTTTACATTTTTATTAGTACTTTTTATTTTGCATTAAACAGGAATGATCTATGAAGTCAATCCTTATGGCGGTTGAAATTTCACATCATTGTAAGTCATTGCATATTTATTTTCGTGTTAGTATATAGTTTTTTTTAATGTATGCTACTTTTTGCTGTTTGTTTCTTTGCTAATGAAGGTAGAAGAATGTCTTGTATGATTGCTTACCAGATTCTCTTTTTTTCCCCATGTGTTGAGATCTTTTGTGGACATTGTTATTTGGATATCATAACTATGTTGATGTTTGAATTTTTGTAGGATATAACTTTTTATTTGGATATCTTTTGTTGGAATGTTGCTTATTATTTTGTTGTATTGAATGTGTGTGTGTTTTGTTTGTATTAAATGTATTTATTTGGATATTAGAATTTATTGTGTTTTGTTGTGTGTGTGTGATAATTTGTATATACGATAGAATATCAAACGGAATAAATCACAAATTTTTTTATTTTGACAAATTTCGACAAATATCCCAATTCGTTGCTAAATCCCGATAAATCTGCGCGAACTTTGCGAATTTCAATTTCATCGCAAATTTTGATTTAATTTAGCAACGAATCCAATCATGACAAATTTTGCAACGAATTTATGTTTAATTTTGCAACGAAAATTATTTCATCGCAAATATTTGCAACGGAAAACGAATTCGTCGCAAAAATTTTGTGATGAATTTTGCGACGAATTTGGAAACATCACAAATTTACCAACGAATTCCTTTTTTCGTCGCGAAAATTACCAACGAAAAAATTTATTCGTCGCAAAAAATTGTTTTTTGCGACGAATTTTGCGACGAATTTGTATCAGTCACAAATTTACCAACGAATTCCTTATTTCATTGCAAAAATTTCCGACGAAAAAATTAATTCTTCGCGAAATTTTGCAACGAATTACAAATTCGTCGCAAATTTGCGACGAATTTGTAATTCGTAGCAAAATTTTGCGACGAATTCTACGACGAATTTTGGAAATCGGGGTAACTTTTGCAACAAAATTAGGGACGAATTTTAAAATTCATCCCTAATTTTCGTCGCTAAAATTCATCGCTATTTTTGTCGCTAATATTTGCGACGCTTTATTCCCAACAAAAAATTTTTTGTCGCAAAATTCATCGCAAATTTTTTTTGCAACGAATTTTTTTTTAAAATTCGTCGCTAAATTCATCCCAAATTTCTGTTTTTTTTGTAGTGTAAGTTTCTATAAATTTCCTATTTTTATAGATTTTTTGGGTATTTTTCTCGAAGATTCGAAGCAACAAGTGTTGGGACACTTGTAGGCTTCAACCACTGAGAAAAACTCACGGGAACGGCGAATTCTCGCTTTAGGTTTTTGGGACAGAGACTTAAGTCGCTGTAAGATCAGGATGGGACACTCGCAAGATTGATTTTTCAAGTAGGGGTGCTGCCCCTAACCTCGAAAGAGGCATTGTCCCGCGATCGCGCCTGGAAATCACTTAGTGGGACCGTTACGAAGATGTGACTCATAAAATTAAAAAAAAAAAGGAAAAATTATAGAAATTTCTGTAAAATACATAATTTAGAATTATGTATAATACTATGATGGTCATGGCCCAAGAACCCCAATGTGATTGGATAAATGTGTTGTAATTCATAATACGGCTTGCGCGTCGTTTTTGTGGTTGTGCATGTTGTATAATGTATGCGACCTGCGCGTCGTGCCTCTTCTTTTAATATTTCAGTTGTAAATAGTTTTAGACTCGAATGTAACTCAAGTTTCATGATTATAATGTACAAAAATGGAGCGGTGGAAGGTCCACTAGTAGACGGAGTTACGAGAAGGGTGCCGACAACACATGGCGGTCAAAGAAGGCGCTTGGAGAAGCCGCTAACCCTAGGTTGACCGTCCGATCTTCTCATTGGCTTGAGAAGATTGTAGTAGGGTCATGACCTCATCACAATATATATATATATATATATATATATATATATATATATATATATTGCTTGTATGTATGTGATGCATGCTAGTAAATTTTGCTTGTATGTATATGATGCATGCTACGATATTTTGCTTGTATGTATATGATGCATGCTAGTAAATTTTGCTTGTATGTATGTGATGCATGCTAGTGTAGGGTAATAAAGGCCTTAATGCGTATATGATACACATTTATAATTAGATTAGATCTTAATCGAATCGACTCGAAAATGCCTACCAAGTTTTGATACCCATCACTACCTCGATCATTTGTTGTTGTTGAATCTGCCAAAGCAGAGCAACACATATTATCTTGGTAGGGTGCGGAGGGACAATCTTGGTTCTGCCTATCATGGCTTGGGTGAGAATAAGCTCAATTAGATTTAGTAAAACTAGTTAACTCAATTGGATCGAGTAAAACTATAGGCATATTCCAACCGTTGGAAAGATAGGATAAGATCACATTTACACTAAATCTTGGGTGATTTAGCCAAAGCTAACTCAAGGTCTTTTGTAAATGTGGATCTTGATCCTATAAACAAGAGTTTCATAGAGATGTAATTGGTAATTTGTTACCTACCGATCATACTAAGTCTTGGGCGATTTAGCCAAAGCTAACTCAAGGCGTAGTATGATGTGGATCTTGTCCCGTGAGAATTATAGCTAGCTTGTATGAATCTAGTAATGTGGTTTGACTACATCCATGACTCGATTCTACAAAAGTCCTATAATTCAGTGGGAGCATCATTTGATTAAAGGCCTAATTAAATGATAAATGGAATATGATATTAATTTTCTGCATTGTGTATGTTGTAGATTATCATGTCAATAAACACGAACACTCTCTCCCTGTGTTCTGTCCTTGAGAAGGACAAGCTCAATGGAGCTAATTTCCTGGACTAACACAGGAATCTGAGAATCGTTCTCACCCAAGAAAGAAAACTGTACATCCTGGAGCAGCCCATTCTGGAGGCACCTCCTGCCACTGCCTCACGAGCTGACCGAGATGCTTACAAGAAGCATCAAGATGATGCATTAGATGTGTCATGCCTCATGCTCGTGACCATGAACTCTGAGCTTCAAAAGCAACACGAGTTCATGAATGCTTTTGATATGGTTGAACATCTTCGTCAACTGTATCAAGGACAAGCAAGGCATGAGAGATATGAGATCTCTAAGGCACTGTTTCAGTCCAAGATGCAAGATGAGACTCTCGTAGGTCCATATATACACAAGATGATTGGGTGCATAGAGAACCTACAGAGGTTGGGATTCCCACTTGGCCAAGAGTTGGCCACTGACTTGATCTTGCAATCTTTGCCACAAAGCTACAATCAATTTGTCATGAATTACAACATGAATGAAATTGATAAGCCACTGCCTGAGATGCTTAGCATGTTGAGAACTACTGAGCTCAACCTTAAGAAGGAAAAACCTGACTCCATTTTGATGGTGCAAAAGAAGAAAGGCAAGGGAAAGCCTAAAGGTAAGGGAAAGTCCCAAGCCAAGGGCAAAGGCAAGGCACTGAAACCGAAAGGAGGGGTGGCCAAGGAAGGGACTTGCTTCCACTATAAGAAAGTTGGACACTGGAAGCGTAACTGCAAAGCATACTTGGAAGATCTTAAGAAGAAGAGAAGTGAGACTTCTACTTCAGGTACAAATGTTATAGAAGTCAATCTATCTATTTCTTCATCATGGGTATTAGATACCGGATGTGCATCTCACATTTGTACCAATGTGCAGGCACTGAGAAATAGCAGGGCATTGACGAAGGGCGAGGTAGACCTACGAGTAGGCAATGGAGCAAGAGTTGCTGCTGTTGCTGTAGGAACTTATTTTCTATTTCTGCCCTCTGGGCTTGTACTAGAACTAGATGAATGTGGTTATGTGCCTGCTTTGACTAAAAACATAATTTCAGTTTCTTGTTTGGACAAGAAAGGCTTTTCATTTATAATAAAGAACAAATGTTGTTCAATTTATTTAAATGATATATTCTATTGTCGTGCACCTCTAATGAACGGACTCTACATTCTAGACTTAGAGATCCCCATCTATAACATAAGTACCAAAAGGTTCGAGTCAAATGAGTTGAACCAAACCTATCTCTGACATTGTCGCTTAGGTCACATAAATGAAAGTCGCTTATCCCAGCTCCATAAGGATGGGTTGTTGGACTCATTTGATTTTGAATCATATGAGACATGCGAGTCTTGCCTTTTAGGCAAGATGACCAAGACTCCCTTTAGTAGACACAACGAGAGAGCAACAGACTTGTTAGGACTTATACATAGTGATGTATGCGGCCTTTTCAATGTTGCTTCTAGAGGTGGTTACAAGTACATTACATTTACTGATGACTTCAGTAGATATGGTTATGTGTATCTGATGACACATAAGTCGGAATCCTTTGAAAAGTTCAAAGAATTAAAAAATGAAGTACAAAATCATCTTGGCAAGAGTATTAAGATACTTCGATCAGATCGAAGTGGTGAATACCTTAGCCATGAGTTTCGTGACTATCTTGCTGAGTGTGGGATTCTATCACAACTCACTCCTCCTAGAAAACCACAGTGGAATGGTGTATCCGAAAGGAGGAATCGTACCCTATTAGATATGGTATGATCTATGATGAGTCACACAGATCTTCCTATATCCTTTTGGGGATATGGTCTAGACACAGCAGCCTTCACACTTAATCGTGTACCATCCAAGGCTGTGATAAAGACACCATATACGATATGGATAGGGAGAAATCCAAAGATGTCTTTCATGAGGATTTAGGGTTGTGAGGCTTACGTTCGACGTCAAGTCTCAGACAAACTGGGACCCAAATTCGATAAGTGTTATTTTGTTGGATATCCCAAGGAAATGAAGGGATATTACTTCTATATTCCCAGTTAGCACAAAGTGTTTGTGGCAAAGACTGGGGTATTTCTAGAAAGGGATTTTGTTTCTAGAAAAACTAGTGGGAGTACGTTCGATCTTGAAGAAATTCAAGATAAGGACCATAGCACTAAGGCCTTGATGGAGGTTGAACAAGAACCACAAAGTGTTGTGTGCAATGAGATTGTTGCACAAAGAGTTGTGGAGCAACAACCTGTTTAGGTAGACTTACCTCTTCGCAGGTCTGATAGGGTACGTCGTCAGCCTGAGAGATACTCATTTCTCTTGTCTGACCATGATGACGTTATGCTCATTGAGAATGAGCCAACCTTGTATCAGGAAGCTGTGATGAGCCTAGATTCTGAGAAATAGCTAGAGGCCATGAGATCCGAGATGGAATCCATGTACACCAACCAAGTATGGACTTTGGTTGATCCACCTGAAGGCGTCAAACCCATTGGGTGTAAGTGGGTCTTTAAGAGAAAGACTGACATGGATGGACTTATGCATACCTATAAGGGTCGATTGGTGGCTAAAGGTTTCAAGCAAATTCATGGTATTCACTATGATGAAACTTTTTCTCCAGTGGCGATGTTTAAGTCCATTCGGATCGTGCTTGCTATTGCAACATACCACGATTATGAGATCTGGTAGATGGATGTCAAAACTGCATTTCTGAATGGAAACTTGCTCGAGGATGTGTACATGACACAGCCTGAGGGTTTTGTAGATCCACAACATACTAGAAAAGTATGCAAGCTGCAAAGGTCCATTTATGGGCTAAAGCAAGCTTCTCAGAGCTAGAATCTTCGATTCGATGATGGGATCAAATAGTTTGGTTTCATCAAGAATGAAGATGAACCTTGTGTCTACAAGAGGGTTAATGGAAACATAGTTGTCTTCCTTATATTGTATGTGGATGACATACTACTCATTGGGAATGACATCCCTTCGCTACAGTCTGTGAAAACTTAGCTGGGGATGTGCTTCTCAATGAAGGACGTAGGTGAAGCAGTCTGTATTCTAGGCATCAAGATCTATAAAGATAGATCTAAGAGATTGCTTGGCCTAAGTCAGAGTACATATATTGACATGGTATTACTATGATTTACCATGCAGAATTCCAAGAAGGGGCTTTCTGTCGATGTCACATGGTATGAGTCTTTCGAAGACTCAAAGTCCCTCTTCTGGAGAGGAGAGAGACCGCATGGATAAGATCCCTTATGCATCGGCCATATGATCTATCATGTACGCCATGCTATGTACTCGTCTTGATGTCTCGTATGCTTTGAGCATGACGAGTAGATACCAGTCAGATCCTGGTGAGCGTCACTGGATAGCAGTCAAGAATATTCTTAAGTACTTGAGAAGGACTAAAGAATATTTCTTGATATTTGGATGTGATGGGGAGCTAGTTGTAAAGGGTTACAACGATGCTAGCTTCCAAACTGACTAGGATGATTATAGATCACAGTCAGGGTTCGTGTTTTGCTTGAATGGTGGCGTTGTGACCCTGGAAGAGTTCGAAGCAGAACACAGTTGTTGATTCTATAATAGAGGCCGAGTATATCGCTGTATCAGAGGCAACAAAGGAGACAGTTTGGATCCGTAAGTTTATTACTGAGCTTGGGGTGGTTCCTAGCATATCAGATCCTATAAAGCTCTATTGTGACAACAATAGAGCGATTGCGCATGTTAAGGAACCTCGCTCACACCAGCGGACCAAACACATCCTACGACACTTCCATCTCATTCGAGAGATTATCGATAGAGGAGATGTGAAGATTTGCAGAGTACCCATAGAGGCTAACATCGCAGATCCCTTGACCAAGGCTTTGGCATAGAAAAAGCATGATGGTCACACTAGGTCATTGTATATTAGATACTACAGTGATTGCTACTAGTGCTAGTGGGAGATTGTTAGTGAAAGCTTTAGAGTCAATCATGTGATGATTGTTGTATAGACTTTGTTGTATCATATTCCTATTTATAAAGGCATGGTTATTATATTTACTTGTATTGGTGTCAAATAACTAAGTATAATAATGTCCTTGAGTAGAAGGTTCTTATCTATATCAATCGATTGGTTGAATCGATTATGAGATGATATAGAGAACACTACTCTTAATCATTCCTAGTCAAGTATTAACATTCAGGGACAATGTTAATGCAAAGAGACTAGCATGTAGGTCAACTTGATGACTTGATTTCACAAGTCATGGATATGTGATATCAAGTTGACACATGGGTATGCATTGGAGAATGTACGCTGAATGACCCGCCATGAGAAAGTATCATGGATTATTATATAAGTGTCATATACTTTCTCATGTGACTATTAGTATGACTATTAGTCCTTGGACCTGAAGTCACCATGGTTCCCTATATAAGGATTTGCATACTTTGGCTTCGTCAAATGTCACCCGTAAATGGGTGGACTATAAAGGTGATTATTGGGTATGTAATAAATTATACGGAGGGATGTGAGTGATGTAGATAGGATCTATCCCTCGTATATGACGGGAGTGACATCATTATTCTTGATAGAGTGAGATCACTAAGTACATGGTCATGCCCAAATGAGTCAATATGAGATATTGAGCTCATTTGATTAGAGTGAGTCTACTTGGAGTTCAAGATATAGATTGTGCCGAGGATGACATGGTCTATGTCTCAATTGGTCAATCTAAATGTCAAGAATAGAGGGACATTGTCACATATTGTGAGAGTCATAATTAGTAGTCACAAAGGTGATGTTGGATCTCAACATTCTTATAACTTGGGTAGTAATGATGTGTTGCTAGATACCGCTCATTACTTATGTTCCTAAATCGGTTTAGGAGCATTGCCAACGTTACAAGAACCTATAGGGTCACACACAAAGGGAAATTAGATGGAGATTGGTTCATATGATCAACCATGAGGATTAGGTTCATGGGATGAACCAAATTGGATTAAGAGTAATCCAAATTAGACTAATTGAGTTGGACACAAGTTGATTCAAGTGTTGAATGAGTCTAATTTAGATTTGATTCATCGAGTCAATTTAAACTAATGAATTGAGATTCATTAAATCAAATTGACTTGAATTAAATGGTTGGAGTTGATCAACCATGGGAGATAAGAGGTCAAGTTTGACTTGACTTGAGAGGGAAGATGAATGGTCAATTTTGACTTGACCAATTGTCATGTCATGGTGACTTGGCATGGGGTCGGCCAATGATGATGCTCCACATCATCATGGACACATCATGGGGTGCCACCTCATGAGGGAGACCAAGAGCCATTGGCTCTTGGAGTTACATGCATGCATGTAACCCCCTTATAGTGGGTTATGAAAGTGTGAAGTTAAGTTGTGTAACTTCATCTTCTTCCTCCTCTCTTCCCTCAAGCTCTCTCTTCCTCATCTTGCCGTGAGCCTCTAATGGGTGCTAGCACACTCTAGGTTGCTTTTCTCCACCTATTGCTTGTGTGGATACCGATAGAGGAGTGTACACTTGACACTCTCGAGTTCCAACAAGCCATTTGGATGAGCGGGATAAGCGAAGGGCATCACATCAAGGGTAAAACTCTTAACATGTAGATCTAGAGTAGATCTAAGGTTTTAAACACGTACATGTAGTTTTGTTTATCTTCGCACGGATCCGTGGTCGACTTTCGGGGTTTTCGCAACGCAAAAAGTGGTTTTTGCGGCTCGGATAGTCCAACACATCAATTTCAAACATCAAAATACTACTCGAGTCAAACTCGAGTCTGGTCAATCGTGACCTAGGTCGATTGCACCAACAATCTCTCACTTTTTGATATTTGACAAAAATCAAATACCTTTGAGTTAGGCCACCTAACTCAAATCTCCTTACCAATTGTCCCAAATTGGTAATCCCATAAATTCTCCCTCTTTTTGGCATACATCAAAAAGGTTCTCCCCAAAGAGGTCAATGTCTCATATCCCAATGAGATCTTACAATATCCCTCTTGGTCCAAAAACACCTAGGATGCCTTAACTCTTCCTAGTGATAAGTCTCATATCACTTAACAGAGGTTTCCTATAAACTCTCCCAATTTTTAAATTGGGCATCTCACATTCTCATTTCTCCCCCTCATGAGGAAGAACACATCCATCATCCCATGATGGATACCTCCCCCTAAAGGCTTGCTCCCCCTTGATCATTGCACCAACAATGTCCTTGGGAAGTCCCTAAGCCTATATGCACTCTAAACCTTCAAAATTAAGGTTAAAATTTCAAACTTGAACTTTCATTCACCTTAAATTGATACACACCCTAAATAACTCTCCCAATCCATATCCAATGGATTTTCACCCTTTCTAATGCTTTCCAAAGCATATCCTAGGATTATGAGTGGTTAGGGAACCTTACCATAGTTGAAATTGGGCTAAATAAACTTGTTTATCTGAAATCATCTCTGACTGATTGACTGACAAGATGTCGATCGATCATTCGTGCTCATCGATTGATCGCAATAAGTAGCGATCGATAACTACAAATATAGTTTTCAACTTTCAGATTCGAATTTCAATAATACATAAGTAATTATACGTAATTTGAAAAATAATGAAACTTCATACGTATAATACTTATACCAAATACAATAGGTGAAAAATATTCAAAAAATGATTTACCCATAAAATAGTGAGTTTGATACAAAGTTCAAAAGTGAGAAAAACTTCATTGTTTTGGGCTCACTTTGTATCAACTCTATCAATGGTGACTTCTATCAAAAGATAGGTTGCACCAGGGTTTTTCAAAATGATTTTGAAATAGTTTTAAAAGCCTTATAATGAACCATGGTCTATGGGCTTAATGCACATGACTTGTACACAAGCTTTCCTCATGATTCATACATGATATAGATGAGTTTTAGTTCATCTAGATGCAAAAACTATACACCTTGAACTCAACTTATATCCTAGCATCTCACATGTATCTAGGGTGTATCAATACACATACATGTCAATGTAATGTGAGATGTAGGTTTTGTTCATCCTAATCTAGGATTTCATGCATTTTTCTAAGGCAACACTAATTGATTCCCTTATATATGGGACTTCAAGTCATGTCATAGTACTTAAATCAATTTTAATTAATGCATGAATGATCATGGCATGAATGATAGAATAAATATAGCATGACCAATGATCATGATGTCATGGCATATGATTAAATCTAAATATACATGACATAAAAACAACCATAAGCATGATCATAACATATTATATGATAAAAATAAATATGATGTCATGACATGGTGTATGACAATCAAGACATGGAAAATAAAATATAAAGGTATATAATACTTAAATTTAATATTAGTTGTCATTTGTTATTATTAAACCCATTTTGTCATATTATTACTAATCCCCCAAGTGTGCCAAAAATCCAAAATGGCACACTATGACTTTAAGACCTAAATTGTGTCAATTTGATCAATTTATCAAACTTCTTAAATAATATTGGCACATCCTAAAATCTTTTAGGATTAAGTTCCAATCACATTTCCAAGGTACCCATAACCTTGAAAATGACATAAGGTGTCATCTTTACCATGGTTAGGTTAACTACCCATCCATTTAAAGTTGGCACACCCTAACCCATTTAGTGTAAATCGATCACGCTCCTAGAAACCAAAAACCTATTTGAGCTCCTTGGGTTTACTAGGTATTCCTTAGGGATAACTTCCCTAGATACCCTCCTAATGACCCTCCTAGGCTTAGAAGCCTTGGGCATTTGGGTCTTACCTAGGTTAACTCTAGGGGTAACTCCCCTTGTAACCTTCTTAGTGGCATCCCTAGATTTCCTTGAAACCCTAGCCACTAGGCATTTACCTTGGTCAACCTTAGGGATGACTTTCCTATTGACCTTGGTTTTCCTAGACCTAACTTGAGTTCCATAATCGAATGAAACATTGTGATAGGTCTTTTTGGGCTTAAGCTTGCCCTTGGATGGTTCTTGTTTCCTAGGCCTTTGACTTTGACTCCTAGACCTAGGTTTTTGACTATTTGACCCTTGCATTTGATTTTGCATTTTTCTAAGGGTCTTTTCTAATTTTTCAAGTCTTGACCTCAAGACTTGATTTTCCAACTCTAATTGCCCAATTTTTTATTTTTCATTTGGTCTTTGGGCATTACCATTTCCTCTAGGCATATACCTACCCTTCTTAGGGTTAATGCCTAAATGGTCTCCTATTTTCCTAATACTTTCCTTAGGTAGGATTTTTCTAGGGACATTAGTCTCAAATTTCTCCTTATTTATAATATTAACATGTTTAGCACCTAGGCAATAGAATTTATTTCTAGCATGCTCTTTATGATAAATAGCAAGATTATTAACATAACTTCTAGCATGCTTTTTAACATGAGTTGAAGGTGCATTATTGAAATATACCTTAGGGTTCGCTTTAGAAACTCCCCCTACATGTGATGCCCCTTCTTTTCTCCTAGGGTATTGGCTTCTATAGTGCCCCTTTTGATGGCACTTGAAGCACACTACGTGCTCCTTGCTCTTTCTCATGGGGGCACCGACATCCTTGACTTTTTCATTGGCTTTTAGTGCCAGAGGAGCCTTCTTGACTCTTTTCGGGCACTTACTCTTGTAATACCCAGACTCCCTACACTCAAAGAATATGATATGAATTTTATTTTTAAACTAAATGCTTGAGTTACCTAGTTCATTGGTGGATGTTTGGGCTTCTTCATCTCTTCCGGAAGTTGATGGTACTTCTTGATTTTGCTCTTGCTCTGGAGTAGATGGTCTCTCCTCCCCCTCAATCCTAGAGGTTGAGGTTTCTTCCAATTCAACCTCCTCTACCGATTCGGATGTCAACTCCTTCTCAACTTCCGACTCCTCACTTTCTTGTGAGAATGGACTTGTTTCTTCGGCCTCCTCCGATTGAGCCGATGAACATTCCTCTTCTTCTTTGTCTTCTTGGACCGGTTGAGGGTTCTCATGGAATCTTGTCACTTTGCTCCATAGCTCCTTGACATCCATATAATTACCTAACCTTCACACAATGTCATTAGGAATCAAGTCAACCAAGAATTTTATTACCTTTGTGTTTTTCTTGAATTCTTGAATTTGTTCCTCGATCCACTTCTTCATCTTGAGGAATCCTCCCTTTGGCCCTCTTGGATATTAGAATCCTTTCCATCAATACGACCCATTCCTCAAGGTCCCTCATCATCAAGAACTCTTCAATTCTTGCCTTCCATTGGTTGAATCCTTCTCATCCATAGAAATTGTACGGAATTGGGGTGTTGATGTCCCATCCCAAATTCTCTTGAAATTCCATCTTCTTCCTCTAGTGGTGATCTCTTGGTTGTTAATCCTTGAAGAGTGACCTCGCTCTAATACCACTTGTTGGGACCTGTGCGCCCGCTAGAGGGGGGGTGAATAGCGATTCGACGTCGGTTCACAGAATTTGATCGTTCTTGTGTGCATGTCTACAATGATTGTTAATATGCACAATGGAATAATAATAAAGCAATACTAAAATGTACAAACACACAATACACAAGAACACGAGAATATAATGTGGTTCGGAACCGTACGGTTCCTACTCCATTGATTGGGCTCGAAAGAACCCTAGCGATGCAATCAACACCACTAATCAACAATACTCTTTCTCGACAATACGTCAGAGGTGGAGAAACCTCGTACAAGTGATTACCCTAAGTAATACAATGAACAACAAGAATATACAAGTAAATACAATAAAAGAATGCAAAGAACACTTTACAAAAATCTTTTGGAAGCTTGCTTGTTGATTGCCTTGGACTGGCCTTGAAGACCCTGATTTGCACTAGCAAATCGCTCCAAATCACCCAAGAAAATCACTGTCAAAACCTCCCCTTCGAGCTACCTTTATAACCTGCACTCAGACTATTTTCGCATCTGGCAGCTGACTGCCATAAGTCCCCAGTCGACTGTCAATACTGTTGTTGTGAGACAACGGCTCGATCCACGCTGAAAAAGTTCCAACGGATCACTTGGCAATCGATCACAACATAGCGATCCGCGCTAACGCCAGCCATCCGATCAGTACCGAGTGTTTTATGCTCATGACATTAACTAGTTGTCAATCGCTATCACCGGCCGACTACCCATTTTTGGCGAGCTTGATTGCTAGACTATTTTCTTGATAACCACGGTACCAACTCACGATGAGTCGACTAGTCATAATCCCAATCGACTGCTGAGTGTCAACTCGACTGCCAAGTGTCAAAACACTTGACCATTCGACTGGTCCATAACCCTAGTCGACTGATAAACCTCCACCATGAGGTTTAACACCAAGTATGGTGCCCCCATACTTGCTAGACCACCCTTAGCCTAGACCTAAGTCTTCTAACCATCTCCGTCAACCTCACACCTATCGGATCCCTCTAAGTCATCCATGACTTGTTCATCCATACGTTAGCCTTCAGGTGCTTCCATCGGCTATTGTCATGCTAACAGTGTCTACACCGCCAAAGCACATTGGACTTACACTGCCAAGACTACGCTTGTACTTTACGTCGCCAACCATTAGACTTATTCTACCAAGACTCCACCCTTGGACTTTACGCTGCCAATATCACCCCTTGGACTTTCCAATTGCCAAGACTCAAGCTTGGACTTTCCCTTGCCAAGACCCATGCTTGGACTTTCCTTGCCAACCCATGTTGGACTTCCCTTGCCAAGTACACAAGAATTGGATTTCTCCCATGACAATGGTCAAACCATCGTCAAACATCAAAATCTCACTCGAGTCAAACTTGAGTCCGGTCAATCATGACCTGGGTCGATTGCACCAACAATCTCCCCAACACATTGTCAAACATCAATGTCAAACATCAAAATACTACTCGAGTCAAACTCGAGTCTGGTCAATCGTGACCTGGGTCGATTGCACCAACAGACACTAGAACTCGACCATGGAGTAGGATCCATAGGTTCTGAACCACATAAAAATACTTGTATCGTGATTGTGTTTGCTTGTTTGTGTTTGTGTCTATTTATATTTGTATTTGTATTCCGCTGTGCACACTAACATTATTGTAGACAAGCAACAACGCCACGAAATCGAGAATCTCTATTCACCTCCTCTAGCGCATCCAAAGGTTCCCAACAAGTGGTATCACTCTTAAAGGACTAACTGCCAGAAGGAGCAAAAGCTAGAGAAGTAGAAGAATGGGGTTGCCAAATCTAGGACTAGGCCACGACATCAACACTCCCATTCCTTATGAAGTCTATGGATTTGGGGATTTCAACCAATGGAAGGCAAGAATAGAGACCTTCCTCATGATGAACATCGAAGAGTGGTTCATCTTGGTGGATGGATTTGAATTTCCAAAAGGCAAGAAGGGAGGATTCCTCAAGATGAAGAAATGGACCAAGGAACAACTCTAAAAATTTGAGACAAACATTAAGGTAATAAAATTTCTAAGTAATTTAATCCCTGATGATATCTTGTGTAAATTAGGTGAATATAAAGATGTCATTGAGCTATGGAGCAATTTGGCAAATTTTTAAGAAAATCCTTCACCGACACATGATAAGGAAAAAAACTAAAGAAGAATGCCCATCGGCTCAAGAGGATGAAGATTCAGAAGTTGAGAGTTGCTCAACATTGGAAGAAGTCGAGGAAGTTGAAGAACCTTCTACCTCTAGGGTTGAGAGGGAGGATATTAGGCCTTCAACACCGAAGCAAGAGCAAGAGAAACCCTCTACATCCGGACAAACTTAAGAACAAGCTCAAGATACCCCCTATAGGTAACTTAAGAATAATTTGTAAAAATAAAGATCACATAATATGTTTTGAGTGTAGGGAGAAAGGGCACTATTATAGCAAATGCTCAAGATTGATCAAGAAGAAGGCACAAGTTGTGCCAAAGGCAAAGGAGAAGATCAAGAAAGTCGGAGCCTCGGTACGAAAAGGGAAAGAGCATATAGTATGTTTTCAGTGCCAACAAAAGGGGCACTATAGAAGTCAATGTCCAAGGGGGAGTCACCCTAAGAAGGACAAAGGAGGAGCTAAGGCAAACCCTAAGGTAACATTTAATAATACTCTTTGAATTATTAGTGATAAGAAGCATGTTAGGAATCTATCACATAATTTACTAGCAATTGTTAATGATAGGAAGCATGCCAGCAATAAAATATTTTTGTTTAGGTGCTAAACATTGTAATATTAGGCCTAAGGACAACCCTAAGACTACACTGCCTAAGGATAGGAAGGTAGATGAGAATCTAGGCATAAATCTAAAAAAGAGTAGGCATATGGCTAGGAAGAAGAATATCTCAAGAAATAATGAAAAATCAAAAATGAAGAAATTAGAAGTACAAAATCGAGTCTTGAGGTCAAGACTTGATCAATTAGAAAAGATCATTGGAAGAATGACCAATTCAATTAAAGGATCTAGTAGTCAAAACCTAGGTTATAAGAGGCAAGAGCCATCGATGGACAAGAAAGGTTTGAGTCAAAAACCTAAGTTCAAGGTGTTTGTGCAGGGGCACCAGATAATTAAACCTAGGTTTTGATAATGACAAAGATTCAAAGTTAAGCAATTCTTGTTATCTCATATGTTTTGTTGAGTGTGCAGATAATGTGTTAAGCTTTGCTAAGGTCAACGACACCAGGAGAGTCTCGGGATGAGAAAACTCAGTGGTCGGGCAACACCAGGAGAACCTTGGGGAGTCGAGGAACCTCGGTGGTAACCGAAAGCTAAGTGATAGGTCAGGAGGACCAAAGGTAAGCTCTAAGTGTGGAGTGATGGTAAGGACGTGTCCTTCGTACGGGGGCGACCGTAGGCGGCGATCCGACTAGGACTTCCAGAGGAAGGTCTAACTCGAGGTCGGACGGTAATGGACAGTCGAATTTGCCATCAATAAAGATTCTTGTACTAACCATGTGTTGTAGGTGAGTTATCAAGCTATCAGTCGACTGGAGGAAAATGGTGTACGACCGTTGGTGTTGCTAGAGAGGGGGGGTGAATAGCAATTCGTCGATTTCATTGATGGAATTTGTTGTGCTTGTCTACATTCGTTAGTACGCAATGGAAATACAAATACAAATACAATGCACACAACACACCATGACACACAGATTTTACGTGATTCAGAACCCTAGTTCCTACTCCACGGCCGAGCCCTAGCGAGCTCTAGTGATGCACACCACCACTAAATCTTCTCCTTCTCGCAAACAATCTGGAGGTGGAGAACCTCTTACAATAGAGCTAACAACAATAACAACCAAATACAAGATGTAAATGAAATGAAGAAACAAAAACACTTTACACAAATGTCTTTGCTTGATTGCTTGTTTTGGTTATGTTGGAGAAACCCTAGAAGGTTGGAATGCAACAACACTTTGCCCTCTTTTCCTCCAAGAACTGGCTCCCAAAAACGTCCATAAGCCTCCTTCTTATAAGCCCCTTCGAAATCTTTAACATCCCCTATCGGCGCTCGCAATTCTGAACATTGCAGTATAATGGTCGGCTCACCATTCGAGGCGCCGCCATGACTGATACCCCAGTCGAGGCACTAGTTGAGTCTGTCTTGCTTCTGATCGACTGTTTTCATACCTATGCTGGAACTAGTTGAGGCACCAGTCGAGTGATCCAGTCAAGGCACCACCTCGACTGACTCCTAGTCGAGGCGCCAGTCGAGTGCACCTTCCTTCTATGCC
The DNA here is from genome assembly GCA_025175895.1 of Wurfbainia villosa. Taxonomy (NCBI): domain Eukaryota; kingdom Viridiplantae; phylum Streptophyta; class Magnoliopsida; order Zingiberales; family Zingiberaceae; genus Wurfbainia; species Wurfbainia villosa. The sequence goes on from CM046002.1 coordinate 48,249,801, forward strand.
TCTATTAGAACGACCAATCGAGGTGCTAGTCGAGTGGTCCAGTTGAGGTGCCACCTCGACTAGACTCTAGTAGAAGTGATGGTTGAGTGCTTCCATAGCACTATCTCGACTTCCCAAGTCTCACTGCCCGACTCCACCTCACTAGTTGAGGTGCGGCCTCAACTACAGGCCAGTTGAGACGTTGGTCGAGGTCACCATGCTCCTGTTTTCCTACAAACGAAGCCTAGTCGACTAAACCAAACTGGCAGTCGACTGTTATACCTCAACACTGAGGTTTAACACCCCCAAGTATGATCCCTTCATACTTGATACTCACTCTAGGCCTAGACCTAAGCCTTCAACCCACTTCAATTAGCCTCATGCCACCTGGATCCCTCAAGTCCGTGACTCTTCATCCTTGTGCTAGCCTTCAAGTTCTTCCATCGGCTATTATCATGCTCTAGGGTCTACCTTTTCCAAGAGGCCTCGCCTCTGGGACTTCCCCCTTTGTCAAGCTCGATCTCCCTAATCAGTCAAGTCTTCCCTTGCCAAGACTCCTTGTCCAGGACTTCACTGTAAGAGGTCACGCCTCCGGGATTTCACTGCCAAGACTCCTCATCTGGAACTTTACTAACAAGAGGCCATGCCTCCGAGACTTCATTGCCAAGACTCCTCGTCCGAGACTTCACTTGCCAAGCATGGTCTCCCAGACATGCCGGGACTTCCCTCGCCAACTCCCTATTGGTCTTTCCAACACCAAGTGTCTGGTCTCCCTTGATCGACTTGAATTTCCCCTTGCCAAGTATCCATACTTAGACTTCTCCTTGCCAAGTCACCATACTTGGACTTCTCTACACCAAGTGTCTAGTCAAACTTGACCGACTTGGATTTCTCCAATAGTCTCCCTCATATGACCTTGGATGTCCCATACCATCCACTAGTCATATGATCAAACCACATTGTAAACCATTGTCGAACATCAAAACCCTACTCGAGTCCACTCGAGTCTGGTCAATCATGACCTAGGTCGATTGCACTAATAAATGGCAGCCGATTGAACTACCATCAGTCGACTGCTGTAGGGCATCAGTTGACTGCTAGTCAAGATGATCACTTCGAGGAGAGTCAAGATAAGATCCATCAAAAGTGGGGTGATGTGGAGGTTTGTCCTATATCTGGATCTCAACAAGATAGGGTTCAAATGGATATAAAAGGAGAGCCAAATCACTCATTTCTATCATCTTGAAAGGCTCCCAAAGTGCTCTGACAATCCATGTGCTCTTCGACAATGCAACGTCACCGTAACGCCGATCACACGTGCATCTCCATCTTAATTAAGTCGGTATCTTTTGTTAAGTTGGTTTTTTTCCTTTGTACTTATTATTGCAAAGAGGAGAGGTAGGCTTGTTACCTCTTCCTCTAAATTCCTTTTTGTAATCGTTGTCTCTTACCTCAAACGAGGAAGAGAACTTTTAGTGGATTGCCCATAGGAAGTGATCTAGGATCACGGGGCCTTGGACTAGCAACCGATTGGTTGTGAACCAAGTAAAAATAAAGTTGTCTCTTGTGTTTTGTGTTATAGTTTTTCACTGAGTACTTTGTTTTAATTGAAGAAAAGAAAGTTTTTCTAATGTTATTCACTCCCCCCCCCATTCTATCATTTTCTTGATCCTACAATTGGTAACAGAGCGGGGGCACTCAGATTCGATGCAACCACCGATCTAGTAATTTTTCTTCTTTTTGTGTTTTTGCTTTTTCATTTAATTTAAGTTTTCTTTCCGCACTACTAATCCAAGACAAAGTCTTGGAAATTTGTGTTTTTCGTGTTTTTGCAAGGTTTTTTCAAATGACCCATCTTGAGGGGCATAACACCGTCCGACCTCCGTTCTTTAACAGAGATGACTTCCGTTATTGGAAGGGTCGGATGGAGTGTTTATTGAAAACACAAGTCAAGATGTGGATAATAATCCAAATCGACTTTGCTCTACCCACCAACAATCAAGGGGAACCATTGGACTTCGACAAATAGACCAATGAAACCAAGAGGCAAATCGAAGTCGATGCAAAAGTTACCCAAATTTTGTAATGCGATTTGTCCAAGGAGGAGCTCAACCGGATTGGACCGTTCATTAGTGCCAAGGACCTCTAGAACAAGCTAATCGAGCTTCATGAAGGGGCGTCCGATGCAAAGGTATGTAAATGAGATTTACTAGTTAATAAATTATATAATCTAAAGATGTAGAAAAATGAGACCTACATGTTAAATGACCTACATGCCATTGGACAAAAGTTGGAGAACCACGACGTAATAATGTATGCTCTAAGAGCCTTCCCTAGGACAACTTTGTGGGCATCCATGGTTGATGATTACAAATTCTCTAGAGATCTTTCAAAAATTAGGTTAGATGAATTATTTTCTGAATTCAAAATTCATGAACAATCTAATGTTAGGGCAATCAACCCATGATATGGTTTTGATGTGTGTGGCAAAGGGTTTAAGTTAGGATGATTGGATTTGATATATGCGTTGAAGTCTTGCAGGACTTAGTAATTCACACATGGAGCTTAGGCAAGTGTCACCACTCACAACCACATGCTTGAGTCGGTGAAGGAGCATTGCAGAGTCGTGCGCTTGATGCATCCGAGGGACTGCCGAACGAGATGACTTGAAGTGAAGCCAAGGAAGCAGACTTCGAGGGCAAGAGACGTGAAGGAGCATTGCAGAGTCGTGCGCTTGATGTTGCCGAGGGACGTGGCCGCGAAAGAAGAGAGCTTCGGCGAGGGACTTCAAGTGAGATGAGAGAATGAGTGAAATGTAAGTATCTCATTAGGTGAACTTGGCCGAATGGCTGAGTGTCGGAGGCTCGACCGCAAGGGTTGAGGTTTACCCGACCGCTGGACGCTCAAACGGAGGTAAAGTTTGAGGTTTACCCAGTACCAGTCAACTACCATGTCATGACAGTCGACTACTCCAAGTCGATCATCAATCGACTGGTGTGGCTAATGAATCAAGACGACATCAGTCGACTGCTTAAGGGAAGCAGTCGACTGATCGCACTGTGCATGGGCACAGAAGCGAGTCGTCACTCGACTAGAAGTCAACATCAGTCCACTGATGATACCATCAGTCGACTGATATCCGACTGTTAGAGAAAGCAGTCGTGGATCCCGCGAATCCGGCCTGGTCAGGAGCCGTTGGAGTCGACATCAGTCGAATGATGAAAGCATCAGTCGACTGATAGTGTCCAATGGGAAGAATTGCTTCCTCTCTATAAAAAGAGGGGGTGGGGGCTTTTAGAGGGTTAATTCTTATGCTCTAAGTGATCATCTAAGTGTCCCACAAAGCTCAAACTCCTTCTTCTAGTTTTCTTTCACATCTATTATAAAAGAATGAGTGATCTCATTGTTGTAAAGGTTTACCTCCACCTTGCTTGGGCTAAAGGGAGAGACCAATAGTGGATTGGTTTCGGAATGATTCACCGGAGATGAATCGGACCGTGGATTAGCGGCGAGCCCGTGAACCATGTTATATCCTTTGTTAGCATTGATTTTGTTTTGCTTATCTCAATTGCTTGTTTAGTTTTATTTCTGTTTCGCTAATTATATTTTTAGACAAGCAATTCCATTCATACGACGAAAGAGGGCTATTCACCCCCTCTAGCCAGCCACCGATGATCCTACAAGTGGTATCAGAGCCAAGGAAGCTTGTCAAGGACTAACCGCCGCAATAAGAACAATCAAGGATGACCAGCTCCAACATTCACCCACCGAAGTTCGAGGGAGAATTTGCGTGGTGGAAGAAATGCATGGAGGTATTCTTTGAAACCGATTTTGAAATTTTATTAATAATGTAAAATGGTTTCGAGATACCTAGGGATGAAGAAGGGAAGCCAATCAAGAAGGCTAGATAGACTAAAAGGCAAAGGGAGGAGTACTTGGTGAACTTAAAGGCAAAGCACCATCTCTACAACGTACTCCCCCAACAAGAAGTAAATCGGATAGGGGAATGTGCAAGCGCCAAGGAAATGTGGGAGAAACTCATAGAACTCCATGAAGGCACTTCCGAGGCCAAGCTTGCAAGGAGAAACCTTCTTCGCTCCCAACTAACAAATATCAAACTTGAAAAGGGAGAAAAGGTAACCTTACTACACTCTCGTTTTAAATAGATTTTAATTGGGCTAACAAGTGTAGGAGAAAAACTTTCGAACCGGGATATGCTTATGAAAGCAATCGACACTTTTCCCCGGATATCGAAATGGAGCTCAATGGTGGACTTCTTATACATGTCGAAGAACCTAGAAATGAGCACCTTGGAGGAGTTCTTCTCAACCATGGAGCTCCATGAAACAAGGCTTGAAGGAATAAGTGAAGAATCAAGTATCAAGCCATTAAGAGGAGTAGCCTTAGTAACCAACAAAGGGAAGAAGAAAAAGATAGAGACTCCCTCCTCCTCCGATGAAGCATCCTCCTCATCCTCCATGAATAGTAATGAAGATGCTTACATGGCAAGGAAGGTAAGGCGTGCTTTAAAAAATTTAAAATTTAATAAATCTTATGATAGGAGAAGGCACAAGAGGAAGATAATTTACTACAATTACCAACAAGAATGACATATAAGAGATGATTGTCCCCTCTTGAACAAGAGCAAAGAAGAAAGGAGGAGAAAAGAAGAAAAGAAGAAGGGGAGCAAGAAGAAGGAAGAAGAGAAGAAGGCCAAAGAAAAAGGGAAGGCCAAGGCACTAAAAGCAAGGACATGGGATGATCCCTCTTCATCATCATCGGAAGAAAAAAATGCTTTTGTCACAAACCTTGCATTGATGGCATGTGATGATCTAGACTCTACCTCCTCCGAAGGTGAAAAATTAAGCACAAGTGAGGAGAGCTCTAGTGAAGGGGGAGGCTCATCATCATCCTCATCCGAATCCGAAGAAGAAGACATGGAAACTATGGTAACGAATCTAACTCCTAAGAAAATAGTTTCCATGATTTCTAGCTTAACTAGGGATTTATTTAGGGCCAAAAAAAAAAAATAAGAGCATGCTAGATCAAATTAAGGCCCTAGAAAATAAATTAGAACAAGCATGTTTAAATGTTAATGATGGTGATGCATGCTCACATGATAACTATATGTCTTTTGATGTAAATGATGCATGCATTGAAGAAAATAGGGCCTTAAGGGAAAAGGTAGACCATTTGACTAAAGCCCTAGAAAAATTTACAATAGGCTCCAACACCCTTAATATGATCATAGGGAGCCAAAGGGCAAGCTTCAATAGAAAAGGCCTAGGTTATAAGGGAAAAACAAATGAAAAGGCCTATAAATGTTTGATTGCTAGGGGTTAAGCCAAGAATAAGACAATAGCTAGAAAATGGATCCCTAAGGAATATTTAGTGAACCCCATAGGAAAGAACTTGTATTGGGTTCCTAAATCCATCCTTAAGGGTTAGGAAAACCCTAGGTTAGTCAACCAAAAGGATTTCACCTATATCATATTATTTGGTTGACTTAGGATGATCGGGAGAAATTTTTGAAATAGTGTTGGGTGATGATAATGCACCCATAAATAGTTTAAATCATGCTTGACTTATTGTCATGTTTTTATATCTAATGCAAGATTACAAATTGATAGATACATGTGTTTCATGATCATAATGTGAAATCAATGCATATATGTTTTATGATCATGTGGTATGTTAGAGTGATACTTAACCATTGGTAGAATTGCATGAATTTAAAGGTTAAGTATATAAATACCTTTAGGAACATCTCACATTCACCATAAGGATAATTTTGATTGAAAACATAGTATGGGTGAGATGATAGGATGATACAAATGGTCCACTAATGCCTATGGCATTTAAATGGTCATTTTAAGTATCAAAATAGCAATAATAGACCAATCATGGGGAAAGCTTATGTTTAATTCATAGACATAATGTTCAAAGATCATGGTTGGATATGTCATATGTTTTCAAAACCATTTCTTACTTTAAAATCAGTGTTTTCATGTTTTGAAACAATCTAATGCAAAACTAGGTGCTAAAATTGATACAAACTTGATTAAAATACTAGTTGTTTTTGAAGCTTTTGGATTTTTGGCAAATCATTAAAAATATAAGTAATTTTTAGGAAAACTCATTTTTCACTGATAAAGGACTTTAAAATAAATGTGTTTTAAAAATTTCATGATTTTTTGAATTTTTTAGAATTTCTGGTGCATTTCTGAAATTGATTCAAAAAATCAGAAAATCTGAAACTTGTGTGCCAGTCGACTGATGTACTGTGCACGAGCACAGTAACCTGATTTTATCAAGTTTTGTTTGGTTTTTGGTATTTTTTCCTTCTTAGAGATGATGTCATGTGTGTATAACATTTATAAAATGTTTTTTATGGTGTCAAAGGGGGAGAAATAGGGAAGTTTAAGTTAATCATGCTAAAAGGGAAATTTTAGCATGTCTTAAGGGGGAGTTGCATGTTTAAGGGGGAGTTGTTATACTCATGTTTTTATTTACATGCTTTCCTTACTTATGTTATTGTTATTTGTTTACCTAATTTAAACGGATTGCCACACATCAAAAAGGGAAAGATTGTTAGGGCAATCAACCCGTGATATGATTTTGATGTGTGTGGCAAAGGGTTTAAGTTAGGATGATTGGATTTAATATATGCGTTGGAGTCTTACAGGACTTAGTAATTCGCACATGGAGCTTAGGCAAGTGTCACCACTCACAACCTCGTGCTTGAGTCGGCGAAGGAGCATTGCAGAGTCGTACGCTTGATGCATCCGAGGGACCGTCGGACGAGATGACTTGAAGCAAAGCCAAGGAAGCAGACTTCGAGGGCAAGAGATGCGAAGGAGCATTGTAGAGTCGTGCGCTTGATGCTGCCGAGAGACGTGGCCGCGAACGAAGAGAGCTTCGGCGAGGGACTTCAAGTGAGATGAGAGAATGAGTGAAATGTAAGTAGCTCATTAGGTGAACTTAGCCGAATGGCTGAGTGTCGGAGGCTCAACCGCAAGGGTTGAGGTTTACCCGACCACCAAACGCTCAAACAGAGGTAAAGTTTAAGGGTTACCCAGCACCAGTCGACTGCCATGTCATGGCAGTTGACTGCTCCAAGTCGATCGTCAATTAACTGGTGTGACTGATGAATCAAGACAACATCAGTTGACTGCTTAAGGGAAGTAGTCGGCTGATCGCACTGTGCACGGGCATAGAAGCGAGTCATCACTCGACTGGAAGTCAACATCAGTCAACTGATGATACCATCAGTCGACTGATCATCCGACTATTGGAGAAGGTGGCCGCGGATCCTGCGGATCCGGCCTGGTCAGGAGCCGATGGAGTTGACTGATGAAAGCATCAGTCGACTGATAGTGTCCAACGGAAAGAATTGCTTCCTTTCTATAAAAAGAGAGGGTGGGGGCTTTTAGAGGGTTAATGCTTATGCTCTAAGTGATCATCAAAGTGCCCCACAAAGCTCAAACTCCTTCTTCTAGTTTTCTTTCACATCTATTGTAAAAGAAGGAGTGATCTCATTGTTGTAAAGGTTTACCTACACCTTGCTTGGGCTAAAGGGAGAGACCAATAGTGGATTGGTTTCGGAGTGATTCACCGGAGATGAATCGGACCGTGGATTGGCGGCGAGGCCGTGAACCACGTTATATCCTTTGTTAGCATTGATTTTGTTTTGCTTATCTCAATTTCTTGTTTAGTTTTGTTTCTGTTGCGCTAATTATATTTGTAGACAAGCAATTCCATTCATACGACGAAAGAGGGCTATTCACCCCCCTCTAGCCGGCCACTGACGATCCTACATCTAATTCGGCCCCGGTCAAGAAAGATATTGCCTTGTATGCAGGAAGAAGAAAGGCAAAGAGCAAGTCTCCTCCCGAAGAAGAAGAGTACAAATCGAAGGTAGACGAAGAGATAGAGACCGAGCTAGTCAACCTAGTTCGAAAGATGATCGAAAATAGAAGGCGACCCATCAAACCAACTAAGGAGAAGAAACCCAAACAAAATCAAAACTACAAGTGCTACGAATGCAATAAGAGAGGTCATTTCAAATCCGAGTATCCAAGGCTAAAGAACTGTTAGACTATCCGAGCCGCAAAAACCGCTTTTTGCATTGTGGAAACCTCGGAAGTCGGCCACGGATCCGTGCGAAGATAAACAAAAATTACATGTACATGTTTAGAAAACCTAGATCTACCTTAGATCTACATGAAAGGAGTGTTACCCTTGATGTGACGCCCTTCGCTTATCCCGCTTGTCCAAATGACTTGCCGAAACTCGAGTGTCAAGTGTACACTCCTCTATTGGTATCCACACGAGCAATAGGTGGAGAAAAGCAACCTAGAGTGTGCTATCACCCTTAGAAGCTCACGGCAAGGATGAGGGGGAGAAAGCTTGAGAAGAGAGGAGGAAGAAGATGAAGTTACTACACTTAACTTCACACAACATCAACCATTCAATAGTGGCCGGCCACTATAAGGGGGTTACATGCATGCATGTAATTCCAAGAGTCATGACTCTTGGTCTCCCTCATGAGGTGGAACCCCATGATGTGTCCATGATGATGTGGAACATCATCATAGGTTGGCCCCATGCCAAGTCACCATGACATGGCATTTGGTCAAGTCAAACTTGACCTTTCATCTTCCCTCTCAAGTCAAGTCAAACTTGACCTCTTATCTCCCATGGTTGATCAAATCCAACCATTTAATTCAAGTCAATTTAATTTAATGAATCTCTATTCATTAGTTTAAATTGACTAAATGAATCAAATCTAAATTAGACTCATTCAACACTTGAATCAAATTGAGTCTAACTCAATTAGTCTAATTTGGATTACTCTTAATCCAATTTGGTTCATCACATGAACCTAATTCTCATGGTCCATCATATGAACCTAATCTCCATCTAATTGCACTTTGTGTGTGACCCTATAGGTTCTTGTAACGTTGGCAATGCTCCTAAACCGATTTAGGAACATAAGCAATGAGCGGTATCTAGCAACACATCATTGCTACCCAATTTACAAGAATGTTGAGATCCAACATCACCTTTGTGACTACTAATTATGACTCTCACAATATGTGACAATGTCCCTCTATCATTGACATCTAGATTAACCAATTGAGGCATAGACCGTGTCATCCTCGGTACAATCTATATCTTGAACTCCAAGTAGACTCACTCTAATCAAATGAGCTCAATATCTCATATTGACTCATTTGGGCATGGGCATGCGCTTAGTGGTCTCACTCTATCAAGAATAATGATGTCACTTCTGTCATGTAGGAGGGATAAATCTCATCTACATCACTCACATCCCTCCGCATAATTTGTTACATACCCAGAATCGCCTTTATAGTCCACCCATTTACCGGTGACGTTTGACGAAGCCAAAGTATGCAACTCGTTATGTAGGGAACCATGGTGACTTCAGTTCCAAGGACTAATAGTCATACTAATAGTCACATGAGAAAGTATATGACACTCATATTGTTGGGTTGATCCATGAGGGGAAACTTCGCTTCCCACTTAAACTCGGTCGCTTGTTCATGGTGATCCCATTGATGTCCCCGGATTAAAAATTTAATCCTAGACAAAAGGGAACACCCAAGAAACCTTGTCATCGTCGTGCTATTCATTTAGAGTAGTCACTTGAACAAACTTATTGTTCAAGCGACCAAACTCTATTCCATGAATAGCCCCGGAATAGACGATGTACGGATCATCGATTTTTGTGTTTATGTTCGGGATCCAAGTATTATTTAGCCACAAACAGAATATATCATGCTCATAATTGAAAAACAAATATAAACATGTAACAAATGAAAATATAGAATCGATATACCTCTCGATCTTCTATTGTATGACCTTCCTCCTTTCGGACGTCGTGTAGGAAACAATCTACCAAAAGTTGAAGCTCCTAGATCGCCAATCTTCCTTCCTTGCTCGTTCCGAGCAAGAGGAAGAATAGAAACAAGCCTCTTCTCCTTCTTTCAACCAACCACCAAACTCCAAGGTTGGAGCTTGCCGTCGGCCAAGGAGGAAGAGGAGAATACATGAATGGCAACCAAAGCTCCAAGGGAGAACCCTAAGCCTAGGTTTTACCAACCAAAGAGAGGGAGAGGGGCTGCTTTGGACGCCGGCCAATTGCTGGAAAGTCATGCTAGGTCGCCGGCCACCTTGAGGGAAGAAGAAGAAAGGAAAGACCTTCCTTATTTGGTGCCGCCAAGCCCTAAACCCTAGCCTCCAAGCCTTGCCGCCCAAAACCCTAATCCTATCTCTAGTTGTATTTAAGTTGCCGCCCACCCCTTGCCCTCCTTTTATAGAGTTAGGGATAAGCCTTGTTTTAATCTCCACCATTGGTTCTAGGGATTTAATCTCAACCGTCGGATCTAGAGATTTAATCTCAACCGTCGGATCTAGAGATTTAATCTCTACCTTTGGATCTAGAGTTTTGTTTCTATCCATTGGATCTAAGCTTCATGAGATTTTAATAGGCTACAATAGGGACCATGAGGAGGAGTTGGATCTTGGCCACCCAATGGATCAAAGCCCACATAAAGTCCGATCCATTAATGATAATCCAATCCACTAAAGCATTATAATTGATCTACCTCACCAACCCCCATAAGTTAATATGGGCTCCATATATTATATGTACATTTTCTCCCCGTGTTTAAGATCTCGAATGTCCGTCGATTAATTAATTTACTGACCATTAATTAATCAACATCTAACTCCATGAGTAGTACCACTCAACCTTTTCATCATACCGGACCAAGTCCACCTGCAGGGTTTACATGATGAACCTTATGAGCTCATCAAGAGGACATCATCATCCTAATATATAGGACATGGTTTCCTCCTATAATCAACGGCACACCATATAAATAATATCATCTCCCAACTTACCGAGCCTATCGATTTAATCTATAAATCTCGCCCATTGGTAAATCAAAGAGATGAATATTATGTATATGTGTCTGTTATTATATCGGGATTAAGAGTATGTACAATATAATATCTGAGATCTAATTCGATTATGTAGTCAGCAATAAATCGAATCACCTCTAAGTCGGTCCTGCTCAATACACACAAAGTGCACTAGTGCGATTCTATGGTCAAGACAAACCAATACCAAATCACACTACAATCATTCCAATGGTTTGTCCAAAGTCATCTCGGTTGTGAGCCTTTACTTATACTTTACAAGGAATCGATAACATGATCTACCGTGTGACACCACACACCATGTTATCTACAATGTAATGTATTAGACAATATGCATAGCTATAAAAATATGCAAACAATGATCATGTGATTCTTATTTCAAAATAAAAATGTTCATACAAAAGATAGACTTTTCAGTATACATCCCAACACATATAACGATCCATGATACTTTCTCATGGTGGGTCATTCAGTATACATTCTCCAATGCATACCCATGTGTCAACTTGATATCTCATATCCATGACTTGTGAGATCAAGTCATCGAGTTGACCTACATGCTAGTCTCTTCGCATTAACATTGTCCCTGAATGTTAATACTTGACTAGGAATGATTAAGAGTAGTGTTCTCTATATCATCTCATTATCGATTCAACCAATCGATTAATATAGATAAGAACCTTCTACTCAAGGACGTTATTATACCTAGTTATTTGACGTCAATACAAGTAAGTATAATAACCATAAAGAAATGTCTTTATAAATAGGAATATGATACAACAAAGTTCATATAACAATCATCACATGATTGGCTCTAGGGCTTTCACTAACAATCTCCCACTAGCACTAGCGTCAATCACTGTAGTATCTAATACCCAATGACTTAGTGTGACCATCATACTTTTTCTGTGCTAAAGCCTTGGTCAAGGGATCTGCGACGTTAGCCTCTCTGGGTACTCTGCAAATCTTCACATCTCCTCTATCGATAATCTCTCGAATAAGATGGAAGCGCCGTAGTAAATGTTTGGTCCGCTGGTGTGAGCGAGGTTCCTTAGCATGTGCAATCGTTCCATTGTTGTCACAATAGAGCTCTATAGGATCTGCTATGCTAGGAATCACCCCAAGCTCAGTAATGAACTTGCGGATCCAAATTGCCTTCTTCGCTGCCTCTGATGCAGCGATATACTCGGCTTCTTTTGTAGAATCAACAACTGTGTTCTACTTCGAACTCTTCCATCTCACAGCACCACCATTCAAGCAAAACACGAACCCTGACTACGATCTATAATCATGCTGGTCAGTTTGGAAGTTGGCATTGTTGTAACCCTTTACAACTAGCTCTTCATCGCCTCCAAATATCAAGAAATATTCTTTAGTCCTTCTCAAGTACTTAAGAATATTCTTGACTGCTATTCAGTGATGCTCACCTGGATCTGATTGGTATCTACTTGTCATGCTCAAAGCATACGAGACATCAAGACGAGTACATAACATGGTGTACATGATAGATCCTATGGCAGATGCATAAGGGATCTTATCCATGCGATCTCTCTCCTCTCTAGAAGAGGGACTTTGAGTCTTCGAAAGACTCACACCATGTGTCATCGACAGAAGTCCTTTCTTTAAATTCTGCACGACAAACCGTAGTAATACCGTGTCAATATATGTACTCTGACTTACGCCAAGCAATCTCTTAGATCTATCTCTATAGATCTTGATGCCTAGAATACAGGTTGCTTCACCTAAGTCCTTCATTGAGAAGCACGTCCCCAGCCAAGTCTTCACAGACTGTAGCGAAGGGATGTCATTCCCAATGAGTAGTATGTCATCCACATACAATATAAGGAAGACAACTATGTTCCCATTAACCCTCTTGTAGACACAAGGTTCATCTTCATTCTTGATGAAACTAAACTATTTAATCGCATCATCAAATTGAAGATTCCAGCTCCGAGAAGCTTGATTAAGCCCATAAATGGACCTTTGCAGCTCGCATACTTTTCTAGTATGCTGTGGATCTACAAAACTCTCAGGCTGTGTCATGTACACATCCTCGAGCAAGTTTCTATTCAGAAATACGGTTTTGACATCCATCTACCAGATCTCATAATCGTGGTATGCTGTAATAGCAAGCATGATCCGAATGGACTTAAACATCGCCACTGGAGAAAAGGTTTCATCATAGTCAATACCATGAATTTGCTTGAAACCTTTAGCCACCAATCGGCCCTTATAGGTATGCGTAAGTCCATCCATGTCAATCTTTCTCTTAAAGACCCACTTACACCCAATGGGTTTGACGTCTTCAGGTTGATCAACCAAAGTCCATACTTGGTTGGTGTACATGGATTCCATCTCGGATCTCATGGCCTTTAGCCATTTCTCAGAATCTAGGCTCATCATAGCTTCTTGATATGAGGTAAGCTCATTCTCAATGAGCATAACGTCATCATGGTCAGACAAGAGAAATGAGTATCTCTCAGGCTAACGATGTACCCTATCAGACCTGCGAAGAGGTAGGTCTACCTGAATAGGTTGTTGTTCCATAACTCATTGTTCAACAATCTCATCACCCACAACACTTTGTGGTTCCGGTTCAACCTCCATCAAGGTCTCAGTGCTATGGTCCTTATCTTGAATTTCTTCAAGATTGAACGTACTCCCACTAGTTTTTCTAGAAACAAAATTCCTTTCTAGAAATACTCCAGTCTTTGCCACAAACACTTTGTGCTGACTAGGAATATAGAAGTAATATCCCTTCGTTTCCTTGGGATATCCAACAAAATAGCACTTATCGGATTTGGGTCCCAGTTTGTCTGAGACTTGACATCAAACGTAAGCCTCACAACCCCAAATTCTCATGAAAGACATCTTGGAATTTTTCCCTGTACATATCATATATGGTGTCTTTATCACAGCCTTTGATGGAACATGATTAAGTGTGAAGGATGTTGTGTCTAGAGCATATCCCCAAAAGGATATAGGAAGATCTATGTGACTCATCATAGATCGTACCATATCTAAGAGGGTACGATTCCTCCTTTTGGATACACCATTCCACTATGGTGTTCCAGGAGGATTGAGCTGGTATAGAATCCCACACTCAGCTAGATAGTCACGGAACTCATGGCTAAGGTATTCACCACCTTGATCTGATCGAAGTATCTTAATACTCTTGCCAAGCTCATTTTGTACTTCATTCTTGAATTCTTTAAACTTTTCAAAGGATTCCCACTTATGTGTCATAAGATACACATAATCATATCTACTGAAGTCATCAATAAATGTAATGAAGTACCTATAATCACCTCTAGCAGCAACATTGAAAGGGTCACATACATCACTATGTATAAGTCCTAACAAGTCTGTTGCTCTTTCGCTGTGTCCACTAAAAGGAGTCTTGGTCATCTTATCTAGAAGGCAAGACTCGCATGTCTTATATGATTCAAAATCAAGCATCCCATCCTTATGGAGCTGGGATAAGCGACTCTCATTTATGTGACCTAAGCGACAATGTCAGAGATAGGTTTGGTTCAACTCATTTGACTTGAACCTTTTGGTACTTATGTTATAGATGGGGCTCTCTAAGTCTAGAATGTAGAGTCCATTCATTAGAGGTGCACTACAATAGAACATATCATTTAAATAAACTGAACAATATTTGTTCTTTATTATAAATGAAAAGCCTTTCTTGTTCAAACAAGAAACTGAAATTATGTTCTTAGTCAAAGCAGACACATAATAACATTCATCTAATTCTAGTACAAGCCCAGAGGGCAGAGATAGAAAATAAGTTCCTATAGCAACAGTGGCAACCCTTGCTCCATTGCCTACTCGTAGGTCCACCTCGCCCTTCGTCAATCCTCTGCTATTTCTCAGTGCATGCATATTAGTACAAATGTGAGATGCACATCCGGTATCTAATACCCATGATGAAGAAATAGATAGATTGACTTCTATAACATTTATACCTAAAGTAGAAATCTCACTTCTCTTCTTCTTAAGATCTTCTATGTATTCTTTGCAGTTACGCTTCCAGTGTCCAGCTTCCTTACAGTGGAAGCAAGTCCCTTCCTTACCTACCCTTCCTTTCGGTTTCAGTGCCTTGCCTTTGCTCTTGGCTTGGGACTTTCCCTTACCTTTAGGCTTGTCGTTTCCTTTCTTCTTTTGCACCATCAAAATGGAGTTAGGTTTTCCCTTCTTAAGGTTGAGCTCAGTAGTTCTCAACATGCTAAGCATCTCAGGCAGTGGCTTATCAATTTCATTCATGTTGTAATTCATGACAAATTGATTGTAGCTTTGTGGCAAAGATTGCAAAATCAAGTCAGTGGCCAGCTCTTGGCCAAGTGGGAATCCCAACCTCTATAGGTTCTCTATGTACCCAATCATCTTGAGTACATATGGACCTACGAGAGTCCCATCTTGCATCTTGGACTGAAATAGTGCCTTAGAGATCTCATATCTCTCGTGCCTTGCTTGTCCTTGATGTAGTTGACGAAGATGTTCAACCATATCAAAAGCATTCACGAACTCATGTTACTTCTAAAGGTCAGAGTTCATGGTCGTGAGCATGAGGCATGACATATCTAATGCATCATCTTGATGCTTCTTGTAAGCATCTCGGTCAGTTCACGAGGCAGTGGCAGGAGGTGCCTCCGGAATGGGCTACTCCAAGACGTACAGTTTTCTTTCTTGGGTGAGAACGATTCTCAAATTCTTGTACCAGTCCAGGAAATTAGCTCCATTGAGCTTGTCCTTCTATACATGATACTTTTTCATGGTGGGTCATTCAGTATACATTCTCCAATGCATACCTATGTGTCAACTTGATATCTCATATTCATGACTTATGAGATCAAGTTATCGAGTTAACTTACATGCTAGTCTCTTCGTATTAACATTGTCCCTGAATGTTAATACCCGACTAGGAATGATTAAGAGTAGTGTTCTCTATATCATCTCATTATCAATTCAACCAATCGATTGATATAGATAAAAACCTTCTACTCAAGGACGTTATTATACTTAGTTATTTGGCACAAATACAAGTAAGTATAATAACCATAAAGAAATGCCTTTATAAATAGGAATATGATACAACAAAGTCCATACAACAATCATCACATGATTAGCTTTAGGACTTTCACTAACAAGAACAAGCAATCACAAATCAAGAAGGCACTCAACGTGACTTGGTAAGAACCATCGAAAGAAGGAAAAGACCAAATCAACAATTTGGCGTTCATGGCAAGACCAACTGAGTCTGAGTCCGAGTCCAAACCCGAAGCCAACTATGAGTCTGAGACCGAGTCTGACTCCGGGTCTGACACCGAGCTACAATTTAAGACAAGCCACTGATCCGCATCCAGTTCAGAAGAGTAATTAAGGTGAGTCGATCTTTAATTAATACTTTATAAAATGCTATTAAGTTCTTAGATAAGAAGTTAGCTAAGTCCGAGTCTAAGGTCGAGTCATTGCTTAAGGAGATTAAACTCCTCAAGCATGAGGCTACCCTAACCTCTTCAACTAGTCAAGTTCGAGAGGGAAACTCAACTCAAGTTGAAAAACTTGAGGGAGAAAATTCTCTCTTGAAAGGACAAGTTCAAGAGCTTAGGAAGTCATTGGAAAGGTTCACATTAGGGTCCAAGGGTCTTAACCTACTTTTTAGATCGCAAAGAGTCGTGTACAACAAGGTCGGGCTCGGGTTTAGAACAACAACAACAAATAAGTCTTACATGTCAATCGTTAATCGTAATAATCAAAGAGTCCAAGCATGGGTCTCTAAGACCTTTTTAAACTCACAACTAGGTGCTACTAAGTATTGGATTCCCAAGGATCAAATCCACTAGGTGGATAGACCATATCGGTTCAATGATCTAGGGGGGGCTAATACTAAAATTGTGTGTTCAATTTCTTGATTAATGTAGCCTCGCATGCTTAGTTTTTAAAATTTTTAGAACAGGTAGATATGACCAATGATTAATCAACCTTAACAACATAGTATCAGGACACAGTGAGATGATAGAACGTTAGGGAAATAAGGTCTCGTGTATCCCGGTTAGATAAGTAGTATCTAGCTTGGTGCACTTGACTGAGTGGAATTAGCTGAAGCTACCTCACCACATCCTAAACTAGTTAGACCAGGACGTGACCCTAAAGTGAATTAATTGACATTTTCTTAAGTTTGGCTTTGTCTAAGAAAGTGGTTGTTGTTCCGATCAAAGAAAGCCTCTGTGCCTCGCCACGACCTGGAAGCCATCTTCTAAAAGGTTCACTTAACTAACTAAAGGTTAAATCTAAATCTAATCCAAGGTTAATTAGTCTTCAAATCATTAAATTTTAACTAAGTAAAATTGAAGTCATCTCACAAAAACATATTAGGTTAATATGTTTGATCATGTAAAAAGGGTGAGATGAATCCTAGGTTAAAAATTTCCAACCTAATTTAAAATTACAATATCTGATCCAACTACTATATGTGTAGGAACAATGGATGTTGGACAGTTGGTGCTCCCGACATATGATCGAAGACTGACTAAAGTTTACGAAGCTCATATTCAAAAACCAAGGATCAGTAGCCTTCGGAAGCAATAGAAAGTTCAAAATTATCGGATCAGGTGATATTTAGCGAAACACTAACTTTATTATACATCAAGTACTATTAGTTGAAAATTTTGAATTTAATTTTTAAGTGTTAGGCAACTATGTGATAATAGTTATAAGGTTATATTCTTGCCAAATAAATGCTTAATTAAAAATAATGATTGCTCAAAAAATATACTTAAGGGAATTAGGAATAATAATATTTACACAACAGATCTACCTAACTCCTCGACCAAGTGTCTAATGACACAGCAAGAGGAATCATGGTTTTGGCATCGATGACTCGGCCACTCCCATCCATGACTCATATATAAAATAAGTCAAAATGGTCTAGTTAGAGGTCTACCGAAACTAGATAACCTAGAAAATAGAATATGTAATGTTTGTCAACAAGGAAAATAAATTAGGGCTTCACATAAACTAACTAATCAAGAAAGAACTAAAAATGTTCTTAAGCTCCTACACTTAGACCTATTTGACTCACATGGAGCCAAGTCACTAAACGGAAGTCAGTATTGCTTAGTAATAGTAGATGACTACTCTAGGCTTACTTGGGTAAAGTCCTTAAAACATAAGAATGAAACCTTAGATCAACTTACTAATTTATGTAAACTAATAGAAAATGAAAAGACCCTAAGGATTAAAAAGAATTAGAAGTGATCATGGTGGAGAATTCGAGAGTCATAAGTTTACCGATTTTTGTAAACAAAACGGATACCACCATGAATTCTCTTTCCCTATGACCCCTTAACAAAACAGGTTAGTTGAACAGAAAAATAAAACCCTACAAGAAGCTTCTAGGCCCATGCTAAACGAATATAATCTACCTAATAGGTTTTGCGCAGAAGCAGTCAATACTGCCTGCTATGTCTAGAATAGAACATTATTAATCAAACGACACCAGAAAACTTCCTATGAAATTTATTACGAAAAGTTACCTAATATTAAGTACTTTAGAGTCTTTGGATGTTGGGTACACATACTAAACACAAAAGACTACTTAGGTAAATTTACCTCTAAAACAACTACCGACATATTTCTAGGATATCCAACTACCAGTAAAGCCTATAGGGTATATAACAATGAAAACTTAAAAATTAAAGAAACAATTAATGTAGTTTTTGATGAAGAAAACAATTCTACTGAACCTGGAGTAAACATTAAATTGAACAATGAAAATGAAGTTAGACCTAAACCTAACCCATAAAATGAATCTAGTTTAAACTCTAATCCGAATCAATCTAGACTCCAAGCTAATCATCCAATCGACCAAGTGATAGGTGATCCAAATTTAGGAGTTTGAACTAGAGCATCCTATTGGAATCTAAGTCAAATCTCACTTATATCTAAAATCAAACCCAAAACCATAGAGCAAGCTCTTCTTGACCCATATTGGATCATTGATATGCAAGAAGAGTTAGCTCCATTCACTATGAGTCAAGTTTGGGAATTAGTGTTGGATCGATTTGAGCACTAGAGGGGGGGGAGGGTGAATAGCGCAAGAGAAAACTTTTCGAATTCGTTCGATTAAGAAAAGCGATAAGAGTAAAGTGCAACGGAAAATAAATAAGACACTCTTTGTTTTTACTTGGTTCACAGCCTTCGGCTGCTAATCCAAGGCGCTAACAGTTGTTGGTACAATCGGCCCAGGTCACGATTGACCAGACTCGAGTTTGACTCGAGTGATATTTTGATGTTTAACATAGTATGTTTGATATAGTATGTTTGACATTGATGTCGGTTAATATTTTGGGGAGATTGTTTATACAATCGACCCAGGTTATAATTGACCAGACTCGAGTTTGACTCGAGGGAGACTTTGATGGTTGACTAGGGTTGACCATGTGATTATGGGAAAGTCCAAGCATGGGTCTTGGCAAGGTAAAGTCCAAGTCATGGGTACTTGGCATGGAAAGTCCAAGTGGGATACTTGGCATTTGGTAAAGTCCAAGTCTTGAGTACTTGGCACAAGGGAAGTCCAAGCATGGGTCTTGGCATGGAAAGTCCAACATGGGTTGGCAAGGGAAAGTCCAAGCTTGAGTCTTGGCATTTGAGAAGTCCAAGGGGTTTGATATTGGCGGCGTAAAGTCCAAGGGTGGAGTCTTGGCGGCATAAGTCCAATGGTTGGCGGCGTAAAGTCCAAGCGGAGTCTTGGCGGCATAAGTCCAATGTGCCTTGGCAGTGTAGACACTGTTAGCATGACATAGCCGATGGAAGCACTTGAAGGCTAGCGCGATGGATGAACAAGTCATGGATGACTTGGAGGGATCCGAGAGGCGTGAGGCTAATGGAGGTGGCTAGAAGGCTTAGGTCTAGGCTAAGGGTGGTCTAGCAAGTATGGGGACACCATACTTGGGTTAAAACCTCATCTTTGAGGTTGGCAGTCGACTGGCATTATGGCCGGTTCGACTGTCGTGAGTTGACTAGAGCTCAACAGCCATTTAGGGCTGAAATTACCTTGGCCAACTGCTCATTGGAGCAGTTGATTGCTGATCGCTAATTGGAGCAGCGATGATCTAGTCAATCGTCATGGATGGCAATGATCGTCGATTGAATCACGAGCACAGAATGCTCTATAGCCGACTTGGCAGTCGACTGCCAATGTTGGCAGTCGACTGGTTAGAGTCACATTGGAACTTTTTCAGCGTGGATTAAGCCGTTGTCTCACAGCAACAGTGGTATCACTCGACTGGTGACTTATGACAGTCGACTGATCGACGAAAATCCAGCCCGATTCAAGTTAAAAAGAAAAGCTCGAGGAGAATTTCGGCATTGGTTCTTTGGGAGCTTTGGTGAGGCGATTTGAAGGCGATTTGCAGGTGCATTTCAGGGTCCTTCAAGCTCATCCAAGCAAGCGCTCAAAACCCTAGTTTGTAAAGTGTTCTTTATATTTTCACTTGTATTTGCTTGTTTACTTTGTATTACTTGTTGTAATTTATTGTACGAGGTTTCTCCACCTCCGACTTATTGTCGAGAAGGAGTTTATTGCTTAGTGGTGTTTGTGGCATCGCTAGGGTTCATATGAACCCAATCCGTGGAGTAGGAACCATTTCGGTTCCGAACCACGTTATATCATGCGTGTTGTGATTGTATCTTGTATTTGTATTTGTTATTGTTTATTCCGCTGCGTACTAACAAGATTGTAGACAAGCAACGTGAACGAATTTCCATCAAGCAACGTATCGATGTTATTCACCCCCCCCCCTCTAGCGGTCAACGATCCCCTACAAGTGGTATCAGAGCGAGGCCGCTCTTCTAAGTCTAACAACTAAGGAAGCACGCTAGAGGGTGAAGATGGAAGTCTAAGAACAACTAGGATGGGACATCAACACACTGGTGCCCTACACCCTATACGAACGAGAAGGCTTCAATTCTTGGAAGAGAAAAATTGAAGATTTTCTTATTATGAGAGATTTTGAGGAATGGTCTATTTTGATGGATGGATTTGAATATCCAAGAGGACCAAAAGGTGGCTTCCTCAAAAAGAAGAGATGGAGTGAGGAGCAACTCCGACAATTCGATAAAAACATGAAGGTGATAAAATTTATTTTTGATTTGGTCCCTAATGATATTGTGTGTATGGTAGGGGACTATATGGATGCTAAGGTGTTGTGGAGCCAAGTGGCAAAGCTCCATGAAAATCCATCATCAATCCAAGAAGAAGAAGAAGAAGAAGAGTGCTCACCCTCTCAAGCTCAAGCAAATACATCATCATCTAAAGAGCTTGAGGAGTCAGAAGTTGAAGAGGAGTCGACTTCCGTATCGGTGGAAGAGAAGGTGGAAGAAGTAGAAGAAACCTCCACCTCTAGGATTGAGGGGGAGGAAAGAATTTCCACTCCGGAGCAACAAGAAGAAGCTTCCACATCCAGTCAAGATGAAGAAGCTTCAATTCCGGCACCTACCACCACCATAGGTAACTCAAACACCGTAATTCAAAATAAAAATAACATTATGTATTTTGAGTGTAGAGAATTTGGGCACTATAAGAGAAAATGCCCAAAGAGAGTAAGAAAAGCTCCACCGGAGCCAAAAGTCAAAGATGTCGGTCCCCCAACTATCAAAAGCAAGGAGCAAGTCATTTGCTTCAAATGTCGGCAACCGGGACACTACCGAAATCAATGCCCAAAAGGGGAGAAGAAGACCCAAAGGGGAGCTTCACAAGTAAGGGGAGTCTCTAAGGCAAACCCTAAGGTAAAATTTTATAGTGCACCTTCTAAATTTAAAAGTCAAAAGCATGCTAGGAATTTTAATTCTCTTGCAATTCACCATGAAAAGCATGCTAGAGATAAATATTTTTGCTTAGGTGCTAAAAATATCCACTTAGATAATAAGAAGAAATTTGGGACTAATGTCCCTAAAAATAATTTATCTAAGGACAACCCTAGGTCAAATAATTCTAGACAAATCCTACCTAGGGAGACCATTAGAAAGGTACAAGAGCATCTAGGTCTCAACCCTAAATGGACTAGGCATATGCCTAGAAAGAACCATGCCCAAGGATTAGATCAAAATTCAAAAATTGGGCAATTAGAAAAGGAAAATCAAGTCTTGAGGTCAAGGCTTGAAAAGATGGAGAAGACCCTTGCAAAAATACAAAATCAATTTCAAGGGTCAAGAGGTCAACATTTAGGGTCAAGAAGTCAAAGCCTAGGGTCAAATGGTCAAAATCAAGACCTAGGAAACTAAATTCATCCAAGGGCAAACCTAAGCCCAAGGAAACCTATCACAATGTTCCATTTGACTATGGAACTAAATCTAGGTCTAGGAAGACCAAGGTGAATAGGGAAGTCATCCCTAGAGTTGACCAAGGTTTGTGCCTAGTGGCTAAGGTTTCTAGGAAACCTAGGGTGGCCACTAAGAAGGTTGCAAGGGGAGTTACCCCTAGAGTCAACCGAGGTAAGACCCAAATGACCAAGGCTAACAAGCCTAGGAGGGTCATTATGAGGGTATCTAGGGAGGTTATCCCTAAGGAATACCTAGTAAACCCTAGGAGCTCAAATAGGTTTTGGGTTCCTAAGAGCGTGATTAATTCACGCTAGATGGGGTTAGGGTGTGTCAACCTTGATTGGATGGGTAGTTAACTCAACCATGGCAAAGGTGGCACTTTAGGTTATTTTCAAGGTTATGGTTACCTTGGAAATAGATTTGAATCAATATCCTAAAAGATTTTAGGATGTGCCAATGCATTTTTGGATTATGAAAAATCAATTAAATTGACACAATTTAGGTTTAGAGGTCTTAGTGTGCCATTTTTGGTTTTTGGCACACTTGGGAGAATTTAGGTTAATATGGCAAAATGAACTTAATCCCAACAAATGGCAATTAATATTAAAATTTAGGTATTACTATACCTATATATTTTATATGTCATGCTTTGATTGCCATATGTCATGTCATGACATCATGTTTATTTTTAATCATTTTATATGTCATGATTATGCTTAGGTTTTAGGTTAATGTCATGTATGTTTAGTTTTATATCATATGTCATGACATCATGATCATTGGTCATGCTTTATTTTGCTATCATTATGCCATGATCATTTCATGCATTTAATGTATTGAAAATTAATTTAAGGACAATGGTATGACTTAGAGTCTCATTTATAAGGGAATCAAGTAGTGTTGACTTAGAAAATGCATGAAACCCTAGATTAAATGAACCAAAACCCACATCTCACATCCAATTAACATGTATGTGTATTTATACACCCTAGATATATGTGAGATGATAAGATATGAGTTAAGTTCAAGGTGTATAGTTTTTGCATCTAGATGAACTAAAACTCATCTAATTCCCATTTGGTGGATCATTGGGAAAACTTGTGTACAAGTCATGTACTAGAGCCCAAGGAATATGATCCAAAATAAGGTTTTAAAGACATTTTAAAATCATTTTAGAAAACTGTGGTGAAGCCTATCTTTTGATAGCAATCACCATTGATGAGATTGATACAAAGTGAGCTAAAATTTTGAAGTTTTTATTCACTTTTGGATTTTGTATCAATTTCGATATTTTATGGGTAAAATATTTTTCTATCATTTTTCACCCATTGTATTGGTCATAGGTATTATACGTATCAAATTTTATGACTTTCGAAATATGTATAATTATTTATGCTTTTCAAAATCTCATTTCTGATAACTGAAAATCTCGATTTTGCTATCACGATCCGCTATTAGTGGCAATGACTAATAGGTGGCAATGATCGACATCGTAAGTAGTCGATCGCTGTCGATTTCGAGAAAAACAAGGTTGTTTAGCCCATTTTCAGCCATAGTAAAGGTTCCTAATCACTCCTAACCTTAGGATATGCTTTGGGAAGCATTATAAATGGTGAAAATCCATTGGATATGGATTAGGAGAGGTGTTAGGTTAATGTATCAAATTTAAGGGTGGAAGAGGTCATGTTTGAACTTTGAGCCTTAATTTTGATGGTTTAGAGTTCCTATTAGCTTAGGGACTTTCCAAGGACATTGTTGGTGCAATGGTCAAGGGGGAGCAAGCCTTTAGGGGGAGTTATGCATCTTGGGATGATGGATTTATTTTTCTTCTTGAAGGGGAGAAGTTATGGGAAGAATGTTATCAATTAAGAAAATTGATGGGATCTTGAGAAACCCAATTTGGAAATTAGGAGAGAGTATAGGATTGCCTCTCTTGAGTGATATGAGACTTATCACTAGGAAGATTGTAGGCATCCTAGGTATTTTTGGATCAAGGGGGAGATTGTAAGATCTCATTGGGACATGAGACATTGACCTCCTTGGAGAGATAACCTTTTTGATGTATGTCAAAAAGGGGGAGAAAGTGAAATTACCAATTTGGGAAATTGGTAAGGGAGTTTGAGTTAGGGGCCTAACTCAAGGTTTGTTTTGTCAAACATCAAAAAAGGGGAGATTGTTGGTGCAATCGGCCCAGGTCACGATTGACCAGACTCGAGTTTGACTCGAGTGATATTTTGATGTTTGACATAGTATGTTTGACATTAATGTCAGTTAATATTTTGAGGAGATTGTTTATACAATCGACCCAGGTTATAATTGACCAGACCGAGTTTGACTCGAGGGAGACATTGATGGTTGACTAGGGTTGACCATGTGATTATGAGAAAGTTCAAGCATGGGTCTTGGCAAGGTAAAGTCCAAGTCATGGGTACTTGGCATGAAAAGTCCAAGTGGGACACTTGGCATTTGGGAAAGTCCAAGTCTTGAGTACATGACACAAGGGAAGTCCAAGCATGGGTCTTGGCATGGAAAGTCCAACATGGGTTGGCAAGGGAAAGTCCAAGCTTGAGTCTTGGCATTTGAGAAGTCCAAGGGGTTTGATATTGGCGGCATAAAGTCCAAGGGTGGAGTCTTGGCGGCATAAGTCCAATGGTTGGCAGCATAAAGTCCAAGCGGAGTCTTGGCGGGTAAGTCCAATGTGCCTTGGCGGTGTAGACACCGTTAGTATGACATAGCCGATGGATGCACCTGAAGGCTAGCGCGATGGATGAACAAGTCATGGATGACTTGGAGGGATCCGAGAAGCGTGAGGCTGATGGAGGTGGCTAGAAGGCTTAGGTCTAGCAAGTATGGGGACACCATACTTAGGTTAAAACCTCATCTTTGAGGTTGGCAATCGACTGGCATTATTGTTGGGTTTCCGGCACCGCGGCGTGTGTGTGTTCGATCATGTTTCGTAAACATGAGCACAGCGGAAGCAATAAAAATAATAAATATTCCTATTTATTACAACACACACAACACACGCATGCTATTACAACAAGTGTAGACATAACCGTAAATTAAAATTGCAATAAAAGAAATTAAACTACGTTATACCTTCCGTATGACGTGTAGCGGGAACGGCATCAACCGGAACGATTCTCGTAAGAATCGTCTCTATCCGTATCCACGCCGAGCTCCTCGGGATGACTTCGCCAAGCCACGAGCTTTGTCTTCGTACGGGTTACTAGCCTCGTGTTGAAGACGACGTGATCGAGAGATGATCACGGTCCGAATCCAAATTCGGACCTAAAACAAGTCCTCAAGACTTGCTTCTCCGGAGAGGTATTCGTCAACCGATTGACGAATCCTTCGTCCTCCACCTCAGAGGATTACCGGAGATCAAATCCCGTATGTTATCCGCTGTCGGAGCACTAACCGCCGCCCAAACGACGCAGGAGAAGAAGCTGTCCAGAAAACTGGACAGCTTGGTGGAGGAAATAGCGCCCGGCCAAAGAAGAGATGGAGGCTCACCTTTACATGCCAACCTATAGGAGATCACCGAGGGTCGCGGAGGTTCACCGGCCAAAGCTTGACGCCGACAAGGAGATGGCAGCAGCTCAATGAAGTTGGGCGGCAGCCCTTGTTGTTGGCGCCAACAACAAGGAGGATGGGTTAGGCCAATTAGGGTTGCCTCAAATTAGGTTTTCACAAAACCCTTAAGCCCTATTTTATAGAGAACTAATTCTCTTAATGGTTATTAAATCATATCCATTAGGCCCGTTAACCCGCTCCATTAAGATAAGTTAAAATAAACCAAACCATGATGGTTTATTTTAAGTTAAACGAACCAACCAACCTTTGGTTCATTCGCTTAATATAAACCAAACCCTTTGGTTTATTCTCATCCATTGATTAGAACCAAACCATTTTGGTCCATCCATTATGTCTTCATAAGACACGCCCATCCACGCTTCCATTGCAATCAAACAATTTCATGCTCGCTTATGTTTGGTCCAACCAAACATAGTGTCTCTCGGTTCGAGAATCTCATTCTCAAGCTCGCTTTAAATCCTTTGGATTACACTCGCGGTGTGACCAAATAGGTTCTCGGTTTATGTTGGCCGCCTATAATTAACCATTAATTATAGAACGATCATGAGTGGCACCTAGTAGTACATCATGATCCCCAATTAACCGAAAAGATCAACGGTTGATCCGAACTATTTCAAACCCTTCAAGAGCTTGAATGAATCGTGCCCCATTCCCTTCACTCATCTTATACCCACTTGGTTCAGGACATGGTCTATTGTGTCCCCTCACTAGGTCGACTACGCCACACCTAGCCCAAGTATCATTTCCTCGTCCACGGATTCTAGTTACTCCACATGTATCGAAGAGTACCTTACTCTAAACATGTATTGCTTTGGCCAAAGACTTTAGTAACAATCCGACGAGAGGCCATGGGTATACATCTCCTCGCAAGGAGTGGTGAATCCTTTATAGGCTATTCAAACACCTTCGATCACTGACTTATACCCAATCATCCCGGTCCACATCTCCTTAGAGATGTTTGCTTAAGATGTCAAAGCATAAGTCTCCATGATCAAGATGACTTGAATACCGCAAGTCAAAGGAACATCGCACTTAAGCCACAGAAGAACTTCATTGACATATCTATATATGCAGAGAACCATATGAAGTCTTACTACTGGTCACTCCAATGAACTAGTTACCATAACTAGCATCCACGATTAACTCCGACATCACTATGTCTCCAGCCGGAGAATCACCGCTTGGATACACCAAGGAGTATACCTCGTGCTAGTCTTGATGTAATCGATGGTGTCCAAATCCATCAATTCATCGACTAGGATAATTCCGATACATCACAATTACACATGTAGAGATACTCACTAGTTGTGATCCAATCACAAATTCTCTCATGCCGTGAATCGTATCGTGGACATTCAAGAAATGAGTTTAAGATCCAATCAAATACATGAAACATGTATACTCAAATAGTGAATCTTCATTTATCATATAAATGGTTCATACATAAGGCGATTGCCTTAGGACATCTCTCATATATTACTAACAGACTCCCACTTGGCCTAATGCCAATCGCTACAGTATCCAATACCATAAGCACCAACATGACCCTCAAACTTACTTTGAGGTAATGCTTTAGTCAAAGGATCCGCTAAGTTCCTTTCAGTGGGAATTTTCTCGATTTGTATTTCATTCCTACTGATGATCTCTCTGATAAGATGATAGCGGCGAAGCACATGTTTGGATCATTGATGAGACCACATCAAGTTCATAGATGAACTTATTGATCCAAACCGCTTCCTTTGCTGCTTCCAAAGCTGCAACGTATTCTGCCTTAGTGGCAGAATCCGCTATAGTGTCAAGCTTGGAACCTTTCCAACTTATTGCGCCTCCATTTTAGGTGAATACATACCCAGACTGAGACATGGAATCATCCTTGTCTATCTGGAGCTGGCATCCGTATACCCACGTATCACCATGTACCCTTCTCCATATATTAGGAACACATCCTTAGTTCTTCTCAAGTACTTAAGGATCGTCTTAACAGCCACCCAATGATCCATTCCTGGATCAGACTGGTATCTGCTCATGACACTCAGAGCATACGATACATCGGGCCTTGTACATAACATAGCATACATGATAGATCCTATTGCGGATGCATAGGGAATCTTACTCATGCAAATCCTCTCGTCTTCTGTGCGCGGACACATAGACTTCGAAAGGTGTACCCCATGCCTGATGGGCAGATAACCTTTCTTGGATTCCGACATGCTAAACCTCTTTAGCACTCGGTCTATATATGTAGACTGCGAAAGACCAAGCAACCGTTTCGATCTATCTCTATAGATCTTAATCCCAAGGATGTAGGTTGCTTCTCCCGTGTCTTTCATGGAGAATGTCTTGGATAACCAAACCTTAATCGATCAGAAGATTGACACGTCGTTTCCTATAAGTAGTATGTCATCGACATACAATACTAGGAACACGACTGCACTCCCACTAACCTTCTTGTACACACAAGGTTCGTCTGGATTTTGTGAGAAATCAAACTTTTTGATCGTCTCATCAAAACGGATATTCCAGCTCCTGGATGCTTGCTTCAATCCATAAATGGATCTTCGCAACTTGCATACCTTGGTTTTGTCAACCGATGTGAAACCTCGTGTATCATATACACGCCCCCTCGAGCAAGTTTCCATTAAGGAAAGCCGTTACATCCATCCGCCATATCTCATAATCATAATGAGCCGCTATGGCGGAGCATCCGAATGGATTTAAGCATAGCTACAGGCGAATAGGTTTCGTCATAATCAACACCTTGTTTTTGACGATATCCTTTCGCCACCAATCTAGGCTTATAGGTAATCACATTACCATCCATGTCGGTTTTCTTTTTGAAAACCCACTTGCACCCTATAGGCTTTATGCCTTCAGGTGGGTCAACCAAGTTCCAAACTTGGTTTTCATACATGGAATCCATTTCCGACTTCATGGCACCAAGCCACTTATCCCTTTCTCAACTTGTCAAGACTTCTTCATAATGTAGGCTCTCATCATCAATGAGTAACACGCGTGCTCGATTCACTTACGAGAAATCCATATCTCTCGTGAATATTGCGTGTTCTACCGTGATCTACGAAGATGTGGTGTTACAATAGGTCCAAACCGATTGCTCATCACTATGAGTTGTACCATCAGGCTTCACCTGTATCTCATCAATGTCTATTTGAGTCTCTCGAGCCTCCTCAAGCTCAACGACACTCCCACGCTTTCTTGCAAGAGAAACTCTTTCTCTAGAAACACAAAGATGCCTTGAAACAAACACCTTTTGTTCCACAGGATGATAGAATTGGTAACCCCTTGTTTCCTTAGGGTATCCAATAAATAGACATTTATCAGACTTAGCATCCAATTTGTCTGATACCCCATATCTTCAAGTAAGATACATGAGGTTTCTTACTATTCCATATCTCATATGGAGTAGTTGAGACTACCTTGGTAGGCATTCTGTTTAACAAGTAAACAGCTGTCTGAAGTGCATAACCCCAAAAGGACTTGGGAAGAGTCGCATGATTCATCCTTGACCTGACCATGTCCAACAAGGTCCGGTTACGCCTCTCAGATACACCATTATGCTGTGGTGTATATGGCGGAGTCCATTGAGACAATATACCATTGTCTCTTAGATAATCAAGAAACTCTTGACTTAAGTATTCACCACCTCGATCCGATCGAAGTATTTTAATACTCTTGTCATGTTGTTTCTCTACTTCATTTCTGAATTCTTTGAACCTTTCAAAGGCTTCAGACTTGTGTTTCATCAAGAACACATACCCAAACCGTGAGTGATCATCGGTGAAGGTAATGAAGTAGCTATAGCCTCCTAATGCTTGAGTTGACATAGGTCCACATACATCAGTATGTACTAGACCTAGTAACTCTCCCACTCGTTCACCTTTTCCCGTAAAAGGTAACTTAGTCATCTTGCCTTTTAAGCATGATTCGCATGTATCGTATGAATCCAATTCAAACGATTCCAGAATTCCACATCGGTGTAATTCTGACATGCGTTTATTTCTTAGATGGAAAAGATGACAATGCCACATGTAGGAGTCTATTTGATTATCCTTTCGAGCACTCTTGTTGCTCGCCCGATATTGCAAATGTCACCGGATACGCCCAACGATAAACACCATTGCTTAAAGTTCCAATCCATAAAGAACCCCATTCAAAGTTATGTAACAACAATTGTTACTAAACGTCAAATGGAAACCATTTCTATTTAAACAAGAAATAGAAATGATGTTCTTTATCAACAAAGGAATATAAAAGCAATTGTCCAGTTCTAAGACAAGTCCTGCAGGGAGTTTCAACAAATACGTTCCGATGGCGAGTGCAGCAACCTTTGCTTCATTCCCAACACGTAAATTTGACTCTCCCTTGACGAGTCTTCTTCTATTCCTTAGCCCATGTATGTCATTACATATATGTGAGCCACACCCAGTATCCAATACCCAAGTGTCTAAGGAAATAGAATGACAATCAATAAAGAAGATTTCTGAAGAAGATGGGGCATCCGATGCCTTATCCTTCTTCATGGACTCTTGATAAACCTTGCAATTTCTTTGCAAATGGCTCTCCTTGCCATAATGATGGCAAGTTTCCTTTTGTGCTAGTTCTACCTTCTTAGCCCTTCTCTTCTTTCCCTTCTGTTGTTCTTTTGACCTCCTCTTAGAACCTTTCTTCGAGGAATCAACTATCAAAGACCGCCCCTCGCTCATGCTTCTCGGAAGACTCCACAGGTCTTGATATCGAGCAAGACTACGTGATGAACCTCCTAGCATCTCGTAGGTGAAGAGGAGCTGAGACTTGAACCTTTCAATCTCACTTGCTCATCAACCAACTCACAAAGATGAAGGACTACGATATGAGCATCCATATGCTCATGGCTAGCTTGGGTTCCATCGTGGCTAGCATGATGCAACTCATTTGTTCGTAATCACTCACATGTTTCGATAGACCAACAATTGGTCCGAGTTGCATCGTCACTAGACGGTGGAAGAGGCGCTTGAGGACATATGCAAGCTTTTCACCTTGAGAACAATTCTCAAGTTTCTAAGCCACCAAGAAGTTGGCTACCAATTTATTCGAATCAAAAATGGAACGCAAATTAAAAGACATCATGATCAATATATTAACTTAGAAATACAAAACGAGCATATATGAGAAAGATGATTTTAAAATGCATCAATATACATTTATAAATCCCATTCATTTTTCAATTCAAAACCCCAAAATCACTTCGAGATTGTAGGTCCATCTCCGAATGGTGATATCCATCATAGATAAGAACAACCTTGGAGAGAGTCCAACAAGCCATTCATAACTATGATGGTGGGTATCAAGTATACCGATTACATATCATGTATATGTAACTATCACAATGTGCTATCAACTAATTGAATGTTTACACATACATTGGGTTGTTAACACATTAACAAGTATGCATCATATGCATAGCACCCAACTTCACCTCTCTTCACATCGACCTTGAGAGAGTCCAACAAATCGATGCTCCTGTTAAAGCCAACCCATTAATCGAAATAGTTTTAATATGGTTAGAGCATTCAACCAATTAGCCAGCTTGGAGAGAGTCCAACAACCCAAACTAACGATTGACCTCGACTCTTACCATATTAGAGTTAAACTATTCCAATGATTTGAACATGTGTTCGAGTCGGCTTGAGAGAGTCCAACAACCCAAACAAGAAACAGAACTCTGGTTCTAACCATATTAATGGAAGGTGTAGGCTTTAATATTGAGTTAGGGTTTTATGTCTCATCCTCTTTGCATGCAAATAACTATTATCTACATGGCATGGCATACATGGCATACATCTACATGTCACGACACGCATGGCATAATGTTATGCATCTAATGCAATTACATGGCATACAATTATGTCATGTACATAATTTCCTTATATATTCATAACTATTTATGGAAATAAAATATGTTTAAGATTTGATTCTCCAAATCAAATCATAATTAAATTAGGAAACAAATTTCCAAATCTAATCACATATTTTATTCATGGAATTATTTGATTAAGGAAAATCTATTTAGGAAACCAATTTCCTAAATCTTTAAAACTACTTATGGAAATAAAATATTTTAAGATTTGATTTCCCAAATCAAATCATGATTAAATTAGGAA
This sequence comes from Wurfbainia villosa, assembly GCA_025175895.1. Lineage (NCBI taxonomy): Eukaryota > Viridiplantae > Streptophyta > Magnoliopsida > Zingiberales > Zingiberaceae > Wurfbainia > Wurfbainia villosa. The sequence goes on from CM046002.1 coordinate 48,281,831, forward strand.
ACAAATTTCCAGAATCTAATCAAATATTTTATTTATGGAAAATATAAATTTCCATAAATACTTCCAACTTTCCAAAAGTGGAAGATGTCCATAAATACTTCTAGACTTTCCAAAATTGAAAAATTTCCATAAATACTTCTAAATTTCCAAAATTTAGAAAACTTCCAGAAATACATTATGACTATCGCAAAACCATTTTTACGATTATGTCGAAACACAACCTGGGCTCTGATACCATCAAGGTTTCGTGATCACAAGGCAGTGTGTGTTCGATCATGTTTCGTAAACATGAGCACAGCGGAAGCAATAAAAATAATAAATATTCCTATTTATTACAACACACACAACACACGCATGCTATTACAACAAGTGTAGACATAACCGTAAATTAAAATTGCAATAAAAGGAAATTAAACTACGTTATACCTTCCGTATGACGTGTAGCGGGAACGGCATCAACCGGAACGATCCTCGTAAGAATCGTCTCTATCCGTATCCACGCCGAGCTCCTCGGGATGACTTCGCTAAGCCACGAGCTTCGTCTTCGTGACGGGTTACTAGCCTCGTGTTGAAGACGACGTGATCGAGAGATGATCACGGTCCGAATCCAAATTCGACCTAAAACAAGTCCTCAAGACTTGCTTCTCCGAGAGGTATTCACAACCGATTGACGAATCCTTCGCCCTCCACTAGAGGATTACCGAGATCAAATCCCGTATGTTATCCGCTGTCGGAGCACTAACCGCCGCCCAAACGACGCCCGACGAGGAGAAGAAGCTGTCCAGAAAACTGGACAGCTTGGTGGAGGAAATAGGCGCCGCCAAAGAAGGAGATGGAGGCTCACCTTGATGCCGAACCCAAGGGAGATCACCGGAGGGTCGCCGGAGGTTCACCGCCAAACTTGACGCCGCAAGGAGATGGCAGCAGCTCAATGAAGTCGGGCGGCGCAAGTTGTTGTTGACGCCAACAACAAGGAGGATGGTGGGCGCCAATTAGGTTGTTTCTCAAAATTAGGTTTTACAAAAACCCTTAAGCCCTATTTTATAGAGAACTAATTCTCTTAATGGTTATTAAATCATAACCATTAAAGGCCCGTAACCCGCCTCCATTAAGATAAGTTAAAATAAACCAAACCATGATGGTTTATTTTAAGTTAAAACGAACCAACCAACCTTTGGTTCATTCGCTTAATATAAACCAAACCCTTTGGTTTATTCTCATCCATTGGATTAGAACCAAACCATTTTGGTCCATCCATTATGTCTTCATAAGACACCGCCCATCCACGCTCCATTGCGATCAAACAATTTCATGCTCGCTTATGTTTGGTCCAACCAAACATAGTTTCTCTTGGCCCGAGAATCTCATTCTCAAGCTCGCTTTAAATCCTTTGGATTACACTCACAGGCGTGTGACCAAATAGGTTCTCGCTTATGTTGGCCGCCTATAATTAACCATTAATTATAGAACGCATCATGAGTGGCACCTAGTAGTACATCATGATCCCCAATTAACCAAAAGATCAACGCTGATCCGTAACTATTTCAAACCCTTCAAGAGCTCGAATGAATCGTGCCCCATTCCCTTCACTCATCTTATACCCACTTGGTTCAGACATGGTCTATTGTGTCACCCTCACTAGGTCGACTCACGCCACACCTAGCCCAAGTATCATTTCCTCGTCCCACGGATTCTAGTTACTCCACATGTATCAAGAGTACCTTACTCTAAACATGTAATGCTTTGGCCAAAGACTTTAGTAACAATCCGACGAGAGGCCATGGGTATACATCTCCTCGCAAGGAGTGGTGAATCCTTTATAGGCTATTCAAACACCTTCGATCACTTCGACTTATACCCAATCATCCCGGTCCACATCTCCTTAGAGATGCTTGCTTAAGATGTCAAAGCATAAGTCTCCATGATCAAGATGACTTGAATACCGCAAGTCAAAGGAACATCGACTTAAGCCACAAGAAGAACTTCATCGACATATCTATATATGCAGAGAACCATATGAAGTCTTACTACCGTCACTCCAATGAACTAGTTACCATAACTAGCATCCACGATCAACTCCGACATCACTATGTCTCCAAACCAAAGGAGAATCACCGCTTGATACACCAAGGAGTATACCTGTGTATAGTCTCAATGCACTGATGGTGTCCAAATCCATCAATTCATCGACTAGGATAATTCCGATACATCACAATTACACATGTAGAGATACTCACTAGTTGTGATCCAATCACAAATTCTCTCATGCTGTGAATCGTATCGTGGACATTCAGTAAATGAGTTTAAGATCCAATCAAATACATAAAACATATATACTCAAATAGTGAATCTTCATTTATCATATAAATGGTTCATACATAAGGCGATTGCCTTAGGACATCTCTCATATATTACTAACAATTATGGCCGGTTCGACTGTCGTGAGTTGACTAGAGCTCGACTACCATTTAGGGTTGACTTACCCAATCGCCTATCGAGGATCGCCGATACCGATCATCGATGCTTGATCGGCCGGGCAATAATGCTAATTGAGCAAATATCACGCAATGATCACATGGATGGCAAATGACCGTCACGAGTCGCGAACAGAATGCTCAAATCGATCGGGCACCGACTACGGGTTGGCAATGATCGCGAGAGTCCCGCTGACTTTTCCAACATGGATTAGTCGTTGTCTCACGAACAAGTGGTATCGGTCACGGTGACTTATGGCGATCGGTGATCGGTGAAATCTATCCCGATGCAGGTTAAAAAGAGGAGCTCGAGGAGGATTTCAGTATTGGTTCTTTGGGAGCTTTGGTGAGGCGATTTGAAGGCGATTTGCAGGTGCATTTCAGGGTCCTTCAAGCTCATCCAAGCAACCGACAAGCAAGCGCTCAAAACCCTAGTTTGTAAAGTGTTCTTTACATTTTCACTTGTGTTTGCTTGTTTACTTTGTATTACTTGTTGTAATTCATTGTACGAGGTTTCTCCACCTCCGACTTGTTATCGAGAATGAGTTTATTGCTTAGTGGTGTTTGTGGCATCGCTAGGGTTCATACGACCCCAATCCGTGGAGTATGAACCGTTTCGGTTCTGAACCATATTATATCATGCGTGTTGTGATTGTATCTTGTATTTGTATTTGTTATTGTTTATTCCTCTGCGTACTAACAAGATTGTAGACAAGCAACGTATCGACGCTATTCACCCCCCTCTAGCGATCAACGATCCCCTACAAGTGGTATCAAAGCGAGGCCGCTCTTCTAAGTCTAACAACTAAGGGAGAACGTTAGAGGGTGAAGATGGAAGTCCAAGAACAATTAGGATGGGACATCAACACACCGGTACCCTACACCCTATACGGACGAGAAGGCTTCAATTCTTGGAAGAGAAGATTTGAAGATTTTCTTATGATGAGAGATTTTGAGGAATGGTCCATTTTGATGGATGGATTTGAATATCCAAGATGACCAAAAGGTGGCTTCCTCAAAAAGAAGATATGGAGTGAGGAGCAACTCCGACAATTCGATAAAATCATGAAGGTAGTAAAATTTATTTTTGATTTGGTCCCTAATGATATTGTGTGTATGGTAGGGGACTATATGGATGCTAAGGAGTTGTGGAGCCAAGTGGCAAAGCTCCATGAAAATCCATCATCAATCCAAGAAGAAGAAGAAGAAGAAGAGTGCTCACCCTCTCAAGCTCAAGCAAATACATTATCATCTAAAGAGCTTGAGGAGTCGGAAGTTGAAGAGGAGTCGACTTCCGGATCGGTGGAAGAGAAGGTGGAAGAAGTAGAAGAAACCTCCACCTCTAGGATTGAGGGGGAGGAAAGAATTTCCACTCCGGAGCAACAAGAAGAAGCTTCCACATCCAGTCAAGATAAAGAAGCTTCAATTTCGGCACCTACCACCACCATAGGTAACTCAAACACCGTAATTCAAAATAAAAATAACATTATGTGTTTTGAGTGTAGAGAATTTGGGCACTATAAAAGCAAATGCCCAAAGAGAGTAAGAAAAGCTCCACCGGCGCCAAAAGTCAAAGATGTCGGTCCCCCAACTATCAAAAGCAAGGAGCAAGTCATTTGCTTCAAATGCCGGCAACCGGGACACTACCGAAATCAATGCCCAAAGGGGGAGAAGAAGACCCAAAGGGGAGCTTCACAAGTAAGGGGAGTCTCTAAGGCAAACCCTAAGGTAAAATTTTATAGTGCACCTTCTAAATTTAAAAGTCAAAAGCATGCTAGGAATTTTAATTCTCTTGCAATTCACCATGAAAAGCATGCTAGAGATAAATATTTTTGCTTAGGTGCTAAAAATGTCCACTTAGATAATAAGAAGAAATTTGGGACTAATGTCCCTAAAAATAATTTATCTAAGGACAACCCTAGGTCAAACAATTCTAGACAAATCCTACCTAGGGAGACCATTAGAAAGGTACAAGAGCATCTAGGTCTCAACCCTAAATGGACTAGGCATATGCCTAGAAAGAACCATGCCCAAGGATTAGATCAAAATTCAAAAATTGGGCAATTAGAAAAGGAAAATCAAGTCTTGAAGTCAAGGCTTGAAAAGATGGAGAAGACCCTTGTAAAAATGCAAAATCAATTTCAAGGGTCAAGAGGTCAACATTTAGGGTCAAGAAGTCAAAGCCTAGGGTCAAATGGTCAAAAATCAAGACCTAGGAAACTAAATTCATCCAAGGGCAAACCTAAGCCCAAGGAAACCTATCACAATGTTCCATTTGACTATGGAACTAAATCTAGGTCTAGGAAGACCAAGGTGAATAGGGAAGTCATCCCTAGAGTTGACCAAGGTTTGTGCCTAGTGGCTAAGGTTTCTAGGAAACCTAGGGTGGCCACTAAGAAGGTTGCAAGGGGAGTTACCCCTAGAGTCAACCGAGGTAAGACCCAAATGACCAAGACTAACAAGCCTAGGAGGGTCATTATGAGGGTATCTAGGGAGGTTATCCCTAAGGAATACCTAGTAAACCCTAGGAGCTCAAATAGGTTTTGGGTTTCTAAGAGCGTGATTGATTCACGCTAGATGGGGTTAGGGTGTGTCAACCTTGATTGGATGGGTAGTTAACTCAACCATGGTAAAGGTGGAACTTTAGATTATTTTCAAGGTTATGGTTACCTTGGAAATAGATTTGAATCAATATCCTAAAAGATTTTAGGATGTGCCAATGCATTTTTGGAATTATGAAAAATCAATTAAATTGACACAATTTAGGTTTAGAGGTCTTAGTGTGCCATTTTTGGTTTTTGGCACACTTGGGAGAATTTAGGTTAATATGACAAAATGAAATTAATCCCAACAAATGGCAATTAATATTAAAATTTAGGTATTACTATAACTATATATTTTATATGCCTTGCTTTGATTGTCATATGTCATGTCATGACATCATGTTTATTTTTAATCATTTTATATGTCATGATTATGCTTAGGTTTTAGGTTAATGTCATATATGTTTAGTTTTATATCATATGCCATGACATCATGATCATTGGTCATGCTTTATTTTGCTATCATTATGCCATGATCATTTCATGCATTTAATGTATTGAAAATTGATTTAAGGACAATGGCATGACTTAGAGTCCCATTTATAAGGGAATCAAGTAGTGTTGACTTAGAAAATGCATGAAACCCTAAATTAAATGAACCAAAACTCACATCTCACATCCAATTGACATGTATGTGTATTTATACACCCTAGATATATGTGAGATGCTAAGATATGATTTAAGTTCAAGGTGCATAGTTTTTGCATATAGATGAACTAAAACTCATCTTTAACCAACAAGTGGATCATTGGGAAAACTTGTGTACAAGTCATGTACTAGAGCCCAAGGAATATGATCCAAAATAAGGTTTTAAAGACATTTTAAAATCATTTTATAAAACCTTGGTGAAATCTATCTTTTGATAGCAATCACCATTGATGAGATTGATACAAAGTGAGCTAAAACTTTGAAGTTTTTATTCACTTTTGGATTTTGTATCAATTTTGATATTTTATAGATAAAATATTTTTCTATCATTTTTCACCCATTGTATTGGTCATAGGTATTATACGTATCAAATTTCATGATTTTTCGAATTATGTATAATTATTTATGCTTTTCAAAATATCATTTCTGATAACTGAAAATCGAGATTTTTAGTTATCAGTCGACTGCTCTTAGTGGCAATTGACTGATAAGGGTGGCAGTCGACTGATTACTGTAAGTAGTCGACTGTCAAGCTGATTTCGAAAAAAAGAAGGTTGTTTAACCCATTTTCAGCCATAGTAAAGGTTCCTAATCACTCCTAACCCTAGGATATGCTTTGGGAAGCATTATAAAGGGTGAAAATCCATTTGATATGGATTAGGAGAGGTGTTAGGTTAATGTATCAAATTTAAGGGTGGAAGAGTTCATGTTTGAACTTTGAGCCTTAATTTTGATGATTTAGAGTTCCTATTGGCTTAGGGACTTCCCAAGGACATTGTTGGTGCAATGGTCAAGGGAAAGCAAGCCTTTAGGGGGAGTTATCCATCTTGGAATGATGGATGTGTTTTTCTTCTTGAATGGGAGAAGTTATGGGAAGAATGTTATCAATTGGGAAAATTGATGGGATCTTGAGAAACCCAATTTGGAAATTGGGAGAGAGTATAGGATTGCCTCTCTTGAGTGATTTGGGACTTATCACTAGGAAGATGGTAGGCATCCTAGGTATTTTTGGATCAAGGAGGAGATTGTAAGATCTCATTGGGACATGAGACATTGACCTCCTTGGAGAGATAACATTTTTGATGTATGTCAAAAAGGGGGAGAAAGTGAAATTACCAATTTGGGAAATTGGTAAGGGAGTTTGAGTTAGGGGCCTAACTCAAGGTTTGTTTTGTCAAACATTAAAAAGAGGGAGATTGTTGGTGCAATCGGCTCAGGTCACGATTGACCAGACTCGAGTTTGACTCGAGTGATATTTTGATGTTTGACATAGTATGTTTGACATTGATGTCGGTTAATATTTTAGGGAGATTGTTTATACAATCGACCCAGGTTATAATTGACTACACTTGAGTTTGACTCGAGGGAGACTTTGATGGTTGACTAGGGTTGACCATGTGATTATAGGAAAGTCCAAGCATGGGTCTTAGCAAGGTAAAATCCAAGTCATGAGTACCTGGCATGGAAAGTCCAAGTGGGACACTTGGCATTTGGGAAAGTCCAAGTCTTGAGTACTTGGCACAAGGGAAGTCCAAGCATGGGTCTTGGCATGGAAAGTCCAACATGGGTTGGCAAGCGGCGTAAGTCCAATGTGCCTTGGCGGTGTAGACACCGTTAGCATGACATAGCCGATGGAAGCACCTGAAGGCTAGCGCGATGGATGAACAAGTCATGGATGACTTGGAGGGATCTGAGAGGCGTGAGGCTGATGGAGATGGCTAGAAGGTTTAGATCTAGGCTAAGGGTTGTCTAGCAAGTATGGGAACACCATACTTGGGTTAAAACCTCATCTTTGAGGTTGGCAGTTGACTGACATTATGGCCGGTTCGACTGCCGTGAGTTGACTAGAGTTCGACTGCCATTTAGGGCTGAAATTTCCTTGGCAGTCAACTGCTCATTGGAAGCGATTATTTGCTGCAATGATCGCTAATTGGGGCGATGGCGCTAGCGATCGCCATGAATGTTAGTCGACTGCCAGTTGAATCGCGAGCACAAAATGCTCCGTAGCCGACTGGGCAGTCAACTACGGGGTTGGCAGTCTGTTGGATCGAGAAGCGTCTCTAGAGAGGGGGTGAATAGCGATCGTAAATCTTTTCGACGTTTCATTCGAGTAGATAATTAAATGAGTAAGAGCAGCGGAAAATAAAGAGACACATTTATTTTTACTTGGTTCACAACCCAGCGGTTGCTACTCTAAGTCCCTATCGGTCCTAGACCGCGTACGAAGGGCAAAGCACTATAACGTCTCCTCCTCGTTGGAGGTAGGAGATAATGATCACAAAATCGAAACTACGAGGATGAGGCAACAAGTCTACCTCACCTCGTTACGATTAAAACAAAGAATACAATAAAAACAATTACTTGCTACTACTGCCGACGAAGGAGATTTGAACTTGTCGTTGCGTCGACGTTATTATGGCATTGGAGCGTTGGCATTGTAGGAGCACTTGAGAATAAACTTGATGATGTATGGAGTTGGAATCCTCCCCTCCTTTTATAGATTTTGGCCTCTGAATATGTCTCCTCTTTTTTTGGAACAGATCACAAAGTTGTATAATTTTTATCGCGAAATGGTCGCGTCAAACCTTATCCATTTTGACCTAGCGCAAAGGCTGATTCGTCGCCATCGATTGGTGATGACTCCCATCGATCGATGAGCATCGATCGGCCTAATGGCTGATGATGCCCGGCTGGCCACTTCCTGCGATGAAGAGGTTAGCTCAGAAAATGATAAATATGACAGTTTCTAACCGTCCGATCTCGACCTAGACCTTCCACAGGAAGTCTTAGTCGGATCGTCGCCTACGGTCATCCCCGTAAAGAGGACACGACCTTACAATCTCTCACTCACACGAGCTTTCCTCGATACTTACCTTGTAGCTCTCACTTCCGGCCTTCCACTCGATTCCTTCGGCTCCCTCCGAAGTCACTCGAGTGTCGCCCGACCACCACGGCTTCCTCCGGGTGTCGCTAGCCTACAACTCCAGCTTTAGTACTTTTCTACACACTCGATTTAGCTCGTGAGATAACGATGTAAACTTAACTTTGTGTCTTTGCCATAATAAAAACACAGGTTCGATTATCTAGTGCCCCTGCACCAACACGGTCGACTGCCAATGTTGGCAGTCGACTGGTGAGAGTCCCGTTGGAACTTTTCCAGCATGGATTTAGTCGTTGTCTCACAGCAATAGTGGCATCAGTCGACTGGTGACTTATGGCAGTCGACTGATCAGCGGAAATCCAGCCCGATGCAGGTTAAAAAGAGGAGCTCGAAGAGGATTTCGGCATTGGTTCTTTGGGAGCTTTGGTGAGGCGATTTGAAGGCGATTTGCAAGTGCATTTCAGGGTCCTTCAAGCTCATCCAAGCAACCGACAAGCAAGCACTCAAAACCCTAGTTTGTAAAGTGTTCTTTACATTTTCACTTGTATTTGCTTGTTTACTTTGTATTATTTGTTGTAATTCATTGTACGAGATTTCTCCACCTCTGACTTGTTGTCAAGAAGGAGTTTATTGCTTAGTGGTGTTTGTGGCATCGCTAGGGTTAATACGAACCCAATCCGTGGAGTATGAACCATTTCGGTTCCGAACCACGTTATATCATGCGTGTTGTGATTGTATCTTGTATTTGTATTTGTTATTGTTTATTCTGCTGTGTACTAACAAGATTGTAGACAAGCAACGCGAACGAATTTCCATCAAGCAACGTATCGACACTATTCACCCCCTCCCCTCTAGCGGTCAACGATCCCCTACAACAGTCCTAAACCGTGTACGGAGGGCAAAGCACTAAAAACTCTCCTCCTCGTTAGAGGTAGGAGTAAGCGAGTACAAGAAATATCAAGAACTAGAGATAGAGGGACACTCCCCCTCTTCTCGTTGCGATTAAAGCTCCGAAAAAAGAAAATATTACAAACTTGAAATAAACTTTAAGTAAGATTTTTACTGACAACTTAAAGAATGAAAGATTGAGCTTAGGTTGTCGTCGTTTCGGCAACGCTTCATTGTAGGGAGATCGTTGTAGAAGAGCAGCGTTGCGGAGGCAATTTGGAGCACTTTAAATGATGGAAATGAGGTGGAGAACACCTTCTTTTATAGTCTTGTGAAATCCTAATCGTTAAGATGAAGTTTCATGAGGTGATGCCACCTAGCTTTTGAGAAATGGAGATAAGCTTTGACTCTCTTCGAAGCCGATCCTTGACCAGCAGTCGACTGCTACCCTTACCAGTCGACTACTGGAGGCATTAGTTGACTAATACAAGCTATCAGTCGACTGATGGCAGGGTTTCCAGCTGCAATGAAGAGTTAGCTCAAAAATGTAGTTAGTATAAGTAAGTTCGATGGCATTTACCATCCGATCTCGACTTAGACCTTCCTTGGGAAGTCTTGGTCGGATCGTCACCTAAGGACGTCCCCGTACGGAGGACACGACCTTACTTACACTCACTTGCACGAGCTTACCTCAACCTTTACCTTTGAAGCTTCGCTTCCGGTCTTCACCTGAGTTCTTCGGCTCCCTCCAAAGTCCTCCCGGTGTTGCCCGACCACCACGGCTAACCTCCGGGTGTCACTGACCTTCAGCTTTAGCTTAGCAATTTTGCACACTTGATTTAGCTCATGAGATAACAAAATGAACTTACCTCTGTGTATTTGCTATAATCAAAACTCAGGTTCGATTCAGGTGTCTACTGCACCAACAATTAGTACTCCCACCTAAAGAAAAACCATCGTTGGAACAAGGTGGGTATTTCGAAATAAACTTGATGACAAAGGTGAAGTTATAAGGAATAAAGCTATGATAGTAGCTAAAGGGTTTAGTCAAGTAGAGGGATTAGATTACGATGAAACATATGCACCCGTAGCTAGACTCGAATCAATTAGAACGCTATTAGCCTATGCTGCACATCGAGGATTTAAGTCATTTCAAATGGATCTCAAGTCAGTGTTTCTAAATAGATTCATCAAAAAAGAAGTCTATGTTAGCCAACCACCAGGATTTGAAAGCTTAGACCAACCTAACTATGTACTTAAACTTAAAAAAAACCTTATAGGGATTAAAGCAAGCTCCTAGAGCTTGGTATGGAAGGTTATTAATCTATCTTAAGTCTAAAGGATTCAATTAAGGATTAGTTAACCCAACTCTATTTGTAAAAACCATAGGAAAAGAAATTTTTATAGCACAAATCTATATAGATGATATAATTTTTGGGACAACAAACACAACACTTTTAAACGAGTTCATTTCTCTAATGGAAAGTGAGTTTGAAATGAGCTTAGTAGTTGAACTTACTTTCTTCTTAGGATTACAAATAAAACAAACAAGAGAAGGTACGTATCTATATGCATCAATGTAAATACACTAAGGAGTTAATTAGTAAATTTGGTATGGAAAATGCTAAAGAAATTAGTACACCTATGGCAACCAATGTAAACATTGGAGAAGACTTAGAAGGAAAAACTATAGACTTAAAATATTATAAGAGTGCAACAGGTAGCCTTATGTACTTAACTACAACTTGACCTGATATACTCTTTGTAGTAAGTATATGTGCAAGATTTTAGTCTTGTGTCAAAGAGTCACACCTAACCTTAGTTAAAAGAATCTTTAGATACTTAAAAGGAGTACAAAATGTAGGAATCTGGTACCCTAGGTCAAGTGAGTTTGAACTAATCGGCTGCTCTCACTCAATAGTAAACTCGATAGGAAGAGTACAAGTGGTTGTTGTCAACTCCTAGATCGAGTCTAGTGAGCTGGTGTAGTAGAAAATAACATTGTGTTGCTTTGTCTACTACCAAAGTCGAATACGTAGCCATGGGTGATTGTGTAGCTAAACTTCTTTGGATGAAGCACACTCTAAATGACTTCCAATTAAATTTTAGTAATACTAAAATCTTGATTGATAACATTAGCTCGATTAACTTAACTAAAAATCTTATATATCATTCTAGAACTAAACACATAGAAGTAAAATACCATTTTATAAAATAACATGTAGCTAATGGGAATGTAAAACTTGAATATGTAGAATCAAAATTGAATCTAATGGACATCTTTACCAAACCATTACCTGAAGCAGAGTTTAGTCTGCTTAGACGAAGATTAAGAATGTGCATAGTAGAGTAAGACCTATTGTTTACTTATTATCTATCTTTTGTCTTTTGTGCTACATGGAACTAGATTAGAACTTATCTTAGAAAGCATAAACTTATAGTTTTAAGGAGCTAACACATCTCACAACACATAGGTTAAATGTGATTGTGTACTGAGTCACGTAGATGAGTGTGAGATGTTATGACCTTACTCCTGATTCTAGATGTAGAACAAGTGCATCAACATGAATCATGGAGTATAATTTTTCAAAATAACCAACTCTAATCAAGACTTATTGATCATCTTATATCAATTGAGTCAAATAAAGTTGAACATTCTTATTAGATGAGTTATGTTGAAACTATTATTTTATAAAAATGGGATATGCTTGGATTCATTTCATCTATCATTTAAATTTCTAATGCTCTTTCAAAAAGTTATTAAAGTCTCTCTTCTTTTACATATATGATTAACACATTAACTTTAAGAATGCAACCCTCATCAAACCATTTTTGATATATGGCAAAAGGGGAGAAAAAGTTAAAGTTAAGGGGGAAAAATGTAAGGGGAAGAAAAGGTTAATTTTTTCTCAAAACTCACCTAAGGTTAAGGGGGAGGTTTTGAGAAACAAGTTGTTTAATGCTTACTATTTCTTTAACTTTGAATTGGTTTGCCATAGATCAAAAAGGGAGAGATTGTTGGTGCAGGGGCACTAGATAATCGAACTTAGGTGTTGATAATGGCAAAGATTCAAAGTTAAGTCATTCTTGTTATCTCATATGTTGTGTTGAGTGTGCAGGTAATGTGTTAAGCTTTGCTAAGGTCAACGACACCAGGAGAATCTCGGGACGACACTACAACAAAAATACTAAAAGATAACACCATAAAGACAACGGTTTTAGGAGAAACCGTTGTGATTTTGGTAAAAAAATAATGATTTTTGACAAAACCGTTGTCTTTGAGCGCCCATATAACACAAAAGACAACGATTTTACACTATCTGTTGTCGTTGAACATATTTTTTTTAACCAACGACGCATTTTATAACGGTTTTTCAGAACTGTTATTTTTAAGATTTTTTTTATCTTAACAATAGTTGGGACAACGGTGCAATCAACCGTTGTCAATGAGAATGTTTTCGTAACGTTTGGTACAACGGTCAAAAATTATTATCGTTGTGATAATAATACAACGGTTTTAAAAGCGTTGTTAATGAAATTTTAATGGTGTAATCGAATTAGGAGAAATACAACATAATTCGTTAATAATAATTATTAATTTTAAAATATTTTTAAAACAAATAAAAATTATTATTTTTATTATCAATACTTTTTTTAAAAAATTATTGGAAATAATTTTTTTTTAAAATTCTAAATATATAAGATTAAAAAATAAAATAAAATTATTTAATCAATAATAAATTAAATAAATTTTAATGTATTGCAAAATTTAAATTATGATATTTAAATTATATATAAAGAATAATATATATCCTCTACGGATAAATATAAATATAAATATAATGCAGGGCAGGAGTTTGTGGATTGGATTGGATCCTCTACGCTCATGACTTAAATCATGGCCGTTTTTTGTGGCGGTCGAAATCTAGGGCGCACCTGCAGGGCAGGAGTTTGTGGATTGGATTGGGTCCGAAGAGCGATTTTGCTTCTGGTCTCCTTGCTCGTCGATCGAGGATTAGGGCATGCGATGGTGGATCGCGAGGAGCCAGTTGGGGAAGAGAAAGAAGGCGAGGACGTCGTGCGCGTCGCCTGCTCGATCTGCCTCGAGGTCGTCAAGAGCGGAGGGGATCAGGCTATCGCCTGGCTGCAATGCGGGCACGGATTCCATCTCGGTTAGTTCGTCTTGTTGATCTTCCTCTGATTCTTTTGCTTCTTTGCCTGGAACTGATAATTTCTCGTCGGATTCTGATGATTCGGCGGGGAAAATAGTTGATTTGATCGAAAGCTGTTTTTTTTGTTGTTTTGTTTGATTTTTTTTTGTCATGCAACTGCTAGATTCTGACGGAGAACTATTTTTATGGAAAATTTTCCGTTTCCTCGTGTACGACATTTTTTTTTTTCATTAACAGTTGATGTACAGGGCAGTTTCCTAGAAAAAAATTGGTCGAGGAAACTTCTCCAAACCAAATTAGCGGCAAATTACAAAATAAAAAAACTATATGATCTGCATATATTTAGAAAATCTGCTTATCCCTTTTCTAAATTATTTGTTATCATTATTATTTTTTTGGATTGAAGGATGGGAAGGGAAATAGATGAGATTATGGCTAATACGCAAAAAATTATAAGAAATAAAGGTAAGGGTTCTCCCACATCTAAAATTAGTTTCCAGAGGAAAGAAGTCTAACACCTTCTCCATCCTCCAAATTCTGCCCAAGCAAGCTTTTCCTCTATTCTCAAAGGCAAGAAACCAACAAGCCAATTATACTTCAGGGGTGTTTGAAGCTCTTTGAAGAGAAAAATAGCTAGCTGGTTTGCAACCGATTCCAGTCAAAAAGGAATTTCATTTCAATATTTGTAATAGAATATAAAGGAAAAATGGAAGGGTAAGAGTTTCCCTTTACTAAATTTAGTTTTTCGAGGAACAATATCTAAGATCTTCCTCTTCCTTCTCTAAAATTTCCCCTCAAGTTATATCCAAAAATGATTGTGTGATTGTTAAAGGCAGTCATACTTTGTGAGAATCTAAAGCTGAATGTAGATAAAAAACCTAGTTTGTTTGCAACATATTATGGTGGAAGGACTTTTTAAGAAAAATGGTTTTAGTTGCTATGTTTTATTTTAGTGGGAAAACGGGAAATAAAAAAGTCACATTTTATGTTTAGAATAATAGGGTATTGAAATATTTGATATTTTCCCTTGCAACTTATAAATAACTACGAAACACAAATTCGCTCACATCTGGTTAGCCTTCAAATTTTGGTGATAATAGAATCTCATTCTCATACTTTTATTTCCCAAACATAGTAATCACATTGGAATTTGAGGCCCAAGTTTTTTGTGATAACAGAATCCTATTTCTAATATTTTGTTTAGTGGAAATAATATTCTAATGCAATAATACAATGTTAGGAATATAATTCCAATTCCATTAGACTTATGGTTTCAGAAATTGACAACAGAGCAACGCTAGCTCGGTAGATGCATTGTCTTTTGCAATTGTTTGGGACTTCAAAGTGCGCTATTTTTTGGGTTGCTTATGGTGAATTTTATTTAATACTGTGGTAAATAGGTTGATCAGTTGTCTATTCAAAGATTAGTAGGTAATTATTGCTGGCCAAAAAATTTCCCTCTATTAGTTTAGAGGAAGCCTAGCAACTAGCAATTTTTTTGCTCTCCGTGTGTTTTTCATCATTCCTCTTTCTTATTGTGGTTGCCCTTCGCCTACATGGTGTATGAAAAACTTAAACTTTGGGGACATTGGGACCTTCTTAAACATTGGGATCTTCTTAAACTTCGCGTGAAATCCACTATTGATCATTCAATCCCTTTATCTTCACCTTGGCCCAGGGGTTTTGGTTTTATTTAACTTGCATGTCTATTGATTAATGCTTTAGCTTTCTTATACCATACCCGTTCACTGCAGATGCTTGGTTTAGTGCTAAGGCCACTCTTTCACTTCTCCTCTTTCTTTTACTGCTGGGTTAGTTGATGAAAATAATGCTTTAATCTTTCTAACCGATGAGTTATCATTAGCAGCTGATCCTTCAACTAGCAGTTATCAATGAGATCATGTTTTCGCTAATGAATGCTATTTGATGCCTGTGTCATTCAACTAGCCTCCTCCCTCTGTCTTTCTTAAACTCATGTTATTCCTTTAATAATTCTTTTAATCATATACTTTTTTGTGTTATTTTTCATTGAGAAAAGCTGTGAAAATCTCCACATAACTACTATAATTTTTTTTATCACAGGTTCCCCTTCAATCGGATGGAGCTCAATGCGGTTATTTCGTTTTGTGATATATGAGAGATATAATTGAAGGCGTCGCATCCATTGACAAGTCTTCCCTACGATCAATAGTAATATTAAACATATTTTCTTATTGATACATATTTGTAAAATAATTTGTGCAATTAATTATTCAAAAGTTGGGAATCTGCCCAACTAGCAGCCCCCTGCCACCCGTCCCAGGGCTGCGGCGAGAGGGAGGTAAATCGCGGGGCCATCTGAGCCCAGGGGGGATTTTAGACCCCCTCCGGAATCGATCCCATTCCGTATCCAAAGCAACCACACTACCTTACCACCGCGCCATCCCTGTGGGGACATTGCAATTAATTATCACATAATACTCAAAGTGTTTAATTACATTTTCATTCATTTATTCATATGCAGTTCGTAAAATTTGTGATAGCTGCAAAGGAAATTGATGAAGTATGTTCGGAGTGGGCTGAATGCATACAAGATCACATATCTGATGATTGAGAAATCTCTTACTAGATTTAAGTGTATATACCTCTTTTAGTTAGATGTGGTAATCTATAAGTGTTTTAGTTATTATGCATAATACTTTTGGTGCAGTACTAAGCATATGATGTGCAGTTGTTTTGCTACAGTATATATTTATATAAAATGTGTGTTTTTAAGAGTGATCATTTAAAATGAGATGATGTGAGTTTGTACTTTACATTGCTACAAGTGCAAGTGTATATGTGTTTTCTATAATTTCTTTTGATGTTGTTTGATTTATATTAAAAACACAATACTATAAATTGATAACGGTTTATTGTTCTCTAGAGTAACCGTTGAGAAATGACAATGGTTAAAATAACAATGACAATACAAATGACATCGGTTAATAATCGTTGTCTATGACTCAAAAAATTATAATAAATCCATGCGTTGAGAAAAATAGGACGCTCAAAGACAACGGTTATAACCTATTGTAATTTTAGTTAAAACACAACGGTGTCAAATCGTTGTCTATGATCCAAAAATCCATGGTAAATCGATCCGTTGTAAAAAGTGGGGTGTTCAAAGACAACGGTTAAAAATCATTGTCTTTTTCTTAAACAACAACGGTTTTTCACTGTTGTCTTTGAGTGCCCCACTTTTCACAATGGATTGATTTACCACGAATTTTTTGGATCATAGACAAACATTTTTCACCGTTGTCTATTCGAATTTTTGTTGTAGTGCGAGAAACCTCGGTGGTCGGACAACACCAGGAGAACCTCAAGGAGTCGAGGAACTTCGGTGGTAACTAGAAGCTAAGTGACAGGTCAACAGGACCAAAGGTAAGCTCCAGGTGTGGAGTGATGGTAAGGACGTGTCCTCCGTACGGAGACGACCGTAGGATGCAATCTGACTAGGACTTCCGGAGGAAGGTCTAAGTCGAGGTCGGACGGTCGAATTTACCATCAATAAAGATTCTTATACTAACCATGTGTTGTAAGTGAGTTATCAAGCTATGAGTCGACTGGAGGAAAATGACAGTTGACTAAACTACCATCAGTTGATTGCTGTGGGGCATCAGTCGGCTACTAGTCAAGCTGATCACTTCGAAGAGAGTCAAGATAAGATCCATCAAAAGTGGAGTGATGTGGAGGTTTGACCCAGATCTAGATCTCAACGAGCTAGGGTTCAAATGACTATAAAAGGAGAGGTAAATCACTCATTTCTATCATCTTGAAAGGCTCCAAAAGTGCTCCAACAATCCAAGTGCTCTTCGATAATGCAACGCCGTCGTAACATCAACCACACGTGCATCTCCATCTTAATTAAGTCGGTATCTTTTGTTAAGTTGCTTTTTTCCTTTGTACTTATTGTTAAAAAAAAAAATGTGGAACTGCCACATTAGCGGCCCCCTCCGGCTGCCCCTACCGGTGGAGGAGGTAAATTAGGACCCAGGTGGCAAGTGCAAAGGAGAGGGTCTGTCGATGGCCCAGAGTCATGACCTCCCCGGGAATTGACCCTTGCCCACTTAAGAGTTGCCCCTTTGCACTTACCAACTGAGCTAGCCCTGGGGGCTTCCTTTGTACTTATTGTTGCTAAGAGGAGAGGTAGACTTGTAACCTCTTCCTCTACATTCCTTTTTGTAATCGTTGTCTCTTACCTTCGACGAGGAAGAGACCTTTTAGTGGATTGCCCATCGGAAGTGATCTAGGATCGCGGGGCCTTGGACTAGCAACCGGTTGGTTGTGAACCAAGTAAAAATAAAGTTGTCTCTTGTGTTTTGTGTTATAATTTTCCACTGCGTTGATGCACGCGATCACGACTTCAAATCTCGCGACGAAGGCCGTTGAGGACTCAAAGTGCGCACTCGCGCTCAACGCCCGCAAGTGCATGAATATCGTCAAGTAATAAAAGATTATCGATCCCACAGGGTCTGAGATTTGAATATCGGTACGTTCAGTGGTTGTAATTGTTCAGACATAAAATCTAAGGGGTTTTGACTGGTGAGGGTTATCGGTGGACTATACTCTATATGGTGTCACACGGAGGAGGAAGGGAGTGTGCCGAGGTCTTCAAAGGAGATTCTAGGACTTCAGTTTCGCTTGTGTATCACAAAACAATGCTGTCAATTGGCGTTGTCTAGATGTTTAGCTATAGTTTTGTGAAAGAGACATCATACACTCTCTCGAAGAGCCACCGCATCTACCGGGAGCTATCTCCGCCTAGAAGGACAGAATAGACGGTACGAGGATGTCGAATCAATCCCTACGATGAACTGTGTCCGGTTCCATCGCATCCTTCTACCTACGATTACAGGAGATCAGGTTTACCCCTAGGTTCCTTTTATCAAATCTCCTAAATCTTAGATACGAGGGTTGTCACCCCTCGTATCGCCTAAGCACAATAGGTAGAAAATCAAACACACATAGATAAAGTAAAAACAACTACCAATTGCCAAATTAAACTCAAAGGCAGAATTTAACATGAACCAACATTTTAATGTGCACACAATCTATTCCCTAATCTTAGAATCGAAAGAACTACTCCATGTATATGAAGGAAGAATAACAAAATATGTTTATGTTCGAATACATAGGGAATAAAATGCAGGAACAAAAGATTACAATGCTTTCGTGGTCTTCTTTCTAGCGTTGAAGTGCAAGGCGTGAACCTCCGGCGGTGTTCCTCCTCCCCGTTGCGAGTTTTCGAAGTTTTTTAGGGCTTCGGCGTGCCGTCCTAGCCGTCGTGCCTCCCCCCTAGGATTTGGGCGGAGCCATCCTTATATAGACATCACCTCGGACCGCTGCAAAATCTGGAAAAAGCCTTAGTCGCGCAAATCTGGTGGTCGCCACACAGCCGTGTGTTTCCACACAGCCAGGTCGTGTGCGACCTTGAGTTGGCTGAACTCGCCCATTGGACACGGCCGTGTGTAGCCACATGCCCTGGTCGTGTCCCACTCTGCGTCTAGCTGCAAAATGTCTTTCTTTTGCTCCGAAAGTGTGCCTTTTTAACCCAAAATGCTAACCAACACACAAAAGTACAAAGAGCAGACCTACGAATCAGAAAATAGAAAATGCGAACAAAATAGAGTAATATATGCATGAAACTAACATAAAATGTACTGAGATGTGAGCGAAAATTACTCCTAAAACCTTATATGTTTCGCTCACATAATGCGTACTTTGTTTTAATCGAAGAAAAGAAAGTTTTTCGAACGCTATTTACCCTCCCCCCCCCTAGCATTTTTTCGATCCTACACAAGGTAGATAAGCCTTCTTATTACAATGTTCCATTTAACTATGAAACTAACGCTGGGTCTAGAAAATTTAAGGTCACAAAAGATGTCATCCCTAGAGTTGACCATGATGGGTGTCTAGTGGCTAAGGTTTCGAACAAGTCTAGCAAAGTCACTAAGAAGGTCACAAGGGAAGCCATCCCTAGAGTTGACCTATACAAGACCACAATGACCAAGGCCTCTAAGTCTAGGAGGGTCATTAGGAAGGTACTAAGAGAGGTTATCCCTAGTGAGTACCTTGTAAACCCAAGGAGCTCAAATAGATTTTGGGTTTCTAGGAGCGTAATTTTTTCTTGCTAGATGGGTTTTGGATGTGTCAACCCTAAATGGATAGGTAGTTAACTTAACCATGGTAGAGTTGACACCTTAGAGCATTTTTAATAGGGCATGTCAATTGGATTATGAATGTTGAAAAATTGATCATAATTGGCACAAGTTGGTTTAGAGTCAAAAAAATTGGGTCATTTTGGGTTTCGGCACACTTGGGAGTTTGAGTCATTATGACAATTTGTTCCTAATCTTAGAAAATGACAAATTAGATTTTAAGGCTTAGGTATTTCTATACCTTAACTTTATAAAATTTGCTATGCTTTGTTAGTCATATGCTATGTCATGACATGCTCATATTATTATTTAAAATGTCATGATAATGATTAGGTTAATTTGTATCATGCTATGATATCATCCATCATTGGAAATATGCTTAAATTATGTAAATCATTTATGCCATGATCATATTCATGCATTAAAATTTAATTTAAGGACAATAGTATTATTTGATGTCCTAAATAAGGGAATCAAATTGATATGCCTAAATATAATGCATGAACCCTTAGTTTAGGGAAAACCAAAATCCACATCTCAAAAAATCCATAGGAAGATATATGTGTGTATTAATACACCCTAGACACATGTGAGATGTTAGAAAATTGTGTTGAGTTCAATGTAATTATACAGTACATTTATATGAACTCAAACTCATAATATAACATGAATGAATCATGAGGAAAGCTAATGTACAAGTCATGTGCATTGAGTCCAATGTCAATGATTTAATATAAGATTTGAAAGCCATTTTAAAAATATTTTGGAAAATCTTGGTGAAGTCTATCTTTTGATAGGAACCACCGTTGATAATATTGACACAAAGTTAGCCAAAAACATTGAAGTTTTCAATGCTTTTGAACTTTGTGTCAATTCTTCGAAATAATGGATATTTTAATATAAAATTATTTTTCACCCATTGTATGTGACATAAGTAATATACGTATGAAATTTTAAGATTTTTCAAAAATTATATATTTACTTATGAATTTTCAAGATTGGGTATGAAAACTCTGATTTATAGAAAATCAGAGGTCAGTCGACTACTGTAGGAAGCCAATCGACTAGTGGTAATAGCAGTCGACTGGTTGCTGACATAGTCGAATATTGTGTCTGATATTAGCTGAACAAGGGTTGTTTAATTAATTATCAACACCTCGAAGTATCCTAATTGCTCATAACCCTATGATATGCTTAGAGAAGCATTGGAAGGGTGAAATGAACATTACAAATGATTAGGAGAGCTAATTAGGGTGAAGTATCGAATTTTAAGGGAGGTTAAAGTTCAAATTTGAACTTTTACCTTTATTTTCGATTGTTTAGATTGCATATAGGTTTAGGAACTCTCCAAGGACATTGTTGGAGCAATGGTCAAGAGGGAGTTAGCCTTCAAGGGGAGTTTATCCATCAAGCGATGATGGATGTCAAAAAGGCAGAGAATGGAAGAATGCCTTGCATTTAGTGATAAGGGAGTATCATTATGGAGAATGAAAGCATTTAGGATGATTTTGGACCAAGGGAGAGAATGTAGGATCTTATTGGAGATGACTGATGAGACATTTAAAACCTTGGTAGACTTTTTGATATATGCCAAAAGGGGAGAAATGAGGATTTAAGTTAGGTAAACCTTCATTATGCTTTGACATAAGAAAAAACATAGTTGGGCTTATGGGAGACTGCAACTATCGAAGAGTCAGAATCTTCATCTGAATGGGAGACTGTAACTACCGAAGAGTCAGAATCTTCATGGGAGACAACCACGACCTGCTCCTGTGAAGCAGCCTCGGCAGCATGCCTATGCTGTCGATCGGCTGAAGAGGAAGATCTACCTAGATGGGACGACGAACCGCCGGAAGATTCCCACTGTTCGCCGACAATTAGAAGGATGTCCCATCCTTTTTCGGAAGGTGGTGGGGAGAGTGGTAGCCTAGTGCCACTTCCGCCTTCATTGCGTCTTTAGAGAGCGCCACTACAAAAATGGATTTTTTGTCTGTACCATAGGCGCTCGGAGAAGATGAACAGCTCCGGCGTAGGGCGACACCCGGAGAAAGGAAAGGTGACCGAGCAAAAGTGGGCTTGTGGGCCTTGTACTATTCCAAAAGCCATCTCGACACCTGAAAATCTAATCGCGGCCCAGAAAGAGAGCCCAAACCCGACCCAAAGAAAGACGAGGCCGAGTAGACGGCGCTTCCATTGGTATTCCGTGCAGCAGAGGAAACGGAAAGCTATCGCAACAGACGCTGCGAAGATTGGTGACGGAGTTGCTGGTCCGTCAAGCAAGAACCAGCGACGACTCCATACAGCCAGCCGTCCGAAGGCTGTACATTATCAGAGTCAATAATGGAGCGTGGAGGACCCGGTTTCCCAGCGCATCCTCATGTCGGTCTCTGTGGGCCCAGTCTGTAACGTGGCTGAGTCAGCCACGAGTGTCTTTTCTTTTTTCGTGTCGAACAGTGTGCTTGATAAGCACCCAAAGGTGGCCGCCCATGTGTCATACTGTTCAAAGGGGTCCACTTGGATTCCTGGTTTTGTGAAAACCGCGGGCGCTCATGGTTTTGAGCTTGTGGTTTACGAGTCATTATTGGCGCTGTCCCGCCACTTGGCTTGACTTAGTGGAGAAGAAAAGAATCTCCGCTTGTGACGATGGGGCCCAATAAGCACCCGACATGTTATGATTAAACCTTTTCTTTCTCTATTTAAGTCCTCTTGTAATGGGTTGCAAGGCAGACGGCGATTCCGATCTCCTTACTTCCCTCTGTTTTAATAAAGACTCGTTTTGGTGTTCCTCTTGGTCTCCTCGTGCATCTTCTCTTGTTGTTCTTGGCCCTAGGTACTGGCTCCATCCTGCGGCCTCTAACTGAGAAGCGATCCGTTTATCCATCTGTAACTGCCGCAAGAGGCGAAGTTGAGGGATAAGTTGAGTCCCTGAGATTACGGTGGCAGGAAGTAGCCACCGCCTTTGATGTCAACAGCCAAAAGGGGATGACTGATGAGACATTTAAAACCTTGGTAGGCTTTTTGATGTATGCCAAAAGGGGAGAAATGAGGGTTTAAGTTAGGTAAACCTTCATTATGCTTTGGCATAAGAAAAAACATAGTTGGGCTTATGGGAGACTGCAACTATCGAAGAGTCAGAATCTTCATCCGAATGGGAGACTGCAACTACCGAAGAGTCAGAATTTTCATGGGAGACAGCCACGACCTGCTCCTGTGAAGCAGCCTCGGCAGCATGCCTATGCTGTCGATCGACTGAAGAGGAAGATCTACCTAGATGGGACGACGAATCGTCGGAAGATTCCCACTGTTCGCCGACAATTAGAAGGATGTCCCATCCTTTCTCGGAAGGTGGTGGGGAGAGTGGTAGCCTAGTGCCACTTCCGCCTTCATTGCGTCTTTAGAGAGCGCCACCGCAAAAATAGATTTTTCGTCTGTACCATAGGCGCTCGGAGAAGATGAACAGCTCCGGCGTAGGGCGACACCCGGAGAAAGGAAAGATGACTGAGCAGAAGCGGGCTCGTGGGCCTTGTACTGTTCCAAAAGCCATCTCGGCACCTGAAAATCCAATCGCGGCCTAGAAAGAGAGCCTAAGCCCGGCCCAAAGAAAGACGAGGCCAAGTAGACGACGCTTCCGTTGGTATTCCGTGCAGTAGAGGAAAGCGGCGACCATAAACAAGCGCGCGAAGATTGGTGCCGAGTTCTTTGATCATGACAAGAACCGTCATTATTAGAGTCAATAATGGAGTGTGGAGGACCCGGTTTCCCAGCGCATCCTCGTGTTGGCCTCTGTGGGCCTAGTCTATAACGTGGCTGAGTCAACCACGAGTGCCTTTTCTTTTATCGTGTTGAACAGTGTGCTTGATAAGCATCCAAAGGTGGTCGCCCATGTGTCATACTGTTCAACGGGGTCCACTTGGATTCTTGATTTGTGAAAACCACGGGCGCTCATGGTTTTGAGCTCGTGGTTTGCGAGTCATCTGTGGCGCTGTCCCGCCACTTGTCTTGACTTAGTGGAGAAGAAAATAATCTCCGCATGTGACGATGGGGCCTAATGAGCACCCGACATGTGATAATTGACATTTTCCTTCTTTATTTAAGTCCTCTTGTAATGGGTTGCAAGGCAGACGGCGATCCCGATCTCCTTGCTTCCCTCTGTTTTAATAAAGGCTCGTTTTGGTGTTCCTCTCGGTCTCCTCGTGCATCTTCTCTTGTTGTTCTTGGCCCTAGGTACTGGCTCCATCCTGCGGCCTCGAACTGAGAAGCGATCCGTTTATCCTTCTGGTATCAGAGCTTGAAAGGAGTCTCAAGCTGTGCAAGGCGTTGTGTTAGCTGGACTCTGCCCGCGAAGGTGTTTGTTTGCGAAGTCTACTGCCCGCCAATCGAATCCAGGAGGCAAAAGACGTAACCTCCATAAGACGCAAGAGGCGTAGTTGAGGGATAAGTTGAGTCCTTGAGATTACGATGACAGGAAGTAGCCACATCCTTTGACGTCGACAGTCGCAACAAGCACAGTCCCGTTCAGCTCAGTCTTTGTTCATGACCATCAAAAAGCAAGGATGGAAGGATCCTACTACTCGGATGGTGAGCAACATGGTTTCTATGAATACACAGGAGACTTCTACAAGGACCAAACGAACATCGAGGTCTGGAATGACCCAGACTACGATGAGGGAAGAAGTGAGGATTACAGCGACTATCCTTACGATTGCTTGTCTCCACAGCAACTAGTCTGGGGTTGTTGTGCCCGCGAAGCGTCTTACTCATCTGAAGACGGACAATTACAACCCTATTGTTCGTGCCAACACGCTTCAGCATCTGGATCAGGTGATGATTCCCAGCGCTCTGAATTCGACGATAGTCGCACCTCGTCCGACTGGGAAACGGACCACGACAATAACTCAGTGGCCAGCGATGCATCAGGTAAACTTTGCTCTGGCTCCACTGATTGCTCTGGCTCTTGCAGGATTTCCCCTGAGACATCTTCATCCGAATGGGAGACTGCAACAACTGAAGAGTCAGAATCTTCATGGGAGACAACCACGACCTGCTCTTGTGAAGCAGCCTCGGCAGCATGCCTACGTTGTCGATTGGCTGAAGAGGAAGATCTACCTAGATGGGATGACGAACCGCCGAAAGATTTCGACTGTTCGCCGGCAATTAGAAGGATGTCCCATCCTTTTTCGGAAGGTGGTGGGGAGAGTTATAGCCTAGTGCCACTTCCGCCTTCATTGCGTCTTCAGAGAGCGCCACCGCAAAAATGGATTTTTCATTCGTACCATAGGCGCCCGGAGAAGATGAACAGCTTTGGCGTAGGGAGACGCCCGGAGAAAGGAAAGGTGACCGAGCAGAAGCGGGCCCGTGGGCCTTGTACTGTTTCAAAAGCCATCTCAGCACCTGAAAATCCAATCGCAGCCCAGAAAGAGAGCCCAAGCCCGGCCTAAAGAAAGACAAGGCCGAGTAGACGGCACTTCCGTTGGTATTCCGTGCGAGATGAAATGGAAGCGGCGCCATGTGACCGCGAGATTGGTGGCCGGAGTTCTTTGGTCCGTCGAGCCAGAACTGACGACTCCGTCTGACCGGTAGTCCAGAAGACTGTACATTATCAGAGTCAATAATGAAGCATGGAGGACCCGGTTTCCCACCGCATCCTCATGTCGACCTCTGTGGGCCCGATGCATGCGTGCATTTGGTCGACCCACAGTGTCTTTCTTTTTAATGTGTCGAGCGATTGATAAGCACCCAGGTGGCCCATGTGCCATACTATTCAGCAGGGTCACTTGGATTCTGGTTTTGTAGCTGGGCACTCATGGTTTTGAGCTTGTGGTTTATGAGTCATCATTGGCGCTGTCCCGCCACTTGGCTTCACTTAGTGGAGAAGAAAAGAATCTCCGCATGTGACGATGGGGCCCAATGAGCACCCGACATGTGATGATTAAACCTTTTCCTTCTCTATTTAAGTCCTCTTCTATTGGGTTGCAAGGCAGACGACGATCCCGATCTCCTTACTTCCCTCTATTTTAATAAAGGCTCGTTTTGGTGTTCCTCTCGGTCTCCTCGTGCATCTTCTCTTCTTGTTCTTGGCCCTAGGTACTGGCTCCATCTTGCGGCCTCGAACTGAGAAGCGATCCTTTTGTCGTGGAGAATAGTGTCTTTGCTCTGGCTCCGTTGATTGCTCTGGCTCTTGCAGGATTTCCCCCGAGACATCTTCATCCGAATGGGAGACTGCAACAACCGAAGAGTCAGAATCTTCATGGGAGACAACCATGACTTGCTCCTGTGAAGCAGCCTCGGCAGCATGCCTACGCTGTCGATCGGCTGAAGATGAAGACCTACCCAGATGGGACGACGAACCACCGGAAGATTCCCATTGTTCACTGGAAAAAAGAAGGATGTCCCATCCTTTTTCGGAAGGTGGTGGGGAGAGTGGTAGCCTAGTGCTACTTTCGCCTTCATTGCGTCTTCAGAGAGCGCCATTGCAAAAATGGATTTTTCGTCCGTACCATAGGCGCCCGGAGAAGATGAACAGTTCCGGCGTAGGGCGACGCCCGGAGAAAGGAAAGGTGACTGAGCAGAAGGGGGCCCGTGGGCCTTGTACTGTTCCAAAAGCCATCTTGGCACTTGAAAATCCAATCGCGGCCCAGAAAGAGAGACCAAGCCCAACCCAAAGAAAGACGAAGCCAAGTAGACAGTGCTTCCGTTGGTATTCCGTGCAGTAGAGGAAACAAAAAGCGACCGTAACAGACGCCGCGAAGATTGGTGACGGAGTTGCTGGTCCGTCAGGCAAGAACCAGCAATGGCTCCGTACAGCCAGCCGTCCGAAGGCTGTACATTATCAGAGTTAATAATGGAACGTGGAGGACCCGGTTTCCCAGCGCATCCTCGTATTGGCCTCTGTGGGCCTAGTCTGTAACGTGGCTGAGTCAGCCATGAGTGTCTTTTCTTTTGTCGTGTCGAACAATGTGCTTGATAAACACCCAAAGGTGGCCGCCCATGTGCCATACTGTTCAACAGGGTACACTTGGATTCCCGGTTTGTGAAAACCACAGACGCTCATGGTTTTGAGCTCGTGGTTTGCGAGTCATCAGTGGTGCTGTCCCACCACTTGTCTTGATTTAGTGGAGAAGAAAATAATCTTTGCATGTGACGATGGGGTCCAATGAGCACCCGACATGTGATGATTGACCTTTTCCTTCTCTATTTAAGTCATCTTGTAATGGGTTGCAAGGCAGACGACGATCCTGATCTCCTTACTTCCCTCAGTTTTTAATAGAGACTCGTTTTGGTGTTCCTCCCGGTCTCCTCGTGCATCTTCTCTTATTGTTCTTGGCCCTAGGTACTGGCTCCATCCTGCGGCCTCGAACTAAGAAGCGATCTGTTTATCCTTTGGGTCCTTATCAGGCACACTGTTCGACACGACAAAAGAAAAGACACTCGTGGCTGACTCAGCCATGTTACAGACTGGGCCCATAGTGGTCGACATGAGGATGCGTTGGGAAACCGAGTCCTCCACGCTCCATTATTGACTTTGATAATGTACAACCTTCGGACGGCTGGCTGTATGGAGCCGTCGCTGGTTCTTGCCTGACGGACCAGCAACTCCGTCACCAATCTTCGTGGCGTCTGTTACGGTCGCTTTCCGTTTCCTCTGCTGCACGGAATACCAATTGAAGCACCATCTACTCAGCCTCGTCTTTCTTTGGGTCGGGCTTGGGCTCTCTTTTTGGGCCGCGATTGGATTTTCATGTGCCGAGATGGCTTTTGGAACAGTACAAGGCCCACGGGCCCGCTTCTGCTCAGTCACCTTTCCTTTCTCCGGGCGTTGCCCTACGTCGGAGCTGTTCATCTTCTCCGGGCACCTATGGTACGGACGAAAAATCCATTTTTGCAGTGGCGCTCTCTGAAGACGCAATGAAGGCAAAAGTGGCACTAGGCTACCACTCTCCCCACCACCTTTCGAAAAAGGATGGGACATCCTTCTTTTTGCCAGTGAACAGTGGGAATCTTTCGGCGGTTCGTCGTCCAATCTGGGTAGGTCTTCATCTTCAGCCGATCGACAGCGTAAGCATGCTGCCGAGGCTGCTTCACAGGAGCAGGTTGTGGTTGTCTCCCATGAAGATTCTGACTCTTCGGTAGTTGCAGTCTCCCATTCGGATGAAGATGTCTCGGGGGAAATCCTGCAAGAGCCAGAGCAATCAGCGGAGCCAGAGCAAAGTTTACCTGATGCATCGCTGGCCCCGAGCTATTGCCTTCATTATCCTGAGGACGTGAGACTGATTGAAGTGGCTAGAAGGCTTAAGTCTAGGCTAATGGTAAGTATCGAGTATGAGGGGGTCATACTTGAGTTAAATCTCATGTTTGAGGTTTAGAAGTCAACTGGGGCTTTGGATTAGTCGACTGGTCAAGTGTACGACACTCGAGAGACCTAGTTGACTCGGGCAGTCGACTAAGGTTATGGAGCCATACAAAAGAAGCGTAAACAAAAGAAATTAAGAACAGGGAGAAATAATAAAAACTCACGAGTTCTTGATTTTGAGGGACTGCAATAGGACTCTTGAACAACAGACTCTTGAACTTAAAAACCAAAGTAGGGTTTTGGGAGTGTTTCCGAATCCCTGCAATGGTATGAGGAGAGCCCTTTTATAGGAGCGAGCTGGGTGCACAAGGGGGGCCCCATCTCACTCGTTCCTTAGCAGGGTCATCTCCTCGGATCTGGCTTTACCAAAAGCAAGATAAAGCCTTCGTCCTTCTTTATTTTACAGCACACATGCGTACGAAAAGTAGACTAAAGGAGACATGACACATTTATTTGTCTCCCTTTACACGCTATCTATGTACTGCGGGAATCTTTCAGAGCTCGAAATGTGACATGACTCTGATATTTTCCCTGACCTGATTTGTTGCTTCCTTGAGTTGATAATTCACCATCCTTATGGTGGGGTACCAGTCGTGGCACCAGTTGTCCGGGGTGCTAAGTCTGGTACATTCCTGTAGTTTTAGTTCATGAAGGGACTGTAATTGTCCCAATGCTTGGATGGCGGCATAAGCTGCTTGTTTTTGTAGTTGGTGTAGCTGGGTTCGGATGACTCGGTCTTCTTCCAGCAGGAAACCTCCTTCCTGAATTCTTCGCCTTCGGAACTGCAGTAGGGCCTCATACTGCTGGCTAACTGTACGATTGTCCCCATGCCAGAACACTTCCTCATACTGCTTGTTAATTGGTTGAGTGCATTCGCCAGTTGCCTCTGTATCCCTGGGTTCGGGTTGGCTTGTACCTCCAATAGCGCGGGGTAAACTTGCCCTAGCTGCTCCATATGCTCCTCCTGCCATTCTGCATAAGTTAAGCAATTAATTAGTCGTGACAGGCTGTCAGCGAGCTGGTTATCCTGGCCGCTGATGTGCTCGAATGTGACTGTGACCCCTGTGCCGGTCACGTAGTCCGTGAATGCCAGCCATCGAACTCGAGATGGCTTATTGCTGGAGGATTTATTGAAGAAACTGATGATTGTTTGGCAATCTGTTCTGATGGTGATTTCAGTTTTGTCGAGGACGTAGATCTTTAGGGCTTCCAATGTGTTCATGACTGCGTAGATTTCTGCGTCGATGGTGGATTTGGGCGGACTGAACTTGCCACTTGCGTATGCACATACCTTCTCCGAGCCCTTTGGGTCCTGTTTTCGTGGTTTCCACTTACAGATACCACCCCACCCGATCATGCATCCGTCTGTTTCTAAGACGATGTAATAGTCCTCTGGAGGAACTTCTAGCTCTGGTAAATTCCTTACTAGGTGCTTGATTTGTCGGACCAACGCCCAGTCGTGATCGTTCAT
Source organism: Wurfbainia villosa (assembly GCA_025175895.1). NCBI lineage: Eukaryota > Viridiplantae > Streptophyta > Magnoliopsida > Zingiberales > Zingiberaceae > Wurfbainia > Wurfbainia villosa. The sequence goes on from CM046002.1 coordinate 48,311,500, forward strand.
CCTTTTGTCTCCTGTCGGACTGGTCTTTGCATAGAGGGGGCTGAGTAATTTCCCTAATTGGGAATGTAGTTCCTTGCGTAATTAAGGAGGCCTAGCCAAGACCTTAGCCCCTTCTTGCTGAGAAGCTCCTTTTCCTCAAAATCCGCAATTTTTGAGATTATGTGTGGCTGTAGGCGGATCTTCTAGTTCCCTAGTATTGCACCTAGGAATTCAATTTCGGGCACTGCGATCTTCATTTTTGTTGGGCTGAGGACTAGCCCATTTTCCCTGCATATATCCAACATCTTCTTTAGGTGCTTTGCATGGGATACCTTATCCTCTGAGAACACCAGGATGTCGTCGATGTAGACTGCAATAAAGTCTTCTGTTCCCCTGAAGCAGTTGTCCATCTTCCTCTGGAAGATAGCTGGGGCGTTTTTCAAGCCGAAAGGCATGGCTAGCCATTCATAGAGGCCGTCCGGTACCCAGAAAGCCATCCATTCTATGGACTCGAGATGCATGACTACCTGGTGAAATCCACTCTTCAGATCAAATTTTGAGTAGATTTTGCTATTGCTAACCTTTCGGAGGATGGTGTTGATGCCGGGCAGGCTGTATTGATCCTTGTTTGTTAAGTCGTTCAGCCTTTTGTAGTTGAAGACCATCCTCTCCTTGCCCTTGGTTTCCCTTCCAGTTTTTGGGTCGATGATTGTCCCTGACTTAACAATTATGGCCGTCGTCCTGTGGCGGCTGGAGCTTGGCCTGATGACCCCGATCTCTAACAGGGCCTTTACATGTTTTGTAAAAGCGGTTTTCTGGGCCGGAGTAAGTTGCTTCAGAGGCCTATCCTCTATGGTGAAATCTGGGTTCTTGATGTCCAACCTGTAAGTGATGTTGTTTTTGGCCCAGTGCTGGAGGGGGTTTTCTCCGATATACCCCTGTTCTTTTAATTCTTTGATAAGGGGGGTGAATTCGCTAATCCCCTGTGGCCCCTCCGAGTAATACACCAATTCCTTTATCTAGAGATACTCGTCCTCTTCCAGATCAAGTTCTTCGATAGCTGCTGCAGTATTTACTGTTGGCAACGTCTGTATGGTCGTGATGTTCTTGTATCTCGTGACGGTGTTGCCTTCGATCCTAATGCCTCCTTGCATAGCTCTGATGAAATTGGCCCCGATGATCATCTGGATGTCGTCCCCGAGCATCATGGGGAAGTTATATGTATACGGGATCCTGAAGGTGTTGGCTTCAATCATCATCCTTCCGGGCTTTAACTTCATCCTGGCTGTTTGTCTGGAGTTTATGCCGCTGAAATGGACTTCGTAGGCCATCTCCTCTAGGGATGCTTCTGGTACTGATCGTAGGTCCACGCAGCACGTTGTTGCCCCGGTGTCCAGTATCGCCTTCAGGGGAAATTCAGGGACTCCTGGTATGTCGATTTCTACCTGAAGGTTATAGAGCATGTTTTTGACTAGCCTTGGTCCTTTTGGCTGCTGGGGTCCTTCCTTGGTTACTCCTGCGTTAATGAGGACATTCAGGGTATCCTCTGTGCCTTCCGCTTCCTCACATCTGTCCTCCCTGTCTAGTCCGAGGTTGCGGAAGTCCCGGGTTAGATCATTTTCCAGCGTCATATCTTTATAGAAGGCTACCTCCTTTTTTAGCCTCTCGATTTCGCCTAGGCACCAGGTGATGAAGTAGTTTTGTTGCTCAATCAGTTGGTTCGGGAAGAACCTAGCAGGTGATGCTGGTGCCACTGGGACCTGCTTGCCAAAGTAATAAGGTCCACAAAGATTGCAGGCGATAGTAAGGCACAACTCACAGTGAATTCGTGCCATTTGGAGGGTTGGCCTCTTGCAACATGTGCAAGCGTTCTGTTGTGGCCATGGTATGATCTGGTTGAGCTTCCAATCGTGGCTACACTTTATTGCTTCTTCGGACACCTTGACTTGTGGCCTGTATCCCCCATCGATCTGTCCAAGCATGAAGATGGATTCATTGATCCTGATGGTTTGGATAGATCTGTTCAGATCTTCATCATCCTCTCCTTCTGAGATGCTGAAGATAGCATCGCTTTGCTCTTCCCCCTCTTGTACTGATAGGATGTCACAGTCTTCAGGGAGCTGGAGTTGTTCGAAGAGGGCAACTCTTTTGATGTTGCAGTTGTCGCTGGGGCATTCCCGGGCGAAATGGCCCTCTTGACCACAAAGGTAGCACCGACACTTCTTGTTGCGGACAAGATGTTTTCTTTTCTCTATGCGAGCATGAGAGTCGTGCGACTTCCCTTTGTATGTGCGGGATCTCCTTACCCCTAGTTTCTTCTTCTCGTTCTGGTAATATCCAGGTATTGGTATTTGACAGCAAAATGATAGGTTTTTCAGTGACCTTTGGAAGGCGGCGTCTTTGCATTCCTGCTCCAGATATTTGTATGAGAAGAGAATTCTGGGAAATACGCCGACTGTCAGGCCTGGGAACTTCTTGTTGAATGTTGCTTTTATTCTGTTGCCCAGGTCCCTGGGCGTCTTCATCCATAGCTTTTCCGAGAGCTCTGGCCCTGTATATAGCCTTCCTGTTTTTTCAACAAGCCTCATGTAATCATTCATATATTTAACCAGATCCCTTACGTTGTCGCAAGATAGCCTCTCCAGGTCTTTGTATGCCACATCTTGGATCGCAGTCGATCCTTGCGATGGGTCTTCTGATGAGAACACCCTCCTCATTTGGGACAGTATGTTCTGTGTCCCCTCCCTGCCTTCCGCCGTGCTTAAGAGTGCTTCGTACTCCGTGGGGTAACTCATCCTCCATTGTATCCAGGCTAATTTTTCTATTTCTCCAAGCAGATTTTCTATGTATTCTGGCTTGTCCCTGACGTCCGTGAATCCTTGTGACGATACGTGGTTTTTGGTGATGGGTTCCCATCTGGAGAAGACATCGTCGAAGAGCCCTAGTTGTGTTGGGATCACGAATAATGCTCCTCCCTTCTGTTGTGCTGGGGGTAGCATCCATAGCTCGTTGTTTTCGTCTCTTCTGAAGCGAACATTAGTCGGCCTTTGATTTATGTAGGGGGTGGAAGGTCCTGGGTCTGATGCTTCTGCCCTTGCGGGTCCGTATCCTTGTGGTCCCATGGTGGCTTCATGTATAGGTGGGATGTAAGGTGATGCCACTGTGCTAGATGAGTAGACTTGTTGCGGTTGCTGTTCAGTCTGGGTGTTACTGAGCAAGCGCCTAAGGGCAGGATATTCCATTGTTGCCTCCATTCCTGCTGCGAGGATCTCCTTCTGGGCCTCGTTTGCAAAGGGGTTAAGCCATTCTTCTTCATCTTCGGAGTACCTGTCCCATACGGTATCCGAGATTGGGGGGGGGGGGGTTTGCTAGTGCCGTCAGGTATTGGATGTATCCTAGGTACCCTTCATCTTGACTCTGGTCTTCCGGGTTTTCCATTATGGGCTGGAGTACAGTGGCCCCTAGGCTTGTATCTCCTGCATAATGGTCGCCCGGATTTCCCAAAGGGGATGTGGGTCCTGTGGCCTCCACCAAGGTGTGTATGGCCAGGTACCTATCCATCAAGTCTTGTAGTGTTGTGTATCCTCGTCGTTGCGGGGGTATCATTGTGCTTGGGTTTTGCTCTTGCACTTCCCTTGGTAACAGCTGGGCAAATATTGCAGGGTTACTGGTTTGGTCTGATGGTTCCTCATACCTTGAGGATGGCCCTTCGTCGTAGTCGCCTTCTGGCTCCTTGCCTCTTGCCGTTGCTTCCTCGTGGCGGCCAAAGTTAGGCATTCCTTCGCTATAATCGTTGCTGCATCCGTCACATTCGTCGCTGCCTCCTCTTCTGATGCTGCATCCGTCATAGCACATAGTGCATCCGTAGCAGTTAGGGTCGTGAAGGTCGGGATTCTCCGGGTCCTCTTTTTCTTCAGCATCATTTGGTGCCCAAGTTAGGGGGTGACTATAGCTGTAGTGGGTGGTTATTTGGGCAATGACCTGCCCCTGGTATACTTTCATAGGCAAGTCAGATAAGTTGTAAGTAGATATTTTTACCTCCCCATTGTACTGGCTGTCTATAATGCTTGTTTCAATGCTCAGGGGGTTGCTGTTGCTTGCCAGTGATCTTGCCGTTATCTGTCCATACATGCCTTGTGGTAGCTCAAGGCTTAGTCCGGTTGCGATTTCTACCTTTGTATACGGGGAGAAATAATGGTAGACCTTTCCATTTCCTAGCTACCATTGTTATTTTAGCTTGACCCCTAGCAATTAGGCAATGGTAGACCTTTTCATTTTTGGATCCCTTATATTCTAGGCCCTTTTTGTTGAAACTAGCCCTTTGGCTCCCAATAATCATGTTTAGGGTGTTGGAGCCAATAGTGAATTTTTCTAAGGCCTTGGTTAGGTGATCTACCTTTTCTCTTAAGGCCTTGTTTTCTTCAATACATGCATCATTAACATTAAGAGGAATATAATCATCATGTGAGCATGCATCATTAGTCATAGAAGAAGAAACATTGACATTTAAACATGCATTTTCTAGCTTTTCTTCTAATTTCCTAATATCATCAAATATGCATTTATTTTTCTTCTTACTCCTAAATAAATCTCTAGTAAGACTAGAAATCATAGAAATAATTTCTTGAGTAGGAAGATTTCTTACCAAAATTACTATGTCTTCCTCCTCCGATTCCGATGAGGATGAAGCTCCCCCTTCACTTGAGCTCTCCTCACTTGAACTTGTTTCTTCTTTTTCCGAGGAGGTGGAGTCCAAGTCATTTATTGCCATAAGGATAAGGCTTGTGAATGTTTGATCTTCCTCTGATGAGGATGATGGATCATCCCACGTGGCTTTATGTGCCTTGACTTTCCCTTTTTCTTTTGATTTTCTTTCTTCTTCCTTTTTCTTGCTCCCCTTCTTCTTCTCTTCTTTCTTTCTTCTTTCTTTCTTGCTTTTGTTCAAGAGGTGACAATCATCTCTTATGTGTCCCTCTCCTTGGCAATTATAACAAATGATCTTTCTCCTTAGCTTTCTTCCCCTATCATGAGATTTATTAAATTTAAAGCTTTTTAAAGTATGTCTTACCTTCCTTACCATGTAGGCTTCTTCATTATCCATGGAGGTGGAAGATGATTCATCGGATGATGAGGGTGGAGTCTCCTTCTTCTTCTTTCCTTTTTCCGCCACCAATGCTACTCCCCTTGGCTTTGTGCTTGATTCTTCTACTATGCCTTCAAGCCTAGTTTCATGGAGTTCCATAGTTGAAAAGAATTCTTCTAGAGTACTCACCTCTAGATTCTTAGAGATGTAGAATGAATCTACCATGAAACTTCATCTTGAAGATCGGGGGAAGACGTCTATGACTTTCATGATCATGCCCCAGTTCGAAAGCTTTTCTCCTACACTTGTTAAACAGGTTATAATTTCCTTGAATCGAGAATGTAAAGAAAGTATATTTTCTCATTTTTCTAATTTGATGTTGCTTAATTGTGATCGGAGGAGGTCCCTTCATGAAGTTCTATTAATATCTTCCACATCTCCTTGGCGCTTGTGCATTCTCCGATCCGGTTGATCTCTTGTTGGGGGAGCACATTGAATAGATGGTGCTTGACCTTTGAATTCGCCAAGTGCTCCTCTCTTTGCCTTTTGGTCCATCATGACTTTTCAATTGGTTCACCCTCTTCATCCCTAGGCATCTCAAAATCGCTTTCCATTATTAGCATGATATCGGGTTTCAAAGAATACCTCCATACGCTTCTTCCACCAAGCGAATTCTCCCTTGAACTTCCGTGGATGAATGTTGGAACCGACCATTTTCGTTGATTGTTGGGGCAGTGAGTCCAGCGATAATCTCCTCGCTCTGATACCACTTGTTGGATGATTGGTGGTCGGCTAGAGGGGAGTGAATAGCCTTCTTCGTAGATGGTGGAGTTCGATCGCTCGCTTAATTGTCTACGATTAGGTTAGTGTAGCAGAAACAAAGCTAAACAAACAATTAAGACAAATACAAAGAGAAATGAAAGCACAAACGCTAACATGACGATGTAACGTGGTTCACGACCTAGCCGCTAATCCATGACCCGATTCGTATGACGAATCACTCCCTTCAAATCCACTAGTCTCTCCTTTGCACTAAGCTAGGTGGAGGTATCCTTTCTTACAAGAATCACTTCTCTTACAATATGATTGAAATAAACTCAAGGAAGAGGAGTAAAAACGTGTTGGACACTTGGGAGATGTTTAGAGGTTAAGCATTACCTATCCCAAGTGACCCAAGACCCCTTCTTATAGAGAAGAGGCCATTCTTCCCGTTGGGCACCGAGCAGTGGACTGATGCAGACATCACTCGACTGATGCTGTAGCCGTTGCCTCACAACAGCTTCATCCACGTTGGATTCCAAACAACGGCTCCCACATTAGTCGACTGATCTTCCCATCAGTCGATTGATGGAGCCAATAGTCGAGTGGTCGATGAGATCACTCGATTTTCAAAGCTTCTGTGCCTGAACTTGCCTTGATCAGTCGACTATCATCCCTTGGCAGTCGACTGATGGTCGAGCAGTCGACTGTTGGGCCAGTAATGGTTCAGTCGAACACTGATCGAGGTCAATCGACCTAGAGCAGTCGACTGCTACCTATAACAATTGACTGGTGTCGGATAAAACCTCAAACCAACCTTTGGTTGAGCATCCGACACTTGACTTAGCCATTCGGCCAAGTTCACCTATGAGCTACCCCGTCCCGGGTTACAATCGCTCACTCTCATCTCCCTTGGAGTCCTTCGCCTTGAAGCTCTCTTCGTCCGGCCACGTCCCTCGGATGCACCAAGCGCACGACTTCGCAATGCCATCCTTCGTGTCTCACCCTGAAGTCTGCTTCCTTGGCTTCACTCCAATTCTCCTCGTCTGGCAGTCCCTCGGATGCACCAAGTGCATAGCTTCGCAATGCCGTCCTTCACCGACTCAAGGACTGAGTCATGAGATGGTGATCTTGCCAATGCTTTGTTAAGCTAACCATGTGTGAATTACTAAGTCCTGCATGACTTCAACACGTATATCAAATCTACAAACAACCTAACTTAAACCTTTGTCACACACATCATCCATGGGTTGATTGCCCTAACATTTAAAATAAACATCGAGTCTCGTATGAATTAAATATGCTCGATGTCATGCCAGACTTAGAGAGAGTCCAACAACGCAAACACGAAAAAGAACTCTGGTTCAACCATATTAATGGAAGGTGTTAGCTCTAATATTTGCACGAGCAATTTTAGGTTATTATGAGTCTCATCTATAAAAGGAAATAAACCTAAATATAGAAAAACCAAGGTCACATTAGGAAATAAATTTTCTGATGTGAACGCGAGTCTATGCTTAGGCTCTAACGATGCGGCCAACACCTTCGGTGTTTCTAGGCGCATCCTTGGTATTTCCTTTTTAGGTTACAAACATATCCTATATATAAAATCAAGCATACTCTAATCTATCTTTTAGATAAACATGACACAGGTATATTAAAACAGCAAACATGCTTTAAACATTCTCCTACAACATGCAATCTATGCTAAACGAACAAGGTGGCTCTAATACCACTTATTGGAGATTCCGAGATCATGCACAGCAGAATAAAACGAATAAAATAATTTTTATTACATCTCAGACATCCCCTGGGGGCCAGGAAAAGTTACTTTGGCATAATCACATGACAGCACACAAGGAGAAGGAGAAGTTATACCTTCGAGATTCTTTTGAATCCGTCGAAACCACAAGCAAGACCAACGGACCTTGTCTCTATCAGTATCCATGCTGGGATCACCTGAGACAACTCCTAGAGCAGCAAGCCTTTATCTCCAATTGGTGCTAGCCAACCGACAGAGACAAGAGAAGAGGAGAGAGGAAAGATGGCTGCAAAGGGAAAACCTAAAACAATTCTTTAGCCAAATATTATCAAGGGATCTATTTATAGATCTCTTGATTAGGTCATCTTATGAGGCTTAAACGGAACATATCTTACCATAATTATCCCATAATTAAGGTAAGAACAACCCAAGAATTTTCCATAAGAGAAAATCTCCAAAATCGGTGGAGACGCGACACGGTCACGTGGATTCACATGGTCTGGCCGTGTGGATTCACATGGTCGTGTGGATTCACATGGCCTGACAGTGTGTCCTTCTAAGCGCAACCCAGACTTTGGCCGTTTTTGGTCAGAGCCAGGCACGACCCGTGCCAGGTTAGGCATGGTCGTGTGAGGCTCTGTATGGTTCGTTTGACTTCGTTTAAGTGTGATATAGTCGTGCTAAGTCCAACAAGGCCACAGGAGATTCCATAGCCTTCGTTTCGCACCCTCTTGGTCTAGTCCAACCAGACATATCCTCTCTCAACGAGAATCTCATTCTCAGACTTGTTTTACATCTCGAGATCACCTGTAGTGCGTGTGACCCAATAGGTTCCCAGTTATGTTGGCCATTCATAATTAACCCCTTAATTATGAATATGATCATGAGTGACACCTAGCAGTACATCATGACCCCCAATTGATCGAAAAGTCTAAATCGACTTTAGAATATTTTCTGAACCCTTCAGCAGCTTCAGTTATTCATGCCTCTGTCCTAACTCTAAATGTGATGGAAATCAAAACTAAAATCAAACAAATATATGCAATGCAATCAAAGAGGAAATCTAAAACTAAACTTGGGTTGCCTCCCAAGAAGTGCTTTGTTTAAGGTCGTTTAGCTCGACCGCACTCTACTATTAACTCGGTTCTGGTGGTTCAGTGAACCTCCATTCATCCGTCTCGGGATCTGGGTCTGGAGGTTTCGGCTTCATTTTGCTAAATGTGAAGTCGTCGAGGTAGGGAGCTCTGTGCTTCGAAAGGCTGAAAAGGATGATATCCCCGTCTACCTCCAGGGAGATCTGGTGTGCCTTAACATCTATGCACGCCTTTGCGGTCGCTAGAAAAGGCCTTCCCAAAATGATGGGATTCTGGAGATTTGGTCCTGTGTCCAGTATAATGAAGTTCGTGGGTATCATGAAATCCTCAATCATTACGGGCACGTGTGGTAGCAAGCCAACGGGCTCCTTGACTGAATCATCCCCCATACGAATACCAAGATTCGCGGGTTGGAGCCCGCTCAGTCCCATCTTCAGATAGTATGCGTAGGGCATCACACTGATTGATGATCCCAAATCGCATAGCGCTTCGTCAAAACTCTCCCCATAAATCGAGCAGGGAATAACGAATTTGTAGGGAATTCTTTATGCCAAATGGCATATGCGCAACGGAAAATAGGATCCCTTCCAAGTGATCCATGCGAAAGCAAACTCGTATAAAATAAATTTCTCTAAACCAAACCTATCTTATAGGAGAGGATTACCTTTGTTGCGTGCCCTTGTTAATCCCGCTTTTCCTTTCGGTTTGTTGGATCTTTAGCACGTTCAAGTGTCCGTGCCTCTATACGTATCCACACGAGCACGCTCTTGTCTCACAAAAGGAAAACTAGAAGAGCTCTCCTTTACTTCTTGCTAGAGAAGTCCCTAAAGGAGAGGAAGAGAGGGAAAAGGAGAAAGGAAGAAGAAGACTCCTCTTCTTGCTAGCCTACACTCACAAACCCACACAACCAAAGCTTCCACCAAGCTCTCTCACAACCACAACACCAAAAACTCACTATGGCCGGCCACTCCATGGAGCCTTTTATAGGGTTGGAAAAACCCTTCCACCTCCTTCACATTCAATGCAATCCATTGCATTGAGACACACTCAAAAAGGATTTGGCTTCCTTGTTTGGCCGGCCACTTAAGGAGACAAAACCATTTTGTTTCCTTCCACCTTAACTAGCTTAGGTGGATGCTTAGGTGGCATGCTTATGTGGCATTCTTATGTGGCATTCATGCATGTTGAATTAATCTTATTAATTCAATTAAGCTTATGTTATCATATTGAATTAATCTTATTAATTCAATTAAGCTTATGTTATCATATTGAATTAATCTTATTAAATCAATAAGGTAATATATTGAATTAATCTCATTAAATCAATTAGCTAAAATTCTCATTAAGCTTAAAGTCCAAAAACCATTTTGTACTTAAGCTTATTCCCATATTATTCTAGTCAAACTAGAATACTCTAATTCCTCTAATTATTATGCTCTTTGTGTGTGACCCTATAGGCTCTCATAACGCTGGCAAAGGGAATCTAAACTCTTTAGATACACAAGCAATGAGCGCATCTAGCAATACATCATTGCTACCTAAGTTACGAGATAAGTCAAGATCCGACTAACCTTTCCGTGACTACTAGAATATATGACCGTGTCCTTCTATCCTTGATATCAGATTGATCAATGAGGCAGAGACCGTGTCATCCTCGATCAATCTATGTGTTTCTTGATCCCTGAGTAAACTAACTCAAACAAATGAGCTCAATATCTCATATTGACTCATTCGAGCATGGCCATGCGTTTTAGTAGTTCTACTCAATCAAGGGGCCCACCGATATCACTCCCGGCCATATGGAAGGGATAGATCCCATCTACATCACTCACATCCCTCCGCATAATTTGTTACATACCCAAGAATCGCTTTATGGTCCACCTCACATGTGACGCTGACGATACCAAAGTACATAACTCCCATGTAGGGAACCATAGTGACTTCGTGTCTAAGGACTATTCATACCAATAGTCACATGAGAAAGTTTATGACACTCATATAACGATCCATGAAACTTTCTCATATGGGTCATTAAAGATATATTCTCTAATATATACCCATGTGTCAACTTGATATCATATATCCATGACTTGTGAGATCAAGTCATCAATCGACCTACATGCTAGTCTTTATGTATTAATATTGCCCTTGCATATTAATACTTGACTAGGAACATTTAGGAAAGTGTTCTCTACACCTCTCATAATCAATTCTCGCCAATCGATGTCAGAGATAAGAACCTACTTTTCTAGGGCATTATTATATTTAAATTATCGGCACAAGCAAGATGTAAATATAATAACCAACTTTGCCTTTATAGAATATGATACAAAATGTTCCCTATTCAACCATCACATGATTGGTTCTAGGGCTATAACTAACAATCTCCCACTAGCACTAGTACCAATCACTACGATATCTAATACCTAGTGACCTAGTGTGACCATCATGCTTCCTCTGCGTACAAAGCCTCGTCAATGGATCTGCGATGTTAGCTTCGCTTGCACTCGATATCCTCACATCTCCTCTATCGATGATCTCTCGAATGAGATGGAAGCGCCGCAAAGATGTGTTTGGTCCACGATGTGATCGAGGTTCCTTAGCTCGCATAATAGCCCCATTGTTGTCACAATAGAGGTCTATTGATCCGCAATGTGCTAGGAACTACCCCAAGTTCATCGATGAACTCATGAGCCAAACAACCTCCTTCACGCATCGATGCCGCAATATACTCCTTTCGCTGTAGAATCAAGAATCGTATCCTCGCCGAACTCTTCCACCACGGCTCCACCATTCGTGCAAAACACGCACTCGATTATGATCTATAGTCATCCTTGTCTGCTTGGAAGCTTGCATCACGTAACCCTTTACGCTTAGCTCTCATTGCCTCCAAATATCGTGGAAATATTCTTTCGCTCTTCGTAAGTACTTAAGAATATTTTCGACCGCAATCCAGCTGACTTTCACCGATCCGATCGTATCTACTCGCCATGCTCAAAGCAACGTCAGGACGAGTACAAAGCATGGCGTACATGATAGACCCTATAGCTGATGCATAAGGGATCTTATCCATGCGATCTCTCTCCTCCTTAGAAGAGGGACATTGAGTCTTCGAAAGACTCACACCATGTGATAAAGGCAGAAACCCTTTCTTAGAATTTTGCATAGCAAAACGATCTAGCACTTTATCAATGTATGTACTCTGACTTAGGCCAAGTAATCTTCTAGATCTATCTCTATAGATCTTGATGCCTAGAATATAGGCAGCTTCACCTAAGTCCTTCATCGAGAAACAATTCCCTAACCACATCTTCACAGACTGGAGTGAGGGAATATCATTTCCGATGAGAAGTATGTCATCTACATACAAGACAAGAAATACAACTGTGCTCCCACTATTTCTCTTGTAGACACAAGACTCATCTTCATTCTTGATGAAACCAAACTCTTTGATTGCATCATCGAATCGAAGATTCCAGCTTCGAGAGGCTTGCTTTAGTCCATAAATGGACCTTTGCAGTTTGCATACCTTTCCAGGATGCTTTGGATCTTCAAAACCCTCGTTGTGTCATGTACACATCCTCGAGTAGCTTTCCATTCGTAAAAGCTTTTGACATCCATCCGCCAGATCTCATAATCATGGTAGGTCGCAATAGCAAGTATGATCCGAATGGATTTAAGCATCGCAATCGTGAAAAGGTTTCTTCATAGTCAATACCATGAATTTGTTTGAATCCTTTAGCCACCAATCTACCTTTATAGGTATGCTTATTACCATCCATGTCACTTTTACTTTAAAGACCCACTTACACCCAATGGGTTTTACCTTCGTGGATCAACCAAAGTCCATACTTGGTTAGTGTACATGGATTCCATTTCGATCTCATGGCCTCTAGCCATTTCTCTAACTGGCTCATCATAGCTTCTTTATAGGATGTAGGCTCGCCAAGATCGATAATACATCACCGCTGTCACCAAGAGAAAAGAATATCTCTGTCGACGACGGATCCTATTAGATCTACGAAGAGGTTGGTCTACTTGAAATGTGTTTGCTCCACAACTCTTTGGGCAACAAATTCTCATCCACAACACTTTGTGGTGCCTGCTCATTTTCCATCGGCCTTAGTGTTATCATCATCTTGAACTTCTTCAAGATGAATTTTACTCCCACTAGTATTTCTAGAAATAAATTCTCTTCTAGAAAGACAAGATTTCGCAACAAACACCTTGCCAAGTGTGGATTGTAAAAGTAATATCCCTTAGTTTCCTTGGGATATCCTACAAAATAACACTTATCCGATTTGGGTCCTAGTTTATCCGAGACTTGACGCCTAACGAAGCTTCACAACCCCAAATCTTTATAAAAGACATTTTGGGACTCTTCCCACCCATATCGATATGGTGTCTTTCTACGGCTTTTGATGGGACGCGATTAAGTGTGAAAGCTACTGCTCTAGAGCTAAACCCCAAAAGGAAGTAGGTAGATCACTGCTCATCATCGATCGTACCATATCTAATAGAGTACGATTTCTCCTCTCGATACACCATTCCATTGTGGTGTTCCAGTGGAGTGAGTCAGATATTATCCCACACTCACCAGTGATCATGAAACTCGACTAAGGTATTCACCACCTCGATCCGATCAAGTAGCTTAATACGCTACCAAGTTGGTTTTGTACTTCATTCTTGAATTCTTTGAACTTTTCAAAGGATTCGACTTATGTCTCATCAAATATAAGTAGCCAAATCTACTCATATCATCGCTGAAAGTAATAAAGTACTTATAGCCTCCTCCGACTTCGACATCGAAAGGGCCACATACATCAAGATGTATGAGTCCTAACAAATCTGGCCGCTTCTCGCCATGTCCACTAAATGGAGTTTTAGTCATCTTTCCTAAAGACAAGACTCGCATACCTCATATGATTCAAAATCAAATGAGTCCAATAATCCATCTTTACGGAGTCGATATGCTTTTCATTTATGTGACCTAGGCGACGCTGCCGAGATATGTCCGGTTCAAATCATTCGATTTGAACCGCTTGGTATTTACGCTATAAATTGGGTTATCTAAATCTAGAACATAGAGACCATTCATAAGTGGTGCATTACAATAGAACATTTCATTTAAATAAATGGAACAACATTTGTCCTTTATTATAAAAGAAAAGTTTTTCTTGTCTAAACAAGATATAAAAATTATGTTCTTTGTTAATGCGGTACATAAGCACTCCTCTAGTTCTAAGATAAGCCTAAGGGCAAAGACAAAGAATATGTTCCTACAATACAAAGAAGAACTTTTGCGCCATTGCCTACTCAGAGGTCCACTTCACCTTTGCCATTATTCTACTATTTCTCACCCCTCACACATTAGTACAAATGTGAGATGCACATCCCAGATCTAATACCCATGTAGAAGAAATAGATAGATTAACTTCTATAACGTGTATACCGAGGCGTAAGTCCCACTTCTTTGTTCTTTACTTCCTCAAGGTAGACTTCAGCCCGCCCAAAGGTCCAGCCTCACCGCATGGAAGCCCCCTTCCTTAGGTACTTTACCTTTACCCTTTGAAGTGGATGAATTGGCCTTGCCTTTGGCTTGGTCTTACCCTTGCCTTTGCGCTACCTTTGCCTTCTTGACCATTAGTACATTACTAACTTTCTTCTTGAGATTTGGTTCAATAGCTTCAACATGCCGAGAATCTGTGCAAAGGTTTATCAATTTCATTCATGTTATAATTCATGACGAATTGATTGTATGCTTCCTAAGAACGATTGCAGATAACATCGCTGCCACAATTTCGCCTGCTGAAAACCTAGTCTTTCAAGGTTCTCAACGCATCTAATCATTTTGAGTACGTGAGTTCCTACAGTGTTCCTTCTGCATCTTGCATGCAAAAAGAGCCTTAGACACTTCAAAACGCCGTGCCTAGCTTGTCCTTGATATAGTTGTTTCAAATGCTCAACCATATCATAGGCATCCATGTTCTCATGTTGCTTCAAGCTCGAGTTCATGGTGGCAAGCATAAGGCATGACACATCTAATGGCCATCTTGATGCTTCTTATAAGCATCCTTTCAAAGACGAGGGCCAAGGGGGGTATTTCAGGTAGCTCATTTAGGACATATAGTTTATGCTTCTTGCTTGAGGATAATCCTCAAGTTCCTATACTACCAAGAAAGTTTGCTTCCATCGAGCTTGTCCTTCTCGACAGATCGCAAGTCGAGGGGGTGTGTCGTGTTAGATGACATGGTGATCTACAACATTAAAATGCAAAGTTAAGTATCATACCTAAATCATTTAATTAGGCCTTTAATTAAATGAGGCTCTACTAAATTCTCATAGCTACTATTTAGCTATAAATTTATATGGGATAAAGATCCACATCATAATTCGCCTTGAGTTAGCTTTGGCTAATCGCCCAAGGCGTAGTATAATTAGGTAGGCAATCTTTTGCCAATTACATCTGATGTAACTCTTTAATAGCTTTGGTTAAGTTTTAGATTAGTTTAGTGTTTATTCCTAAACGGCTTCGGTAGTGGCGAGGCCTGAGGGCCTTCTTGGATATCAGACAGCGACCACTTCTAAGACAAAGCGATGTTAAAATCACACAAAACTAATGTTAACACTTATGTTCAAAGCTAATATATGCCTCTACTTTCTTAACCAATTAAGAAAACACTTAATTAAGTCTTAACCAAGGCGATAGCGGGACATCACGATTGTCCACTCGCACCCCTCAAGATAAAATGCATTGCTTTGCTTTGGCAAACCCAATAACAAATGATCGAGGAAGTAGTGAGTACCAACTTTGGTAGGCATATCGTTTAGACTTATTAAGAAATAAACATGTATCATATACATATTAGCATACATCACATATAAGCTAAACTAATCATGCATCACATACAAGCTAAACTAACATGCATCACATACATATTAAACTAACGTGTCATGGTTATGGCCCTTATTCTACAATCTTCTCAAGCCAATGAAAAGATTGATTGGTCAACCTAGGGATAGCATCTTCTCCTAAGTGCTTCCTTTTGGTTGTCTTGTGTGTTGACTTCCTCCTTGTAACCTCATCTTCCAATGGACCCTCCATCCTTGTTTTGTACATTACAAAGGAGAAATACTCGAGTGACATTCTAGTCTAAAACTAATTTTACAACAAGAATATTAGGAGAAAGGCACGACCATGCAGCCGTATTAAAATTACAACACACAATCACAAACTTTTTGGGACTAGGCCATAACCATGCACCATGTCATTTTAACTTTTAAAAGACATTGGATATTTTATTATGTTTGAAAATTTGCTAATGCAATTATCAACTCATAATAAAATTTATCCTACTTCTATATCACATATAAAATAGATAAACCTATTTTTATCGATCTTTATAAGTGGCTCACGATACCTTTGTAGGAATTCTTTATGCCAAATGGCATATCTTGCTGACGGAAAATAGGATCCTTCCAAGTGATCCATGCGAAAGCAAACTCGTATAAAATAAATTTCTCTAAACCAAACCTATCTTATAGGAGAGGATTACCTTTGTTCGTGCCCTTGTTAATCCGCTTTTCCTTTGGTTTGTTGGATCTTTAGCACGTTCAAGTGTCAGTGCCTCTATATCGTATCCACACGAGCACGCTCTTGTCTCACAAAAGAAAACTAGAAGAGCTCTCCTTTACTTCTTGCTAGAGAAGTCCCTAAAGGAGAGGAAGAGAGGAAAAGGAGAAAGGAAGAAGAAGACTCCTCTTCTTGCTAGCCTACACTCACAAACCCACACAGCTTAAAGCTTCCACCAAGCTCTCTCACAACCACAACACAAAAACTCTCACTATGGGGCCACTCCATGGAGCCTTTTATAGGGTTGGAAAAACCCTTCCACCTCCTTCACATTCAATGCAAATCCATTGCATTGAGACACACAAAAGGTTGGCTTCCTTGTTTGGCAACCATTTTGTTTCCTTCCACCTTAACTAAGCTTAGGTGGATGCTTAGGTGGCATGCTTATGTGGCATGCTTATGTAGCATTCTTATGTGGCATTCATGCATGTTGAATTAATCTTATTAATTCAATTAAACTATGTTATCATATTGAATTAATCTTATTAATTCAATTAAAGCTTATGTTATCATATTGAATTAATCTTATTAAATCAATAAGGTAACATATTGAATTAATCTCATTAAATCAATTAGCTAAAATTCTCATTAAGCTTAAAGTCCAAAAACCATTTTGTACTTAAGCTTATTCCCATATTATTCTAGTCAAACTAGAATACTCTAATTCCTCTAATTATCATGCTCTTTGTGTGTGACCTATAGGCTCTCATAGCGTTGGCGGTGGATCTAAACTCTTTTAGATACACAAGCGATGGCGGCATCTAGCAATACATCATTGCTACCCAATTCTGAGATAAGTCAAGATCAGGCTAACCTTTAGTGACTACTATAATATATGGCCGTGTCCTTCTATCCTTGATATCAGTTGATCGATGAGGCATAGGCCGTGTCATCCTCGATCAATCTATGTGTTTCTTGATCCACTGAGTAAACTAACTCAAACAAATGAGCTCAATATCTCATATTGACTCATTCGAGCATGGCCATGCGTTTTAGTAGTTCTACTCAATCAAAGAACCCACGATATCACTCCGTCGTATGGAAGGGATAGATCCCATCTACATCACTCACATCCCTCCGCATAATTTTATTACATACCCGATGTCGCCTTTATGGTCCACCTATTACGGGTGGCGTTTGTGATACCAAAGTACATAACTCCTTATGTAGGGAACCGTAGTGACTTGAGTCTAAGGACTATTCATACCAATAGTCACATGAGAAAGTTTATGACACTCATATAGCGATCCATGAAACTTTCTCATGGCGAGTATGATTCGGTATATATTCTCGATATATACCCATGTATCGACTTGATATCATATATCCATGACTTGTGAGATCAAGTCATCAATTGACCTACATGCTAGTCTTTATGTATTAATATTGCCCTTGCGTATTAATACTCGACTAGAACATTTAGGAAAGTGTTCTCTCTGACCTCTCATAATCAGTTACACTTGATTGATGTCTTTGTAGATAAGAACCTACTTTTCTAGGGCATTATTATATTTAAATTAGCTGGCACAAGCAAGATGTAAATATAATAACCAATCCTTTGCCTTTATAGAATATGATACAAAATGTTCCCTATTCAACCATCACATGATTGGTTCTAGGGCTATAACTAACAGAATTCACCAGGGTCCTCAAGCTGTATTGAAATCTTCTCTTCAAACTCTGCTTGGTCAGGTAGGGTGGAAATAATGGCTGCACACCTCTTGGTGAATTGGTTACTTTGCCCCACTCCTTCCTCTTTTCCTTGACTTGCCGGAGAGCTCTTCAAAGGTTGTGACACGGATTAGGCTATTTGGGCCACTTATGTCTCCAACATCCTGGTATGACTCGCAAGGTCGTCAACAGTGGCCTTCAAGTCTTTGAGTGACTCTTCAGACTTTTGATGTTGGCGCCGAAATTCCTCATTGGCCTTAGTTTGGGTAGCGATGAAGTCCTCCATCATCAGTTCCAGTCTGGACTTTTGTGGTCGCTGCCCACTGCCCTGCTGCTGCCCATACCCCCTGATGGTTGCGCATTTTCCGAATTATTCTTGTAAGAGAAATTTGGGTGATTTCTTCATCCGGGATTATAAGTATTGTAGTATGGGTTGTGGGGCCTTTGATCATAGTCCATAATCACGTCACAGTGCTCAATCTGCTCGTCTGAGGTCCCCT
Organism: Wurfbainia villosa; assembly: GCA_025175895.1. NCBI lineage: Eukaryota > Viridiplantae > Streptophyta > Magnoliopsida > Zingiberales > Zingiberaceae > Wurfbainia > Wurfbainia villosa. Next base: position 48,329,981 of record CM046002.1, read on the forward strand.
GCCCTCCATAGTGGTCCTCTCGATATGCTGTCGCTCCCTCTCCAAAATCAATGGCCGCGCATGCAGATGATGGATTCAAAGATTCAAATCGTCTGCTGAGCACGACCATCCTCGCCGAAAGGTGGTCCATGGAGTTAACAGTGTATCGTCCCGCTGCAGGTGTGGGTTGACCTTGTTCGGAAGCCCATTGATAGTGGTTTTGGGCCACCTTTTCGATAAGCTCCTTTGCCTCCTCTATGGTCTTATTTATCAGTGCTCCTTTTGCGGCAGAATCTAGGGACATCTTTGTGGCATAAGTGATCCCATTAAAGAAAATGTGGATCACTAGTCACCTCTCTAGTCCGTGGTGGGGGCATTGGTAGAGTAGCCCCTTATAGCGATCCCAAGCTTCGAATAAGGACTCCCCCTCCTTCTGGCGAAAGCTCGTGATAAGATGGCGCATGTGAGCAGTCTTACTTGGTGGGAAGTATTTATTTAGAAAATACTGCTCACACTGCTCCCATGTGGTGATGCTGCTAGAAGGTAGGGAGTGAAGTCATGCCTTAGCCTTATCCCGCAGTGAAAATGGGAACAGGCTTAGGCGGATCGCGTCAGAAGGGACTCCATTCATTTTCATCGTTAAGCAGATTTCAAGAAATGCTTCAAGGTGCCGGTTCGGGTCTTCAGTCGTAGCTCTCCCGAATTGGCTATGCTGGACCATATGTATAAGTGTCGGCTTCAGCTCAAAGTTATTTGCCGAAATAGACGGTCCAGCTATGCTCGGCCTGAATCCTCTAGTGCTAGGAGCTGCGTAGTCCCGAAGAGGTCAGCTTCCTATGTTCACCTCGGATGCTACTTGATCCTCCATCTTTCAGTGTTCTGCTCTCCGACGGTGAAAAGTTCGCTCAATTTCTAAGTCGATCGGAATTAGACCTTCCGACCTTAATCGTCTAAGCATACGACGAACCAAACCACAGAGTAAAGAGTGCTAATCTAATTCTAAAAGCAGAAAATAAATCAATCTAGCAAATAAAAATCTAAGATGAAATAAGTAAATAGGAAACTTCTACTAAAAATAAAAACTAAATCTAAATATGGAAAATAAAACTAAAGCAAATAAAGTAAACTAGGAAAAAAAAATAAAGCAAACAAATAATATAATCCTAAGTCCGATCCAATTTACCACTGTTCGATTTGATATCGAATCGATCAGTCCCCGACAACGATGCCAAAAACTTGATGCGCATGGACGCGACCTCGAATCTCGTGATGGATACCATCGAGGACTCAAAGCGCACACTCGCACTCAATGCCCGCAAGTGCATGGATGTCATCAAGTAATGAAGATTATCGATCCCATAGGGACTGAGATTCGAATACCAATATACTTAGTGGTTGTAATTGTTCGGGCGTGATCTCTAAGAGGTTACGGTTGGTGAGGGCTGTCGGTGGACTCTACTCTGTACGGTGTCACACGGAGGAGGAACGGAGTGTGCCGAGGTCTTCAAAGATGATTCTAGGACTTCGGTTTCGCTTGTGTATCACAGAACAATGTTGTCAATTGACATTGTTGTTGGACATTCCGAGCCACAAAAACCGCTTTTTGCATTGCGGAAATCCCGGAAGTCCGCCCACGGATCCGTGCGAAGATATATTAAAATAAAACATGTATGTGCTTAAGTAAACCTAGATCTACCTTAGATCTAGAAGGTGAGAGCATTACCCTTGAAGCAATGCCCTTCGCTTATCTCGCTTGTCCAAAAGCTTCGCCGGAATTCGAGAGTGTCAAGTGCACACTCCTCTATTGGTATCCACACAAGCAATTGGTGGAGAAAACACAACCTTGAGTGTGCTAGCACCCTTTGGAAGGTTCGACCAAGATGAGGATTGGGAGAGCTTGAGAGAGTAATCCAAGGAGGAAGAAGATGGAGTTACCACACAAATGAATTCTCATCAAATGAGAAGTAAAGTGGCCGGCCACTCTTGGATGGGGGGTTACATGCATGCATGTAACTCCAAGAGCCAATGTCTCTTGGTCTCCCTCATGAGGTGGCACCACATGATAAGTCAATGATGATGTGGAACACCATCATTGGTCGGCCCACATGCCATGTCATCATGACATGACAATTAGTCAAGTCAAAATTGACCATTCATCTTCCCTTTCAAGTCAAGTCAAACTTGACCTCTTATCTCCCATGGTTGATCAAATCTAACCACTTAATTCAAGTCAATTTGATTTAATGAATCTCTATTCATTAATTTAAATTGACTCAATGAATGAAATCTAAATTAGACTCATTCAACACTTGAATCAACTTGAGTCTAACTCAATTAGTCTAATTTGGATTACTCTTAATCCAATTTGGTTCATCCTATGAACCTAATCCTCATTGTTCATCATATGAACCTAATCTCCATCTAATTGCCCTTTGTGTGTGACCCTATAGGTTCTTGTAACGTTGGCAATGTCCCTAAATCGATTTAGGAACATAAGCAATGAGCGGTATCTAGCAACACATCATTGCTACCCAAGTTACAAGAATGTTGAGCTCCAATATCACCTTTGTGACTACTAATTGCGACTCTCACAATATGTGACAATGTCCCTCTATCCGTGACATCTAGATTGACCAATTGAGGCATAGACCGTGTCATCCTCGGTACAATCTATATCTTGAACTCCAAGTAGACTCACTCTAATCAAATGAGTTCAATATCTCATATTGACTCATTTGGGCATGACCATGCACTTCGTGGTCTCACTCTATCAAGAATAACGATGTCACTCCCGTCATATAGGAGGGATAGATCTCATCTACATCACTCACATCCCTCCGTATAATTTGTTACATACCCAGTAATCGCCTTTATAGTCCACCCATTTACGGGTGACGTTTGACGAAGCCAAAGTATGCAACTCCTTATGTAGGGAACCATGGTGACTTCAGGTCTAAGGACTAATAGTTATACTAATAGCCACATGAGAAAGTATATGACACTCATATAACGATCCACGATACTTTCTCATGGCGGGTCATTCAATATACATTCTCTAATGTATACCCGTGTGTCAACTTGATATCTCATATCCATGACTTGTGAGATCAAGTCATCGAGTTGACCTATATGCTAGTCTCTACGCATTAACATTGTCCCTGAATGTTAATACTTGACTAGGAATGATTAAGAGTAGTGTTCTCTATATCATCTCATTATCGATTCAACCAATCGATTGATATAGATAAGAACCTACTACTCAAGGACGTTATTATATTTAGTTATTTGGCACCAATACAAGTAAATATAATAACCATGTCTTTATAAATAGGAATATGATACAATAAAGTCCATTCAACAATCATCACATGATTGACTCTAGGGCTTTCACTAACAATCTCTCACTAGCACTAGTTCCAATCACCGTAGTTTCTAATACCCAATGACCTAGTGTGACCATCATGCTTTTTCTGTACCAAAGCCTTGGTCAAGGGATCTACGATGTTAGCCTCTGTGGGTATTCTGCAAATCTTCACATCTCCTCTATCAATAATCTCTCGAATGAGATGGAAGCACCGTAGTATGTGTTTGGTCTGCTGGTGTGAGCCAGGTTCCTTAGCCTGTGCAATCGCTCCATTGTTGTCACAATAGAGCTCTATGGGATCTGCTATGCTAGGAACCACCCCAAGCTCAGTAATGAACTTGCGGATCCAAACTGCCTCCTTTGCTGCCTCAGATGAAGCAATATACTCGGTTTCTGTTGTAGAATCAGCAACTGTGTCCTTCTTCGAACTCTTCCAACTCACAGCGCCACCATTCAAGAAAAATACGAATCCTGACTGTTACCTATAATCATCTTGGTCAGTTTGGAAGCTGACATCGCTGTAACCCTTTACAGCTAGCTCCTTATCTCCTCCAAATATCAAGAAATACTCTTTAGTCCTTCTCAAGTACTTAAAAATATTCTTGACTGCTATCTAGTGACGCTCACCTGGATTTGACTGGTATCTACTCGTCATGCTCAAAGCATACGAGACATCAGGACGAGTACTCAGCATGACGTACATGATAAATCCTATAGCAGATGCGTAAGGGATCTTATCCATAAGGTCTCTCTCCTCTCTAGACGAGGGACTTTGAGTCTTCGAAAGACTCACACCATGTGACATCGGCAGAAGTCCCTTCTTGGAATTCTGCATGACAAATCGTAGTAATACCGTGTCAATGTATGTACTCTGGCTTAGGCCAAGCAATCTCTTAGATCTATCTCTATTGATCTTGATGCCTAGAATACAGGCTGCTTCACCTAAGTCTTTCATTGAGAATCACGTCCCCAGCCAAGTCTTCACAGACTGTAGCGAAGGGATGTCATTCCCAATGAGTAGTATGTCATCCACATAAAATACAAGAAAGATAACTGTGTTTCCATTAACCCTCTTGTAGACACAGGGTTCATCTTCATTCTTGATGAAATCAAACTGTTTGATCCCATTATCGAATCGAAGATTCCAACTCCGAGAAGCTTGCTTTAGCCCATAAATGGACCTTTGCAGCTTGTATACTTTCTCAGTATGCTGTGGATCCTCAAAACCCTCAGGTTGTGTCATGTACATATCCTCGAGCAAGTTTCCATTCAGAAACATAGTTTTGATATCCTTCTGTCAGATCTCATAATCGTGGTATGCTGCAATAGCAAGCATGATCCGAATGAACTTAAACATCGCCACTGGAGAAAAGGTTTCATCATAGTCAATACCATGAATTTGCTTGAAACCTTTAGCCACCAATCGACCCTTATATGTATGCCTAAGTCCATCCATGTTAGTCTTTCTCCTAAAGATCCACTTATACCCAATGAGTTTGACCCCTTCAGGTGGATCAACCAAAGTCCATACTTGGTTGGTGTATATGGATTCCATCTCGGATCTCATGACCTCTAGCCATTTCTCAGAGTCTGGGCTCATCACAGCTTCCTGATAGGAGGTAGACTCATTCTCAATGAGCATAACGTCATTATGGTCAGACAAGAGAAATGAGTATCTCTCAGGCTGACGACATACCCTATCAGACCTGCGAAGAGGTAGGTCTACATGAACAAGTGGTTGTTCCACAACTCTTTGTGCAACAATCTCATCACCCACAACACTTTGTGGTTCCTGTTCAACCTCCATCAAGGTCTCAGTGCTATGGTCCTTATCTTGAATTTCTTCAAGATCGAACGTACTCCCACTAGTTTTTCTAGAAACAAAATCTCTTTCTAGAAAATCCTCAGTCTTTGCCACAAACACTTTGTGCTGACTGGGAATATAGAAGTAATATCCCTTCGTTTCCTTGGGATATCCAACAAAATAACACTTATCGAATTTGGGTCCCAGTTTTTCTGAGACTTGACATCGAACGTAAGTCGCACAACTCCAAATCCTCATGAAAGACATCTTTGGATTTCTCCCTGTCCATATCGTATATGGTGTATTTATCACAGCCTTGGATGGTACACGATTAAGTGTGAAGGCTGCTATGTCTAGACCATATCCCCAAAAGGATATAGGAAGATCTGTGTGATTTATCATAGATCGTACCATATCTAATAGGGTACGATTTCTCCTTTCGCATACACCATTCCACTGTGGTGTTCCAGGAGGAGTGAGTTGGGATAGAATCCCACACTCAGCTAGATAGTCACGAAACTCATGACTAAGGTATTCACCACCACGATCTGATCGAAGTATCTTAATACTCTTGCCAAGGTGGTTTTGTACTTCATTCTTAAATTCTTTGAACTTTTCAAAGGATTCTGATTTATGTGTCATGAGATACACATAACCATATCTACTGAAGTCATCAGTAAATGTAATGAAGTACCTGTAACCACCTCTAGCAGCAACATTGAAAGGGTCACATACATCACTATGTATAAGTTCTAACAAGTCCGTTGCTCTTTCGCTGTGTCCACTAAAGGGAGTCTTGGTCATCCTGCCTAAAAGGCAAGACTTGTTTGTCTCATATGATTCAAAATCAAATGAGTCTAGCAGCCCATCCTTATGGAGCTGAGATAAGCGACTCTCATTTATGTGACCTAAGCGACAATGCCAGAGATAGATTTGGTTCAACTCATTTGACTTGAACCTTTTAGTACTTATGTTATAGATAGGGCTCTCTAAGTCTAGAAAGTAGTGTCCGTTCATTAGAGGTGCACTACAATAGAACATATCATTTAAATAAACTGAACAACATTTGTTCTTTATTATAAATGTAAATCCTTTCTTGTCCAAACAAGAAATCGAAATTATGTTCTTAGTTAAAGCAGTTACATAACAACATTCATCTAATTCTAGTACAAGCCCAGAGGGCAGAGATAGATCATAAGTTCCTACAGCAACAACAGCAACTCTTGCTCCATTGCCTACTCGTAGGTCCACCTCGCCCTTTGTCAATGCCCTGCTATTTCTCAACGCCTGCACATTGGTACAAGTGTGAGATGCATATCCGGTATCTAATACCCATGATGAAGAAATAGATAGATTGACTTCTATAACATTTATACCTGAAGTAGAAGTCTCACTTCTCTTCTTCTTAAGATCTTCCAAGTATGCCTTGCAGTTACGCTTCCAGTGTCCAGCTTCCTTGTAGTGGAAGCAAGCTCCTTCCTTGGCCACTCCTCCTTTGGGTTTCAGTTCGTTGCCTTTGCCCTTGGCTTGAGACTTTCCCTTACCTTTAGGCTTGCCCTTGCCTTTCTTCTTTTGCACCATCAAAATGACATCAGATTTTCCCTTCTTAAGGTTGAGCTTAGCAATTCTCAACATGTTGAGCATCTCAGGCAGTGGCTTATCAATTTCATTTATGTTGTAATTCATGATAAATTGATTGTAGCTTTGCGGCAAAGACTGCAAGATCAAGTCAGTGGCCAGCTCTTGGCCAAGGGGGAATCTCAATCTCTTTAGGTTTTCTACGTACCTAATCATCTTGAGTACATATGGACCTACGAGAGTCCCATCTTGCATTTTGGAATCAAACAATGCCTTAAAGACTTCATATCTCTCGTGCCTTGCTTGTCCTTGATATAGTTGACGAAGATGTTCAACTATATTATAAGCATTAATGAACTCGTATTGCTTCTGAAGCTCAGAGTTCATGGTCACGAGCATTAGACATGACACATCTAATTTATCATCTTGATGCTTCTTGTAATCATCTTTGTCAGCTCGCGAGGCAGTGGCAGAAGGTGCCTCCGGAATGGGCTGCACCGGGACGTACAGTTTCCTTTCTTGGGTGAGAACAATTCTCAGGTTCCTGTACCAGTCTAGAAAATTTGCTCCACTGAGCTTGTCCTTCTCAAGGACAGAATGCAGAGAGAGAGTGTTCGTATTTGTCGACATAGTAATCTACAACATACAATGCAGAGAATTAATATCATATTCCTTTTATCATTTAATTAGGCCTTTAATCAAATGATTCTCCCACTGAATTATAGGAATTTTATAGAATCGAGTTATGGATGTGGTCAAACCACATTACTAGATTCATACAAACTAGCTATAATTCTTGCGGGACAAGATCCATATCATACTAAGCCTTGAGTTAGCTTTGGCTAAATCGCCCAGGACTTAGTACAATCGGTGGGTAATACATTACCGATTACATCTCTATGTAACTCTTGTTTATAGGATCAAGACTCACATTTACAAAAGACCTTGAGTTAGCTTTGGTTAAATCGCCCAAGATTTAGTGCAAATGCGATCTTATCCTATCTTTCCAACGGTTGGAATATGCCTATAGTTCTACTCGATCCAATTGAGTTAATTAGTTTTACTCAATCTAATTGAGCTTACTCTAACCCAAGCTGTGATAGGCTGGACCAAGATTGTTCCTCCGCACCCTACCAAGATAATATGCGTTGCTCTGCTTATTATCCTCTTTTTCTGCTTAATAACCGAAGCACTTGTATCCAAATGAGGTGAAAGGCTTCCCACATCTTGAGTATCAGGGGAAAGCGAAGACGGAGGAATCTCAACTAGCATAGGTTCCGGTGCAGGGGAGTGCTTCGGGGAAGGAAAAGAAGGGGGAGCAGAGGTGTCTTCTGCTTGTAGGCATTGTCGGGCAGTGCCTCGTTGCTCAGCCTCATGTTGCAAGAAGGGAGGGGGTGATTTGCGGGTTCTCAAGAGGGAAGGCGAAGAGATGGGGGAGTTAGGGTTATCCAGCGGCGCCGAAGATGAGGGAGGGCAGATTACTTTCAGTGTATCTGGCATAGCTAAAACAGAAATTTCTGGTGAATTGGGAAGGAAGGGGGGCACTGGAATAGAAGCGGTGGGAATGGGAGAAGGTAAAGGAGAAGGGGAAGGTGAAGGTGTTGCTAGTTGTGGACCCTCGCCTCGCCTGGACTCGAGATAATCTTCTTCTGCTTATTTTATCCTCTTTTTCTTCCACCACCATCCTCCAGTGTTCCGATACTAACTCTCGGGCTTCTTTTCTTCCCCTGAAGAGCGAGATGTATTCCTTTTTTCAACAAGAAGTGGCCAAGCGTCGTCTCGAGTCCAGGCGAGGCGAGGGTCCACAACTAGCAACACCTTCACCTTCCCCTTCTCCTTTACCTTCTCCCATTCCCACCGCTTCTATTCCAGTGCCCCCCTTCCTTCCCAATTCACCAGAAATTTCTGTTTTAGCTATGCCAGATACAGCAGAGTAATCGCCCTCCTCTAAATCTTGGGCCATTTGGATAACCCTAACTCCCCCATCTCTTCACCTTCCCTCTTGAGAACCATGAATCACCCCTCCTTCTTGCAACATGAGGCAGCGAGAGCCTTGCAGCAATGCCTACAAGCAGAAGACACCTCTGCTCCCCCTTCTTTTCCTTCCCCGAAGCACTCCCCTGCACCGGAACCTATGCTAGTTGAGATTCCTCCGTCTTCGCTTTCCCCTGATACTCAAGATGTGGGAAGCCTTTCACCTCATTTGGATACAAGTCAAGGTCCTTCTTCTCTTCCCCTTCCTCGCGAAGAGCTTTCAATCCCGGTGCTCTCCATATCTTCTTCCCCAAATTCCTCACTGGACCAATCCCCTCCCACAGATTCTTCTATTCCTGTCCCACAGCCAGCAACGTTGAGTCTTCCACCCCCTACCTTGGCGTCCTCTCTTTCTTCTCCCATCTCTTTGAGCCTCCTAACAAGGGCTCTTTTCATAGCCTCCTCAACCCCTTTGACTGCCCCCATGCCATCTCCCACTCCTTTAGGCACCACCTCTCCTCCTCTTGAACCCTCGGCTCAACCCATTGCTCCTGCCTTTCATCCCCCCATCATGAGTGAGTCTTCGCCTTTGGTGTCATCTATCCCTTCTTCTTCTTCCACCCATGGTCTTCGAATCTTAAACTTAGAAGTATTAACCCCATTGATGGAAAGTTTGCACCATGCTCTGGAATTGGTATGCTACTCAAATTGACTTCTCTGATTTTCTTCGCTTGATGATTACTTTTTGATGAATAATCTCCAGGCCTTAACCAATTGTCAAGAATTGGACTGCTCCTTCCAACAATATCAAGCTCAGTTCGTAAAGTGGGAGCAACAACGACTGGAGGACCAGACTGCTGCCTAGAGCCAGGAGCACCTTTTGTTACAACAATTGAAGCAATGTCAGGAGCAACTGACAGAAGCTCATCGTAAACAACAAAAGGATGCCGAGACCATAGCGACATTACATGCACAATAACAGGCCCACACAGAATTGCTATCCAATCTGCAGGACGCTCAGCGGGAACAAGCTGATGTAATAGCCTCCTGTCCTCAAGAGTTGGTGAAATTTCAAGAGAAAATAGCTGAGCCCCTCCGTGAAAAACAAAAGGATTCTGAAATCATTGCAAGCCTGCGGGTTCAGCACCAAAGAGCGGAGGACAAAATAGTGGATCTCCGCACTCGCTTGTGCAAGGAGGTACAAGAAAACTCCTCAATAACTTCTAGGGCGCATGCTCACGCCCGTATACGCAGGCAGGAAGCGTCCCTCCAAAGACTGGGTAGCGAGCTCATCCACACTAGATCCCATACGGAAGCGGTAGAGGGGATTTCAGCCTCTATTCATCAAAATATAATGGATATGACGAGGCTCCTACAGCAGGACCAAACTTCCCGAGCGGACGACATATCGGTCCTGGCGGACGCTATTATGGAAATATCCCAGCGCTACATCGAAATGTGTCGATCTCTCTGGGAGAATCAAGAGAATTGTCGTAGGCTCCATCAGAATCGGAATCCTGACGACCCGTGCCAGCGAGACCGGCTAATAGCTCTGATGCGGGCCACTTTCCAGGACAGATTTAACGAGGCAGTCCGGCATTATGCCGACTAAGGATTACCTCCTGCGAATCAACTGACCCTCTTTCTGCATTGGGAAACCGACTTCTGGCGATACCCCCTAGATCATTTTAAATTGTAATATATATATATATATATATATATATATATTGCTTTAGAAGAGTCATCGTTAACGGATTCAGTTCATTACACATAGCTTCCTTTTCATCTTCTTTCCTTTTCATAGCCCGCCAAAGAGAATTTAATGTTAATGCAAATGATTCACCCATCATATTCGTGTTTGCCATACATCTAATGACATATTGAATCGTCAAATATGTTCCCCAAGAAACCTCTCAATTCTTTTCTTCATCCGTCATCCCTTATACAGTATAAAAATATTTCAAGTGTACAACGTTCCAGGGTCAAGGGAATTCCTTGCCCTGATCATCCTTCAGATAATACGCTGATCCTGCCACACGATGCATCACCTCATAGGGTCCTTTCCAATTTGGAGCTAACTTTCCCGGATCTCCCACGGGATTAACCTTGCGCAGAATCAAATCTCCTTTTTGAAGTCTCCGAGGCATTACCCTTTTGTTAAAGGCTTGTTGTACCCTTTGTTTGTAAAATTCCGCTCGCCTCCGTGCCTGTTCTCTCTTTTCTTCCAGTAAATCCAGCTCAGTGCCACGAATGATTTGGTTCTACTCTGGCTCATACACTTTCATGCGGGCGTTGTTTAAAAGGGCCTCTACCAGAATGATGGCCTCCGTTCCGTACACCAAGCTGAAAGGAGTTTCACCTGTTGTAGTTTTTGGAGTGGTTCGGTAGGCCCACAAGATCCCTGGCAACTCATCCACCCAGTTTCCTCTCTGAGCACCCAATTTGGTCTTTAATCCTTGAACGAGGATTCTGTTAGTTACTTCGACCTACCCATTTGCCTGAGGGTGAGCTACAGAAGTAAAAGTTTGCTGGATATTAAGACTTTGGCATCATTCCCTGATCTTTTTAGCCTGGAACTGCTGTCCATTGTCGCTGACTAACCTTCTGGGAATTCCATATCGGCGGATAATATTCTTCCATAGGAATTGTATCACGGCATTCTCAGTGATTTTGGCAAGGGGCTCTGCTTCCACCCACTTAGAGAAGTAATCCATAGCCACCAATAAGAATTTTTTCTGCAAAGGTGCCATAGGCATGGGGCCCACTATATCCATCCCCTACTGATCGAAAGGGCATGAAGCAACAACATCTTTCATCAATTCAGCTAGTCGTTCGGACCAATTGCTATGCTTTTGATAGGCCGAATAGATTTGTACTATGTGAGCTGCATCTTGTTGAAGAGTGGGCCAAAAGTATCCTGCTAACAAGACTTTCCTCGCCAAAGCTCTCCCTCCCAAATGATTGCTTCAGCAACCTTCGTGGATTTTTCGAAGTACCCATTCAACATCTTCCTTTCCCAAACACTTCAGCAGGGGTCGTCCAAAAGATGTCTTGTATAGATCTCCGTTCAGGATGGTGAATCATTTTGCTCTGTTCATTAAAACAGATATTGCTCATCTTTCTTTTGGGACCTTTCCTTGTTGTAAATATGTTATAATGTTAGTCCTCCAATCAGGGATCTGATCTGATTTTGGTATGACCCCCTCCACATTGTATATCACCAGAGAAGTAAGGACTTCCACATAGACCGTTTCATGTTGCTTCACCCCTTCCATCGCGCTAGCCAACCGAGCCAACTCATTTGCCTTCCCATTGTTCTCCCTCAGAATCTGTTTTAAAAGAACTTGGTGAAAATGAGCCTTTTCTTTTTCAAAAGCTTTCAAATATTTTTGCAATCTTTCTTCCCGAATCGTGAAAGAGCCTTGAAGTTGTGATACTGCCAACTGGGAGTCCGAATGGATTATAACGAAGTTGCTCCTACTGCTCTGGTGGCTTGTAACCCTACTAAAATAGCTTCATATTCTGCTTCATTGTTGGACGTCCAATATCCCAGGCGCACGACTATGCGAGTTTCCTCATTCTCAGGGGATATTAATAGTACTCCTACCCCGCTGCCTGCAGACCCAGAAGAGTCATCCACAAATATATTCCATGCCTCCAATCCCTTTTCTTTTGTCGATGAGCCGTCCTTTGAACCAATAGTTACTTCTGCTAGAAAGTCCGCGAGAGCCTGATCCTTGATGACGGTTCGGGGTTGATAATGAATGTCATACTCACTTAGTTCTACCACCCATTTAGCCAATCTCCTAGAAAAATTAGACTTAGTAAACACCTTTCCTAATTCACTGTGAGTTAAGACATTAATTGGATGAGCTAGGAAGTATGACCTCAACTTGCGGGCTGTCAAAACTAGAATATATGTCAACTTCTCCAGCTCAGTGTAACGGAATTCAGCCCCTTTCAGGATATAGCTGGTATAATAGATAGGTTGTTGCTGAGAACCTTCTTACTTTAATAATACTGAACTGATGACTCCTTTTGAAACAGCTAAGTACATCCACAAGGGCTTTCCTGCTACTGGCTTGGCCAACAACAGAAGTTCAGTTAAATATTTTTTCAGCTCTCGAAAAGCCTGTTCGCATTGATCATCCCATTGAAATTTAGTAGCTTTGCGCAAAATCCTAAAGAAAGGTAACCCCTTATCCGCTGATCTGGCTATAAATTGGGACAAGGAAACAATTCTCCCTACCAGATTTTGAGTCTCTCATAGATTAGTGGGTGACTTCATATTGCATAACGCTTGCACCTTCTCCGGATTGGCCTGTAGTCCCTTCTCAGTTACTATATACCCCAAAAATTTTTCGATCTTCACCCCGAACAAACATTTTTTAGGGTTCAGTTTCATGTTATATCGCCTTAATGTAGCAAAAGTTTCATCTAGATCAGTAACCAAATCCCGAGCAGTTTTTGATTTGACCAGGATGTCATCAACATAGACTTCCACATTCTTGCCTTTTTGTTCTGCAAAGATTTTATCCATGAGCCACGGGTACGTAGTCCCCGTATTTTTTAGACCAAATGGCATAACCACATAGGCATATAGCCCTCCCGTTGTTACAAAACTAACCCTCTTCTGATCTTCTTTGGCCAGTGGTATCTGATGATATCCCTGGTAAGCATCCATTAAGGACACTACCTCATATCCCACCGTAGAGTCCACCAACTGATCAATGCGAGACAAGGGGTAGCAGTCTTTAGTGCATGCTTTATTTAAATCGCGAAAGTCAATACACATCCTCTATTGCCCTGAAGGCTTGGGGACCAAGACTACATTAAACACCCACTCGGGGAATTGAATCTCTTTAACATGACCCGCTTTCAATAATTTATCTACCTCCTTAGCTATCACTTTGTTCTTTTTGGGCCCAAAATGTCACCGCTTCTGCTGGATGGGTCGGACCCCTCTGGTAATGTTGAGATGATGTTCATCAATGCGAGGGTCGATCCCCGTGAGGTCATGCACACCCTCGGCGAAGATATCTTCGTTTTTCTTTAGGCAGACCACCAACTCCTCCTTAGCCTCAAGCTACTGAGCTACCCGAGTGACTTTTCCAGGGGTTATCTCCACCAGTTCACCTTCTTCTATTTTCTCCGCTTTAGGGGGAGACTCTTCCAGCACGCAAATGTCAGAGATCATGACGGTTTTTCCTTTAGGGTCGTCAGATCTAGCCTTTTTTTGGTCATCCCTGACCATTTGTACGTAGCAGCTTCGGGCAGCCTTCTGCTCACCTCTGACCTCTCCAACCAACTGACCGATTGGAAATTTCACTTTCTGGTGGTAAGGAGAAGCCACCGCCTAAAAAATAGAAAGAAAGGGACGACCCAAAATCGCATTATAAGTGGATGGAGCATCCACTATAAGAAAAGGGACAATGTTGGTTTTCTGGCTGGGCTTTGTGCCCAGAGTGAGGGGCAATGAGATCTGCCCTGTGGGATGGACCATATGTCCTGCAAACCCGAAGAGAGGAGTGGCCACGTCCTCCAGCTGAGCGTTTCCCAGCTGCATCTGTCCGAAGGCCTCTTGGAAGAGGATGTTGACAGAGCTTCCCGAATCGACTAATACCCAGGCCACTTCATAGCTGGCCAAGGAAATACGGATCACCAGAGCATCCGTATGAGGCAGCAGAATGCCTCGGAGATCTTCAGGCCCGAACAAAACTAGAAGCGTGGTCTAGACAGCCTGATCAGTAATTATAGCCAAGTTCTCCATGAGACGGGCATATGATTTTCGTGCCCGATTGGAATCCCCATTAGTGGGTTCTCCTGCGATAACGTGAATAATCCCCCGTGTGGGGACGTCATTCAGATCAGATGATGGGCCCTCACCTGACAGGCCTCCTTGTGAGATACCCTCCTGGGTTGGGGTCTGAGGGTCCAGAGGAAAAGTGACCTGTGATCATTGGTTATTGGGCCTCGGTCGAGCCATGTTGGGTCGTTGGTCTCGTCGTGCCGGTCCTCCCATCTGAGGCCGCACCTGTGGGTAAGCGACATTTTGAAAAACTTTCGTGTAGTCTATCTTTTGATAAAAGTCACCATTGAAGAAGTTGATACAAAATAGGTCAAAAATATTGAAGTTATCAATGATTTTGAATTTTGTATCAATCTCAATATTTTATGAGTATTTTATTCTTCAAATATTTTTCCACCCATTATGATTGTTATAAGTATTATACGTATGAAGTTTCATTATTTTTCAAATTATGTATTATTACTTATGTATTTCACAATTTCATTTTCTGAAACCTGATTTCTACACTTGCAGAAATCAGTCGACTGCCATGGATGGTAGTCGACTGCCGTCAAGGGCAATCAACTGTTGACTGACAAAGTCGACTGCTAATGCTGATTTCGAATAAACAAGGATGTTTAACCCATGTTTCAGTTATGTTAGACTACCCTAACTGCTCATAATCTTAGGGTATGCTTTGGAAAGTATTATAAAGGGTGAAAATCCATTGGATATGGATTAGGAGAGTTCTTTGGGTGATTTATCAAATTTTAAGGTGTGTGAAAGTTCAAGTTTAAACTTTCAACCTTAATTTTGATGGTTTAGTGTTCCTATAGGCTTAGGGACTCTCCAAGGACATTGTTAGTGCAATGGTCAAGGGGAACAAGCCTTTAGGGAGAGGTTATCCATCAATGGGATGATGGATGTGTTCTTCCTCATAGGGGGAGAATTTAGAGAAGTGAAGATTGCCTCTCTTTAGTGATATGAGACTTATCACTAGGAAGAGTGAAGGCATCCTAGATGTTTTTGGACTAAGGGGGAGATTATAAGATCTCATTGGAATATGAGATATTGATACCCTTGGAGAGAACATTTTTAATGTATGTTAAGAAGGGGAAGAATTGATGGGAAAATTTGGAATTCCCAATTTGGATAATTGGGAGGATTGGTTTGAGTTAGTGTTCTAACTCAAAGATGTTTGATTTTTTCTCAAACATCAAAAAGGGAGAGATTGTTGGTGCAATCCACCCAGGTCATGATTGATCAGACTCGAGTTTGACTCGAGTAGTATTTTGATGTTAGTGTTTTGATGTTTGACGATAAGTTGACCATTGTTTGATAATGAGTTTACTATATGGTTGACATGAGGTTGACGATATGATGGAGAAGTCCAAGTGAAACACTTGGCATAGAATGTCCAAGCATGAGTCTTGACAATGGGAAAGTCCAAGTCATGATTACTTGACATGGAAAGTCCAAGCATAGGTCTTTGCAAAGGAAAGTCCAAGCTTGAGTCTTGACAATTGGAAAGTCCAACATGGAGTTGGCATGGAAAGTCTAAGGGTGTAGTCTTGGCCACATAAGTCTAAGTGTATAGTCTTGGCGATAAAAGTCCAAGCTTGAGTCTTGGCAATTGGAAAGTCCAAGGGTGTAGTCTTGGCCACGTAAGTTCAAGTGTGTAGTCTTGGCGGTGAAAGTCCAAGGGCGTAGTCTTGGCCACGTAAGTCCAAGTGTGTAGTCTTGGTGGTGAAAGTCCAAGTCATGGGTACTTGACATTTGGGAAGTCCAAGGGTTGATATTGGCAGCCTAAAGTCCAAGGGTGGAGTCTTGGCAGCATAAGTCCAATGGTTGGAGGCATAAAGTCCAAGAGTGTGTATTGACAGCGTAAGCCCAAATGTGCCTTGGCGGTATAGACCAGCTTAGCATGACAATAGCCGATGGAAGCACCTAAAGGCTAGCGTATGGATGAAAAAGTCATGGATGACTTGAAGAGATCCGATAGTCGTGAGGCTGATGGAGGTGACTAGAAGGCTTAGGTCTAGGCTAAAGGTGGTCTAGCAAGTATGAGGGCATCATACTTGGGTTAAACCTCATGGTTGAGGTGTATCAGTCGACTGGGGTCATGGACTAGTCAACTGGTCAAGTGTTTTGACACTTGACAACTGAGTCAACACCGATCAGTTGACTAAGATTATGACCAGTCAACTGATGGAAGTCGACTGGCAATCGACTGTGGTCGAATTGCGACCACAGACACAAGGCGACTCAACTGACGCCTCGACTGGAGGCCCAGTCGAGGCGATGCATCGACTAGCCTCGATTGCGGCCGAGCAGATGCAAGGTGCCTCGATTAGCGCCTTGATTGGAGGCCTAGTCGAGGCAGCGCCTTGACTGCCCTTGAACAGTCGATTGCCATGGAGAAATCATGCGATTGTGGTCACTCGAGAACCCGGTGAGCGAATAATCGATCGGCTCACAGCGCGATCGGCCGGTAAGGGCATCAACTGCTGAGGTATCCGTTTGGAGTTTTTCCAACGTGGATCGAGTCGTTGTGAGACAACGACTACATGAGCAGTCGACTGATGGGTATGAGCAGTCGACTGCTAGGTGGAAATTTGCTCGAGTTACAGCTTTAAAAGTATCATGAAGGGGAGGATTTTTACAGTGATTTTCTTCGGCGATTTGAAGGGGATAGTTGGTGTTTTCCAGTCCTTCAAGGCTAGTCTAAGGCAATCAACAAGCAAGCATTCAAAAGCACATTTGTAAAGTTTTCTTTACTTGTATTTGTATAGTTTCCTTGTATTTACTTGTATTTATTTCTTATTATTGTAAGATCGCTTGTACGAGGTTTCTCCACCTCCGACGTGTTGTCGAGAAGGAGTTTATTGTGTAGTTGTGTGTACATCACTAGAGCTCGTTATCGAGCTCGCCCCGTGAAGTAGGAACTAGGGTTCCAAACCACATTACATCATGTGTATTGTTGTCCTTGTATTTTTGTTGTGCTTTATGTATTTCTGCTGTGCTAACGACATTGTAGACAAGCGACACGATCAAGTTCCGTCAAGCAATGAAAACACACCATTCACCCCCTCTAACATTCACCGAAGTTCCTACAGCATGTGCCATGTCATAAGATCATATTTCATTTTATTATTTAAAATGCCATGATAATGTTTAAGTTTAATTTTAATGTTATGTTTATACTTAGGTTATATCTTTATGCCATGACATTATGATTATTGGTAAATGCTTTAAATTATGTACATTCTTATTCCATGATCATCATTCATGCATTTAGGTTATTAAAATTAATTTAAGGACAATGACATGATATGAAGTCCCATTATAAGGGAATCAAATAGAGTTGCCCAGTTAAAATGCATGAGACCTTAGACTAGGAAGAACAAAAACCCACATCTCACATTAAATTGATATGTGTGTGTATTGATACACCCTAGACACATATGAGATGTTAGGAAAATGAGTTAAGTTCAAGGTGCATAGTTGTTGCATCTAGATGAACTCAAACTCGTAGCATACCATGGATGAATCATGAGGAAAGGTAATGTACAAGTCATGTACATCTAACCCATAGACCGTGGTTCAAAATAGGTTTTCAAAAAAAATTTTAAAATCATTTTAGAAAACCTTGGTGAAGTTTATCTTTTGATAGCAATCACCATTGATGAAGTTGATACAAAGTAGACTTAAAACATTGAAGTTATCAATTATTTTAAACTTTGTATCAATCTCACAATTAAATGGGTATTTTCATATAAAACTATTTTTTACCCATAATGATTGACAAAAATGTTGGTGCAATCAGCCCAGGTCACGATTGACAAGACTCGAGTTTGACTTGAGTAGTGTTTTTAAGTTTGACAATGAGTTGACCATTGTTTGACAATGGGTTGAATATATGGTTGATATGGGATTGACCATATGATGGAGAAGTCCAAGTGGGACACTTGACAATTAAAAAGTCCAAGTTTTGTGTACTTGGCATGAAAAGTCCAAGTCTTGTGTACTTAGCATGGAAAGTCCAAGCATGAGTCTTGGCATGGAAAGTCCAAGTCTTGGGTACTTGGCATGGAAAGTTCAACATGAAGTTGGCATGGAAAGTCCAAGTATGTATCTTGGCAATGGAAAGTCCAAGCATGGATCTTGGGAATTGGAAAGTTTAACATGGAGTTGGCAAGGAGAGTCCAAGGGTGTGATATTGGCAGCATAAGTCCAATGTTTGACAGCGTAAAGTCCAAGCATGGAGTCTTGACAGTATAAATCCAAATGGATCTTGGCATTTGGGAAGTCCAAGGGTATGATATTGGTGGCGTAAAGTCCAAGCAGTAGTCTTGGCAACATAAGTCCAATATTTAGTGGCGTAAAATCCATGCGTATGTCTTGATAGCGTAAGTCCAAATGCGCCTTGGCAGTGTATACCCAGTTAGCATGACAATAGCCCATGGAAGCACCTGAAGGCTAGCATATGGATGAATAAGTCATGGATGACTTAGAGGGATCCGATAGGCGTAAGGCTGATAAAGGTGGCTAGAAAGCTCAGGTCTAGGCTAAGGGTGGTCTAGCAAGTATGAGGGGATCATACTTGGGGTAAACTTCATGGATAAGGTTTAGCAGTCGGCTGGGGCTATGTCCCAGTTGACTGGTCAAGTGTTTTGACACTTGGTAGTCGAGTCGACTTTGAGCACTCGATTGGGATTATGACCAATCGATTGGTTGGTAGTCGACTGATGATCGACTGTGACCGTGTGGCCTTAACAGTCTACTGCCATCTTTGGGTAGTCAATTGGCCTTGAGCAATCAACTTCCATGGAGGGTAGTCAAATGATGGTCAAGGACACGAGCACAAAAAGCTTGGTAGACAACTAAGTAGTCGACTACGGGCTTGACAGTCGACTACTGGTAATGGCAGACGACTGCCAGTGTATCCATTGGTTGGAATGTCAACGTGGATGAAGTTCGTTGTGAGACAACACCACTGTAGGCAGTCGACTAGGGCCTTTTGGCAGTCGACTGCCAAGCGTAGAATCAGCCTGATGTTGGTGCAGGGGCACCAGATAATCGAACCTAGGTTTTGATTATGACAAAAGTTCAAAGTTAAGGTTATCTCATGAGCTGTGTTAAGTGTGTAGGAAGTGTTTAAGCTAAGCCCAAGGTCAAGCGACACCCGAAGAATCTGGAGTCGAGAAACTGTGGTGGTCAGACGACGCTAGGAGAACCTCGTGGAGTCAAGGAACCTAGGCGGAGATCGGAAGCTAAGCGACAGGTCGGAAAGAACCAAAGGTAAGAACGAGTGTGGAGTAATGGTAAGGTTGGGTCCTCTGTACGGGGACAAATTTAGGTGACGATCCGACTAAGACTTCCAGTGGAAGGTCTAGGTCGAGATCAGACGGTTGGTAGCCGTCAAATTTATCATTACTTCTGTTTACTATGTTAACTCTTTATTGCAATTGAATAACCTAGCTGGCAGTCAACTGTTGGCTTTTGGCATTCGATTGCTGCTAGTATCAGTCGACTGATATTCAAACTGTCCAGCTCGATGTAGGTCAAGATAAGATCCCCTTATCTTGTGGCGAGGTGTCCTTTTGATCCAGATCTGGATCTCAACGAGATGAGGATTGGAGGGCTATAAAAGAAGGGGGGTTCACCCCTTTAGGTCATCTCAATTTCTCTCAAAGTGCTCCCACAATGTCGAAGGTCTACGACAATGCTACGCCGCCACTACGTCGACTTCACACTGAGCTTCAACCTTCTAAGTCGGTAGTCTTTTCTTTTAGTTGTCTTACCTTTGTATTCAAGCTTCTTTTATTGACCTTTTCGTTGTAAAGAGGAGAGGCGGGCTTGTGCCTCTTACTCATTCTGTTATTCTTTGTAATCGTCGTCTCCTACCTCTAACGAGCAGGAGACTTTATTAGTGGATTGCCCCATCGTACGCGGTCTAGGATTGCAGGGCCTTGGAGTAGCAACTGTTAGGTTGTGAACCAAGTAAAAAACAAAAGTGTTTCTTTACTCTTATTGTTTACATTCCGTTGCAATACTTTGGTTTTATCGAAAACGAAAAGAAAGACTTCCGATCACTATTCACCCCCCTCCCCCCTTGAGGGTAGTCGATTGATGTTGATGACAGTCGATTGATTTCTAACCTAGTCGACTTTTAGGTCTGATTTTGGGTAAACAAGATTTGTTTAGCCCATTTTCAGCCATCCTTAGGTACCCTAATGTCTCCTAACCCTAGGATATGCTTTGGAAAGCATTGGAAGGGTGAAAATGCATAGGAAATGGATTAGGAGAGTTGTTTTGGGTGGAGAATCAAATTTTAAGGTGTGTGAAAGTTCAAGTGTGACCTTTTGCCCTTAATTTTGATGGTCAAGTGTTCCTATTGGCTTAGGAACTCTCCAAGGACATTGTTGGTGCAATGGTCAAGTGGAAGCAAGTCTTTAGGGGGAGATTATCCATCAACGGATTATGGATGAGTTTTTCCTCAAAGGGGGAGAGTTGGAGAATGGAGAATATGCCATACATTTAGTGATAAGGGAGTATCACTAGGGAAAATGAGGGCATTACTGTGGATTTTGGACCAAGGGGGAGATTGAGTTATCTCATTGGGATATGAGACATTGATACCCTTAGAGGAGCCTTTTTTATGTATGTCAAAAAGGAAGAGAATTGATGGCTTGAGTTAGGTAGCCTAACTCAAAGGTTTTGTCAAACATCAAAAAGGGAGAGATTATTAGAGAAATTTGCCCAAGTCACGATTGACCAGACTCGAGTGGTATTTTGATGTTTGACAAAAGGATTGACAATGTGATTGTCATGGAAAGTCCAAGAATGGTCTTGGCATTTGAGAAGTCCAAGTCATATGTGTTGGACTTTCCGAGCCGCAAAAACCGCTTTTTGTGTTGCGGAAACCCCGAAAGTCCGACCACGGATCCATGCGAAGATATATTAAAATAAAATATGTATGTGCTTAAGTAAACCTAGATCTACCTTAGATCTAGAATGTGAGAGCATTACCCTTGAAGTGATGCCCTTCGCTTATCCCGCTCGTCCAAAAGCTTCGCCGGAACTCGAGAGTGTCAAGTGCACACTCCTCTATTGGTGTCCACACAAGCAATAGGTGGAGA
Source organism: Wurfbainia villosa (assembly GCA_025175895.1). Lineage (NCBI taxonomy): Eukaryota > Viridiplantae > Streptophyta > Magnoliopsida > Zingiberales > Zingiberaceae > Wurfbainia > Wurfbainia villosa. The sequence goes on from CM046002.1 coordinate 48,351,610, forward strand.
AAACACAACCTTGAGTGTGCTAGCACCCTTTAGATGGTTCGACCAAGATGAGGATTAGGAGAGCTTGAGAGAGTAATCCAAGGAGGAAGAAGATGGAGTTACCACACAAATGAATTCTCATCAAATGAGAAGTAAAGTGGCCGGCCACTCTTGGATGGGGGGTTACATGCATGCATGTAACTTCAAGAGCCAATGTCTCTTGGTCTCCCTCATGAGGTGGCACCACATGATAAGTCAGTGATGATGTGGAACACCATCATTGGCCGACCCACATGCCATGTCACCATGACATGACAATTGGTCAAGTCAAAATTGACCATTCATCTTCCCTCTCAAGTCAAGTCAAACTTGACCTCTTATCTCCCATGGTTGATCAAATCTAACCACTTGATTCAAGTCAATTTGATTTAATGAATCTCTATTCATTAATTTAAATTGACTCAATGAATCAAATCTAAATTAGACTCATTCAACACTTGAATCAACTTGAGTCTAACTCAATTAGTCTAATTTGGATTACTCTTAATCCAATTTGGTTCATCCCATGAACCTAATCCTCATTGTTCATCATATGAACCTAATCTCCATCTAATTGCCCTTTGTGTGTGACCCTATAGGTTCTTGTAACATTGGCAATGTCCCTATACCGATTTAGGAACATAAGCAATGAGCGGTATCTAGCACCACATCATTGCTACCCAAGTTACAAGAATGTTGAGCTCCAACACCACCTTTGTGACTACTAATTGCAACTCTCACAATATGTGACAATGTCCCTCTATCCTTGACATCTATATTGACCAATTGAGGCATAAACAGTGTCATCCTCGGTAAAATCTATATCTTGAACTCCAAGTAGATTCACTCTAATCAAATGAGCTCAATATCTCATATTGACTCATTTGGGCATGGTCATGCACTTCGTGGTCTCACTCTATCAAGAATAACGATGTTACTCCCGTCATATAGGAGGGATAGATCCCATCTACATTACTCACATCCCTCCGCATAATTTGTTACATACCCAGTAATCGCCTTTATAGTCCACCCATTTACGGGTGACGTTTGACGAAGCCAAAGTATGCAACTCCTTATGTAGGGAACCATGGTGACTTCAGGTCTAAGGACTAATAGTCACATGAGAAAGTATATGACACTCATATAACGATCCACGATACTTTCTCATGACGGGTCATTCAGTATACATTCTCTAATGTATACCCATGTGTCAACATGATATCTCATATCCATGACTTGTGAGATCAAGTCATCGAGTTGACCTACATGCTAGTCTCTACGCATTAACATTGTCCCTGAATGTTAATACTTGACTAGGAATGATTAAGAGTAGTGTTCTCTATATAATCTCATTATCGATTCAACCAATCGATTGATATAGATAAGAACTTATTACTCAAGGACATTATTATATTTAGTTATTTGGCACCAATACAAGTAAATATAATAACCATGCCTTTATAAATAGGAATATGATATAATAAAGTCCATACAACAATCATCACATGATTGACTCTAGGGCTTTCACTAATAATCTCTCACTAGCACTAGTGACAATCATCGTAGTATCTAATACCCAATGACCTAGTGTGACCATTATGCTTTTTCTGTGCCAAAGCCTTGGTCAAGGGATTTGCGATGTTAGCCTCTATGGGTACTCTGCAAATCTTCACATCTCCTCTATCGATAATCTCTCGAATGAGATGGAAGTGCCGTAGTATGTGTTTGGTCTGCTGGTGTGAGCGAGGTTCCTTAGCCTGTGCAATCGCTCCACTGTTGTCACAATAGAGCTCTATGAGATCTGCTATGCTAAGAACCACCCCATGCTCAGTAATGAACTTGCGGATCCAAACTGCCTCCTTTGCTGCCACAGATGCAACAATATACTCAGCTTTTGTTGTAGAATCAGCAACTGTGTCCTACTTCGAACTCTTCCAGCTCACAACGCCACCATTCAAGCAAAACACGTATCCTGACTGCGATCTATAATCATCCTGGTCAGTTTGGAAGCTGGCATCGCTGTAACCCTTTACAGTTAGCTCCTCATCGCCTCCAAATATCAAGAAATATTCTTTAGTTCTTCTCAAGTACTTAAGAATATTCTTGACTGCTATCCAGTGACGCTCACCTGGATCTGACTGGTATCCACTCGTCATGCTCAAAGAATATGAGACATCAGGATGAGTACACAACATGACATACATGATAGATCCTATAGCAGATGCGTAAGAGATCTTATCCATGCAGTCTCTCTCCTCACTAGAAGAGGGACTTTGAGTCTTCGAAAGACTTATACCATGTGACATCGGCAGAAGTCCCTTCTTGAAATTCTACATGGCAAACCGTAGTAATACCGTGTCAATGTATGTACTCTGACTTAGGCGAAGCAATCTCTTAGATCTATCTCTATAGATCTTGATGCCTAGAATACAGGCTGCTTCACCTAAGTTCTTCATTGAGAAGCACATCCCCAGCCAAGTCTTCACAGACTGTAGCGAAGGGATGTCGTTCCCAATGAGTAGTATGACATCCACATACAATACAAGGAAGACAACTGTGTTCCCATTAACCCTCTTGTAGACACAGGGTTCATCTTCATTCTTGATGAAACCAAACTGTTTGATCGCATTATCGAATCGAAGATTCCAGCACCGAGAGGCTTGCTTTAGCCCATAAATGGACCTTTGCAGCTTGCATACTTTCTCAGTATGCTGTGGATCTTTAAAACCCTCAGGTTGTGTCATGTACACATCCTCGAGTAAGTTTCTATTCAGATACGCGATTTTGACATCCATCTGCCAGATCTCATAATCGAGGTATGCTGCAATAGCAAGCAAAATTCGAATGGACTTAAACATCGACACTGGAGAAAAGGTTTCATCATAGTCAATACCATGAATTTGCTTGAAACCTTTAGCCACCAATCGGCCCTTATAGGTATGCGTAAGTCCATCCATGTCAGTCTTTCTCCTAAAGACCCACTTACACCCAATGAGTTTGACCCCTTCAGGTGGATCAACCAAAATCCATACTTGGTTGGTGTACATGGATTCCATCTCGAATCTCATGGCCTCTAGCCATTTCTCAGAATCTGGGCTCATCACAGCTTCCTGATAGGAGGTAGGCTCATTTTCAATGAGCATAACGTCATCATGGTCAGACAAGAGAAATGAGTATCTCTCAGGCTGACTACGTACCCTATCAGACCTGCGAAGAGGTAGGTCTACATGAAGAGGTGGTTGTTCCACAACTCCTTGTGCAATAATCTCATCACCCACAACACTTTGTGGTTCCTGTTCAACCTCCATCAAGGTCTCAGTGCTATGGTCCTTATCTTGAATTTCTTCAAGATCGAACGTACTCCCACTAGTTTTTCTAGAAACAAAATCCCTTTCTAGAAAAACCCCAGTCTTTGCCACAAACACTTTATGCTGACTGGGAATGTAGAAGTAATATCTCTTTGTGTCCTTGGGATATCCAACAAAATAGCACCTATCAGATTTGGGTCCCAGTTTGTCTGAGACTTGACGTCGAACGTAAGCCTCACAACCCCAAATCCTCATGGAAGACATCTTGGAATTTCTCCCTGTCCATATCGTATATGGTATCTTTATCACAATCTTGGATGATACACGATTAAGGGTAATGGTTGTTGTGTCTTGAGCATATCCCCCAAAAGGATATAAGAAGATCTGTGTGACTCATCATAAATCGTACCATATCTAATAGGGTACGATTCCTCCTTTCGGATACACCATTTCACTATGGTGTTCCAGGAGGAGTGAGTTGGGATAGAATCCCACACTCATCTAGATAGTTACAAAACTCATGGCTAAGGTATTCACCACCTCGATCTGATCGAAGTATTTTAATACTCTTGCCAAGCTGGTTTTGTACTTCATTCTTGAATTCTTTGAACTTTTCAAAGGATTCCGATTTATGTGTCATGAGATACACATAACCATATCTACTGAAGTCATCAGTAAATGTAATGAAGTACCTGTAACCGCCTCTAGCAGCAACATTGAAAGGGCCACATACATCACTATGTATAAGTCCTAACAAGTCCGTTGCTCTTTCGCTGTGTCCACTAAAGGGAGTCTTGGTCATCTTGCCTAAAAGGCAAGACTCGCATGTCTCATATGATTCAAAATCAAATGAGTCTAGCAGCCCATCCTTATGGAGCTGAGATAAGCGACTCTCATTTATGTGACCTAAGCGACAATGCCAGAGATATGTATGGTTCAACTCATTTGACTTGAACCTTTTGGTACTTATGTTATAGATAGGGCTCTCTAAGTCTAGAAAGTAGAGTCCGTTCATTAGAGGTGCACTACAATAGAACATATCATTTAAATAAACTGAAAACATTTATTCTTTATTATAAATGTAAATCTTTTCTTGTCCAAATAAGAAACCGAAATTATGTTCTTAGTTAAAGCAGACACATAACAATATTCATCTAATTCTAGTACAAGCCTAGAGGGCAGAGATAGATCATAAGTTCCTACAGCAACAGCAGCAACTTTTGCTCCATTGCCTACTCGTAGGTCCACCTTGCCCTTTGTCAATGCCCTGCTATTTCTCAGCGCCTGCATATTGGTTCAAATGTAAGATGCACATCCGGTATCTAATACCCATGATTAAGAAATAGATAGATTGACTTCTATAACATTTATACCTGAAGTAGAAGTCTCACTTCTCTTCTTCTTAAGATCTTCCAAGTATGTCTTGTAGTTACGCTTCCGGTGTCCAGCTTCCTTGCAGTGGAAGCAAGCCCCTTCCTTGGACACCCCTCCTTTGGGTTTCAGTTCCTTGCCTTTGCCCTTGGCTTGGGAATTTCCCTTACCTTTAGGCTTGCCCTTGCTTTTCTTCTTTTGCACCATCAAAATGGCATCAGATTTTCCCTTCTTAAGGTTGGTCTCAGCAATTCTCAACATGCTGAGCATCTCAGGCAGTGGCTTATCAATTTCATTCATGTTGTAATTCATGACAAATTGATTGTAGCTTTGCGGCAAAGACTGCAAGATCAAGTCAGTGGTCAGCTCTTGGCCAAGGGGGAATCCCAATCTCTGTAGGTTTTCTACGTACCCAATCATCTTGAGTACATATGGACCTACGGGAGTCCCATCTTGCATTTTGGAACCAAATAATGCCTTAGAGACTTCATATCTCTCGTGCCTTGCTTGTCCTTGATATAGTTGACGAAGATGTTCAACCATATCATAAGCATTCATGAACTCGTGTTGCTTCTGAAGCTCAGAGTTCATGGTCGCGAGCATTAGACATGACACATCTAATGCATTATCTTGATGCTTCTTGTAAGCATCTTTGTCAGCTCGCGAGGCAGTGGCAGAAGGTGCCTCCGGAATGGGCTGCTCTAGGACGTACAGTTTCCTTTCTTGGGTGAGAACAATTCTCAGGTTCCTGTACCAGTCCAGGAAATTTGCTCCATTGAGCTTGTCCTTCTCAAGGACATAACGCAGAGAGAGAGTGTTCGTGTTTATCGATATAGTAATCTACAACATACAATGCAGAGAATTAATATCATATTCCTTTTATCATTTAATTAGACCTTTAATCAAATGATGCTCCCACTAAATTATAGGAATTTTGTAGAATCGAGTTATGGATGTGGTCAAACCACATTACTAGATTCATACAAACTAGCTATAATTCTTCCGGGACAAGATCCACATCATACTAAGCCTTGAGTTAGCTTTGGCTAAATCGCCCAAGACTTAGTACAATCGGTGGGTAACACATTACCGATTACATCTCTATGCAACTCTTGTTTATAGGATCAAGACCCACATTTACAAAAGACCTTGAGTTAGCTTTGGCTAAATCACCTAAGATTTAGTGTAAATGCGATCTTATCCTATCTTTCCAACGGTTGGAATATGCGTATAGTTCTACTCGATCTAATTGAGTTAACTAGTTTTACTCAATCTAATTGAGCTTACTCTAATCTAAGCCGTGATAGGCGGGACCAAGATTGTCCCTCCACACCCTACCAAGATAATATGCGTTGTTTTGCTTTGGCAGATTCAACAACTACAAATGATCGAGGTAGTGATGGGTATCAAGGACTTGGTAGGCATTTATGAGTTGATTCGATTAAGATCTAATCTAATCGTAATGTGTATCATATACGCATTAAGGCCTTTATTATCCTATATTAGCATGCATCATATACATACAAGAAAAATATCCTAGCATGCATCATATACATACAAGCATTATTCTACTAGCATGCATCACATACATACAAGCATAACAAATATATATATATATATATATATATATCAACATATATATATATATATATATATATATATATATATATATATATATATATATATCAACATATATATATATATATATATATATATAATTAACTATAATGTGGTCATGGCTCTACTACGATCTTCTCAAGCCAATGAGAAGATCGGACGATCAACCTAGGGCTAGCGGCTTCTCCAAGCGCTTCCTTTGACCGTCATGTGTCGTCGGCACCCTTCTCGTAACTTCGTCTACAAGTGGACTTTTCACCGCTCCATTTTGTACATTAAAAATATGAAACTTGAGTTACATTCGAGTCTAAAACTATTTACAACTAGAATTTCAAAAGAAGAGGAACGACGCGCAGGTCGCATACACTATACAACATGCACAACCACAAAAATGGGACGCAGGCCGTATTATAAATTACAACACATCATCATCCAATCATATTGGGGTTCTTGGGCCATGACAATCACAGAATTATACATAATTCTAAATTATGTATTTTTACAGAAAATTTCTATAATTTTTCCTATTTTTTTCAATTTTATGGGTCACCTCTCCGTAACCGTCCCACTAAGCGATTTCCGGGCGCAATCGCGGGATAAGGCCCCTTTCGGGGATAGAGGCAGAACTCTTACTCGCAAAATAAACTTTGTGAGTGTCCCTACTACGATCTTACAGGGACTTAAGTCACTGTCCCAAAAACCTAAAGCAAGAACTCGCCGTTTCGGAGAGTTTTTCTCGATGGTTGAAGCCTATAAGTGTCCCAACACTCGTTGCTTCGACTATTCGAGAAAAATACCCAAAAATTCGATAAAAATAGGAAATTTACAGAAACATAAAAATCTGTAATTTTTATATCTAATACAAAAATTACAAAAGCCGAAACACATACATGCTTCGCAGGTGGCTCTGATACCACTATTTGACTTTCCGAGCAGCAAAAACCGCTTTTTGCATTGCGGAAACCCCGGATGTCCGGCCACGGATCCATGCGAAGATATATTAAAATAAAACATGTATGTGATTAAGTAAACCTAGATCTACCTTAGATTTAGAAGGTGAGAGAATTACCCTTGAAACGATGCCCTTCGCTTATCCCGCTCGTCCAAAAGCTTCGCCAGAACTTGAGAGTGTCAAGTGCATACTCCTATATTGGTATCCACACAAGCAATAGATGGAGAAAACACAACCTTGAGTGTGCTAGCACCCTTTGGATGGTTCGGCCAAGATGAGAATTGGGAGAGCTTGAGAGAGTAATCCAAGGAGGAAGAAGATGGAGTTACCGCACAAATCAATTCACATCTAATGCAAAATGAAGTGGCCGACCACTACATTCTTGGGGGGGTACATGCATGCATGTAACTCCAAGAGCCAATGGCTCTTGGTCTCCCTCATGAGGTGGCACCACATGATAGGTCCATGATGATGTGGAGCATCATCATTGGTCGGCCCCCATGTCATGTTACCATGATATGACAATTGGTCAAGTCAAAATTGACCATTCATCTTCCCTCTCAAGTAAAGTCAAACTTGACATCTTATCTCCCATGGTTGATCAAATCTAATCACTTGATTCAAGTCAATTTGATTTAATGAATATCTATTCATTAATTTAAATTGACTAAATGAATCAAATCTAAATTAGACTCATTCAACACTTGAATCAACTTGAGTCTAACTCAATTAGTCTAATTTGGATTACTCTTAATCCAATTTGGTTCATCCCATGAACCTAATCCTCATTGTTCATCATATGAACCTAATCTCCATCTAATTGCCCTTTGTGTGTGACTCTATAGGTTCTTGTAACGTTGGCAATGTCCCTAAACCGATTTAGGAACATAAGCAATGAGCGATATCTAACGACACATCATTGCTACCCAAGTTACAAGAATGTTGAGCTCCAACATCACCTTTGTGACTACTAATTGCGACTCTCACAATATGTGACAATGTCCCTTTATCCTTGACATCTAGATTGACCAATTGAGGCATAGCCCGTGTCATCCTCGGTATAATCTATATCTTGAACTCCAAGTAGACTCACTCTAATCAAATGAGCTCAATATCTCATATTGACTCATTTGGGCATGGTCATGCATTTCGTGGTCTCACTCTATCAAGAATAACGATGTCACTCCCGTCATATAGGAGGGATAGATCCCTTCTACATTACTCACATCCCTCCGCATAATTTGTTACATACCCAGTAATCGCCTTTATAGTCCACTCATTTACGGGCGACGTTTGACGAAGCCAAAGTATGCAACTCCTTATGTAGGGAACCATGGTGACTTCAGGTCTAAGAACTAATAGTCATACTAATAGCCACATGAGAAAGTATATGACACTCATATAACGATCCACGATACTTTCTCATGGCGGGTCATTCAGTATATATTCTCTAATATATACCCATGTGTCAACTTGATATGTCATATCCATGACTTGTGTGATTAAGTCATCGAGTTGACCTACATGCTAGTCTCTACGCATTAACATTGTCCTTGAATGTTAATACTTGACTAGGAATGATTAAGAGTAGTATTCTTTATATCATCTTATTATCGATTCAACCAATCGATTGATATAGATAAGAACCTACTACTCAAGGACATTATTATATTTAGTTATTTGACACCAATACAAGTAAATATAATAACCATGCCTTTATAAATAGGAATATGATACAATAAAGTCCATACAACAATCATCACATGATTGATTTTAGGGTTTTCACTAACAATATGTACTTGACAATGGTAAAGTCCAAGTCATGGGTACTTGGCATGAGAAGTCCAAGTCATGTGTACTTGGCAATGGTAAAATCCAAGTCATGGTTACTTGGTAATTAAAAAGTTCAAGCATGTGTCTTGGTAATGGTAAAGTCCAAGTCATGGGTACTTGGCAATGGAAAGTCCAAAGATATAGTCTTAGTAGCATGGGTCTAAGTGTGTAGTCTTGGCGGCGTAAAATCCAAGTGAACTTTTGCAGTTGATACTACTGGTACCTTCTTTACATAATCCCCGATAGAGGGGTTAGCGGGTGACCTAAGATCCGGTCCAGAATATACGACTCAGCTAAGAGGAAGATTGGCACGGGCGAATATTGAGAGCCATTGGCACGGGCGAATCTCAGAAGCCATTGGCATGGGCGAACCTCAGAAGCCATTGGCACGGGCGAATATTGAGAGCCATTGGTACGAGAGAGGTAATGAAAGCAATTGATACGGCAAAGGAGAGGCGGAAGGCACTTTGCCAAGAAGCCAGCACAATCTGATCCCTACAAAGGGAAGTTGGGCACGGGAAGGAGAGGAATTGGTTCGGGTTGATGAGGAACCCTAGGGCTAGAGCGCTCGTGGGCTATAGACCTAAAACTAGCTTCCCTCAACACGGAAGGTTGAGGGAGATAGTCTAGCCTAGTTGCCCGAAAAGTGGAGGGAAAGGGTGTTACGAAACGGCTTGGGAGGCCCCACATAATATTCCAAAGAGTCTCCACTCCTGATATCTGTAACAGAATTATTCTCCAGGGAAAGGTGGTGGCCACGTGTACGATGAAGATAACCCACGACGTTATGATGAAGGAAAGGGGGGGGAGATAAAAGGAGAGGAGGCAGGGAAAAGAAGGGAGGCCGGCAATTATTCCCAGCCAGCGAGAGAAGGGGACGCAAGAGGAGAGGAAAGAGGAGGACAACCGCTTCACCGGAGAAGAAGGATAGAGACCTGTCGTTATTATATCTCTTGTATTTTTCTCGTCTGGTGAGATGATTGTAAAAGGTTTTTTCTCCTCCACCTTCGGAAACTCGCTTTCCGGAAAGGAGGACCTTCATAGTGAAAGTGCTTGGGCATCATCCCCGGTGAGAAAACTCACCTCCGTGGAGTAGGAATCCTTATTCCGAACCATGTTATATCTTGTGTCTGAGTCTCGATTGCTGGTGCTGGTTTTTGCGTTTCATCTACTTCATCTTTTTATTCTTTACTGATTGCGGCCTGTGAGAACCCTCTGAGATCTCCATCCGTGCTTCACTGCATTGGAAAGGAGTGAACATACTTCACCCGTCCGCATCAGTTGGCGCCGTCTGTGGGAAACATTTGAGCTGGACGTCGAGATGCAACCCGAAGAAATACAACAACCTGATACCTCTGCGGCGGAGGAGCGCCCCATCACCCTTCTACCATCGCAACTAAAGGCCTTGATGGATGACGCTATCACAGAAGCCCTGGCTAGGGAAAGGAAAAGGACCGGATATCTGCATCCGCACTCCGGGGAACCTTCTTCCAGAGATCTACCCCCAGAAATACCTCCTCCCTCCCGTACAGCCGCCAATGGTGAGGTATTGCTTGGAGGTGGACTTGGGGGAAGAACACCTCAGAATACTATGCCCTTCACCCAAACGCTACGGAGGAGCAAGGTGAAAGTCAATCCACGAGACCTCGGAGTATACGAGCCCGGTCCTTCACGATGGACATTCTTTCGGAGCTCCCTCCATCCTACTTCCGGAATCCTCAGGTCAATAAGTATGATGGTTCGACAGATCCTGACGAGCACATATTTCAATTCGACGGAGCGGCCTCGCTTCACTGTTATACAGACGCTCTCAAGTGCCGAGTCTTCCGAACCACCCTGACTGGCTCGGCGCAAAAGTGGTTCACTACTCTGCCCCCGGGGTCTATCACCTGTTTCACTGACTTCCAGAGAATGTTCAGTCGAGAATTTGTCAGCTGCAAGGCGTATAAACAAGACGCCTCTATGTTAATGCATATCACCCAGGGACCTTCGGAATCCCTTAGGGGGTATATTCATCGATTCACTTCTGCGGCCCGGGGGATCCCCGCCACCCGATCCGAGAGTCTTCGTGAGGCGCTTATTGGATGGGCTGCGGGAGGGCCCCTTCCTCAGTTCCTTGTTAAGACAACCTACGGATAGTTACGAAGAGCTACTGAGCCGTGCGGAGCAGTTTATCCGCGAAGAAGAAGGATTAAAGGTACGGAGGGCGAACGGATCGCCAGATCCCAGCGAAAGAGTTCGCCTCATTGCTTCAAGCCCCCTCGGCGGGAGTATACAAGACCTTTTCGGCAGGAGGTTCTGAGGCCTCGTCCAATGCTGCAAGGTGTTCGTCCCACCCCACCATTACAAATCATGGATGCTGAAGCGCTTCCTCCTGTGAGGATATGGAAAGAATGTGAAATGGAATTTTACGATCAGCAGGGTCTGCTACAACGACCCTTGGGACACCGGGGGATCCCGCGTAACCCCCCAGCCCCGTTCTTTTGCCAATATCACACAGAATACGGCCACAGTAGTGGCCGATGTTTCAAGTTACAAGAAGAATTGGATCACCTCTATACTGCATATCCGCAAGTAAAGTTTCAGGCAGGAGGGCCGGCGCGGCGAGGCCCCCGACCTAATGTAACCCGTCCAGGGCCGTATAATCAGCAACCCCGGGTCGCTTTCCAAACGTCATCCCAGGAGGTCGCCTCTCAAGAAGGCCCATCAGGGGAGGGCCCTTCATCCAATCTAGATGACATTCCCACACGGGGAGTTATTCATGTTATAGCTGGAGGACCTACCGACGGGGACTCCAACCGGGCACGGAAGTCGTACGCCCGTCTCATGGAGAGTTTGGCCATCGTCGCCGACCAGACTATTCAAGTTGCACCGCCCGTTTCGTTCGGGCGTAAGAATCTGCAAGGTGTCCTGCTGCCCCACACGGACGCCTTGGTTATCCGTGTATCCCTGGCCAATTATGAAGTGGCCCGGGTACTAGTTGACTCGGGAAGCTCTGTTAATATCCTTTTCCAGGAAGCCTTCGAACAAATGCAGCTGGGAAATGCCCAATTAGAAGACGTGTCTACTCCCCTCTTCGGATTGCGAGGCACATGGTTCACCCAGAAGCAGATATCATTGCCTTTAACTCTGGGTGTAAAACCTAGCCAAAAAACCAGTATAATTCCTTTCCTTATTGTGGATGCTCCATCCACTTATAACACTATTCTTGGGCGTCCTTTCCTCACCCTTTTCGTGTGGCTTCCCATACCACCGTGAAATTTCGAGAGGTCAATCGGTGGGTAAGTTCGTGGAGAAATGAAGGCCTCAGGAGTTGCTACGATGCAAATGGTTCGGGCGACCAAAAGAAAGCCCAACCGAGGACTGAAGGGCAAAGTCATCATCATCGATGTCTGCGTCCTGGAGGAATCCCCCCCCAAAGTCGATAAAATAGAGGAGGGAGAACTGGTGGAGATCGCTCCAGGAAAGGCCACCCGAATAGCACAACAGTTGGATGTCAAAGAAGAGCTGGTGGCTTGCCTGAAGGAGAATGAAGACATCTTTGCAAAGGATGTGCATGATCTCACGGGGATCCACCCTCATGTGGCGGAACATCATCTCAATATCATTCAAGGAGCCCGACCCGTCCAACAGAAGAGGCGACATTTTGGACCAGAAAAGGACAAAGTCATAGCAGAAGAGGTGGACAAACTACTAAAAGCGGGTCATGTAAAGGAAATCCAGTTCCCCGAATGGGTCTCTAATGTAGTTTTGGTTCCCAAGCCTTCGGGGCAATGGAGGATGTGTATCGATTTCCGTGATTTGAATAAAGCATGCCCTAAAGACTGCTACCCCTTGCCTCGTATTGACCAATTGGTGGATTCTACAGTGGGATATGAAGTGGTATCCCTAATGGATGCATATCAAGGGTATCATCAAATACCTTTGGCCCAAGAAGATCAAAAGAGGGTTAGCTTATACGCTTATGTGGTAATGCTGTTCGAACTAAAAAATGCAGGAGCCACCTATCAGCGCCTTATGGACAAAATCATCAAAGGTTACTCGGGATTTAGTCAAGGACTTAAATGAAACTTTCGCTACATTAAGGCGGTTTAATATGAAGCTAAACCCTAACAAATGCCTGTTCGGGGTAAATAGTGGCAAGTTCTTGGGGTACATAGTGACGGAGAAGGGGCTGCAAGCCAACCTTGAGAAAGTGCAAGCCCTATGCAACATGAAGTCACCTGCTAGTCTGCGAGAGACCCAAAAGTTGGTGGGCAGGATTGTTTCTTTATCCCGATTTATAGCGGATCGCGGACAAAGCGCCTTTTTCAAGATTTTGCAAGGTGCTAAATTTGATGGGATGATCAATGTAGACTGGCCAAGGTCCGGGTCAAACCGGACCCGACCGAGCGGACCGTAGTCAGCAGTCGGTCCGATCAGCGGGTTTAACGGTTTGGACGGACGTGGCCGGACCGCCTATTAATCCTCGATTTTAAAAATCGAACCGGAAAAAAAAACCGGCATTTAAAAAAAAAAAAAAAATTTTGCCGAGCACGGGCGTGTCGCACAGTCGACACGCCCGTGTCGCTGTTTTCCCATTACACGACACGGGCGTGTCGCATGGGCGTGTCGCACAACGCGAGGCGTGTTGCTCGCTGTCCGTCACGACACGGGCGTGTCGCTCTCTGTCCGTCACAACACGGGCAGTATCAAAACGACACGGGCTTTGGACACAACCGAGCACAAGCGTGTCGAACCGGCGGGTCGCCTTTTTTTTTTTTTTAAAGAAAAAGAACCGACGGCCACGATTTCGTGGCCGTTGTGCAACGGCCGACCCGCCGGGTCGGCCGTTGGAAATTTTTTTTTTTAAGTTTTTTTTCCTATAAATACACCTCCATTCTCTTTCATTTTTTCACAAATCACAACTTCTCTTCTCTAATTCTCATTCCCTCATTTGCTTTCAAGTCTCTCAAGTCATATTTTTACAAATGGGAGCGGATCAAGTCGTAAAGTGCGTAGGTGCGAGAAAGGAAAGAGCATAATGCCACCACCGCTGAGTTCAAGTTCGAGCAAGGCGGCAATTCACCTCCATTCGATATCGGGCGCCGACTATGATCTTGATATTTCCGGTGATGAATTTCAAATCGTCATCATCATCATTAAAGTCAAGAAAGTAGGAGCAATACATCGAAGACGATGGCGGGTTCTACGGCTACAAAACCAACTCGAGTGCCTCGCCCGCATCCGATATCTTCACCAAACATTTGAAAAAGTAACTTGCTCCTTAGGTGATATGCAAGAAAAATGCAAATATTGTTCGAAATGTTATAAATTTCAACAAGGAGGAGGTTACGGAACCCTTACTCGACACGTGGAGAGAAATCATCCGGTGGAAATTGGTATTGATCGTTCTCAAACTCAAATTCCGACATTCTCTTCTCAATCGGGTTGGGGTAACGAATCTAAACTCTTTAAATTTGACGAAACTAGATTTAGAGAAGAAACTGCTAAATTTTGTGCAATTGAACAACTTTCTTTTAGTTTTAGTGATAAATTATCTTTTAAAAATTGACTTTCTACAAGTGCAAATCCTTCTATTAAACGTATCCCAAGAAATACTCTAAAATGTACACTTTTAAAATTAGTCTTAGAACAAAAACAAGAATTGATTAAAGAATTTTCTAATTTAAACAGTAAAGTTTCTTTGTGTTCCGATATTTGGAGTGATCATTGGCAAAGTTGTTCATATATGGGTATTACTTGTCATTGGATTGATAATAATTGGGACATTCAAAAAAGATTGCTAGCATATAGATGTTTTAACGAAACACACACGGGATAAAATATTTCACAACTTATTTTTATTATTTTAGAAGAATATGGTCTAACTTCTAAAGTTTTTTCAATTTCTTTTGATAATGCTAGTGTAAATACCTCTAGTATTAGTGAACTTATTGATATATGTAAACCATCAATAGGTGTACATGTCACATTTTAAATTTGTGTGTTCAAGATGGACTTAAAAATTTAGGATCACATATTCAACGGACTAAACGTCCACGAGGATCCTCATGTTCCAGTCAGGAACTTGAGAATTATTTGACCACTTCTTTTGATTTTAGTGATGCAGATGAAGAAAGCTTCGACATTCTAAAATGGTGGTCGCAAAGAACTCAATTATTTCCAATCTTATCTATAATGGCAAAAGAAATTCTAGCTTGTTCAGTTTCAACGATTGCAGTGGAACAAACTTTTAGTATCGGAGGAAATACATTGGACGAGAGACGTTCTAGCTTAAGGCCGAAAAATTTGGAAGCGCAATGTTTACTCAATGATTGGTCAAAAGCTGCAAGTCGAACCCAACATATTAAAAGTGACGAAGAAGACCAAGACGAAACAGAAGGAACATCCGGAACTACGACGACAGGAGGAAATACCGAATACGACTGAAATGTATTTGATTTTTTTATTTAAGTCTAAGATGTAATATATTTTGTATTGAGATAATGAAATATTTGATAGAGTTTTTATAAGTTTAATTGTGAATTTTTTTTTTATTTTAATTATTTACATCATTTTTTATTTTTTTATTTATTTACGGACCGGACGGACCGGACCGGACCCGACCGGACCGGACGGACCGGACCGGCGGTTCCATGAGCGGACCATCCGAAGCCTGGCGGGCCGGTTAAGGGTCGGTATTTTGTCAACCCGGACCCGGCGGTTTCGACCCGAACCCGGACCGTGGCCAGGTCTAGATCAATGTGAGCAGGCTTTCCAGGAGTTGAAGAAATATTTGGCTGGACTCCCCCTACTAGCCAAACCAATACCCGGAGAACCATTATGGATGTATCTGGCCGTATCGGAAGGAGCCGTCAGTTCGGTATTATTGAAACAAGAAGGTTCTCATCAGCAACCTATTTATTATACCAGCCATATTCTGAAGGGGGCGGAATTCCGTTATACGGAGCTGGAGAAGTTGGCGTATATCCTAGTACTAACTGCCTGCAAATTAAGGTCGTACTTCTTGGCTCATCCCGTCACCGTTCTAACACACAGCGAATTGGGTAAGGTCGTCACTAAGCCAAATTTCTCTGGAAGATTGGCCAAATGGGTAGTAGAACTAAGCGAGTATGATATTCACTACCAACCTCGAACGGTTATCAAGGCCCAAGCCCTCGCTGATTTTGGCGAGGTACCTTGCTAGCGGAAGAGGGTTCGACAACAGAGGAGGAGGGATCAGAGGCATGGAATATATTCGTAGACGGTTCTTCAGGATCTGCCGGCAGCGGCGTTGACATCTTATTAATTTCTCCGGAAGGTGAAGAAACTCGATTAGTAGTTCGCTTGGAATATCGGGCATCTAATAATGAAGCGGAATATGAAGCCATTCTAGTTGGACTACAGGCTGCTAAAGCAGTAGGGGCTTCTTCCATTGTGATCCACTCGGATTCCCAGTTGGTAATATCACAACTTCAAGGTTCTTTTGCGGTTCGGGAGGAAAGGATGCATAGGTATTTGAAGACTTTTGAGAAAGAAAAAGCTCAATTTTGTCAGGTCCTCTTGAAGCAAATCCCGCGGGAGCATAACGGGAAGGCAGATGAATTGGCTCGGATGGCTAGCACTATGGGAGGAATAAAATCCTCGGAAGCAATCCATATGAGCGTTCATACTTCCTTAGCAATATGCAGCGTGGAGGAGATACCAATCAAGCCTAACTCTTGATCGAGGACCGACATCATAGCTTATTTACGGCACGGAAGATCCTGAAGGAAAATATAGCATCCACTTTAATAAACCGAGCTAAACGGTTCATCCTCTTAAATGAAGACCTATACAAGACCTCTTTTGGACGACCCTTGTTAAAATGCCTGGGAAACGAGGATGCGGAATGGGTACTCCGGGAAATCCATGAAGGATGTTGCAGCAATCATTTAGGAGGGAGAGCTTTAGCAAGAAAGACTTTATTGGTAGGATACTTTTGGCCTACTCTTTAACAAGATGCTGCTCATATAGTGCAGACCTGCATCACTTGTCAGAAGCATAACAACCGTTCTGAACGACCAGCTGAGTTAATGAAAGTTGTCATCTCTTCTTGTCCTTTCGATCAATGGGGAATAAATATAGTGGGCCCGATGCACCTTTACAAAGGAAGTTTTGTTAGTAGTGTGGATTATTTTTCAAATGGGTGGAGGCAGAGCCCTTAGCCAAAATTATTGAGAATGCCATAATCTGCTTCTTATGGAAAAATATCCTTTGTCGGTAGATGGTATTCCTCGAAAAATAGTCGCGACAATGGGACGATGATTCCAAGGAAAAAAGATCCAAGAGTGGTGCCAAAGTCTCAACATTCAGCAGGCTTTCACTTCGGTAGCCCATCCTCAAGCAAATGGGCAGGTGGAGGTAACTAACAGGATCCTCATTCAAGGATTAAAGACTAAGTTGGATGCTCGAGGGAAACTGGTAGAGGAGTTACGGGCATCCTGTGGGCCTATCAACCACACCCAAGACAAAGACAGCGGAGAAACTCCCTTTAGTTTGGTATACGGGCGGAAGCCGTTATTCCAGTTGAGGTTTTGTTGAATAGCTCGGATAAAAGCGCATTTAACCAAATCAGAACCAACTTATCCGAAGCACCGAATTGGATTTGGTGGAGGAAAGGCGGGAGATGGCATGGAGGCGAGCGGAATTTTATAAGCAAAGGGTACAGCGAGCCTTTAATAAGAAAGTGGTGCCTCAGAGATTTCAAGAAGGAGATTTGGTTTTGTGTAAAGTCAACCCCGCTGGAGACCCTGGAAAGCTGGCTCCCAACTGGGAAGGACCTTACGAAATAACGCTTGCAGAAAGGTGGTCAAGATATTATATGAAGGATGACCAAGGCAAAGAGCTTCCACGACCTTGGAATGCCCTTCATTTAAAACTCTTCCATACTGTATGAGAAATATGGAATAGAAGAAGAGAAATTATGAAACTCCAAAGGAAATACTTCTTGAATTGATTGCGTTCATTAGAGGCCAAGTATTTTCCAAATTTCATTAAGGGGTTACTTACAAAAGCAATACAGTATTGTTAATAAGTCTTGAAGAAGAAGAGGAAAAATAGAGAGGACATTCACATGTCAAAATGGGATATTAAATTACAGCTTAAATCGGTCGGGAGGATAACGACGAAAGCCAGCCTCCCAATTTAAAGAAAATGAAGGATAGGTTGGAGGAGGCAACCCTTGGGCGGCATATTGCCGAACCGCATCATTAAATCCATCTTGATAGGTGGAACGCATTAAAATGATGAGTCGCTCCTCGCGATTCGGACGGTCAGGGCTTCGCTCTCGATGCAACCTCTCGCATGTCTCTTGTTGTTCTCGAAGGTTTCGACGCACGTCCACATAGCGCCGCGACACCTCCATAATAGCATCGGCCAAGATGGAAATATCATCTACGGAACTTTGGTCTGCTGCACAAGGTGCGCCATCTCCATCATATTTTGACGCATGGAAGTAAATCCTCCACCGCTCGAATACGATCCGGTTCGCAAGTTCGTGAGCTCATCCTCCGAGGGAAGTTTCTTGTTCGCACAGACGCATGAGCATGCGCCCGAATTTATAAGGGATGAGTTTTCTTGTACCTCCTACACAAGCGCTAAGGTCCCCTATCTTATCTTGTGCTCGACCGATATTGAACCGAAGAGAGCGATGGCGCCGTAAATCTTGTTGCTTCCTTGAGGAGCTCACACCGCTCGAAGACGAGTAACTCTTGAGCCGAGGAAGATTCTGCGGTTAAGAGAGGCCGACCGACTTCCTCGGGGACGAGTGGCTCGCCGACGTGGTTGCGCCTTTAAGGCCGCGCAATAGTGTCGCAAAGATCCTTCAATTTGCCGGGCGAAGCCGGCCAATTGCTCTGGCACTGCAATTGTTGTAGCAGAGTCGCTTCTCGATTTTGGCGTCATGAGCCTTCCCGTTGTTGACGCTCCCATTCTTGGGCTTGAACTTATTATTGATGAAGAAGCGATCCAATTCTTTATGGTTGGTCGGGGCACGCATGCGGTCGTAGGAAAAGGAATTGGTCACTAGACAAAGCTAAGGAAGTGAGTAAGGAAACATACCAAGTCGAGCATGGCGCGAGCCTTCCATGCGAGGAACCACTTCCTCTAAGTTTAGAATCAGAGACTCAGGGAGAAAGGGAAGGGCGGGACGGAAGATCTTTGAAGAAGGAACCTCTCCTATAAAGGAGAGAAGGAGGGTGGTATCCATCGGTTGAGAAGGAAGCGCGTCATTTGGATGGCCAGCGGAGGTGGTAGTCGAGGCGGCAGATCCATAGTTCTTGGGAGGATGTGTCTCTCATGGGTTGGGGGTTGATAAGCGGAAGGAAAGGCGGAAGGAGGTTGATCGAAGGAAGGATCTTGAGGCAGCGAGAGGATGAGCATTGGGTGGAGGAGCTGCGATAGGGATGCAAGGCGTAGAAGCCTGGTCGGGGCCCAGGAGGAGGAGGATTCTGCAGGCGATGAGCGAGGAAGTTAGCGGTGAAGGGATATCCACGCCATGGGTTGAGAAAGGAAGGACAGTAGGGAAAGGGAAGACAAAGGTGATCCATCCCCTGTAATCGGCTAACATGGGAATACACCTTCCCCAGGTTCATCCCTAGTTGCGGGGAAGAAGAAGACGATTTCCGAACATCGGTGGCGGAAGGAGAAAGAATGGGAAAGTTAGGGTTTGTAAGGACCCTGGCTTCCTCCGGGATGGGGGTAGTGAGGGTCGCCGGAGGAGGAAAGGGAGAAGCAGCGAGGTGAATCGGGTATGATGGTGATTGGGGAAGGTGAAGCGGAAGAAGAAGCAGAGGGCTGACCAGCATCCCGTTTGCGATTCGGGTAGTGGCCCGCTATCTCCTGGAAGAAGTTAGAATGCATCTTGGGGGTCTGAAAAAGAAAAAGAAAAAGAGGGGTTGGGAAGAAAGAATCGGAAAGCTTGAGGTTTGGCGGCAGAGCAAGCAGATGAAGAAGAAGGAGACCAAAAGGCGAAGGGAGGAGGATGGCGGAGAAACTAAGACCAAAGAACCCTATAAAGGGGGTGGAATGGGCTTATGACCATTAGTGGGCCTCTAAATGCTATGGTAAAATGGAAAGAAGGGTTTATATTTCTAAATGACCCATTATGTACTAAAGCCCTCATTTGCGAGAAGAAGGAGGAACGAAGAGAAATGATATGAAGGCGTTGCCTCCTTTCGCTCATTGCCCTGGCGCTATATACAAAAGTTTCTATCCCATGAGGAAGAGCGGAAGATATCCCGTGTGGTGGTGGAGCGGAAGAACCGATATCCTTGGTTATTATTTATTCTATATACAAGTTTCTATCCCGGAAGGAAGAGTGGAAGATATCCCGTGTGGTGGTGGAGCGGAAGAACCGATATCCTTGGTTATTATTTATTCTATATACAAGTTTCTATTCCAGGAAGGCGGAAGATATCCCGTGTGGTGGTGGAGCGGAAGAACCGATATCCTTGGTTATTATTTATTCTATATACAAGTTTCTATCCCGAGGAAGAAGCGGAAGATATCCCGTGTGGTGGTGGAGCGGAAGAACCGATATCCTTCGGTTATTATTTATTCTATATACAAGTTTCTATCCCGCAAGGAAGAGCGGAAGATATCTCCGTGTGGTGGTGGAGCGGAAGAACCGATATCATTCGGTTATTATTTATTCTATATACAAGTTTCTATCCCGAGGAAGGCGGAAGATATCCACGTGTGGTGGTGGAGCGGAAGAACCGATATCCCGGTTATTATTTATTCTATATACAAGTTTCTATCCCCGAGGAAGGCGGAAGATATCCCGTGTGGTGGTGGAACGGAAGAACCGATATCCTTCGGTTATTATTTATTCTATATACAAGTTTCTATTCCCGCAAGGAAGAGCGGAAGATATCCCCGTGTGGTGGTGGAACGGAAGAACCGATATCCTTCGGTTATTATTTATTCTATATACAAGTTTCTATCCCCGCAAGGAAGAGCGGAAGATATCCCCGTGTGGTGGTGGAACGGAAGAACCGATATCCTTCGGTTATTATTTATTTTATATACAAGTTTCTATCCCCGCAAGGAAGAGCGGAAGATATCCCCGTGTGGTGGTGGAACGGAAGAACCGATATCCTTCGGTTATTATTTATTCTATATACAAGTTTCTATTCCCACAAGGAAGAGCGGAAGATATCCCCGTGTGGTGGTGGAACGGAAGAACCGATATCCTTCGGTTATTATTTATTCTATATACAAGTTTCTATCCCCGCAAGGAAGAGTGGAAGATATCCCCGTGTGGTGGTGGAACGGAAGAATCGATATCCTTCGGTTATTATTTATTTTATATACAAGTTTCTATCCCCACAAAGCGGAAGCTATCCCCGTGTGGTGGTGGAGCAGAAGAACTGAGATCCCCTCAGTTATATATCACTTTTTGTCCCCGAAAGGGGAAGGAAGTTGATGTCCTTGTTTAACCCTATATTGTTTTATCCTTGCAAAATAGCAGAACTAATTCATTCGATGATTCTATATCCCAAGCATATTATAAAAGCGGAAGAGCCGAAATATATCTCCGTTATAGGTAAGTTTATGTGGATACGGAAGAAGTAAAGCGTGGTACAATGCCGAAGATACTGGAGAAAGAAGACAAACTGGGAAAGTTCATGGACGCAAAAGAATTACATATTCTGAGTCATCTACAAGGAAGAATAACAAGCAATGACCCTTATATATCCGGCGTTCAGGTTCTTTGCTAGGAGGGAGGAGGGAAGTCCCTTGTAGGGTTGAGGTTGGCACAATAGTTGGCGCAGGGGCTGCGGAAGGTCTGCTGGCCAATTCCTTTGGGACCCTATCATTTGTTGCGCGAGGAGCGATTATGGGCGGAAGTTTCCTCCAGTATTCTTTGTAAACACTCCACCTGTTTTCCAAGGTAGCTATGTATCGGCGATCATTTATACATTCTTTAGAAGCGAGCTGCTGCCTGCTCGATATTACATCCATGGCAAGCAAAGGAAAAGGAGAATGAGGGAAGCTATCGGGTAGAGGTCGATGGTTTTTATGGCGGCCGAAGGGAAGAGTGCATTCATTGGTAGGAAGTAGGGACCATAAATGCGATGCGGAGAAGCGTGGAGGCGATGGTGGGAAGGTTGGCGGGACTACAATTGTAATTAAGAGGGTCGAATCCTCGAGACATGATAGAAGAAGGCATGTTCGGATCAGATTACCGTCCTTTTGGAAAGGCGAAACATTACTTCTACGGGAAAAAGACAAGAACGGATATCATTTGCCTCCCTGATTTTTTTATTAACATATTTAAAGCGATTACATTAACTTGATCTACAAAGATTTTCCATGATTACTCCTAACAGAAGAAGCGGGAGATGTCTCTTTGGGAGGAGAAGGAGCTAATATGACTCACAGCGCTTCGCCTTGAGGAGGAAGAAGCTGGTGGACCTTCATGAAAGAGGAAGGATGAGTCCTCAGCCAGAAGCTGGGGCCGAAAGTTAGTCTTTGGTGGAAGTGGGGAAGTTCGGTGGCGGCACGAGGATCTCCCCCACGTGAAGGAGGATTCCACACCCGGTTGCGGAAGGAGGGAAAGGAGCGCGGAAGGACCTCCTTAGGAGGGTGGGAGGCTGGTTGGAGGCGGATATGGAAGGCGGAAGGTGAAGTGGCGATTGGCGGTCTCGAATCTTCAAATTCCTCGAGACCAGTCTTGTAGTTCAAAGATTACGACTCGAAGAAACTTCGATGGGATGCCCTGCTGAAGCCATAATAAGAAGATAGCAGGACGAAGACATGGGGGACGAAAGATTTATAATGGAAGGAAAGAGGCAACCGAGGTTCTGGGAAAGGGAAAGAAGACGAAGAGATCGATACCATTTCCAAAGTAGTAAGAGAAATAAGGAAGAAATAAGGAAGATCAACAAGCAGGAGCTATTTAAAGCGTCGCCCGAACCGGAATCGGAGCGGGTATGAATGATGTCGGGTAAAGACCTTGCGAGTGAATTCCCAAACTGAAACCGGGACGGGTGTGAATAATATCAGACAACATACTCCCAGCAGATTCCCGAACCGAAAATGGGGCGGAGGTGGATAATGTCATTTAATATCCCCTCCATAAACCCGAGCCAATGAAGTGATTACACCATCCTATACAAGAAGGAGGAGGAGTTTTAAAAGGGGTCCAGAATTCCCGACCCGTCCAAGAAGCATGCCAAGAAGGTGATAACCAAGCCTATAAATAAATTCATCATTCAGAGGCAGAAGAGAGGCTATTGATAAAATTATCAAAGAAGGAGAATAGTATAAATTACAATTCAAAGAGTTCGGGCGGACAGTTAGCTAGCGCCTCCGTAGGATCTAAATAACTAGTATCTGTGCCAGGAGGCGGGTATCCTCACTCGGCATTTTGAGCTGAAGACCCCTCAAACCCTAGTATAAAGAGATCTACCCCTTTCTTGACATAACGCCTCTTGAGGTCGGCTTCCTGCTCCTTTAGTCGGTCCTGATATTGAGCCACCTGGGTTTGACTTTCCGCTGATTTGATCGCCAAACATCTCTCTCGATGGCTGCTTTTATAGCTCATTTGTCCTAAAAATGAAGAGCTTCAAGATACTCTGTTGGAAGATGGATTCTTCTTTGGGCCACCGGTGATAAGGTTGGAAGAGTCGTTCTGCGAGAGAAAGTTCGACACTTCTTTACAGGATTCCTGGTAAGGGCCCGAGCTTAGCGTTCGAGTTAAAGCGGTTGCATTCTTGTTGTGTGAGATAGTAGCCAGATCGGCATCCTTGAGCATGACATCCATAAGATATCTTTTATGCTCCTTGGTTCTTGAGTCGGGATGTCTACTGCTGCGGCTCACTAGATTGCAAGAAGAAGCATTCTAGTTCTTCATTTTTATTGCGAGTTCCTCTTTCTCACGCAGAACCAAGGCTAGTTGCATCGTGGCGTCTTCGCATTGACCCTAAAGTCCGCCTCCTTTGCCTCTTGTTCGTTTAATCATCGCGCGAGCTCTTTACTGCTGTGACACAGTGAAATGGCAGTCTCCACACTAGATTGGAATCGGGCAGTGGACTACCATGTTGTTATGTTGAGTGGAGGCCTAAAGGAGAGAAAATTATCGGCATAGGAAATACCCATAGCAAAGAGGAGGAGAAGGAGTAAATACCTCTTGCGTGTTTGCCCACTTGCTCACAGGCCTTGTATACATTGGTTAAAGAATTTTACCTCAGAAAGGGTGCGAATTTTAAACGATCCCGAGAGAGGCCCTCGGAGGAACAGGAAGGAAGGGTCTTCTCCTTCAGAAGAAGATGGGGGCACACAGTGCGAGAGGCGAGGAAGCTGTTCTCGAGTTGAACGCGTTGGAGCTTGGAGGATTCGCATGAGGAGGCGGGGTGGTGAATGTGGAGGGAGAAGAATGCAAAAATTGGGATGGAGAATCCCCTCCTTGGGGAGCTAGAGAAGAGGCAGGGGAGGTGTTGCCTTCCCTTCGGGGTTTATAAATGATTAAGGGTCGAGCTTCCGGCTGGTGGGAGGACAAGGGAAGTAGAGCCGATGAACTTGAATCTCCTATCTTGATAAGCAGTAGCTTCTTGAGGAGATAGCCTGATTGTGGATTTGTCTCTCTTAGTCGGTCTTCTTCTTCTTGGCGACCTCGATCGACTCCCCTTCCACCAAAGCCTTACGCATATTATCTACAAGATATCTTGGTAAGAAAGATGAATGCCCTAAAAGGAAGTCACATTGCGGGATAAATGTCACCTACCTATAGCAAAAGTCGTCAAAGGTAGAGGAGACAATCCAAAGTGGCTTAAGAGGAGTTTCTAGTAGATGGTTGAGCAATAATGCTCTCCTAAGACTCTATACACTTAGGGAAGGGACATTTGGTCCTCATTTCCGGAAAGAAGGCAATTCAGGAAGGTCTACCTTCCAAGTATCAGTAAGGTAAAGCTTCAGGAGTTGTACAAAGAAATATAAGGCTTCCCAACCCTTGTGGGAAGTAAGCGAGTTCACAGGAATTGGCGGTCGGCGACTAGGAGATAGAAGAGGCACATGCCTTAGAAGACTTTAATTGGAAGAAGCAATGGAATATTTAATTGAAGAGAGGTTCAAATGTTGGAACACTATATGGGCTCCCGATAGAATCTGGAAGGAGTTGGGGTGTGAATTGGTTGAGGTAGTCCATAGAAGTTTAGGAGGTCGGATAGACACGTGGTACTGGCGAGGATAAGTAGTTAAGAAATTGTTCATAAAAAAAAGCATGTCAAGCCGGGAGGAGGTTTATGAGGTCGATGCAGTTTGGTCGTGAAACAACATTTTATAGAAGGCTCTATGTAGTTGTTCCTTAGGTTAAAGAAATAATGGTTGCAATCTAACTGAGTTATGGTATGTTCATACCAGGCGGGTGAAGAGAGGGTCCTAGGAGCCATGGGTATGAACGAAGCAGAGCACTTACTCGGAGGGTAAGAAGAATCGTGTGAGAAAGGAAGAAGAATTACAGACATGGGATGAGAATCACAGGAGAAGAAAGAACATTTGGATTACCAAGCACACTAACCAACCTAAAATAAGAAGGCGAAGGTTTATATAGGGTTTTCCGCGACGATTCAGTTGCAAAGAAGGAGAAGGAGAAGCGGAGCCCATGGGCCCAGTGGGCCTCCTTCAATATACTGGGGGGAGTTATAGGGGAACGGATGGATTTAAGCCGAAGAAATGAAGAATATGTAAGAAACTTTATGTACATTTGAAAGTCAAACTTATAACTTCGCTTGACTATTTTTCAGGGTTGACTAATGATACTACTGGTACCTTCTTTACATAATCCTCAATAGAGGGGTTAGCGGGTGACCTAAGATCCGGTCCAGAATATACGGCTCAGCTAAGAAAGGAAAGGAAGATTGGCACGGGTGAATATTGACGCAAGTAACCTCGGCCATTGCGCAGGCGAATATTGAGAGCCATTGGTACGAGAGAGGTAATGAAAGCAATTGATACGGCAAAGGAGAGGCGGAGGGCACTTCTCCTACAAAGGGAAGTTGGGCACGGGAAGGAGAGGAATTGGTTCGGGTTGATGAGGAACCCTAGGGCTAGGGCGCTCGTGGGCTATAGACCTAAAACTAGCTTCCCTCAACACGGAAGGTTGAGGGAGATAGTCTAGCCTAGTTCTGAAAAGTGGAGGGAAAGGGTGTTAGGCAACGGCCGAGAGGCCCCACATAATATTCAAAGAGTCTCCACTCTGAGCATCTGTGAATGTAATTATTCTCCAGGGAAAGGTGGTGGCCACGTGTATGATGAAGATAACCCACGACGTTATGATGAAGGAAAGGGGGGGAGATAAAAGGAGAGGAGGAAGGGAAAAGAAGGGAGGCCGGCAATTATTCCCAGCCAGCGAGAGAAGGGGACGCAAGAGGAGAGGAAAGAGGAGGACAACCGCTTCACCGGAGAAGAAGGATAGAGACCTGTCGTTATTATATCTCTTGTATTTTTCTCGTCTGGTGAGATGATTGTAAAAGGCTTTTTCTCCTCCACCTTCGAAAACTCGCTTTCCGAAAAGGAGGAACTTCATAGTGAAAGTGCTTGGGCATCATCCCCGGTGAGAAAACTCACCTCCGTGGAGTAGGAATCCTTATTCCGAACCACGTTATATCTTGTGTCTGAGTCTCGATTGCTGGTGCTGGTTTTTGCGTTTCATCTACTTCATCTTTTTATTCTTTACTGATTGCGGCCTGTGAGAACCCTCTGAGATCTCCATCCGTGCTTCACTGCATTGGAAAGGAGTGAACAGACTTCACCCGTCCGCATCAGCGGTGAATGTCCAAGTATGGATGTTTGGCAATTGGGAAGTCTAAGGATGTAATATTGGTGGTGTAAAGTCCAAACATATAGTCTAGGCAGTAGAAGTCCAATGTTTGATGGCTTAAAGTCCAAGCGTTTGTCTTAGCGGCATAATTCCAAATGTACCTTGGCAAAGTAAACCCGGTTAGCATGACAATAGCCAATGGAAGTGCCTGAAGGCTAGCGTACGGATGAACAACTCATGGATGACTTGGAGGGATCCGATAGGTGTGAGGCTGATGGAGGTGGCTAGAAGGCTTAGGTCTAGGCTAAGGGTGGTCTATCAAGTATGAGGAGATCATACTTGAGTTAAATCTCATGTTTGTGGTTTATCAATCAATTGAGGTTATGGACCAGTCGACTAGCCGAGTGTTTGATACTTGACAACCTAGTCAACTTGGAGTAGTCGACTGGGATTATAACCAATCAACTAGTCAAGTAGTCGACTAAGCTTCGACTGCTCAGGTGAAGCACTAGTAGTCAACTGCCATTTTGGGCAGTCAATTGTCCTTGATTAGTCGCTGCTAGAGTTTGACAATTGATTGATTTAAGCAGACACGAACATAGAAGATTTGGTAGTCGATTGGCCAGTTGACTATTGGGTATCAGTCGACTGCTGGTAAGGGCAGTCGATTGCTAGGATATTCGTTGGCCAGGTTTTAATGTGGATAGAGCCATTGTGAGACAATGGATGGGAGACAGTCAACTGGTGTCTTTTGGCAGTTGACTGATAGGCGTGAAATCAGCTCGATTCAGATTATAAAAGAAGTTCGAGATGGAGGATTTTGCATCAGTTTTTTTGGGCGATTTTGATGGGGAAGTGCTGCTCCATTCTAGACCTTCAAGAGCAATCCAAAGCAAACAACAAGTATGCAATCAAACATTCTTTGTGTAAAGTTTTCTTTACTTTTACTTGTTTATTGCTTAGTGTACTTGCTGTATTGCTTGTATTACTATTGTAATCACTTTGTAAGAGGTTTTTCCACCTCCGAATATTTTTTTAGAAGGAGAGATATATTAGTGTTGGTGTGCATCACTAGAGCTCACTATTGAGCTTGCCTCGTGGGGTAGAAACTCTAGGTTCTGAACCACATTATATTTTATGTTGTTCTTGTGTATTCTTGTTGTGCATTTGTATTTATTGTATATTCCACTGCTACAAATAAATATTATTTCTTAGGTTCCAAACATGTTAATTTTCCTAAGGACAATTCAAGGATCATACCACCTAAGGATAGGAAGGTAGAGATCCTAGGCAATAATTCTAAGAAATTTAGACATGTGTCTAGGAAGAGAAATTCTGAAAAGAAGGATGAAAATTCAAATATTGGGAAATTAGAAATAGAAAATCAAGCTTTGATGTCAAATCTTGAGAAAATGGAAAAGACCCTAAAGAAGTTGAAAAAAATACTAAATGGGTCTAATAGGCAAACCTTAGGAGTTAGGAGGCAAGGTGAATCCAAGGATAGGAAAGGTTTTGGTCACAAACCTAAGTCCTAGGAATCTATGCCAACTTACCATAGTGTTCCATTTAACTATGGAACCACCTCTAAGTCTAGGAAAACCAAAGTCACAAGGGAGGTCATCCCTAGAGTTGACCATGGTAAGTGTCTAGTGGCTAAGGTTTCAAAGAAACCTAGGAACACCACTAACAAGGTTCAAGGGGAGTTAACCTTAAGAAGACCAAAATTACCAAGGCGTCAAAGCCTAGGAGGGTCATTAGGAGGGAGGTTATCCCTAGTGGATATCTAGTTAACCCGAGGAGCTCAAATAGATTTTAGGTTCCTAAGAGCGTGATCCCAACATGCTAATTGGGTTTAGAGTGTGTCAACCCTAAATGGATGGGTAGTTAATCTAACCATGGTAGAGTTAACACCTTAGAACATTTTCAAGGTGATGTGATGCCTTGGAAATGAAATTAGAAATATATCCTAAAAGATTTTAGGATGTGCCAATAGAAATTTTAAAGGTTAAAAAATTGATCAAAATTAGCACAAGTTAAAGTCAATAGTGTGTCATTTTGGGTTTTGGCACACTTGAGGGGAAATTGGGCTTTTATGGCAAGTTGGTATAAATTTTAACAAATGGTAATTAGAATTATAATTTAGATATTTCTATACCTTTATATTATTTTATGACATGCTTTGTTTGGCATATGTTATGACATCATGCTTAATATGATCATCTTATAATGTCATAAAAAGGCTTAAGTTAATATGTCATGTTTTTATTTAGGTGTATCTTTGTACCATGACATCGTGATTATTGGCAAATATTTTAAATTATGTACATTTTTATTCCATGATTATCATTCATGCATTTAGGATAATTAAAATTAAATTAAGGACAATGACATGATTTGAAGTCCCAAGATAAGAGAATTAAATAGAGTTGCCTAGATAAAATGCATGAAACCTTAGATAAGGAAGAACAAAAACTCATATCTCACAAGGACTATA
The DNA here is from genome assembly GCA_025175895.1 of Wurfbainia villosa. Lineage (NCBI taxonomy): Eukaryota > Viridiplantae > Streptophyta > Magnoliopsida > Zingiberales > Zingiberaceae > Wurfbainia > Wurfbainia villosa. Next base: position 48,380,991 of record CM046002.1, read on the forward strand.
GGATGACATGTGTATGTATTGATACACCTTAGACACATGTAAGATGTTAGGAAAATGAGTTAAGTTCAAGGTGCTTAGATGTTGTATCTAATTGAACTCAAACTCCTAATATGACATTAAGCAATCATGAGGAAAGCTAAGGTACAAGTCATGTATATCTAGTCCATAGACTATGGTTCAAAATAAGGTTTTAAAAACTATTTTACAATCATTTTGAAAAGCTTTGGTGGAGTCTATCTTTTGATAGCAATCACCATTGAATATGTTGGCACAAAGTTAGGCAAAAATATTGAAGTTTTCAATGGTTTTGAACTTTATATCAATTTTGCAATTTAATGGGTATTTTTTTATAAAATTATTTTCACCCATTATATTTCATATAAGTAATGTACATATGAATTTTGAAGATTTTTTAAAAAATGTATAATTACTTATGTATTTCTAAAATTCGTATTTGAAATCTATTTTCTGCACATTGCAGAAACCAGTCGACTCCTGCTTGGAGCAGTTGACTATTGAAGAGGCAGTCAACTAGTTGCTAGCCTAGTCAACTGCTGAAGTTGATTTCGATTAAACGAGATGTGGTTAGCCATTTATCAGCAATGCTAGGCTATCATAACATCTCTTAACCCTAGGATATACTTTGGAAAGCATTGGAAGGGTGAAATTATCATTGAAAATGATTGGGAGAGTTTTTTTAGAGTGGAGTATCTATTGGGTTTCCGGCACCGCGGCGAGTGTGTGTTCGAACATGTTTCGCAAACATGTGCATAGCGGAAGAAATAAAAACAATAAATCTACATTTATTACAACACACACATCACACGCATGCATAGTACAACATGTGTAGACATAACCGTAAATTTAAATTTTGTAATAAAAGGAAATTTAACTACGTATACCTTACGTATCACGTGTAGCGGGAAAGACATCAACCGGAACGATCCTCACTAGAATCGTCTCTATCCGTATCCACGTCGAGTATCTTCAGGATGACTTCACAAAGTCACGAGCCTCGTCTTTGTATGGGTTACTAGCCTCGTGTTGAAGACGATGTGATCGAGAGAAGATCACGATCCGAATCCAAATTCGGATCCAAAACCGAGTCCTCAAAACTCGCTTCCCCGGAGAGGTATTCGTCAACCGTTTGACGAATCCTTCGTCCTCCACCTATGAGGATTACCGGAGATCGAATCCTCGGCAAAGCTACCGTTGTCGGAGCTCCAAACGTCGTCCAAATGATGCTCCAACGAGAGGGAAACAAGCTGTCCAGAAAACTGGACAGCTTTGGTGGAGGAGTAGGGGCCGGCCAAAAGGAAAGGTGGAAGCTCACCTTATTACCGAACCCAAGGGAGATCACCGGAGCTCCTCCGGCAGCAACTCGACGCCGGCAAGTGGAGAAGACGGCAGCAGCTGGTCGCCGGTTGGAGGAGAAGGGGTGGCGGCACTAGGGTTGGCACCGACTTCTTCAAAGGGGAGAGGTGGGCGGCAACTCTAGGTTAGGGTTTTTTGGATTAGGGTTTAACAAACCTTTAAGCCCTCTTTTATAGAGAACTAATTCTCTTAATGGTTATTGGATCATAACCATAAGGCCCGTTAACCCGCTCCATTAATATAAGTTAAAATAAACCAAACCATAATGGTTTATTTTAAGTTAAAACGAACCGAATCAACTTTGGTTCATTCGTTTAAAATAAACCAAACCCTTTGGTTTATTCTCCTCCATTGGATTAGAACCAAACCATTTTGGTTCATCCATTATGTCTTCATAAGACACGGCTCATCCATGCTTCCATTGCGACTGAAACGATTTCATGCTCGCTTCTTGTTTGGTCCAATCAAACCTAGTTTCTTTCGGTCTGAGAATCTCATTCTCAAGCTCGTTTTAAATCCTTCGGATTACACTCATTGTGCGTGTGACCAAATAGGTTCTCGATTTATGTTGGTCGTCTATAATTAACCATTAATTATAGAACGATCATGAGTGGCACCTAGTAGTACATCATGATCCCCAATTAACCGAAAAGATCAACGGTTGATCCAGAACTATTTCTAAAACCCTTCAGCAGCTCGAATGAATCATGCCTCATTTCCTTCACTCATCTTATACCCACTTGGTTCAGGACATGGTCTATAGTGTCAGTCCTCACTAGGCTGACTACGTCACACCTAGCCCAAGTATCATTTCCTCGTCCTACGGATTCTAGTTACTGCACATGTATCGAAGAGTACCTTACTCTAAACATGTAATTCTTTGGCCAAAGACTTTAGTAACAATCCGACGAGAGGCCATGGGTATACATCTCCTCGCAAGGAGTGGTGAATCCTTTATAGGCTATTCAAACACCTTCGATCACTTCGACTTATACCCAATCATCCCGGGTCCACATCTCCTTAGAGATGCTTGCTTAAGATGTCAAAGCATAAGTCTCCATGATCAAGATGACTTGAATACCGTAAGTCAAAGGAACATCGCACTTAAGCTACAGTAAGAACTTCATTGACATATCTATATATGCAGAGAACCATATGAATTCTTACGGCTGGTCACTCCAATGAACTAGTTACCATAACTAACATCCACGATTAACTCCGGACATCACAATGTCTCCAGCCAGTGAGAATCAGCTGCTTGGATACACCAAGGAGTATACCTCGTGCTAGTCTCGACAGAATCAATGGTGTCCTAATCCATCAATTCATCGACTAGGGATAATTTCGATGTATCACAATTACACATGTAGAGATACTCACTAGTTGTGATCCAATCATAAATTCTCTCATGCTGTGAGTCATATCGCGGACATTCAGTAGATGAGTTTAAGATCCAATCAAATACATGAAACCATGTATACTCAAATAGTGAATCTTCATTTATCATATAAATGGTTCATATATAAGGCGATTGCCTTAGGACATCTCTCATATATTACTAACAGACTCCCACTTGGCCTAATGCCAATCGCTACGGTATCCAATACCATAAGTTGTAACATGACCCTCAAACTTACTTTGAGGTAATGTCTTAGTCAAAGGATCCGCTAAGTTCCTTTCAGTGGGGTTTTTCTCGATTTGTATTTCTTTCCTACTGATGATCTCTCTGATAAGATGATAGCGACGAAGCACATGTTTGGATCGTTGATGAGACCTTGGCTCTTTCTCCTGTGCAATTGCTCCATTGTTGTCGCAGTAGATCGATATTTCTTCAACTATGACTGGAATCACACCTAGTTCATAAATGAACTTCTTGATCCAAACCGCTTCCTTTGTTGCTTCCGAAGCTGCAATGTATTCTGCCTAAGTGGTAGAATCCGCTACAGTGTCTTGTTTGGAACTTTTCCAACTCACTGCGCCCCCATTCAAGGTGAACACGTATCCAGACTGAGACTTGGAATCATCCTTGTCTGTCTGGAAGCTGACATCCGTATACCCGCGTATCACCATGCCCCCTTCTCCATATATTAGGAACACATCCTTAGTTCTTCTCAAGTACTTAAGGATCATCTTAACAGCCACCCAATGATCCATTCCTGGATCAGACCGGTATCTGCTCGTGACACTCAGAGCATACGATACATCGGGCCTCGTACATAACATAGCATACATGATAGATCCTATTGCAGATGCATAGGGAATCTTACTCATGCAAATCCTCTCGTCTTCTGTGCGCGGACACATAGACTTCGAAAGGTGTACCCCATGCCTGATGGGTAGGAAACCTTTCTTGGATTCCGACATGCTAAACCTCTTTAGCACTCGGTCTATATATGTAGACTGCGAAAGACCAAGCAACCATTTCGATCTATCTCTATAGATCTTAATCCTGAGGATGTAGGTTGCTTCTCCCAGGTCTTTCATGGAGAATGTCTTGGATAACCAAACATTAACTGACTGTAAAATTGAAACATCATTTCCTATAAGTAATATGTCATCGACATACAATACTAAGAACACGACTGCATTCCCACTAACTTTCTTGTACACACAAGGTTCGTCTGGATTTTGTGAGAAATCAAACTTTTTGATTGTCTCATCAAAACGGATATTCCATCTCCTGGATGCTTGCTTCAATCCATATATGGACCATCGCAATTTGTATACCTTGGTTTTATCAACCGATGTGAAACCCTCAGGCTGTATCATATACACGTCCTCAAGCAGATTTCCATTAAGGAAAGCTGTTTTCACATCCATCTGTCATATCTCATAATCATAATGAGCCGCTATGGCCAGGAGCATCCGAATGGATTTAAGCATAGCTACAGGCGAATAGGTTTCGTCATAATCAACACTTTGTTTTTGACGATATCCTTTCGCCACTAATCTAGCTTTATAGGTAATCACATTACCATCCATGTCGGTTTTCTTCTTGAAAACCCACTTGCACCCTATAGGCTTAATGCCTTCAGGTGGGTCAACCAAGTTCCAAACTTGGTTTTCATACATGGAATCTATTTTTGACTTCATGGCATCAAGCCACTTATCCCTTTCTGAACTTGTCATCACTTCTTCATACTGGTAGGCTCCTCATCATCAATGAGTAACACGTCGTTCGATTCACTTACGAGAAATCCATATCTCTCAGGAATGTTGCGTGTTCTACCAGATCTACGAAGATATGGTGTTCTGATAGGTCCAAATTGATTGCTCATCACTATGAGTTATCGGCTGTTGTGCTTCACCAGGTATCTCATCAATGTCTATTTGAGTCTCTCGAGCCTCCTCAAGCTCGACGACACTCCCACTATTTTCTTGCAAGAGAAACTCTTTCTCTAGAAACACAGTATGCCTTGAAACAAACACCTTTTGTTCCACAGGATGATAGAATTGGTAACCCCTTGTTTCCTTAGGGTATCCAATAAATAGACATTTATCAGACTTAGCATCCAATTTGTCTGATACAGTCCGATTCACATAAGCTGGACAACCCCATATCTTCAAGTAAGATACATGAGGTTTCTTACCATTCCATATCTCATATGGAGTAGTAGAGACTACCTTGGTTGGCATTCTGTTTAACAAGTAAACAGCTGTCTGAAGTGCATAGCCCCAAAAGGACTTGGGAAGATTCGCATGATTCATCATTGACCTGACCATGTCCAACAAGGTCTTATTACGCCTCTCAGATACACCATTATGTTGTGGTGTATATGGCGGAGTCCATTGAGACAATATGACATTGTCTCTTAGATAATCAAGAAACTCTTGACTTAAGTATTCACCACCTCGATCCGATTGAAGTATTTTAATACTCTTGTTATGTTGTTTCTCTACTTCATTTCTGAATTCTTTGAACCTTTCAAAGGCTTCAGACTTGTGTTTCATCAAGAACACATACCCAAACCGTGAGTGATCATCGGTGAAGGTAATGAAGTAGCTATAGCCTCCTAAAGTTTGAGTTGACATAGGTCCGCATACATCAGTATGTATTAGACCTAGCAACTCTCTCACTCGTTCACCTTTTCCTGTAAAAGGTAACTTAGTCATCTTGCCTTTTAAGCATGATTCGCATGTATCGTATGAATCCAATTCAAACGATTCCAGAATTCCACATCGGTGTAATTCGGACATGTGTTTCTTGCCTACATGGCCAAGACGACAATGCCACATGTAGGAGTCTAATTGATTATCCTTTCGAGCACTCTTGTTGCTCGCTTCGATATTGAAAACATCACTGGATACGTCCAATGTATAAACACCATTGCTTAAAGTTCCAATCCCATAAAGAACTCCATTCAAAGTTATGTAACAACAATTGTTACTAAAAGTCAAATGGTACCCATTTCTATTTAAACAAGAAATAAAAATGATGTTCTTTATCAATGAAGGAACATAAAAGCAATTGTCCAGTTCTAGGACAAGTCCTGCAGGGAGTTTCAACAAATACGTTCCGATGGCGAGTGCAGCAACCTTTGCTCCATTCCCAACACGTAAATTTGACTCTCCCTTGACGAGTCTTCTTCTATTCCTTAGCCCATGTATGTCATTACATATATGTGAGCCACACCCAGTATCCAATACCCAAGTGTCTAAGGAAATAGAATGACAATCAATAACGAAGATATATGAAAAAGATGGAGCATCTTATGCCTTATTCTTCTTCATGGACTCAAGATAAATCTTGTAATTTCTTCGCCAATGACCCTACTTGCCATAATGATGGTAAGTGCCCTTTTGAGCTGGTTCTACCCTTTTTAGCCTTTTTCTTCTTCCCCTTTTGCTGTTCCTTTGACTCTCTCTTAGAACCTTTCTTCGAGGAATCAACTAACAACACCGTCCCCTGCTCATGCTTCTCAGAAGGCTCCACAGTCTTCAGCATGTTGAGCAGTTCCACAGATGAACCTTCTTGCATCTCAGAGGTGAAGAGGAGCTTGGAGACTTCGAACCTTTCGAATCTCACTTGCTTATCAAACAACTCATAAGGATGAAGGACTATGATACGAGCATCCATATGCTCATACTGCTTTCGTAGCTTGGGTTCCATCGCGGCTAGCATGATGCAACTTGTCAGTTCAGAATCAGTCACATATTTCTGATAGACCAACAATTGGTCCGGAGTTGCATCGTCACTAGGATGGGCGGGAAGAGGCGCTTTGAGGACATATGCAAGCTTTTCAACCTTGAGAACAATTCTCAAGTTTCTAAGCCAGTTCAAGAAGTTCGGCCCAGTCAATTTATTCGAATCCAAAATGGAACGCAAATTCAAAGACATCATGATCAATCTTAGAAATACAAAACGAGCATATATGAGAAAATGATTTTTAAAATGCATCAATATACATTTATAAATCCCATTCATTTTTTGAATTTCAAAAACCCCAAAATCACTTCGGGAGATCGTACGTCCATCTCCGAATGGGCTGATATCCAACATAGATATGAACAACCTTGGAGAGAGTCCAACAAGCCATTCATAACTACAATGGTAGGTATCAACTATACCGATTGCATATCACGTATATGCAACTATCACAATGTGCTATCAACTAATTGAATGTTCACACATACATCGGGGTGTTAACACATTAACAAGTATGCATCATATGCATAACACCCAACTTCACCTCCCTTTACATCGACCTTGGAGAGAGTCCAACAAGCCGATGCTCCAGGTTAAAACCAACCCATTAATCGAGAAATAATTTTAATATGGTTAGAGCGCATTCAACCAATTAGTCTGGCTTGGAGAGAGTCCAACAACCAAAGCTAACAATTGACCTCTGACTCTTACCATATTAGTATTAAACTATTCCATGGTTTGAACATGTTCGGGTTCGAGCCGGGCTTGGAGAGAGTCCAACAACCCAAACAAGAAATGGAACTCTGGTTCTAACCATATTAATGGAAGGTGTAGGCTTTAATATTGAGTTAGGATTTTTATGTCTCATCCTCTTTGCATGCAAATAACTATTATCTACATGACATGACATACATGACATACATCTACATGTCACGACACGCATGACATAATGATATGCATCTAATGCAATTACATAGCATACAATTATGTCATGTACAATATTTCCTTATATGTCATAACTATTTATGGAAATAAAATATGTTTAAGATTTGGTTCTCCAAATCAAATTATGATTAAATTTGGAAATAAATTTCCAAATCTAATCACATATTTTATTTGTGGAAATAGTTGATTAAGGAAAGTCAATTTAGGAAACCAATTTCCTAAATCATCAAAACTACTTATAGAAATAAAATATTTTAAGATTTGATTTCCCAAATCAAATAATGATTAAATTAGAAAACAAATTTCCAAAATCTAATCAAATATTTTATTTATGGAAAATATCAATTTTCATAAATACTTCCAACTTTCCAAAAGTGGAAGATTTCCATACATACTTCTAGACTTTCCAAAATTGAAAAATTTCCATAAATACTTCTAACTTTCCAAAAGTAGAAAATTTCCAGAAATATCATTATGACTATCGCAAAATAATTTTACGATTATGTCAAAACACAACCTGGGCTCTGATACCACTGTTGGGTTTCCGGCACCGCGGTGAGTGTGTGTTCGAACATGTTTCGCAAACATGTGCACAGCGGAAGAAATACAAATAATAAATCTACATTTATTACAACACACACATCACACGCATGCATAGTACAATATGTGTAGACATAACCGTAAATTTAAATTTTGCAATAAAAGGAAATTTAACTACGTATACCTTACGTATCACGTGTAGCGGGAAAGACATCAACCGGAACGATCCTCACTAGAATCGTCTCTATCCGTATCCACGCCGAGTATCTTCGGGATGATTTCACCAAGTCACGAGCCTCGTCTTCGTACGGGTTACTAGCCTCGTGTAGAAGACGATGTGATCGAGAGAAGATCACGATCCGAATCCAAATTCGGATCCAAAATCGAGTCCTCAAAACTCGCTTCTCCGGAGAGGTATTCGTCAACCGTTTGACGAATCCTTCATCCTCCACCTATGAGGATTACCAGAGATTAAATCCCCGGCAAAGCTACCTCTGTCAGAGCTCCAAACGTCGTCCAAACGACGTTTCGACGAGAGGGAAACAAGCTGTTTAGAAAACTGGACAGCTTTGGTGGAGGAGTAGGGGCCGACCAAAAGGAAAGGTGGAAGCTCACCTTATTACCGAACCCAAGGGAGATCACCGGAGCTCCTCCGGTAGAAGCTCGACGCCGGCAAGTGGAGAAGACGGCAGCAGCTGGTCGCCGGTTGGAGGAGAAGGGGCGGCGGCACTAGGGTTGGCGCCGACTTCTTCAAAGGGGAGAGGTGGGCGGCAACTCTAGGTTAGGGTTTTTTGGATTAGGGCTTAACAAACCCTTAAGCCCTCTTTTATAGAGAATTAATTCTCTTAATGATTATTGGATCATAACCATAAGGCCTGTTAACCCGCTCCATTAATATAAGTTAAAATAAACCAAACCATGATGGTTTATTTTAAGTTAAAACGAACCGAACCAACTTTGGTTCATTCGTTTAAAATAAACCAAACCCTTTGGTTTATTCTCCTCCATTGGATTAGAACCAAACTATTTTGGTTCATCCATTATGTCTTCATAAGACACGGCCCATCCACGCTTCCATTGCGACTGAAACGATTTCATGCTCGCTTCTTGTTTGGTCCAACCCAACCTAGTTTCTCTCGTTCTGAGAATCTCATTCTCAAGCTCGTTTTAAATCCTTCGGATTACACTCGTTGTGCGTGTGACCAAATAGGTTCTCGGTTTATGTTGGTCGTCTATAATTAACCATTAATTATAGAATGATCATGAGTGACACCTAGTAGTACATCATGATTCCCAATTAACTGAAAAGATCAACGGTTGATCCAGAACTATTTCTGAAACCCTTCAGCAGCTCGAATGAATCGTGCCCCATTCCCTTCACTCATCTTATACCCACTTGGTTCAGTACATGGTCTATAGTGTCAGTCCCCACTAGGCTGACTACGTCACACCTAGCCCAAGTATCATTTCCTCGTCCTACGGATTCTAGTTACTGCACATGTATCGAAGAGTACCTTACTCTAAACATGTAATGCTTTGGCCAAAGACTTTAGTAACAATCCAACGAGAGGCCATGGGTATACATCTCCTCGAAAGGAGTGGTGAATCCTTTATAGGCTATTCAAACACCTTCGATCACTTCGACTTATACCCAATCATCCCGGGTCCACATCTCCTTGGAGATGCTTGCTTAAGATGTCAAAGCATAAGTCTTCATGATCAAGATGACTTGAATACCGCAAGTCAAAGGAACATCGCACTTAAGATACAGTAAGAACTTCATTGACATATCTATATATGCAGAGAACTATATGAAGTCTTACGGCTGGTCACTCCAATGAACTAGTTACCATAACTAGCATTCACGATTAACTCCGGACATCACAATGTCTCCAGCTAGTGAGAATCAGCTGCTTGGATACACCAAGGAGTATACCTCGTGCTAGTCTCGACAGAATCGATGGTGTCCTAATCCATCAATTCATCGACTAGGGATAATTCTGATACATCATAATTACACATGTAGAGATACTCACTAGTTGTGATCCAATCACAAATTCTCTCATGCTGTGAGTCGTATCACGAATATTCAGTAGATGAGTTTAAGATCCAATCAAATACATAAAATCATGTATACTCAAATAGTGAATCTTCATTTATCAAATAAATGGTTCATACATAAGGCGATTGCCTTAGGACATCTCTCATATATTACTAACAGTATCGAATTTTAAGGGAGGTTAAAGTTCAAGTTTGAACTTTTACTTTTATTTTCGATGGTTTAAATTTCCTATAGGCTTAGGAACTCTCCAAAGACATTGTTGGTGCAATGGTAAAGGGGGAGAAAGCCTTTAGGGGGAGTGTGTCTATGAAGGGATGATAGATATAATTTTGATTACAAAGGGGAGAAATGAGGGTTTAGGTACCTTCATTATTGACTACCTCTCATTTAGTGATATTGGGATTTATCACTAGGAAGAGTGAAGTCATTCTACATGATTTTGGACCAAGGGGAAGAATGTAGGATCTCATTGGGAGATGAAACATTGAAAATCTTGGTAGCTTTTTTGATGTATGCCAAAGGGGGAGAAGTGAGATTTAAGTTAGGTAAACTTTCACTATGCTTTGGCATTGGAAGAGTTAAGTTTGGTTCATTATTAGCCTAACTTAAAGATTTTGTCAAACATCAAAAAAGGAAAGATTGTTAGTGCAATAGACCCTTAGTCAATGTTGACCAAACTTGAGTGGGCCTTGAGTAGGGTTTTGATGTTTGACAATAGGTTGACAATAGATTTTACCATTTTTTGACAATATAGTTTTACCATATGTTGACCATATGACTAGTGGATGATTGGAGTATCCAAATTCATATGGAGGATAGTTGGGGGAGATTGTTGGAGAAATCAACTTCGGAATTCCAAGTTTGGATACTTAGCATGGAAAGTCCAATTTTGGATACTTGGCATGAAAAGTCCAAGTTTGGATACTTGCCATGGAAAGTCCAAGAATAGTCTTAGAAAAGAAAGTCCAAGTTTGGAGACTTGGCAAGGGAAAGTCCAAGAATGGTCTTGGCAATGAAAATTCTAAGTATAGATGTTTGACAATTGGAAAGTCTAAGGGTGAGGTCTTGGCAACATAAGTTTAAGCATGTAGTCTTGGTGGCATAATGTCCAAGTGAATCTTGGCAAAGAAATCCAAGGATAAGGTTTTGACAGTATAAGTCCAAGCATATAGTCTTGGTGGCGTAAAGTCCAAGTGAACCTTTACAAGGAAGTCTAAGAGTATAGTTTTGGCAACGTAAAGCCCAAGCATGGAGTCTTGGTGGCATAAGTCCAAGTGAACCATGACAAAGGACCCGTTTAGCATGACATAGTCGATGGAATCACTTGAAGGCTAGAGCGAAGGGTGAATGAGTCATTGAGGACTCAGAGGGACCCTAAGGGCGTGAGGCTGATGGAAGTGACTAGAAGGCTTAGGTCTAGGCTATGGATGGTTTATCAAGTATGAAGGAATAATACTTGGGTTAAACCTCATGTTTGAGGTTTATCAGTCAACTGGGGTTATGGACCAGTCGACTAGCCAAGTACACTACACTTGGAAGCCTAGTATGACTCGAACAGTCGACTGAGATTATGACCAGTCGACTAATCGTGTAGTCAACTGAGGCTCAGCTACTCGACTGTGACTCTAGTCGTCGATTGCTAGGGTTTAGCAGTCGACTGGTCACTAAGAAGTCAACTGATAGGGTTGATCAGTCAACTAGAATTAAGTGGCCAGGGCACAGAAGATTTGGCAATCAACTGCTAGCTCATAGCAGTCAACTAATGGCCTATAGCAGTCGACTGATGGGTATTAATCTGACGTGGATTAAGCTATTGTGAGGCATAGGTAGAGTGTTTAGTCGACTGTTAGGTAAGAGCGGTGGACTGCCTCCTAACTCAATACTCCAAATTCTCCCAATTCTCCCAATTGGGTCATTCTCAAATTCTTCCCCTTTTTGACATACATCAAAAAGGATCTCCCCAAGGGTATCAATGTATTATATCCCAATGAGATCTTACAATCTTCCCCTTGGTCCAAAAACACCTAGGATGTCTTCATTCTTCCTAGTGATAAGTCTCATGTCACTAAATAAGAGGCAATCCTTACTTCTCTAATTCTCCAAATTCTCCTCCTTATGAGGAAGAACACATCCATCATTCCATGATGGATAACTTCCTCCTAAAGGCTTGCTCCCCCTTGACCATTACACCAACAATGTCCTTGGAGAGTCCCTAAGCTTATAGGAACACTAAACCATCAAGATTAAGGGTAAAAGTTCAAACTTGAACATTTACACACCTTAAAACTTGATTATCACCCCAAACAACTCTCCTAATCCATTTCCAATGGATTTTTTCACCCTTCCAATGCTTTCCAAAACATATCATGTTGGACTATCCGAGCTGCAAAAATCGCTTTTTGCGTTGCGAAAACCCCGGAAGTCAGCCACGGATCTGTGCGAAGGTAAATAAAAAAAATATGTACGTGTTAAAAACCTTTAGATCTACTCTATATCTACATGTTAAGAGTTTACCCTTGAAGCGATGCCCTTCGCTTATCTTGCTCGTCCAAACGGATTGTCGAAACTCGAGAGTGTCAAGTGTACACTCCTCTATTGGTATCCACATAAACAATAGGTGGAGAAAAGACAACTAAGAGTGTGCTAGCACTCCTTGAAGTCCACGGCAAGAAGAGAGGATGGAGATCTTGAGAGGAGAGTAGATCCAAGGAAGAAGATGATGAAGTTACTCCCAAATCACTTCACACACTAACTCCACCTAAAAGTGGTCGGCCACTTCATGGAGGGGGGTTACATGCATGCATGTAATTCCAAGAGTCAATGGCTCTTGGTCTCCCTCATGAGGTAGCACCCCATGATGTGTCCATGATGATGTGGAACATCATCATTGGTCGACCCCCATGCCAAGTCATCATGACATGACAATTGGTCATGTCAAAATTGATCATTCATCTTCCCTCTCAAGTCAAGTCAAACTTGACCTATTATATCCTATGGTTGATCAAATCTAACCACTTGATTCAAGTCAATTTAATTTAATGAATCTCTATTTATTATTTTAAATTGACTCAATGAATCAAATCTAAATTAGACTCATTCAACACTTGAATCAAATTGAGTCTAACTCAATTAGTCTAATTTGGATTACTCTTAATCCAATTTGGTTCATCCCATGAACCTAATCCTCATGATTCATCATATGAACCTAATCTCCATATAATTGCCCTTTGTGTGTGACCCTATAGGTTATTATAACATTGGCAATGCTCCTAAACCGATTCAAGAACATAAGCAATGAGCGGTATCTAGCAACACATCATTGCTACCCAAGTTACAAGAATGTTGAGATCCAACATCACCTTTGTGACTACTAATTGTGACTCTCATAATATGTGGCAATGTCCCTCTATCCTTGACATCTAGATTGACCAATTGAGGCATAGACCGTGTCATCCTCGGTACAATCTATATCTTGAACTTCAAGTAGACTCACTCTAATCAAATGAGCTCAATATCTCATATTGACTCATTTGGGCATGACCATGCACTTCGTGGTCTAACTCTATCAAGAATAACGATATCACTCCTGTCATATAGGAGGGATAGATCTCATCTACATCACTTATATCCCTTCGCATAATTTGTTACATACCCAGTAATCGCCTTTATAGTCCACCCATTTACGGGTGACGTTTGACAAAGCCAAAGTATGCATCTCCTTATGTAGGAAACCATGGTAACTTTAGGTTCAAGGACTAATAGTCATATTAATAGTCACATGAGAAAGTATATGACACTCATATAACGATCCATGATACTTTCTCATAGCGGGTCATTCAGTATACATTCTCCAATGCATACCCATGTGTCAACTTGATATCACATATCCATGACTTGTGAGATCAAGTCATCGAGTTGACCTACATGCTAGTCTCTTTGCATTAACATTGTCCCTGAATGTTAATACTTGACTAGAAATGATTAAGAGTAGTGTTCTTTATATCATCTCATTATCGATTCAACCAATCGATTGATATAGATAAGAATCTTCTACTGAAGGACGTTATTATACTTAGTTATTTGGCACCAATACAAGTAAATATAATAACCATGCCTTTATAAATAGGAATATGATACAATAAAGTCCATACAACAATCATCACATGATTGACTCTAGGGCTTTCACTAACAATCTCCCACTAGCACTAGTGTCAATCACTGTAGTATCTAATACCCATTGACCTAGTGTGACCATCATGCTTTTTCTGTGCCAAAGCCTTGGTCAAGGGATCTGCGATCTTAGCCTCTGTGGGTACTCTGCAAATCTTCACATCTCCTCTATCGATAATCTTTCGAGTGAGATGGAAGCACCATAGTATGTGTTTGGTCTGCTGGTGTGAACGAGGTTCCTTAGCCTACACAATCGCTCCATTATTGTCACAATAGAGCTCTATAGGATCTGCTATGCTAGGAACCACCCCAACTCAGTAATGAACTTGTGAATCCAAACTGCCTCCTTTACTACCTCTGATGCAACGATATACTCGACCTCTATTGTAGAATCAGCAATTGTGTCCTGCTTCGAACTCTTCCAGCTCACAGCGCAACCATTCAAGCAATACACGAACCCTAACTATGATCTATAATCATCCTAGTCAGTTTGGAAGCTTGCATCGCTGTAACTCTTTACACCTAGCTCCTCATCGCCTCTAAATATCAAGAAATATTCTTTAGTCCTTCTCAAGTACTTAAGAATATTCTTGACTGCTATCCAGTGACGCTCACCTAGATCTGACTGGTATCTACTCGTCATGATCAAAGAATACGAGACATCAGGACGAGTACACAGCATGACATACATGATAGATCCTATAGCAGATGCATAAGGGATCTTATCCATGCGGTCTCTCTCCTCTCTAGAAGAGAGACTTTGAGTCTTCGAAAGACTCACACTATGTGACATTGGTAGAAGTCTCTTCTTGGAATTCTGCATGTCAAACCGTAGTAATACCGTATCAATATATGTACTCTGACTTAGGCCAAGCAATGTCTTAGATCTATCTCTATAGATCTTGATGCCTAGAATACAGGTTGCTTTACCTAAGTCCTTCATTGAGAAGCACGTCCCCAGCTAAGTCTTCACAGACTGTAGCGAAGGGATGTCATTCCCAATGAGTAGTATGTCATCCACATACAATACAAGGAAGACAACTGTGTTTCCATTAACCCTCTTGTAGACACAGGGTTCATCTTCATTCTTGATGAAACCAAACTGTTTGATCGCATCATCGAATCGAAGATTCCAGCTCCGAGAAGCTTGCTTCACCCCATAAATGGACCTTTGTAGCTTGCATACTTTTCCAGTATGTTGTGGATCCACAAAACCCTCAGGCTGTGTCATGTGCACATCCTTGAGCAAGTTTCCATTCAAAAATGTGATTTTGACATCCATATACCAGATCTCATAATCGTGGTATGCTGCAATAGCAAGCATAATCCGAATGGACTTAAACATCGCCACTAGAGAAAAGGTTTCATCATAGTCAATACCATGAATTTGCTTGAAACCTTTAGCGACCAATCAACCCTTATAGATATGCGTAAGTCCATCCATGTCAGTCTTTCTCTTAAAGACCCACTTACACCCAATGGGTTTGACGCCTTCAGGTGGATCAACCAAAGTCCATACTTGGTTGGTGTACATGGATTCCATCTCGAATCTCATGACCTCTAGCCATTTCTCAGAATCTAGGATCATCACAGCTTCCTGATAGGAGGTAGACTCATTCTCAAGGAGCATAACGTCATCATGGTTAGACAAGAGAAATGAGTATCTCTTAGGCTGACGACGTACCCTATCATATCTGCGAAGAGGTAGGTCTACCTGAACAGGTTGTTGTTCCACAACTCTTTATGCAACAATCTCATCACCCACAACACTTTGTGGTTCCTGTTCAACCTCCATCAAGGCCTCAGTGCTATGGTCCTTATCTTGAATTTCTTCAAGATCGAATGTACTCCTACTAGTTTTTCTAGAAATAAAATCTCTTTCTAGAAATATCCCAGTCTTTGCCACAAATACTTTGTGCTGACTGGGAATGTAGAAGTAATATCCCTTCGTTTCCTTGGGATATCCAACAAAATAACACTTATCAGATTTGGGTCCCAGTTTGTCTGAGACTTGACGTCGAACGTAAGCCTCATAACCCCAAATCCTTATGAAAGACATCTTGGGATTTATCCCTGTCCATATCATATATGGCGTCATTATCACAACCTTGGATGGCACACAGTTAAGTGTGAAGATTGCTGTGTCTAGAGCATATCCCCAAAAGGATATGGGAAGATCTTTGTGACTCATCATAGATGGTACCATATCTAATAGGATATGATTCCTCCTTTCGGATACACCATTCCACTGTGGTGTTCCAGGAGGAGTGAGTTGGGATAGAATCCCACACTCAGCTAGATAGTCACGAAACTCATGGCTAAGGTATTCACCATCTCGATCTGATCGAAGTATCTTAATACTCTTGCCAAGTTGGTTTTGTACTTCATTCTTGAATTCTTTGAACTTTTCAAAGGATTCAGATTTATGTGTCATCAAATACACATAACCATATCTACTGAAGTCATCAGTAAATGTAATGAAGTACCTGTATCCACCTCTAGCAGCAACATTGAAAGGGTCGCATACATCACTATGTATAAGTCCTAACAAGTCTGTTGCTCTCTCGCTTTGTCCACTAAAGGGAGTCTTGGTCATCTTGCCTAAAAGGCAAGACTCGCATGTCTTATATGATTCAAAATCAAATGAGTCTAGCAGCCCATCCTTATGTAGCTGGGATAAGCGACAATGCCAGAGATAGGTTTGGTTCAACTCATTTGACTTAAACCTTTTGGTACTTATGTTATACATGGGGCTCTATAAGTCTAGAATGTAGAGTCCGTTCATTAGATGTGCACTACAATAGAACATATCATTTAAATAAACTGAACAATATTTATTCTTTATTATAAATAAAAATCTTTTCTTGTCCAAACAATAAATCGAAATTATATTCTTAGTCAAATCAGACACATAACAACATTCATCTAGTTCTAGTATAAGCCCAGAAGGCAGAGATAGATCATAAGTTCCTACAGCAACAACATCAACTCTTGCTCCATTGCCTACTCGTAGGTCCACCTCGCCCTTTGTCAATGTCCTGCTATTTCTCAGCGCCTGCACATTGGTACAAATGTGAGATGCACATCCGGTATCTGATACTCATGATGAAGAAATAGATAGATTGACTTCTATAACATTTATACCTGAAGTAGAAGTCCCACTTATCTTCTTCTTAAGATCTTCCAGGTATGCTTTGCAGTTACGCTTCTAGTTGTTAGGGCAATCTCTTGCCATGATAAGGTTTTGATGTGTGTGGCAAAGGGTTTAAGTTAGGTTGTTATTATGATTTGATATGTGCATTGGAGTCTTGCAGGGCTTAGAAATTCGCACATGGAGCCTTGGCGAGTTTCACCTCTCATGACTCGGTCCTTGAGTCGGTGAAGGATGGCTTTGTGGAAGCCGTGCGCTTGGAGCATCCGAGGGACCGCCGGACGAGGAGCTTGGAGTGAAGCCAGAGGAAGTAGACTTCAGGGCGAGACGCGAAGGATGGCGCTGCAGAGTCATGCGCTTGGCGCATCCGAGGGACGTGGCCGGACGAAGATAACTTCAAAGGCGAGGGACTCCGAGGAATGAGAGTGAGCAAATGTAACCCGGGAAGGGGTAGTAGCTCTTAGGTGAAACTTGGTCATTTGGCTAAGTGTCGGATGAGTTTTCCCGACATCAGTCGACTGCCATGAAATGGCAGTCGACTGCTCTGAGTCGAACAGGGTTCGACTGGTATCCAACTGATGGGTTTTGGCCCAGCAGTCGACTGTCATATGTTGGCAGTTGACTGCCAAGACCATCAGTCGACTGCTGATGGCAACAGTCGACTGGTCAAGAGGGTTTGGGCCATAGAACCGCTCATAGCCGACTGGGCAGTCGACTACGAGGCATCAGTCGACTGATGGATACATCAGTCGACTACCAAGGGTTCCATTGGACTACAACGGTCGGGATCCGACGTGTTCGGAGGCCGTTGTAGTGACGACAGTCGACTGGTGGCGGCCAACGGGAAGAAATCAACCCTCTCTATAAAAAGAGAGGGTGTGGGCTTTTGGATGGCTAATGCTCATATTCCAAACCATCATCCAAGTGCTCTACAAGTGATAAACTCCTTCTTCTAGTTCTCTTTCACATCAATTGTAAAAGAAGGAGTGTTCTTGAGTTGTAAGGGTTACCTCCACCTAGCTTGGTGCAAAGAAGAGACCAACAGTGGATTGGTTGCGGAGTGATTCACCGAGGATGAATCGGGGACCATGGATTAGCGGCGTAGCCATGAACCACATTATATTATCTTGTTAGCATTGTTTTTACCTTTGCTTTGATTTGCTTGTTTATTGTGTTTTCCATTGCGCTAATATTGTTTGTAGATAAGCGAATTACGTCATCGAAAGAAAGAGGGCTATTCACCCCCCTCTATCCGGCCAACACTTCACCACATCGATCCTACAAGTGGTATCAGAGCCGAGGAAAGCTTGTCAGGACTAACCGCCACAACATGCACAATCAAGGATGGTCGGCTCAAACATTCACCCACCGAAATTTGAAGGCGAATTCTCTTGGTGGGAAAAGAGAATAGAGGTATTCTTTAAAACCGATTTTGATATTATGCTTATAATGGAAAACGGTTTTGAGATGCCTAGGGACGAAGAGGGTGAACCAATAGAGAAGTCAAGGTGGACGAAAAAGCAAAGAGAAGAGCACCTTGCAAACTCAAAAGCTAAGCACCATCTCTTCAATGTGCTCCCCCAACAAGAGATCAACCGGATTGGGGAGTGCTCAAGTGCCAAGGAGATGTGGGAGAGATTGGTTGAACTTCATGAAGGAACTTCGGAAGCCAAGTTTGCAAGGAGAGACCTCTTCCGCTCCCAATTAAGCAACATCAAATTAGAAAAGGGAGAAAAGGTAACATCATTACATTCTAGATTTAAAGAAATTTTAATTGGGCTAACAAGTGTAGGAGAAAAACTTTCGAATCGGGATATGCTTATGAAAGCAATCGACGCTTTTCCCCGGTCATCGAAATGGAGTTCAATGGTGGACTCCTACATGTCAAAGAATTTAGAAGTGAGCACCTTGGAGGAGTTCTTCTCAACTATGGAGCTCCATGAAACAAGGCTTGAAGGAATAAATGAAGAACCTAGAATTCAACCTTCAAGAGGAGTAGCCTTGATGGCACACAAGGGAAAGAAGAAGATGGAGACCCCCTCCTCCTCCGACGAAGCATCCTCATCCTCCTCCATGGATAGCACGGAAGAAGCCTATATGGTAAGGAGGGTAAGACGTGCATTAAAAGATTTTAAATTTAATAAATCTAATGATAGGAGGAGAAGACCAAGGGGAAGGTGATTTGCTAAAATTGCCAACAAGAGGGACATATAAGGGATAATTGTCCCCTCTTGAACAAGAGCAAGGAGGAGAAGAGAAAGAAAGAAGAAAAGAAGAAGAAAAAGGGGAGCAAAAAGAAGGAAGAAGAGAAGAAGGTCAAAGAGAAAGGGAAGACAAAAGCACTCAAAGCAAGGACATGGGATGATCCCTCTTCATCATCATCATTATCCGAAGAGGAAGAGCATGTCTACTCCAATCTTGCCCTAATGGCCTTTGACGACCTAGATTGCTCCTCCTCCGAAAATGAAGAAGCAAGCTCAAGTGAAGGGGGAGCTTCTTCACCATCCTCATCCGAAGAAGAAGAAGACATGGAGACAATGGTAACGAACCTCTCACCAAAAAAAATAGTCTCCATGATATCTAGTCTCACTAAGGATTTGTTTAGGGTAAAAAAAAAGAACAAATGCATGTTAGATCAAATTAAGGACTTAGAAGAAAAATTAGTAAAAGCATGCTTAAATATTAATGATGATATTTCTTCTAGCCTAAATGATGCATGCTCACATGAATATATGTCATTTAATGTTAGTGATGCATGTATGGATGAAAATAGGGCTCTAAGAGAAAAGGTAGATCATTTGACCAAGGCTCTAGAAAAGTTTACAATTGGCTCCAACACTCTTAACATGATCATAGGGAGCCAAAGAGCAAGCTTCGACAAGAAAGGCCTAGGATATAAAGAAAATAAAAATGAAAAGGCCTATAAATGTTTAATTGCTAGGGGTCAAGATAAAAAGAAGGTAATAGCTAGAAAATGGATCCCTAAGGAGTATTTAGCAAACTCCATAGGCAAGAATTTATATTGGGTTCCAAAATCTATCCTTAAGGGTTAGGAAAACCCTAGGATAGTCAACCATATGGAATTTACCTATATCATATGTTGGTTGACTTAGGATGGCAGGACAACATTTTTGAAATAGTGTTAGGTGATGATAATGCACTTATGAATAGATAAATCATGCTTTGGGTAATGTTTACCTTATTATCATGATGTAATACCTAATGCATGATCACAATTTGATGAATACATTTGGGCCTCCCTCAAGTCTATCGCTCCTCAAAGGACTTTCTCTGCTTGATATCTGATCTTCAACCCACTAGGACTTCCTGTCATCTGTCCAGTCCTCCTAACCCAGCTGGACTTTCTGCCAATTGTTCGGTCCTCCCGACCCAACTAGACTTCTTGCCTGATGTCTGGTTCTCTTGATCCAGACATAGGAGCTCCACTTCCTTCTTTCGAGGTTCATGGCTTAACATGGACCATGACTCTGATACCAATTGTTAGTGCTTATAAGATTCATATATCTCCACAATGGTATGATATTGTCCACTTTGGGCCTAAGCCCTCATGGTTTTATTTTTGGGCTTTACCCAAAAGGCCTCATACCAATGGAGATATCTTTTCATCTTATAAGCACATGATCTTTTCCATGTCTTACCAATGTGGGACTTTGATTATATTTCCAATACTCTCAACAAACATAAGATTCAATGAAATCATTTTATTTTGTGGTTTAGAAATGATCAATGAGGATTATTGTGTTTTCATGAGAAAGAAAAAAAGGAAAGTATATCATTTTATCATTATATGTTGATGATATGTTGATAGCAGAAAATGACAGGATTTGTGATAGAGGTCAAAGAGTGACTTTCATCACAATTTAATATAATAGATATGGGCGAAGCTGAGTACATTTTAGGTGTAAAGATCGTGAGAAAATGATCAAAAAGACTTTTGGATTTGTCTCAAAAGACTTATATAAATAAGATGTTACAATATTTCAGCAAGTGTGATTGCAATATTGAAAAAACACCTATAGTGAAAGACACTGTTATGAGTAAAAGTATTTGTCCCAAGTGTTATGTTTGATAGATGTCCTAAGGCAATTCCCTTATGAATGTACAATTTAATTGATAAATAAAAATTCA
This sequence comes from Wurfbainia villosa, assembly GCA_025175895.1. Lineage (NCBI taxonomy): Eukaryota > Viridiplantae > Streptophyta > Magnoliopsida > Zingiberales > Zingiberaceae > Wurfbainia > Wurfbainia villosa. Next base: position 48,402,528 of record CM046002.1, read on the forward strand.
CTATTTGAGTGCACATGTCATATATGTTTGATTGGATCTTAAACTCATTTACCGAATGTTCACGATACGATTCATAGCATGAGAGAACTTGTGATTAGATCACTACTAGTGAGTATCTCTACATGTATAATTATGAATGTATTAAAATAATTCCTAGTCAATGAATTAATGAGTTCGAACATCATCGATTCTGGGAGACTAGCATGGGTTACACTCCTTGGTTTATCAAGCAGTTGCTCCTCACTGGCTGGAGACATTGAGATATCTAGAGTTAAACATGGATGCTAGTTATGGTAACTAGTTCATTGGAGTGAACTGTTGTACTTCACATGGTTCTCTGCATATAAGATATGTCAGTGAAGCTCTTACTATAGCTCGAGTGCGAATTTCCTTCGACTTGAGGTATTCAAGTCATCTTGGTCATGGAGATTTATTGTCACGCCCTGAGAGCATGCCGTGCCGAAAAGCAAACGGACGACATCTCCCTTATACGTGACAATATTTCGGGTTAATACAAGGCCCGTAGGCCACAACAACAACAACACAAATATATATATATATATATATATATATATATATATATATATATATATATGTATATATATATATATGTATATATATATATATATATATATATATATATATATATATATATATATATATATATATATATATACACAATACAACCACACACCATGTATACCGGTATGACTAACACCAAAACATAAAAAAAACCTCGTCAAAACCCGCACCAACATGTGCATACATCATATAACACATAATACCATGAAAACTCAGAATACTTAACAAGACATACAGAAAAATCAAAAAACCCGGACTCTCGGAGTTGAGATAAGACGATGCCAGCCAGTGGTGCTCCAAGTCCATCACGAAGTCGGCTACCTGTTACCTGAGCGACAGAAAAATTCAGGGTCCGTGGTGGTGAGTAAAACTCAGTAGGTAATAGAAAAACATGTATATATCAAATATCACATGTAATTCGATAACATAATCTAGAGGTACAACAGGTATATCAACATAGTATATAAATACAAGCATATACCGTCTAACCAAATGAACAACGTAAAATGCAGACATACATGAAAGTTTGCTACGCTACTCTGATCCAACCTGATCATATATCCAACATATATATAACAGGAAGAGTAATACCAACTCACAATATACTCATGCTACAGGTCAAGGTATCTAATGGTCTATCCAACACATATATAAGTATTCGACACAACCATATAACAAATACAAGAAGCATGCATGAATATGATGTACAACCAAATGCAGCAAGTATAGTACAATCAAATACAACATCACAATAAGCATATATATATATATACTGCATCTATATATATATATATATTGATCACAACCATCCCTATATATATATACATGCATATATGTATATATATATGGTAATATGCAAAGCGTCATAAGATATGACAATGCAGCATGCATGGTCATGCCTGCGCACCCCTACTCGCTACCACGACCCCAGTGTGGCCTAGGTGGCACGATATGACAACTGTCCCAACTCAACACTAACCACCGCTCTAGAGTGGCCGAGTGGGCAGTATGATCAAGTAGCATATGAGCGTAAAGAGCTCACTACACAACGAGGGTCCCTACTGCTGGCCACTCCGACTGACACTATCAATGAGTGATCGAGTACCATGCACCCAGGACAACTGCACGCAACTCCAACTACCACCATGCGACACAATAAATGCTCTACCCTCACACCAGTTACTTTTCGAGAAGTAACCTGAAAGGCAAGATGACTGACGACTCTCTCAACCCCAAGGGAGACTATGTCGTCAAAATGCATGCAAATGATATGAACATACTGTCACACGTACAGACATCCACCATAGACTCTCTGTTCAACAGAGAATCATACCCGTCTGATCAATACACTCTCTATCCTGTGGAGAGTCGTACTCAACTGATCGATGGACTCTCTATCCTGTAGAGAGACATACTCAACTGATCATAACTCTCTATCCAATAGAGAGTCATACTCAACTAATCGACGCACTCTCTATTCTGTAGAGAGTTGTACTCGACTAATCATATCAAGTTGGGACCACCAGTCCGTAGCGACACACTAATCACCCTTCACTTAACTATTACACAACACATGGTTGGTAATAAGCATGCAACATATGGGTATTAGATTAAATCCTACCTTTAGGGCATTACCTACCCACGAATGACCTTTTTGCCAATTTATAAATTGGGTCATCACTCGTACTCTAACATCTACACCCTACTAAACATCTAGGCCAATTTACATCACATATATAACCCTAAATCATAATAAAGGAAATGTGATATCAACCTTTGAGTAAATATAGCCAACGATAAGTATCAAGCATAAGAAAAATAAGAGCAGGGTCAAGATAATATGAACATCTAACATGCTCATATCTGTGACTAAATCTGAATACAATTACATCTACCTGACCAAAGTAGGAAATTACCCACCTGTTGATGTAGAGTATCTCGAAATATAATTTGCCTTCATGTCCAAGAATTGATCTCGATTCAACATCCTGCACACAACACAGAACATAATTAAGTTCTATCGTACATCGAATGATTGAATCGAATCCTATATCGATCATTATATACAAATCAATTGTCTCGATACTAATTAAAGTCTTGATCACACATCCAACATCACTTCGGCTATATCACCGTAAGTATACACACTTGATCCAATTAACAATTCACAATAATCCAGATCAACACTCAAATCAACAATTAACTACTTCCCTTCCACATATCATTGTTCACCAATCTTTCAGTATCAACCAACACCGTAAACATGAACAACTCATCCATAACTATTAATCATCGAGTCAATACTAGTTCAACTATAACGTGGTATACATCCATACAATTAATCTTTCTATTAACAACAAATCCATCACAAGATCAGTTTAATCACAACGATAGTGATATACATTCCTAAATTATCCAAACCCAACTCACCTTGCCTAGACTCACTCCACAGCTTCTTGTTTCACCATAGGAAACTCCAATCTATACGATTCAAATGCACGGAGGCAACAACCCATCTGATGTAGATCGTGCTGATAATCATCATGTCCGAAAACTCTATCTCAATTCAACTACCTGTGACCAAAACACATCATATAACCAAACACTAACATAATCAAATAAGAGGAATAAGGATCCAACCCGATCTTAATAAACGATTGATTAACCAAATCACCTACCATTTATTAATTCTCCAACCATATCATTACCAGATTAAAGCTTACCTTGATTACAACTCCCACAGTCCCATTCGAAATATTCCTCCCCTTCACAAACATCCAAATCAACATTTACCTCTCATCACCTACCCAAATCGGGATTTCTCCAATCACAGCTTGCTCTATTCACCGGAACAACCCTCACAACCGACAATTTTCCCTGCTCACAGTCGTCCAACCTCCAACTCACAGCCCCCCACCGGTATAAATCCACATCACACGACAATTAACCGAACCAAAACAACATCTTATGAAAAAGGAGAAGATAGTTCGAGATATACCTGTGATTGACATCTCCCAACTTGCTCTATTTGTCGGAAAACCCAGCGCCGACAACTCTGCCCTTCACCACAGATCACACCCAATGAAGGAACACAGCTACACATTCGATCTTCGTGCAAGATAAGGAAATGATCAGCTCTTACCTAGCACCGGCGACGATTGACAGAAACCCCCAAATTGGTAGCTCACCGTCGGTACGTCACCGATTCAAGCTCCCCCCGCCACTCACTCGCCCTCTGCTCCCACTCGCTCACTACCCTCGCTCGCCCGCAGAGCTCGCCGTGGATGGTCCAGCCGCCGTCGCTCACTGTGAGGAAGGGAAGATCGCTCGACCACCATGCCTTTTGGAGAGGGAGAAAGCTCACGGTGAAGCGATGAAATCATGACTAGGAAAGAAAAAGAAAAGTCGGGATTTAAGGCGACGTCGACTAAGCGTTCCACGAGTGAAACGGTCGGATCCAATTAAAATGGGTCGGGTCCAATCCTATATGCCTATTAAATCTTTCTCCAAAAATACCTTAGAAATTTCCATTTAAGTCCAGGAATTTTTTTTTAAAATTCCTGGAAAATTTCATAGGATATTTTCCTAATTAACAAGCATTATTTTATTATTATTATTTTTTTCAGTATCTTACAATCTCCCCCACTAATAAAAATTTGGTCTCCAAATTTCGTACCTAAGCACAACGAGTAAGCACTATCCTGCTAATCGGCTCAAGTACTTCAAGGAAAGTAAGGCACCTCAAGTAACCCCGTGGGGGTATTGAGCTCGAATATTATTTTTCAGCTCTCATATAGTCTCTAACATCAATCACCTATACTCCCAACAGACCTTCTATAGTCTGAATAATACCCTCTGTCTAACCACCTAACTGCGGGTGAACAACTACACCAGAGTGGAGCTCTATATTCGTGACCTGTCAGAGACTTTACCGGAATCATAAGGTGAATCATGAATCACTATCGGAAATGATACCCAAGAATACTCCAAGAAAGTTGAAAATCTCCTTGCAGTATAATTTCAACGAGCGACCCAACGAAATCCATCTTACGGCTCGGTAGAAAATGAGCAGACTCAATTAATCGACCACCGATTATTCAAATCGCATCAAGTCCTTTCTGAATTCTAGATAATCTCTCAACATTGTCCATCATACTAGGCCCCCACTTCCATTTTGATACGTAATCCTATGAGTCACTAATATTCCACCTTACTTGTTGGCACACCCAACATCAAACTACGAACTCAACCAAGTCCTACATGTATCGTTCCACCATGAAGAACGTTTTAACACTCGCTATTTTCGGATCCACTCCGAATACATCACATACCTCAATTAACGAGTCTTCTAAAACAACTCTTCATGAAACTCTAACAACTCTGGGTCATGGTCTTCCTTGAAGATGAAGCATCTCTCTATCATCACAACAGAGATCTGTCTGTTGTTCTGAATCAAATGCAACACTGTAACCCACTATCCTCCTCAGAGACAGAGAATTATTTTCTCACACGAGAAATCTACTGTCCAAAATTCACTCCACCACACACTCTGTAAGTGCATGGGAGACTATAACGACCAATGTCCCTTGTTGCAACTGTCTGTGTTCCAGCAACTCTATAGTAGCTACCCAGTAGCTAGTCAAAATCCCATGAGCATTCCTGCTTCATACATCCACAAATCAAGATAACATCCACTAAGTCCACATCATGTATATGACAGCTTGTCTCACAGTTCCTCAACTGTCGTAAGCTTAAGATACGTCTCATTCAACTGCATCTGGATCGCTCTGTTCCTTGGAACGATGCATCTGCGCACAACATCCTTCCATCCACCTCGGAAGGATTAACTAACACTGATGCACACGTCAATCACCATCTAGGTCCTGAAACCTAATTTCACAAGCTTCTGACTAAATGATTTCCATCATCACCCTTGTCAAACAAGTCCGTGGTATAGTAATGCTAAAACATTCTATCCACAACTACAGTAATAACTAAATCATACAAGAAAAACCACCATCTACGGTGGTCGAGTGCGCAACTCCAACTACCACAATCAACAATGGCCTGGTTACACAACTCCAACAACCACAAATTGATCCAATCGTGTCCAGGATACACGATTCTCAAATCTAGTGGCGACTAAATCATTAATTAGTCTAACAACTTAATCACAACTCATAAAAATTCATACTAAGTATGAAATCGTCGTCTCTACATACCTGCATCCTTTTTACTCAAAACTGATGATATATCTTAATCATCACAACGACACTGATAATTGTATGACACCGTGTCACTACAATATCAACGCTCCAGTTGTAGATTGATCCTAGAGTATACACAGGTGTCCTTAGCTGATCTAGACAGATCATTTATCCACAACGAAGGATATTCTCTTTTAACAACTATCACATTCCATCATCAAAAATCGATGCATAATCTCAAAGGTTCATCTCTCTCTCAACAAAGAGTTTCGGATCTTCTCAAGGAGGAATACTGGGATAGATACATATCCCTTCCAACATCTCCTATAATCGCAACTTACGTTCTTCTAATTTCTATAGTGTTTAACAATACTGATACCAACAACACTATCACTCGGTATGTGATCTTCGATACCAGAACTATTTTTGCAATCATTTCGATCGCCTACTCCACTTGCATATGCAACGGCAAGCCTTGGAGTTCATCCGAAACTACATTCGAATACTCTTAGATTATATGCACATCCGAGAGACATATCGTACCATACTTCCAACAATTTAATCATCCGTAAGGATATGTCTACAGTGAAAGTATGTCTATAAAAGTCTAAGGGCATCCCTTGACTTCTTAATTGTTGATCCCCATCTCACCTGATGGTAGAGATACCACCAACCCACAAGTCGATGTAAAGGACCCTTCTAATCCAAACTAAGAATGTTCTAGACAAAGATACCTGTAAACTATAAGTATCCCTCAACATATTAATTCAAAGGGTAAACTAGAGTACTACCTTGAATGATCAATTATCTATCGATCTGATTCAAAGGCTCCACGTAGGTCTTGGCCTTTTTCCGGAGAGAAAAAGATCAGATCCAATAATCCGCGATAAAGCGGTCACATTTCTACGACGAATGACCCGAGGATTTTTCCTAGATCATCTGATCTCATCCCTAAATCCTATGAGCTGCAACTGTAGAATACCGAATAGATACGACCATCGTCGTATACTCTCTCCTCTGTACAAAGCAAATCACATTAGGAGGTAACTATTGTTGTCTGCATGAGTCTTTTGCGATGTCTTCTACTGATGCTATTTCTGTGCTGAAGGGTAGTATTAAGGAACTCCAACCACGCCTGAGGTAGTAGGTTGTTGCTGATGAGATAACCCAATCTTCGGTGCTGATCTCCGCTGTCGAGACGGTGCATCATCCTCCCATAACACCATTGGTAGTCTTCAACTGAGTCTTCAAAGCATAGCTCCTCAAATGTATTGGTTGCTTACAATAGTAACAGGTGAACTGATCCAACTAATAATCTGACTTCGCATGTCTTCGTGATCCACACTACATGCACTAATCTCTTCGGAGTCTTTATTCTGATTTCGCTGATGTGCACGAGAACATTCTGATGATCTGCGGTTGGTCTTCTATAATCGGAAAGTAGCTCAAGGCCTATTACTCCGATCTTGCTCCTTTTGTCCAACATTCGGAGGCTTCTTAATCCAACATCTGACTTGCAATGTCTGCTTATCGATCTTCATCTCCTAAACACTTGTATGGAGTCATTTTTAAACTCCTGACTCAATCAATATCTTCTGGCAGGATCTGATAGGAGATCCTGACATCCTAATCCAACTTTAAGCCAATAACTCTAGGTGGCTTAAAACATCCATTCACATTCTTGAGCTATTAAGTGAGCATAAACTCTGCAAGTCTAATGACTCTGCATGATATTCTCGTTACTGATGATCACCCTACTTGAAGCTCAAGAATTCCTTACAATGTGTCACTAAAAGTGACACGGGGAAATACTCTCTTTCAACATCACTAAACCATGATCAAGTGATATATTATTTCCCAAAGATTATTTTCTGTATTTATCACCAAATACCGAGTTGATCCTGATAATGGTATGCAAACAACTCTTCTTTCTCGATATAACATGAGTTAAGTACTCAAAAGTACTCTCAAAGTTATACAACTCAGTACGAACAACTCAGGGATAAAATCCCTATGAAACACCGTAACCTAGCCTTCCGCTATCTGCATCAACAATAGTCTACTTGTCTTGTCCATTACCCAACAGGTAATGATCTGAATAGCATAATTAGTGAAAATCTCTAAGATTATAGTCTCTGATTTCCACAAGAAATGTGACGACTTGACCCCTGTTTTCCGACTCGGTATTAGTCGTCTCTCAAAAGTAACTCACCTTTTCGACACAGGTTCAAGACTCACAGACTTAACAGGTCATTTCCGGGGTCAACTCATACCACGGTTACGAACAATAACCAACACACTACAGGTTATTCCCTGTTATATACACTAAAAGCATAGCCAACAAAACCGGGAGTATAAACCCTATCGGCAACTCCGGTTGGTCACCACGGTGGGCGACTTCCACTACGAGTCTGTACAGGTATAATAACTCTAACAGTATACTCTTGTTAATCAAGTCCAGATAAGTATCCAACTAGAAAATAAGTCATCAGGAATACTTACTTCGTGCTGCTTGGAGCTCAGGTCACTGTCAGATCTCATCTCAAAAAACCAAAACTGAAACAAATTGACTCCCAAGAATCCAAGACTCGACACAAAAACAACCTTGTATGGCATCGCAGAACCTAGGGCTCTGATACCACTAAAGTTGTCACGCCCGAGAGCATGCCATGCCGAAAAGCAAACGGACGACATCTCCCCTGTACATGACAATATTTCGGGTTAATATAAGGCCCGTAGGCCACAATAACAACAACATATATATATATAAACATAACCACATAACGAAACACAGTGGAAACTAATACAATGACATACCCATAACCACACATACACAATACAACCACACACCATACATATCGGTATGACTAACACCAAAACATAAAGAAAACCTCATCAAAACCCGCACCAACATGTGTGTACATCACATAACACATAACACCATGAAAACTCAGAATACTTAACAAGACATACGGAAAAACCCAAAAACCCAGACTCTCAAAGTTGAGATGAGACGATGCCAGCTAGCGGTGCTCCAAGTCCATCATGAAGTCGACTACCTGTTACCTGGGTGACAGAAAAACCCAGGGTCCGTGGTGGTGAGTAAAACTCAGCAGGTAATAGAAAAATATGTATATATCAAATATCACATGTAATTCAACAACATAATCTAGAGGTACAACAGGTATATCAGCATAGTATATAAATACAAGCATATACCGTCTAACCAAATGAACAACGTAAAATGCAGACATACCTGAAAGTCTGCTATGCTACTCTGATCTAACCTGAGCATATATCCAACATATATATAACAAGAAGAGTAATACCAACTCACAATATACTCATGCTACAGGTCAAGGTATCTAATGGTCTGTCCAACACATATACAAGTATTCGACAAACCGTATAACAAATGCAAGAAGCATGCATGAATATGATGTACAATCAAATGTAACAAGCATAGTACAATCAAATGCAACATCACAATAAGTATATATATATATATATATATATATATATATCACAACCATCCTTATATATATATACATGCATATATGTATATATATATGGTAATATGCAAAGCACCATAAGATACGACAATGCAGCATGCATGGTCATGCCTGCGCACCCCTACTCGCTACCACGACCCTAATGTGACCTAGGTGGCACGATATGACAACTGTCCCAACTCAACACCAACCACCGCTCTAGAGTGGCTGAGTGGGCAGTATGATCAAGTAGCATATGAGCGTAAAGATCTCGCTACACAACGGGGGTCCCTGCTGCTGGCCACTCCGACTGACACTACCAATGAGTGGTCGAGTACCACGCACCTAGGACAACTGCACGCAACTCCAACTGGCACCGTCTATAGTGGTAGAGTGCGGCACAACAAATGCTCTGCCCTCACACCAGTTACTCCTCGGGGAGTAACCTGGGAGGCAAGATGATTGACGACTCTCTCAACCCCAAGGGAGACTATGTCGTCAGAATGCATGCAAATGACATGAACGTACTGTCACACGTACATACATCTACCATAGACTCTCTGTTCAATAGAGAATCATACCCATCTGATCAATACACTCTCTATCCTGTGGAGAGTCGTACTCAACTGATCGACGGACTCTCTATCCTGTAGAGAGTCATACTCAACTGATCATAACTCTCTATCCAATAGAGAGTCATACTCAACTAATCGATGCACTCTCTATTCTGTAGAGAGTCGTACTCGACTAATCATATCAAGTTGGGACCACCGGTCCATAGCGACACACTAATCACCCTTCACTTAACCATTACACAATACATAGTTGGTAATAAGTATGCAACATACGGGTATTAGATTAAATCCTACCTTTAGAGCATTACCTACCCACGAATGACCTTTTTGCCAATTTATAAATTGGGTCATCACCCGTACTCTAACATCTACACCCTACTAAACATCTAGGTCAATTTACATCACATCTATAACCCTAAATCATAATAAAGGAAATGTGATATCAACCTTTGAGTAAATATAGTCAACGACAAGTATCAAGCATAAGATAAATAAGAGCAGGGTCAAGATAATATGAACATCTAACATGCTCATATCTGCGACTAAATCTGAATGCAATTACATCTACCTGACCAAGGTAAGAAATTTCCCACCTGTTGATGTAGAGTATCTCGAAATATAATTTGCCTTCACGTCCAAGAATTGATCTCGATTCAACATCCTGCACACAACACAGAACATAATTAAGTTCTATCGTACATCGAATGATTGAATCGAATCCTATATCGATCATTATATACAAATCAATTGTCTCGATACTAATTAAAGTCTTGATCACACATCCAACATCACTTCGGCTATATCACCGTAAGTATACACACTTGATCCAATTAACAATTCGCAATAATCCAGATCAACACTCAAATCAACAATTAACTACTTCCCTTCCACATATCATTGTTCACCAATCTTTCAGTATCAACCAACACCGTAAACATGAACAACTCATCCATAACTATTAATCATCGAGTCAATACTAGTTCAACTATAATATAGTATACATCCATAAAATTAATCTTTCTATTAACAACAAATTCATCACAAGATCAGTTTAATCACAACGATAGTGATATACATTCCTAAATTATCCAAACCCAACTCACCTTGCCTAGACTCACTCCACAGCTTCTTGTTCCACCATAGGAAACACCGATCTATACGATTCAAATGCACTGAGGCAACAACCCATCTGATGTAGATCGTGCTGATAATCATCATGTCCGAAAACTCTATCTCAATTCAACTACCTATGACCAAAACACATCATATAACCAAACACTAACATAATCAAATAGGAGGAATAAGGATCCAACCCGATCTTAATAAACAATTGATTAACCAAATCACCTACCATTCATTAATTCTCCAACCATATCATTACTAAATTAAAGCTTACCTTGATCACAGCTCCCATAGTCCCATTCGAAATATTCCTCCCCTTTACAAACATCCAAATCAGCATTTACCTCTCACCACCTACCCAAATCCGGACTTCTCCAATCACAGCTTGCTCTGTTCACCGGAACATCCCTCATAGCTGGCAATTTCCCCTGCTCACAGCACCCCATCGGTAGAAATCCACATCACACGACAATTAACCGAACCAAAATAACATCTTATGAAAAAGGAGAAGATAGTTCGAGATATACCTGTGATTGGCATCTCCCAACTTGCTCTATTCGCCGGAAAACCCAGCGCCAACAACTCTGCCCTTCACCACAGATCACACCCAATGAAGGAACACAGCTACACATTCGATCTTCGTGCAAGATAAGGAAATGATCAGCTCTTACCTAGCACCGACGACGATCGACAGAAACCCCCAAATCGGCAGCTCACCGTCGAAATGTCGCCGATTCAAGCTCCCCCCGCCACTCGCTCGCCCTTTGCTCCCGCTCGCTCTCTGCCCTCGCTCGCCCGCAGAGCTCACCGTGGATGGTCTAGCCGTCGTCGCTCGCCGCGAGGAAGGGAAGATCGCTCGACCACCATCCCTTTCGGAGAGGGAGAGAGCTCACGGTGAAGCGATGAAATTGCGACTGGGAAAGAAAAAGAAAAGTCGGGATTTAAGGCGATGTCGGCTGAGCGTTACACGAGTGAAACGGTCGGATCTAATTAAAATGGGTCAGGTCCAATCCTATACGCCTATTAAATCTTTCTCCAAAAATACCTTAGAAATTTCCATTTAAGTCCAGGAATTTTTTTTTAAAATTCCTGGAAAATTTCATAGGGTATTTTCCTAATTAACAAGCATTATTTTATTATTATTATTATTTTCAGTATCTTACACTTATCCTTTGACATCTTAGTTGATACATCTCTATGGAAGTGTGGGTACGGGATGATTGGGTATAAGTCAAAGTGTCCGAAGGTAATTGAATAGCCAACAAAGGATTCACCACTCCTTGCGAGAAGATTGATACCCTATGGCCACTCATCAGGATTGTTACTCAAAGTCTTTGGCCAAAGCATTGCATGTTAAGAGTATAGTACTCTTGGATACATGTCGAAGTATTTAGAATCCACTGGAAGAGGAAGTAAGACTTGGGCTAGGTGTGACGTAGTCAGCCTAGTGGGGACTGACACATAGACCATGTCCTAAATAAGTGGGTATAAGATGAGTGAAAGGAACGAGGCACGATTCACTGTAGCTGCAAGGGTTCAGAAGTGGTTCCGAGATCAACCGTTGATTTTTTGATTAATTGGAGATCATGATGTACTACTAGGTATCACAAATGATTGTTTCATAATTAATGGTTAATTATGGACGACCAACATAAACCAAGAACCTATTAGGTCACACGCACAACGAATCCTTCGAAGAGACTTAAAATAAGTTTGAGAATTGGATTCTTAAGATCGAGATAGATCAAGTTTGGTTGGACCAAACACATGACAAATATGGAAATATTTGTCAAGTCAGAAATGTGAAAGGAGTACGTCTTAAGAAGATGTGTTGTGCCTTAAAACGTTTAATTATAAACCAAACCCATTTGGTTTTAACTAAAAGGGTCCTCTTTTCGTTAAAGGCCCAATTAGAGTTTAATGGATGAGATTAAGCCTTAATGGTTAAGGGCTTATGGATTTGATCCACTAACCTCTAACTTAATAGGATTTGTGCCTATATAAAGGGTTATAAAGGCTAAACCTAATGAATAGAAGTCCTTAAGACCCTCTTCCTTCTTCTTTGCCATCGGTCCTAGCAAGGCTCCCTCTTGTTTAGGTTCAGCCAACTCCTCCCAAAGGAAGTGGTGAACTCCCGCCAAGTCTTCCTCAAGGTAGATTGACCATTCGGCCAAGGCTTGGAACAACGGTTTCTTCCTTTGTGCCCTTGGCCGAACTTAGGAGAATTATGGTTTGGTATTCTGTCGGCCATCAAGGAAACAAGGGTTCTCTTTAGAGGTCGGCCACTCTAGGCTTTAGGGATATTATTGTCACTTATTGAAGCTTCAAAAACATCGGCTAATTCCGACATTAATCGACAACCTTACGAAGGTTGTTCGAGGACTCGTTTGTGTCACAAAATGAGTCGGTGATTGCTCTCTGATCACCCGATCTTCTTACTTCATCTAATAGCGAAGAGAAGGTCCACTCGTGGCTTTGAGAAGTCATCCCTCCAAAGATTCGGCATAGATACGAGTTGATACGAAGCTCCACGAGCGTCGTACGGTTGATGCCCTTCCGAATCACCATCATCAGAAAGGTATACCTAGAGTAAAATTTATTTTATTCTTGTTGTATGTAAAATTTTATTTGGCGGATATGTCCACACGTGTTGTAATATTGCATGTGTGGGTGTGAGTGTTGTAATAATTTAGGAAATTATTATGTTTTTCTTCTACTGCATTCATTTGTGAAATGACAAAAGGACATCTACACGTCGCCCGTAACCCAATAGTGTTGGGATGTATACTGAAAAGTCTATCTTTTGTATGAACATTTTTATTTTGAAATAAGAATCACATGATCATTGTTTGCATATTTATGATGATGTATATTGTCTAATACATTACATTGTAGATAACATAGTGTGTGGTGTCACACGGGATATCATGTTATCGGATCCTTGTAAAGTATAAGTATAAGCTCACAACCGAGATGAGTTTGGACAAACCATTGGCATGGTTGTAGTATGATTTGGTATTGATTCGTCTTGACCATAGAATCATACTAGTACACTTTGTGTGTATTGAGCAGGACCGACTAAGAGGTGATTCGATTTATTGCTGACTACATTATCGAATCGGACCTCAGATATTATATTGTACATGCTCTTAATCCCGATATAATAACGGGCACATATACTTATTATTCATTTCTTTGATTTACCAATTGGCGAGATTTATAGATTAAATCGATAGGCTCGGTAAGTTCGGAAATGATATTATTTATATGGTGTGTCGTTGATTATAGAAGGAAACCGTGTCCTATATATTAGGATGATGATGTCCCCTTGAGGAGCTCATAAGGTTCATCATGTAAACCCTGCAGGTGGACTTGGTCCGATATGATGATAAGGTTGAGTTGTACTACTCATGGAGTTAGATGTTGATTAATTAATAGTCAGTAAATTAATTAATCGATGGACATTCGAGATCTTAAACACGGAGAAAAAATGTACAAATAATATATGGAACTCATATTAACTTATGGGAGTTGGTGAGGTAGATCAATGATAATCCTTTAGTGGATTGGATTATCATTAATGGATCGGACTTTATGTGGGCTTGATCCATTGGGTGGCCAAGATCCAACTCCTCCTCATGGTCCCTATTGTAGCCTATTAATACCTCATGAAGCCTTGATCCAATGGTTGAAAACAAAACTCTAGATCCAAAGGTAGAGATTAAATCTCTAGATCCGGTGGTAGAGATTAAATCTCTAGATCCGACGGTTGAGATTAAATCTCTAGATCCGACGGTTGAGATTAAATCCCTAGAACCAATGGTGGAGATTAAAACAAGGCATATCCCTAACTCTATAAAAGGAGATCATGGGGTGGGCGACAAGAAGAATTATAATAGAGATAGGATTAGGGTAAGGGGCAACAAGCATTGGGGATTAGGGTTTGGGTGTTGGCGGCACCAAATAAGGAAAGGTTTTTCTTTTCTTCTTCTTCTTCCTTGGTGGCTGGCGCCCATACAAGCCCTTCCCTACCTTGGCCGGCGTCCAAACCTACTCCTTCTCCTCTCCTTGGCCAGTGGAAACAAGGCTTAGGGTCTTCCCTTAGAGCTCTTGGTCGGCAACTATCTCCATCATCTTCTCCTTGTTGGCCGGCGGTAAGCACCTAGGTTGGTGTTTGTTAGTTGGCTAAAGGAAGGAGAAGGGTTTTGTTTCTTAGTCTTCTTCTTGTTCGGAGCGAGCAAGGAAGGAAGATTGGTGATCTAGGAGCTTCGACTTTTGGTAGATCGTTGCCCACATGACGTCCAAAAGGAGGAAGGACATACGATAGAAGATTGAGAGGTATAATACTTGTCTATTTTCTTATGTAACATGTTTATAATTGTTTTCAATTATATATGCATGATATATTCTATTTTGTGACTAATATAACTTGGACCTCGAACATAAACACAAAAGCCGGCGATCCGTACATCGTCTATTCCGCGGCTATTCGTAGAATAGATGTTGGTTTCTTAAACAACAAGTTTGTTCAAGTGACTACTCTAATCAAATAGCACGACGATGAAACGGTTGCTTGGGTAATCCCTTTCGTCTAGGATTAAATTTTTTTTATCTGGGAACGTAGAAGGGATCGCCATGAACAAGCGACCGAGTTAAAGTGGGAAGCGAAGTTTCCTACCTTCAAGTGGTATCAGAGCTTTGGTTCCGGGCAAAACCCTTCAAGTGGTATCAGAGCCACGGTTTTCGGTTTTGTGTGTTTAGGATTCGGTTACTTTTATGCACTTTTCATATATTATGTGTGCCGGATAATAGTAGGATATGCGTAGGTTAACTCTTTGGTTGCAGGCATAGGATCCAACTATTATGGTCATATGTGTGTATGTGATTGTATGTGTATAATTGTATATTTTGTTGAATCCTCGGGGTTGACAAGGCTAGTATTTAATTTTTGTAAATTAGATACGGCATTGTTTAGCCACTCTTTTTATTTTAGTTTACTTTCGATCTAGATTTCATGTACACTCCCTCGTGGAGTATAGGATCGATGGATGTAAATTAAAATATTTTTTCTTGGCTCGGATCTCCGAATGACTTGTACATGGCGTAGGGAGGAGCGGACGAGATGGCGATACGACGGGAGACATATTGAAGACAAAAGCCATAATAGTTGAAAAATATTTATTTTTCATATTTATTGCTTATTGTTTGATATGCATGTCGTAGGCTAGAAAATTCCTCAATTTCAAATTACTAAGTGGGAGAGGGATATTTTTAATAAATTTCCACGGCCTCCATTACGATTTGACATGTGATGCAAACAAACTTGCGCATCGGCTCTGAGTGTCTTCCTCTCCATCGGATGAGTTTGTTTCCGGATCACAAGGTCAAATATGGTTATAGGAAATTATTAAGGAGCGTGTGTACTTCCCCATCGGAAGGCACATAACCCGAGATAATTATCTTGGTATCGAGTAATGGTGAACACTTAGATACAAATATAAGTATCCTCCTCATCGGAGTCACTGCTTTTATTTGTAGGGCCAAAGAGGAACCAACTATTAATTTTACTTGTCAAAAAGTTAGGTTGACAAGATAGTAAAATTAATGGGTAAAACCTCCTCTTACAAATATAGAATTCGTATACGTCTACACTATCATGACATACGATATTCTCGGTGTTGGTTGATTTTAAAATTTTATTGTTTGAGGAATCAATAATTTTTTGAAATCTAATATTTTGATCTATGTGATTCTTAGGTTTTCTTTCAAAATGACTTTCAACCCACTTGTTGTGATACTGAAAGAGAATAAACTTACTTGACCCAACTATGTTGATTGGAAGAGGAATCTTGACATTGTCTTGACTGCTGAGGAATACAAATATGTACTCCTCGAAGAGTACCCTCCTAAGCCTACGGATGATTATGGGGAAAAGGAGAAGGAGAGTTACAAGAAGTGGATCAAGGCCGATGAGATGGCGCGGTGTTACATTTTGGCATCTATGTCAAATGTACTGCAACATCAGCATTAAGTCATGCCCACTACTTATGACATGATGCTCAATCTCAAAGAGCTTTTCGGACACCAGAATCGGGCTGCAAGGCAGGAAGCCATGAGGAACTTGATGACGACCACTATGATCGAGGGAACATCTGTGAGGGATCATGTTCTCAAGATGATGGCTCATTTGAATGAGCTGGAGGTCCTTAGAGCTGAGATCGATAGGGAAACCTAGGTTGATATCATTCTCTAGTCTCTACCTAGGAGTTTTGAGCAATTTCACCTGAACTACAACATGGACAAGAGGTTGTATTCATTGGCAGAGCTTCTGACAGAACTCCAGGCGATAGAGGGGCTATTTCGTCAGAGTGCTCAGGCGCATGCTATGGTTACCCAAAAGGTTTCTACTTCTAAGCTGAAAGGCAAGAAGAAGAAGAAACAAGCTGGGGCAAAAGCGGTAGGAGGAACTCAGGGAGGAGTGAAGAAGTCAAAAGGCAAGTGCTTCACTTGTAAGCAGACTGGACACTGGAAGGACTGCCCCAACCGCAAGCAGAACAAAGGTATATCTTTTGGTCTATTCGTTGAAACATGTTTAACAGTGTTATCTACTGACACCTGGTGTGTAGATACGGGAGCCACTGATCATGTCTGCAATACTTTGCAGGGGTTCCAAGAAATCAGACGACTGGCTGAGGGGGAGATTATCATATACTTGGGTGATGCCACGAAGGTGACGGCTGTTGCAGTGGGAGATGTTTATTTATCTTTTGAGAAAAATAAAGTTTTGGTTCTTAAGAATTGCCTTTATGTACCTTTATTTAAAAAGAATTTAATTTCAGTTTCTAAATTATTTATGGATGGACATTCTATTTTTTTTAATGACAGAGTTGTTATAAAAAGGAATAGAGAGATTATCTGTTCGGGTGCATTGATAGAAAATTTATACACACTTGAACCAAAAGCTCCCACGATGCAAATAGAAGTTAATAACTCATCTTCTAATTCCAATAAGAGAAAAGAACCTTCGAAGATGAACCAAACATATCTTTGGCATCTTAGGCTTGGTCATATTAACCTAAGCAGAATTCAAAGGTTGATAGCTGATGGACCTCTGGGTTCATTAGTGGTGGAAGATTTCCCAATCTGCGAATCTTGCTTGGAGGGTAAAATGACCAAGAGGCCTTTTAAGGCTAAGGGGTATAGAGCCAAAGGTGTGTTAGAATTGGTTCATTCTGATTTGTGTGGTCCTATGTCTATCCAGGCTAGAGGTGGTTTTGAGTATTTCGTCTCTTTTATAGACGATTATTCGAGATATGGATACATTTAGCCGCAAAGTCCAATGTTTTGACAAGTTCAAAGAATTCAAGGCTGATGCGGAGAAACGTCAAGGTAAAAGTATCAAGACACTACGATCTGATCGTGGTGGTGAGTATCTCTTGGGAGAGTTTAGGAATTACTTATCAGAGGCTGGGATTCAATCCCAATTGTCTGCACTTGGCACACCCCAGCAGAATGGTGTAGCAGAGCGAAGGAATAGGACTCTTATGGAGATGGTTAGATCGATGATGAGTTATTATGAGTTGCCAAATTCGTTTTGGGGATATGCTCTAGATACGACAGTGTATATTCTGAACTTGGTCCCATCTAAATCAGTGCCTTCTACTCCCACAGAATTGTGGACTGGGCGAAAGCCTAGTCTAAGACATATTCGGATTTGGGGGAGTCTAGCATATGTGTTGAAGGCGGATGCTGGTAAGTTGGAACCTTGTACAGAAGTACGCATGTTCGTTGGCTATCCTAGGGGAACGAAAGGTGGTTTGTTTTATAGTCCTAGAGATCAAAAGGTGATTGTTAGCACGAACGCCAGATTTCAAGAAGAAGACTATGTGATGAACCATAAGCCCATGAGTAAGATTGTTCTAGAGGAATTAAAAGGGGAAGTCACTTCTTCAGTACCACCAGTACAAGAGGATATACCACAAGTCACTGCACCGCGTGTCATAGAGGATACACAGGTGATACCTCGTCGTAGTGGGAGGGTTGTTAGACAGCCTGATAGATTCATGTTCTTGGGAGAATCTTCTGATTTGGTCCCTGGCGAACATGAACCTGATCCCTGGACATATGACGAGGCAATCTAAGATAAAGATGCAGTATCTTGGCAAAGTGCAATGAATATTGAGATTGAATCTATGGATTCAAATCAGGTCTGGGAGCTAGTAGAACCACCCGATGGTGTAAAAACCATTGGTTGCAAGTGGATCTACAAAAGAAAGAGAGGAATAGACGGGAAGGTTGAGACCTTCAAAGCGAGGCTTGTTGCGAAGGGGTATACTCAGAAAGAGGATATCGATTATGAGGAGACCTTTTCGCCGGTGGCCATGCTTAAGTCTATCCGGATTCTCTTATGCATTGCAGCTCATATGGATTATGAGGTGTGGCAGATGGATGTCAAGACAGCTTTCCTTAATGGAAGTCTTGAGGAAAACATCTATATGAAGCAACCAGAGGGATTCATTGCGAAGGGCAAAGAGCATCTTGTATGTAAGCTTAATCGGTCCATTTATGGATTGAAGCAAGCTTCAAGGTCTTGGAACATCCGCTTTGATGAGGTAATCCAGTCTTATGGATTTATTCAAAGTCCGGATGAGTCTTGTGTATACAAGAGATGTGACAGAAACGTAGTGGTATTTCTTGTACTATACGTAGATGACATTTTATTAATTGGCAACAATGTCAAGGTGTTATCGGGCGTAAGGGTATGGTTGTCCAAACAGTTTGATATGAAGGACTTGGGAGAAGTGAGACACATCCTTGGGATCAAGGTTATAAGGGATCGCAGGGAAAGAATGTTGTGCTTATCTCAAGCTTCATACATAGACACCATTATGGATCATTTTAGCATGCAGAACTCCAAGAAGGGTTTTCTACCTTTTAGGCATGGAGTTCCTTTATCTAAGGAGATATGTCGTAGAATATATGAGGAGATAGAGGAGATGAAGGCAGTTCCTTATGCTTCGGTAGTAGGAAGCCTCATGTATGCGATGCTATGTACGAGACCAGATATCTTCTTTGCCGTGGGCATGTTCAACAGATATCAAAGTAATCCAGGACATGGACATTGGACTGCGGTAAAGCATATATTGAAGTACCTGAGAAGGACTAGGGATTATATGCTAGTTTACCAGGCAAACCAATTACTCCCTGTGGGTTACACGGATTCCGACTTCCAATCAGACAGGGATAACAGTAAGTCTACCTCAGATTTTGTGTTTACTTTGGGAGGTGGAGCCATTGTATGGAGGAGTGTCAAGTAGAAATGCGTTGCGGACTCCACCATGAAAGCTGAGTATATGGCAGCCTCTGAGGCGGCCAAAGAAGCTGTGTGGCTCAGGAACTTCCTGATGGACTTGGATGTGATTCATGGTTTGCCCAAAACAATCACACTTTATTGTGATAATAGTGGTGCAGTTGCAAATTCTAAGGAACCACGAGCCCATAAGGCAAGTAAACACATAGAGCGCAAGTACCACCTGATACGAGAAATCATAAAGAGAGGAGAAGTTATTGTGGCCAAGATTGCATCGGAGGATAACCTGGCAGATCCTTTCACTAAGGCCCTTCCGGCGAGAGCTTTTGATAGGCATGTGGAGGGAATGAGAATCATATGTATGGCAGTTTGAGGACAACATAGTCTTTTAGTATAAGTGAGAGATTGTTGGGATGTATACTGAAAATTCTATCTTTTGTATAAATATCTTTATTTTGAAATAAGAATCACATGATCATTGTTTGTATATTTATGGTGATGCATATTGTCTAATACATTACATTGTAGATAACATGGTGCGTGGTATCACACGGGAGATCATGTTATCGGATCCTTATAAAGTATAAGTATAGGCTCACAACCGAGATGACTTTGGACAAACCATTAGCATGGTTGTAGTGTGATTTGGTATTGGTTTGTCTTAACCATAGAATCACACTAGTACACTTTGTGTGTATTGAGCAGGACCGACTTAGAGGTGATTCGATTTATTTCTGACTACATAATCGAATCAGACCTCAGATATTATATTGTACATGCTCTTAATCCCGATATAATAACGGGCACATATACTTAGTATTCATTTCTTTGATTTACCAATGGGCGAGATTTATAGATTAAATCGATAGGCTCGGTAAGTTAGGAAATGATATTATTTATATGGTGTGTCGTTGATTATAGGAGGAAACTGTGTCCTATATATTAGGATGATGATGTCCTCTTGAGGAGCTCATAAGGTTCATCATGTAAACCCTGCAGGTGGACTTGGTCATGCATGATGATAAGGTTGAGTGGTACTACTCATGGAGTTAGATGTTGATTAATTAATGGTCAGTAAATTAATTAATCGACGGGCATTCGAGATCTTAAACACGGGTAGAAAAATGTACAAATAATATATGGAGTCCATATTAACTTATGGGGGTTGGTGAGGTAGATCAATGATAATCCTTTAGTAGATTGAATTATCATTAATGGATCGGACTTTATGTGAGCTTGATCCATTGGGTGGCCAAGATTCAACTCCTCTTCATGGTCCCTATTGTAGCCTATTAATACCTCATGAAGCCTAGATCCAATGGTTGAAAACAAAACTCTAGATCCAAAGGTAGAGATTAAATCTCTAGATCCGACGGTTGAGATTAAATCTCTAGATTCGACGGTTGAGATTAAATCCCTAGAACCAATGGTAGAGATTAAAACAAGGCATATCCCTAACTCTACAAAAGGAGAGCATGGGGTGGGCAGCAAGAAGAATTATAATAGAGATAGGATTAGGGTATGGAGTGGCAAGCATTGGGGATTAGGGTTTGGGTGTTGGCGGCACCAAATAAGGAAAGGTTTTCCTTTTCTTCTTCTTCTTCCTTGGCGGTCGGCGCCCATACAAGCCCTTCCCTCCCATGGCCAGCGTCTAAACCTACTCCTTCTCCTCTCCTTTGCCGGTGGAAACAAGGCTTAGGGTCTTCCCTTAGAGCTCTTGGCCGGCAACTATCTCCATCATCTTCTCCTTGTTGGCCGGCGGCAAGCACCTAGGTTGGTGTTTGTTAGTTGGCTAAAGGAAGGAGAAGGGTTTTGTTTCTTAGTCTTCCTCTTGTTCGGAGCGAGCAAGGAAGGAAGATTTGTGATCTAGGAGCTTCGACTTTTGGTAGATCGTCGCCCACACGACGTCCAAAAGGAGGAAGGACATACGATAGAAGATCGAGAGGTATAATACTTGTCTATTTTCTTATGTAACATGTTTTTAATTGTTTTCAATTATATATGCATGATATATTCTATTTTGTGGCTAATATAACTTGGACCCCGAACATAAATACAAAAGTTGACGATCCGTATATCGTCTATTCCGCGGCTATTCGTAGAATAGAGGTTGGTTGCTTGAACAACAAGTTTGTTCAAGTGACTACTCTAATCAAATAGCACGACGATGAAACGGTTGTTTGGGTAATCCCTTTCGTCTAGGATTAAATTTTTTTTATCCGGGGACGCAGAAGGGATCGCCATGAACAAGCGACCGAGTTGAAGTGGGAAGCGAAGTTTCCTACCTTCAAGTGGTATCAGAGCTTCGGTTCTGGGCAAAACCCTTCAAGTAGTGGTATCAGAGCTTGACTGTACTTCGACATATTCGTAAAATAGATTTTATGAAGTCATAGTTGGTCGTAGAATTATTTTGGAATTTTTTCTATTTTGAAAAAATTTCCATTTTTGGAAAGTTTTCTAATTTGTTACAAAAAATCCAAATTTAGAAAATTTAGAAATAATTTAGAAAATTATATTTCTGGAAATATTTTATCAAGAAATATTCATATGGAAAAATATTTCCTAATTAATTAGATTTTCTTGATAGGTATTTATTTCGTTAAATAAAGTATGTGATTAAATTGGAAATTGTTTTCTAATTTAATTATGGAATTTTGATATATGGAAATCAATATTCTATGACATATTTTATTTCTGAAAAAAATACAAAATAAAATATCAAATTAAATTCGAAATTAATTCCTTATTTAATTAGAGAATCATGAATTATGGAAATCAAGATTCTAAATCATATTTTATTTCTAATATATTTCCTAGATAAAATATAATATTAAATTCGGATTTAAATCCTTATTTAATTAAATAATTATGATTTATGAAATCTAGATTCTAAAATATATTTTATCTTTAATATATTTCCCAAACAAAAATATGAGATTAAATTTGAAAATTGTTTCCTAATTTAATCAAAGTAATGTTGATTTATGAAAATCAAATTTCTAAACATATTTTAATTCCAAAATAACATAATGACAACTATGACATAATCATGTCATATCATATGCCATGATTAGATGCATTTTGTCATGTGTGTGTTGTGACATGTCATCATATATGTCATGCGTGCGATGTCATATAGGTATAACATATGCATGAGGATGAGACCTAAAACCCTTATACAAATTTTAAAGATTACACCTACCACTAATATGGTAAGAACCAGAGACTAATTCCTTGTTTGAGTTGTTGGCCCAAATAAAGCTCAACCTGAAATTAGATATATTCGAACCATAGAGATACAATCTCATGAGTAATGGATTGGCTTTAACTTGAAGCATTAGCTTGTTGACCTAACGTTAAGGTCAATGTGGATAGAGGTGAAGTCAGGTGATATACATTTGATGTATACTTATTAATGTGTTAACAACCCGAGGTTTATGCAAACATTCAAATAGTTGATAACATAATGTGATAGTTACATATACGCGATATGTAATCAGTATACTTGATACCTACTACCATAGCTAAGAATGTCTTGTTGGCCTAACGTCAAGGTTGTTCTTATCTATAGTGGATATCAACCCACTTAGAGAAAAATCTACGATCTCTCAAATTCAAAGTAAGGGCTCTTGAATTCGAAAAGTGAGTGGGAACCTAATATGTAAATTGTTTACATATCAAATCATCTCTCTCACATTCTCGATTTTGTATTTCTAGGTTAATCATTTGATAATGTCATTTGTTAATCTGCGTTCAATTTTGGAATCAAACAAATTGGCTGGGTCTAACTTCTTGGACTGGCTTCAAAACTTGAGAATCATTCTCAAGGTTGAAAAGCTTGCTTATGTCCTTGAAGAGCCTTTTCCCACCAGTCTTGACCATGATACAACTCTGGACCAAATGTTAGCCCATCAGAAGCATACAACTGATTCTGAGCTTGCCAGTTGTATCATGCTAGTGGCGATGACTCATGAGCATATGGATGCTTACACGATCATTTAACATCTTCGTGAACTCTTTGATGAGCAGTCAAGATCTGAAAGGTTTGAGGTCTCGAAGCTTCTCTTTAGCTCGAAGATGGAGGAGGGTTCATCTGCAGTACAGTTTGTACTGAAGTTGAATAGGTACATCGAGCGGCTAGGATCATTAGGGATTGTGATGGATCACGAATTAAGTATTGACTTAATTCTGCATAGTTTGTCCAAGATTTACTCACAATTTGTGATGAACTATCGGATGAACAATCTTGAATCTACCATTCTCGAGCTAATCAATATGCTCAAGACTGTAGAATCTTCTGTGACTAAAGAACGTAAGATGGTGATATTGGTTGACTCTTCGAAAAAAGGTTCTAAGAGGAAGTAAAAGCAACAGCCAAAAGGGAAGAAGAAGAAGGCCAAGATTGGAGAGTTAACTCCAAAGGGCACATGCCATCACTGTGGCAAGATGGGTCATTGGCGAAGGAACTGCAAGATCTATCTTGGGTCCATAAAGAAGAAGCCAATATCTGATGCCCCATCATCTTCAGGTATCTTCATTATTGACTGTCATGCTATTTCCTTTGATTCTTGGATATTGGATATCAGGTGTGGCTCATATATATGTAATGACATACATGAGCTAAGGGATAACAGAAGACTTGTCAAGGGAGAAGCGAATCTGTGAGTCAGCAATGGAGCAAAGGTTTCAACTGTCGCCGTCGGAACATATTCGCTGAAGCTTCCTAGTGGACTTGTCTTAGAACCGGACAATTGTTATTTTTTTCCTGCATTAATAAAGAACATTGTTTCTATTTCTTGTTTAAATAGAAAGGGTTTCCATATGACATTTAGTAACAATTATTGTTATATAACCTTGAATGGAGTTCTTTATGGCACCGAAACTTTATGCAATGACATCTACGTGTTAGATACATCCAGTGACACATTCAATATCGAAGCGAGCAACAAGCAAGCTCGAAAAAATGATCAGTTAACCTCCTATACATGGCATTGTCTCCTTGGCCATATAAGCAAGAAGCGCATGTCAGCTTTACACAAGAGTGGAATTTTAGAATCATTTGAATTGAATTCATTTGATACATATGAATCATGCTTACAAGGCAAGATTACAAAGTTGTCCTCTTCTAAAAAGAGCAAGCCAGTGGAAGAGTTATTAGGTCTTATATATATTGATGTATGTTGACCAATGTCAATTCATGCTCGAGGTTACAACTACTTTATTACCTTTATCGATGATCACTCATGATTTGGATATGTATATCTTATGAGATATAAATTTGGATCCTTTGAAAAGTTCAAAGAATTCATAAATAACTTGGTAAAAGTATTAAGGTACTTCGATCCGATCGAGGTGACGAATACTTAAGCCAAGAGTTTTAGGATTATCTAAGAGACAATGGTATATTATTTAATAGACTCTGCCTTATACACCGCAATATAATGGTGTATCTGAAAGGAGAAATCGAAACTTTTTGGATATGGTGAGATCGATGTTGAATCATGCAAGCCTTCCCAAATTCTTTTGGGGCTACGCACTTGAGACAACTATTCACTTGCTAAATAGAGTCCTGACCAAGGCAGTCTCTACTACTCCATATCGGATATGGACTGGTAAGAAACCTTAGTTGTCTTATTTGAAGATACTGGGATGTCCTGCTTATGTGAAGATGACTACATCAGACAAGCTGGATGCTAAGTCTAATAAGTGTCTATTTATTGGATACCTCAAGGAAATGAGAGGTTACCAATTCTATCATCTCTTGGAATAAAAAGTGTTTGCTTCAAGAAATATTATATTTCTAGAGAAAGAGTTTCTCTTGCAAGAAAACAGTGGGAGTCAGGTTGAACTTGAGGAAGTTAAAGAAACTCCAATAGACACTAAAGAGACGTCTATACTGGAATCATAGTCGATTATTCATGATGATGAGATAATGATTTAACTTATCGTTACACCACCTCTTCGCAGATCTGGTAGGTAACATAAGATTCCTAAGAGATATGGATTTCTTGTAAGTGAATCTAATGATATGTTACTCATTGAGGATGAGGAACCTACCAGTTACGAAGAAGTTCTGAAAAGTTCAGAAAGAGATAAATGACTAGTAGCCATGAACTCAGAAATGGATTCCATGTATAAGAACCAAGTTTGAAACTTGGTGGATCCCCCTGAAGGCATCACGCCTATTGGGTGCAAGTGGATTTTCAAGAAGAAAACTGACATGGATGGTAATGTGATTACTTATAATGCTAGATTGGTGGCAAAAAGTTATCGTTAAAAGCAAAGTGTTGACTATGATGAGACCTTCTCACCAGTTGTCATGCTTAAATCTATTCGGATACTCCTGGTCATAGCAACTCATTATGATTATAAGATATGATAAATGGATGTGAAAATAGCTTTCCTTAATGGAAACCTACATGAGAATGTGTATATGATACAACCCGAGGTTTTCACATCGGTTGACAAAATCAAAGTATGCAAGCTTCAACGGTCCATTTATGGACTGAAGCAAGCATCCAGGAGTTGGAAAATCCATTTTGATGAGGCAATCTAAGAGTTTGATTTCTCACAAAATTCTGACAAACCTTGTGTGTACAAGAGGGTTAGTGGGAGTGCGATTATATTCCTAGTACTATATGTCGATGACAAATTACTCATAGGAAATGATATACCTATCTTACTCATAGTTGTCAAGTCTCAAAAAAAAATAATAATAATAATAATAATAATTAATAAATAAATACACGGGTGAAAATCATCGAAAAAGGGGGATAAATTTCGGGGTCTATTTACATCCTAAATAACCACAGTTGAGAGGCATGAAGGGGAAAAACCCTAAACCCAATTAACCGGCCGAACCCCTATATAATTTCCTTTTCTTTTTCTTTTTCCCGTTTTCTTTTTGTTCGCGCAAACCTACTCCGCCCGTGAGCCGCCGCAGACGACGAAAGGCGATCGTCAAATCCCTGCCACCGGAGTCGACGCCAAGCTGCCGGAGCTCCACCGACCCTCCTCCTTCCTCTTCCCGGTGAGTAGTCTTTGGCTAGGGTTGGCGAGGGCAGCGAGTTTTCCGCGGATGTTCACAATGGGACTGTTGCGGCGAAATCGAGTCGGGGATTTTGCGGATTCCGGTAGGCTTGGATTGGACGGGGCTGGAGAAACCGGTGGAGCTTGGATCCCGTCGACAGGATGGAGGCGAGGAGCTGGGGTGTCGGAATTGAATCGGGTTTCTGGGATTTAAGCGGCGGGATTGAGTTCGAGATTTCGGTTTTGATCGTGTTTACGCACTGGGTTCTGTGATTGGGTTCCAGCAGAGTTCGTGGTTGTTTTCTTTTTTCGGGATGTTAGGAATGGATCAAGCGGTGGGAATCGGCTGAGCTTCGTTACCTTCGGATTAGAGGATTTGCAGAACAGGGGAGATGTTCAGACCATTTGATTTAGGGTTTCCAGTAGGTTAGGAACAGGGGAAGGGGTACTTGCAAACCGATTCTGCTATAAGGGGGATCGGGAGTGGGTTTAGGGATTTCAATTTTTGGGTTGTGATGGGGGTTCATGATGGGGAGATGTTCGGACCATTTGATTTAGGGTTTCCAGTAGGTTAGGGATTCATTCGGTTGATATGTAATAACGGAAAATATACATGATGGGTCCTTATGAAATTGGAAATGCTGAGTTATGCATATGAGGGTTAAATATCTAGTTAATAGCCAGATAAATATGTAATAGAAGAGATGGCGATTAGTTTGAAGGAATCGACATGCTAGGTGGATGTAAATTAGTGTGTACTTGAGCATTATGTCGTAGATGTTTTCCGTTATATTGGTTATCGATTAACATGCTTAGTTAATATTTCATAAGATTTTCTTTATACTGTAAATGATATGTAATATGTGATAACTATCATCTACACATGTGTATGAGTATATATATATACATATATATATATATATATATATTTATATATATATATATATATATATATACATATATATATATATATATATATATATATATATATATATAGTTTAGTTATCATCTACCTGTGTATGAGGTTGGATGTTATACGTATATGTGTGTACTTACTATCTACCTGTGTATGAGGTTAGATGCTATATATTTAGTTATAAATGTTCACCCATGATGTTCTATGTTATCATTATCCTGTGGTAGTATGATAGAAAATGGCGAAACTCTTAGTTAGCTAATCGTATGAACATGAACATTAGTGGTGCCTGGACGGGTTGGGCTCCCCAGGTTGAGCTCCGGGGAGGGCCCACCCAAATTGACTGATGACTGATGACTGATTCCCTTAGTTTCTTCCTAGAGGTACCTCAGGATTGCACAAGAAATTAAGGTATTTGACTGGCTCAGCATTTTAAATGCATAATGTGAGGTACCACGAGGGTTTATGTTTAGGTACAGTTAGCATATGACAAGGCATGATGGGGTCCGTTGTACTTGTTATAATGATATGATGTTAAAAGAATTGGTTAGGTTTCATATTGACTTACAGAAAGTATAACCGAAAATGTATGTTGAGCTACAGTAATTTTCATTTACAGTTGTAGAGATATATGATTTCTTTTGAATTCTTCTTCTCCCTGTGTTATAACTCTGTCATTGATCTACTTACTGGGCTGTGAACTCATGATGTCACATAACAATTTCAGGTAGGGAACAGGATACCCAGATTGAGATACAAGAAGCGGAGGTGGTGTAACTGAGGAGATGATGATGAGCATGGCACACATTGTCCGGGGGATCTACGAAACAGAGTTTATAGTTGAGGGGAGATGATTTGATGTTCTATTTTTCTTCAGGTTCTGAGAGTTAAGTGTGTAGTTGAGACTGATAAACTGGATGGAATAAAAATAAATTGTGCCGGGCATTTTGATCTTGTCAATAATGGGTAATATTGATGTGTGACTAGGGATTTAGTATGTGCATACTGGGTTAGGTCCTTTCAAATTACTCATAGGAAATGATATACCTATCTTACAATCAGTCAAAGGTTGGTTATCCAAAATGTTCTTCATGAAAGACATGGGAGAATCCACCTACATCCTTAGGATTAATATCTATAGAGATTAATCGAAAAGGTTGCTTGGTCTTTCGCAGTCTACATATATAGACAGAGTGCTAAAGCAGTTTAGCATGTCTAAATCCAAGAAAGGTTATATACCCATGCAACATGGGATTCATCTTTCAAAGTCTATGTGTTCCCACACAGAAGATGAGAGAATTTACATGAATAAGATTCCTTATACTTCTGCAATAGGATCTATTATGTGTGTTATGTTATGTACAAGGCTCGACATATCATATGCTATGAGTGTCATGAGCAGATATCAGTCTGATCTAGGAATGGATAATTGGGTGGCTGTCAAGGCAATCCTTAAGTACTTGAGAAGAACTAAGGATATGTTCTTGGAATATGGAGAAGGTGATATGGTTACACGCGAGTATACAGATGACAACTTCCAAACCAACAAGGATGACTCCAAGTCATAGTCTAGGTACATATTCACACTGAATGGTGGCGCAGTGAGTTGGAAAAGTTCCAAACAAGACACAATTATCGATTCTACCATGGAGGCAAAATACAATGCAGCTTCTGAAGCAACAAAGAAGGCAGTTTGGATCAAGAAGTTCATCTTAGAACTTGGGGTGGTTCCGTCCATTGTTGAAGCATTACTAGTTTAATGCGACAATACTGGAGATATCGCACATGCAAAGGAACCTAGGTCTCACCAACGATCCAAACATATGCTTTGACTATATCATCTGATCAGAGAAATCATCAGAAGAAAAGAAATACAAATCGAGAAGATTCCCACATAAAGGAACCTAATGGTGTTAGTGAAAGCCCTAGAGTCAATCATGTGATAATTGTTGTATGGACTGTATTGTATCATATTCCTATTTATAAAGGCATGGTTATTATATTTACTTGTATTGGTGTCAAATAACTAAATATAATAATGTTCTTGAGTAGTAGATTCTTATCTATATCAATCGATTGGTTGAATCGATAATGAGATGATATAGAGAACACTACTCTTAATCATTCCTAGTCGAGTATTAACATTCAGGGACAATGTTAATGCGTAGAGACTAGCATGTAGGTCAACACGATGACTTGATCTCACAAGTCATGGATATGAGATATCAAGTTGACACATAGGTATGCATTGGAGAATGTATACTGAATGACCCACCATGAGAAAGTATCGTGGATCGTTATATGAGTGTCATATACTTTCTCATGTGGCTATTAGTATGACTATTAGTCCTTAGACCTGAAGTCACCATGGTTCCCTACATAAGGAGTTGCATACTTTGGCTTCATCAAACGTCACCCGTAAATGGGTGGACTATAAAGGCGATTACTGGGTATGTAACAAATTATGCGGAGGGATGTGAGTGATGTAAATGAGATCTATCCCTCCTATATGACGGGGGTTACATCGATATTCTTGATAGAGTGAGACCACGAAGTGCATGGTCATGCCCAAATGAGTCAATATGAGATATTGAGCTCATTTGATTAGAGTGAGTCTACTTGGAGTTCAAGATATAGATTGTACCGAGGATGACGCGGTTTATGCCTCAATTGATCAATCTAGATGTCAAGAATAGAGGGACATTGTCACATATTGTGAGAGTCACAATTAGTAGTCACAAAGGTGATGTTGGAGCTCAACATTCTTGTAACTTGGGTAGCAATGATGTGTTGCTAGATACCGCTCATTGCTTATGTTCCTAAATCGGTCTAGGGACATTGCCAACATTACAAGAACCTATAGGGTCATACACATAAGGGAAATTAGATGGAGATTAGGTTCATATGATGAACCATGAGATTAGGTTCATGGGATGAACCAAATTGGATTAAGAGTAATCCTAATTAGACTAATTGAGTTTGGCTCAATTTGATTCAAGTGTTGAATGAGTCTAATTTAGATTTAATTCATCAAATAAATTTAAATTAATAAATAGAGATTCATTAAATTAAATTGACTTGAATCAAGTGGTTGGATTTGATCAACCATGGGAGATAAGAGGTCAAGTTTGACTTGACTTGAGAGGAAGATGAAAGGTCAAGTTTGACTTGACCAAATGTCATGTCATGATGATGACTTGGCATGGCCGGCCAATGATGATGCTTCACATCATCATTGACTTAGCATGTGGTGCCACCTCATGAGGGAGACCAAGAGCCATTGGCTCTTGGAGGAGTTACATGCATGCATGTAACCTCCCAAGCCTTGAAGTGGCCGGCCACTCCATTAGATGGGGTATTCATTTTTGTGAGTTACACAACTTCATCTTCCTCCTTGGATCATCCTCTCAATCTCTCTCCCTCTTCTTCCTCATCTTGTCGTGAGCATATAAGGAGTGCTAGCACACTCAAGATTGCTTTTCTCCACCTATTGCTTGTGTGGATACCAATAGAGGAGTGTGCACTTGATGCTCTTGAGTTCCAGCGAAGCTTTTGGACGAGCGGGATTTGCGAAGGGCGTCGCATCGAGGGTAATGATCTCACCTTCTAGATCTAAGATAGATTTAGGGTTTTTAGTAAAGACATACATGTTTTAGTTTTAATACATCTTCGCACAGATCCGTGGCCGGACTTCCGTGATTTTTGCAATGCAAAAAGCGGTTTTTGCGGCTCGGAAAGTCCAACAGTGGTATCAGAGCCACGTGCAAAGCATGTATGTGTTTCATTTTTGTAGTTTTTATATTAGATATAAAAATTACATAATTTTATGTTTATGTAAATTTCCTATTTTTATAGAATTTTTGGGTATTTTTCTCGAAGAGTTGAAGCAACGAGTGTTGGGACACTTTTCGGCTTCAACCATCGAGAAAAACTCTCCGAAATGGCGAATTCTCGCTTTAGATTTTTGGGAAAGCGACTTAAGTTGTTGTAAGATCGTAGTAGGGACACTCACAAAGTTTATTTTGCGAGTAGGGGCGCTTCCCCTATCCCCGAAAGGGGCCTTGTCCCGCGATCACGCCCGGAAACCGCTTAGTCGGACTGTTACGGAGAGGTGACTCATAAAATTGAAAAAAAAATAGAAAAAATTATAGAAATTTTCTGTAAAAATACATAATTTAGAATTATGTATAATTCTGTGATTGTCATGGCCCAATGACCCCAATTTGATTGGATTATGATGTGTTGTAATTCATAATATGACCTGCGTGCCATTTTTGTGGTTGTGCGTGTTGTATATGTTAGTGAAAGCCCTAGAGCCAATCATATGATGATTGTTGTATGGACTTTATTGTATCATATTCCTATTTATAAAGGCATGGTTATTATATTTACTTGTATTGGTGCCAAATAACTAAATATAATAATGTCCTTGGGTAGTAGGTTCTTATCTATGTCAATCGATTGGATGAATCGATAATGAGATGATATAGAGAACACTACTCTTAATCATTCCTAGTCGAGTATTAACATTCAGGGATAATGTTAATGCGTAGAGACTAGCATGTAGGTCAACAAGATGACTTGATCTCACAAGTCATGGATATGAGATATCAAGTTGACACATGGGTATGCATTGGAGAATGTATACTGAATGACCCGCCATGAGAAAGTATCATGGATCGTTATATGAGTGTCATATACTTTCTCATGTGGCTATTAGTATGACTATTAGTCCTTAGACCTGAAGTCACCATGGTTCCCTACATAAGGAGTTGCATACTTTGGCTTCGTCAAACGTCACCCGTAAATGGGTGGACTATAAAGGCGATTACTGGGTATGTAACAAATTATGCGGAGGGATGTGAGTGATGTAGATGAGATCTATCCCTCCTATATGACGGGAGTGACATCGATATTCTTGATAGAGTGAGACCACGAAGTGCATGGCCATGCCCAAATGAGTCAATATGAGATATTGAGCTTATTTGATTAGAGTGAGTCTACTTGGAGTTCAAGATTTAGATTGTACCGAGGATGACACGGTCTATGCCTCGATTGGTCAATCTAGATGTCAAGGATAGAGGGACATTGTCACATATTGTGAGTCACAATTAGTAGTCACAAAGGTGATGTTGGAGCTCAACATTCTTATAACTTGGGTAGCAATGATGTGTTGCTAGATACCGCTCATTGCTTATGTTCCTAAATCGGTTTAGGGACATTGCCAATGTTACAAGAACCTATAGGGTCACACACATAAGAGCAATTAGATGGAGATTAGGTTCATATGATGAACCATGAGGATTAGGTTCATGGGATGAACAAATTGGATTAAGAGTAATCCAAATTAGACTAATTGAGTTAGACTCAAGTTGATTCAAGTGTTGAATGAGTCTAATTGAGATTTGATTCATCAAATCAATTTAAATTAATGAATAGAGATTCATTATATTAAATTGACTTGAGTCAAGTGGTTAGATTTGATCAACCATGGGAGATTAGAGGTCAAGTTTGACTTGACTTGAGAGGGAAGTTGAAAGGTCAAGTTTGACTTGACCAAATGCCATGTCATGATGATGACTAGGCATGGCCGGCCAATGATGATGCTCCACATCATCATTAACTTGTCAATTAGTGCCACATCATGAGGGAGACCAAGGGTCATGGGAGTTACATGCATGCATGTAACTCCCTCCATGAAGTGGGCCACCATTTGGGGGGTTATGTGAGTGAAAATTCATTTTGTGAGAATCACTCATTACTTCATCTTCTTCCTTGGGAACGTTCCTCTCAAGCTCTCCCTCTCCTTCCTCTCTTTGGCCGAACCAACAAAGGAGTGCTAGCACACTCAAGGTTGAGTTTTCTTCCACCTATTGCTTGTGTGGATACCATAGAGGAGTGTGCACTTGACACTCTCGAGTTCGGACTTTGGACGAGCGGATTTGCGAAGGGCACGCATCAAGGGTAACATCCTTATCTCTTAGTTCTAAGGTAGATCTAGAGGATTTTGTAAGCACATACATGTAATTAGTTTTAATACTTCGCACGGATCCGTGGTCGGGACTTCCGGGGTTTCGCAAAAAGCGGTTTTGCGGCCTAAAACCCAACAAAGGGTATCGAGCCACGCATGAAGCATGTATGTGTTTCGTTTTGTAGTTTTTATATTAGATATAAAAATTACAGATTTATATGTTTCTGTAAATTTCCTAATTTTATAGAATTTTTGGGTATTTTTCTCGTAGAGTCGAAGCAACGAGTGTTGGGACACTCGTAGGCTTCAACCGTCGAGAAAAACTCTCCGAATCGGCGAGTTCTCGCTTTAGGTTTTTGGGACAGCGACTTAAGTCGCTGTAGGATCGTTGTAGGGACACTCGCGAAGTTTATTTTGTGAGTAGGGGCGCTGCCCCTATCCCCGAAAGGGGCCATGTCCCGCGATCGCGCCCAGAAACCGCTTAGCGGGACCGTTTCGGAGAGATGACTCATAAATTCGAAATAAATTAGGAAAAATTATAGAAATTTTCTGTAAAAATACATAATTTTGAATTATGTATGATTCTGTGATTGTCATGGCCCAATAACCCAATAGGATTGGATTATGTGTGTTGTAATTCATAATACGGCCTGCGTGCCGTTTTGGGTTTGTGCGTGGTGTAAAATGTTTGCGACCTGCGCGCACCTCTTCGTTTAATATTCTAGTTGTAAATAGTTTTAGACTCGAATGTAACTCGAGTTTCGTATTTGTAATGTACAAAAATGGAGCGGTGGAAAGTCCACTTGAAGACGAGCTTACGAGAAGGGTGACGACGACACATGGCGGTCAAAGGAAGCGCTTGGAGAAGCCGCTAGCCTTAGGTTGACCGTCCGATCTTCTCATTGGCTTGAGAAGATCGTAGTAGGGCCATGACTATATCACATTTAATTATATATATATATATGTTGATATATATATATTTAATTGATTTATGCTTGTATGTATGTGATGCATGCTAGTGAAAAAAAAATGCTTGTATGTATATGATGCATGCTAGGTTAATTTTCTTGTATGTATATGATGCATGCTAGAATAATGAATGTATGTATATGATGCATGCTAATATAGGATAATAAAGGCCTAAATGCGTATAAGATACACATTACGATTAGATTAGATCATAATCGAATCAACTCGAAAATGCCTACCGAGCCTTGATACCCATCACTACCTCGATCATTTGTTGTTGTTGAATCTGCCAAAGCAGAGCAACGCATATTATCTTGGTAGGGTGCGGAGGGACAATCTTGGTCCTGCCTATCACGACTCGTTAGAGTAAGCTCAATTAGATTGAGCAAAACTAGTTAACTCAATTGGATCGAGTAGAACTATAGGCATATTCCAATCGTTGGAAAGATAGGTTAAGATCGCATTTACACTAAATCTTGGGCGATTTAGCCAAAGCTAACTCAAGGTCTTTTGTAAATGTGGGTCTTAATCCTATAAACAAGAGTTGCATAGAGATGTAATCGGTAATGTGTTACCCACCGATCGTACTAAGTCTTGGGCGATTTAGCCAAAGCTAACTCAAGGCTTAGTATGATGTGGATCTTGTCCCACAAGAATTATAGCTAGTTTGTATGAATCTAGTAATGTGGTTTGACCACATCCATAACTCGATTCTATAAAATTCCTATAATTCGGGGAGCATCATTTGATTAAAGGCCTAATTAAATGATAAAAGGAATATGATATTAATTCTGCATTGTATGTTGTAGATACTATGTCAAACAACACGAACACTCTCTCGCGATCCGTCCTTGAGAAGGACAAGCTCAATGGAGCAAATTTCGGATCGGTGATCACAGAACTCGAGAATTGTTCTCACCCAAGAAAGGAAGTCAGACGTCGAGCAGCCCATTCCGAGGCACCTCCGCCACCGCCTCGATGACAAAGATGCTTACAAGAAGCATCAAGATGATGCATTAGATGTGTCATGTCTAATGCTAGCGACCATGAACTCTGAGCTTCAGAAGCAACATGAGTTCATGAATGCTTATGATATGGTTGGACATCTTCGTCAACTATATCAAGGACAAGCTAGGCATGAGAGATATGAAGTCTCTAAAGCACTATTTGGGTCTAAAATGCAAGAAGGGACTCAGTAGGTACATATGTACTCAAGATGATTGGGTACGTAGAAAACCTACAAAGGCTGGGATTCCAACTTGGCCAAGAGCTGGCCACTGACCTGATCTTGCAATCTTTGCCACAAGCCTTCAATCAATTTGTCATGAATTATAACATGAATGAAATTGACAAAGCCATCACCAAAATGCTCAAAGATGTTGAGAATCACGAGCTTAACCTTAAGAAGGGTAAATCTGACACCATTTTGATGGTGCAGAAGAAAGGCAAGGGCAAGCCTAAAGGTAAGGGAAAGTCCCAAGCCAAAGGCAAAGGCAAAGAACTTAAACCCAAAGGAGGGGTAGCCAAGGAAGGGGCTTGCTTCCACTGCAAGGCATACCTAGAAGATCTTAAGAAGAAGAGAAGTGAGACTTCTACTTCAGGTATAAATGTTATAGAAGTCAATCTATCTATTTCTTCATCATGGGTATTAGATACCGGATGTGCATCTCACATTTGTACCAATGTGCAGGGGCTGAGAAATAGCAGGGCATTGACAAAGGGCGAGGTGGACCTACGAGTAGGCAATGGAGCAAGGGTTGTTGCTGTTGCTGTAGGAACTTATGATCTATCTCTGCCCTCTGGGCTTGTACTAGAATTAGATGAATGTTGTTATGTACGCTTTAACTAAGAACATAATTTTGATTTCTTGTTTGGACAAGAAAGGGTTTTCATTTATAATAAAGAACAAATGTTGTTCAGTTTATTTAAATGATATGTTCTATTGTAGTGCACCTCTAATGAACGGACTCTACTTTCTAGACTTAGAGAGCCCTATCTATAACATAAGTACCAAGAGGTTCAAGTCAAATGAGTTGAACCAAACCTATCTCTGGCATTGTCGCTTAGGTCATATAAATGAGAGTCGCTTATCTCAGCTCCATAAGGATGGGCTGCTAGACTCATTTGATTTTGAATCATATGAGACATGCGAGTCTTGCCTTTTAGGCAAGATGACCAAGACTCCCTTTAGTGGACATAGCGAAAAGCAACCTTGATTTGTTAGGACTTATACATAGTGATGTATGTGGTCCTTTCAATGTTGCTGCTAGAGGTGGTTACAGGTACTTCATTACATTTACTGATGACTTCAGTAGATATGGTTATGTGTATCTTATGACACATAAATCTGAATCTTTTGAAAAGTTCAAAGAATTCAAGAATGAAGTACAAAACCAGCTTGGCAAGAGTATTAAGATACTTCGATCAGATCGAGGTGGTGAATACCTTAGCCATGAGGTTCGTGACTATCTAGCTGAGTGTGGGATTCTATCCCAACTCACTCCTCCTGGAACACCACAGTGGAATGGTGTATCCGAAAGGAGGAATCGTACCCTATTGGATATGGTACGATCTATGATGAGTCACACAGATCTTCCTATATCCTTTTGGGGATATGCTCTGGACACAGCAGCCTTTACCCTTAACCGTGTACCATCCAAGGCTATGGTAAAGACACCATATACGATATGGACAGGGAAAAATCCCAAGATGTCTTTTATGAGGATTTGGGGTTGTGAGGCTTACGTTCGACGTCAAGTCTCAGACAAACTGGGACCCAAATCCGATAGGTGCTATTTTGTTGGATATCCCAAGTCTACAAAGGGATATTACTTCTACATTCCCAGTCAGCACAAAGTGTTTGTGGCAAAGACTGGGGTTTTTCTAGAAAGGGATTTTGTTTCTAGAAAAACTAGTGGGAGTACCTTCGATCTTGAAGAAATTCAAGATAAGGACCATAGCACTGAGGCATTGATGGAGGTTGAACAGGAACCACAAAGTGTTGTGGGTGAAGAGGTTGTTGCACAAAGAGTTGTGGAACAACCACTGTTCAAGTAGACCTACCTCTTCTCAGTCCGAGAGGCACGCCGTCCACCGAGAGATACTCATTTCTCTTGTCGACCATGATGACGTTATGCTCATTGAGAATGAGCCTACCTCCTATCGAGAAGGCTGTGATGAGCCAGTTACGAGAAATGGCTAGGCGCCATGAGATCCGAGATGGAATCCATGTACACTAACCAAGTATGGACTTTGGTTGATCCACGAAGTCAAACCCATTGGGTGTAAGTGGGTCTTTAGGAGAAAGGCGACATGGATGGACTTGCATACCTATAAGGGCGATTGGTGGCTAAAGGTTTCAAGCAAATTCATGGTATTGACTATGATGAAACCTTTTCTCCGATGGCGATGTTTAAGTCCATTCGGATCTTGCTTGCTATTGCGATACCACGATTATGAGATCTGGCGGATGGATGTCAAAACCGCGTTTGAATGGAAACTTACTCGAGGATGTGTACATGACACAACGAGGTTTTTGTAGATCCCACATCTTGGGAAGGTATGCAAGTGCAAAGGTCCATTTATGGGCTAAAGCAAGCTTCTCGGAGTTGGAATCTTCGATTCGATGTGGCGCTCAAACAGTTGGGTTTCATTAAGAATGAAGCTGAACCCTGTGTCTACAAGAGGGTTAATGGGAACACAGTTGTCTTCCTTGTAATGTATATGGATGACATACTACTCATTGGGAATGACATCCCTCGCTCTGATCTGTGAAGACTTGGCTGGGGACGTGCTTCTCAATGAAGGACTTAGGTGAAGCAGCCTGTATTCTAGGCATCAAGATCTATAGAGATAGATCTAAGAGATTGCTTGGCCTAAGTAAGAGTACATACATTGACACGGTATTACTTCGGTTTGCCATGCAGAATTCCAAGAAAGGACTTCTGCCGATGTCACATGGTGTGAGTCTTTCGAAGACTCAAAGTCCCTCTTCTAGAGAGGAGAGAGACCGCATGGATAAGATCCCTTACGCATCTGCTATAGGATCTATCATGTATGCCATGCTGTGTACTCGTCCTGATGTCTCGTATGCTTTGAGCATGACGAGTAGATACCAGTCAGATCCAGGTGAGCGTCACTGGATAGCAGTCAAGAATATTCTTAAGTACTTGAGAAGGACTAAAGAATATTTCTTGATATTGGAAGGCAATGAGAGCTAGGCGTAAAGGGTTACTGATGCTGCGGCTTCAAACCCGAGGATGATTATAGATCGCATGATCGGGGTTCGTGTTTTGCTTGAATAGGTATAGCTTGTGGTGGAAGAGTTCCAAGCGAGGACGATTATTGATTCTACAAGAGGCCGAATATATCGGTACTTCCATCTCATTCGTGAGATTGTCGATCGAGGAGATGTGAAGATTTCTGAGTACCCACGAGGCTAACATCGCGAGATCCCTTGACCAAGGCTTTGTACGAAAAAGCATGAAGGTCACACTAGGTCATTGGGTATTAGATACTACGGTGATTGGCACTAGTGCTAGTGGGAGATTGTTAGTGAAAGCCCTAGAGCCAATCATATGATGATTGTTGTATGGACTTTATTGTATCATATTCCTATTTATAAAGGCATGGTTATTATATTTACTTGTATTGGTGCCAAATAACTAAATATAATAATGTCCTTGAGTAGTAGGTTCTTATCTATATCAATCGATTGGTTGAATCGATAATGAGATGATATAGAGAACACTACTCTTAATCATTCCTAGTCGAGTATTAACATTCAGGGACAATGTTAATGCGTAGAGACTAGCATGTAGGTCAACAAGATGACTTGATCTCACAAGTCATGGATATGAGATATCAAGTTGACACATGGGTATGCATTGGAGAATGTATCTTGAATGACGCCATGAGAAAGTATCATGGATCGTTATATGAGTGTCATATACTTTCTCATGTGGCTATTAGTATGACTATTAGTCCTTAGACCTGAAGTCACCATGGTTCCCTACATAAGGAGTTGCATACTTTGGCCGTCACAAACGTCACCCGTAAATGGGTGGACTATAAAGCGATTCTTGGGTATGTAACAAATTATGCGGAGGATGTGAGTGATGTAGATGGGATCTATCCCTCCTATATGTGAGGGTGACATCGATATTCTTGATAGAGTGAGACCACGAAGTGCATGGCCATGCCCAAATGAGTCAATATGAGATATTGAGCTCATTTGATTAGAGTGAGTCTACTTGGAGTTCAAGATTTAGATTGTACCGAGGATGACACGGTCTATGCCTAGATTGGTCAATCTAGATGTCAAGGATAGAGGGACATTGTCACATATTGTGAGAGTCACAATTAGTAGTCACAAAGGTGATGTTGGAGCTCAACATTCTTGTAACTTGGGTAGCAATGATGTGTTGCTAGATACCGCTCATTGCTTATGTTCCTAAATCGGTTTAGGGACATTGCCAGCGTTACAAGAACCTATAAGTCACACACATGAGAGCAATTAGATGGAGATTAGGTTCATATGATGAACCATGAGGATTAGGTTCATGGGATGAACCAAATTGGATTAAGAGTAATCCAAATTAGACTAATTGAGTTAGACTCAAGTTGATTCAAGTGTTGAATGAGTCTAATTGAGATTTGATTCATCAAATCAATTTAAATTAATGAATAGAGATTCATTATATTAAATTGACTTGAGTCAAGTGGTTAGATTTGATCAACCATGGGAGATTAGA
Organism: Wurfbainia villosa; assembly: GCA_025175895.1. NCBI lineage: Eukaryota > Viridiplantae > Streptophyta > Magnoliopsida > Zingiberales > Zingiberaceae > Wurfbainia > Wurfbainia villosa. Next base: position 48,443,453 of record CM046002.1, read on the forward strand.
GGTCAAGTTTGACTTGACTTGAGAGGGAAGTTGAAAGGTCAAGTTTGACTTGACCAAATGCCATGTCATGATGATGACTAGGCATGGCGGCCAATGATGATGCTCCACATCATCATTGACTTATCAATTAGTGCCACATCATGAGGAGACCAAGGGTCATGGGAGTTACATGCATGCATGTAACTCCCCCTCCATGAAGTGGCCGGCCACCATTTGGGGGTTATGTGAGTGAAAATTCATTTTGTGAGAAATCACTCATTACTTCATCTTCTTCCTTGGGAATTTTCCTCTCAAGCTCTCCCTCTCCTTCCTCTCTTTGGCCGAACCAACCAAGGAGTGCTAGCACACTCAAGGTTGAGTTTTCTTCCACCTATTGCTTGTGTGGATACCATAGAGGAGTGTGCACTTGACACTCTCGAGTTCCGGCGGACTTTGGACGAGCGGGATTTGCGAAGGGCATCGCATCAAGGGTAACATCCTTATCTCTTAGTTCTAAGGTAGATCTAGAGGATTTTGTAAGCACATACATGTAATTAGTTTTAATACTTCTTCGCACGGATCCGTGGCCGGGACTTCCGGGGTTTCCGCAACGCAAAAAGCGGTTTTTGCGGCCCGGAAAAGCCCAACAGTATAGTGTATGCGACCTGCGCGTCGTACCTCTTCTTTTGAAATTCTAGTTGTAAATAGTTTTAGACTCGAATGTAACTCGAGTTTCATATTTGTAATGTACAAAATGGAGCAGTGGAAAGTCCACTTGTAGACGAAGATATGAGAAGGGTGCCGACGACATATGGCGGTCAAAGGAAGCGCTTGGAGAAGCCGCTAGCCCTAGGTTGACCGTCCGATCTTCTCATTGGCTTGAGAAGATCGTAGTTCCGGCACCGCGGCGTGTGTGTGTTCGATCATGTTTCGTAAACATGAGCACAGCAGAAGCAATAAAAATAATAAATACTCCTATTTATTACAACACACACAACACACGCATGCTATTACAACAAGTGTAGACATAACCGTAAATTAAAATTGCAATAAAAGGAAATTAAACTACGTTATACCTTCCGTATGACGTGTAGCGGGAACGGCATCAACCGGAACGATCCTCGTAAGAATCGTCTCTATCCGTATCCACGCCGAGCTCCTCGGGATGACCGCTAAGCCACGAGCTTCGTCTTAAATGCGGGTTACTAGCCTCGTGTTGAAGGCGGCGTGATCGAGAGATGATCACGATCCGAATCCAAATTCGGATCCAAAGCGAGTTCTCAAAACTCGCTTCTCCGGAGAGGTATTCGTCAACCGTTTGGCCAGAATCGCCGTCCTCCACCTCAGAGGATTACGGAGATCAAATCCCGGTATGTTAGCCGCTGTCGGAGCACTAACCGTCGTCAAGCGGCGCTCCGGAGAGGAAGAAGCTGTCAGAAAAACTGGACAGCTTGGTGGAAGAGATAGGCGCCCGGCCAACAAAGGAAGCCAAGTGCTTACCTTGATGCCAAACCTAAGGAGGATCTCGGAACTCTTCCGGCAGCAGCTCGATGCGGCGAGGAGGAAGGAAGCCGCCTTCTGGGCGCGGATGGAGTGATTGGATTAGTTAGGGTTTAACAATCCCTTAAGCCCACTTTTATAGAGAACTAATTCTCTTAATGGTTAATGGATCATATCCATAAAGCCCGTTAACCCGCTCCATTAAGATAAGTTAAAATAAACCAAACCATGATGGTTTATTTTAAGTTAAAGCGAACGAACCAACCTTTGGTTCATTCGTTTAATATAAACCAAACCCTTTGGTTTATTCTTATCCATTGGATTAGAACCAAACCATTTTGGTCCATCCATTATGTCTTCATAAGACACGGCCCATCCACGCTTCCATTCTGTGAAACAATTTCATGCTCGCTTTATGTTTGGTCGACCAAACATAGTTTCTCTCGATGCGAGAATCCCATTCTCAAGCTCGTTTTAAATCCTTTGGATTACACTCGTTGTGCGTGTGACCAAATAGGTTCTCGGTTTATGTTGGCCGTCTATAATTAACCATTAATTATAGAGCGATCATGAGTGGCACCTAGTAGTACATCATGATCCCCAATTAAGCAAAAGATCAGCGGTTGATCGAACTATTTACGAAACCCTTGATGCTCGAATGAATCGTGCCCCATTCCCTTCACTCATCTTATACCCACTTGGTTCAGGACATGGTCTATTGTGTCCGATCCCACTAAGTGACTCGTCACACCTAGCCCAAGTATCATTTCCTCGTCCTCACAGTTCTAGTTACTCCACATGTATCGAAGAGTACCTTACTCTAAACATGTAATGCTTTGGCAAAGACTTTAGTAACAATCCGGCGAGAGGCCATGGGTATACATCTCCTCGCAAGGAGTGGTGAATCCTTTATAGGCTATTCAAACACCTTGATCACTTGACTTATACCCAATCATCCGGGTCACATCTCCTTAGAGATGTTTGCTTAAGATGTCAAAGCATAAGTCTCCATGATCAAGATGACTTGAATACATAAGTCGAAGGAACATCGCACTTAAGCCACAGTAAGAACTTCATTGACATATCTATATATCACGAGAACCATATGAAGTCTTACGGTGGTCACTCCAATGAACTAGTTACCATAACTAGCATCCACGATTAACTCGGACATCACTATGTCTCGGCCCGGTGAGAATCAATTTGCTTGGATACACGAGGTATACCTCGTGCTAGTCTCGGCGAAATTGATGGTGTCGATCCATCAATTCATCGACTAGGGATAATTCCGATACATCACAATTACACATGTAGAGATACTCACTAGTTGTGATCCAATCACAAATTCTCTCATGCTGTGAATCGTATCGTGGACATTCAGTAAATGAGTTTAAGATCCAATCAAATACATAAAACATGTATACTCAAATAGTGAATCTTCATTTATCGTATAAATGGTTCATACATAAGGCGATTGCCTTAGGACATCTCTCATATATTACTAACAGACTCCCACTTGGCCTAATGCCAATCGCTACGGTATTCAATACCATAAGCACTAACATGACCCTCAAACTTACTTTGAGGTAATGCTTTAGTCAAAGGATCCGCTAAGTTCCTTTCGGTGGGAATTTTCTCGATTTGTATTTCGTTCCTCACTTATGATCTCTCGATAAGATGATAGCGCGAAGCACATGTTTGGATCGTTGATGAGACCTTGGCTCTTTCGCTGTCTGATTGCTCCGTTGTTGTCGCGATGATGGGCCGGTATTGCTTCAACAATGGCGGAATCACACCAAGTTCATGAGCGAACTTCTTGATCAAACCGCTTCCTTTCTTTGCTTGGCGCAATATATTACGCCTCGATGGTAGAATCCGCTCTGATCTTGTTTGGAACTTTTCGACTCTGCGCCCCCGTTCAAGGTGAAACACGATCCGCATCGAGACTCGAATCATCCTTGTCCGTCCGAAGCCGCATCCGATACCCGCAGATCACCATGTCCCTTCTCCATATATTAGAACACATCCTTAGTTCTTCTCAAGTACTTAAGGATCGCCTTAATACCGCCCAATGATCCATTCCTCGATCGATCGTATCGCCGCGACACTCGTGAGCATACGATACATCGGGCCTCGTATATAACATAGCATACATGATAGATCCTATTGCGATGCATAGGGAATCTTACTCATGCAAATCCTCTCGCCTTCTCGGCTGACACATAGACTTCGAAAGGTGTACCCCATGCCCGATGGGTAGATAACCTTTCTTGATTCCGACATGCTAAACCTCTTTAGCACTCGGCCTATATATGTAGACCGCTAAAGACCAAGCAACCGCTTCGATCTATCTCTATAGATCTTAATCCCAAGGATGTAGGTTGCTTTCTCCTGTGTCTTTCATGGAGAATGTCTCGATAACCAAACCTTAATCGATCGTAAGATTGACACATCGCTTCCTATAAGTAATATGTCATCGACATACAATACTAGGAACACGATCGCACTACTAACCTTCTTGTACACACAAGGCCTCGATTTTGTGAGAAATCAAACTTTTGATCGCCTCATCAAAACCATTGTATATCTTTGGGCTTGGCATGAGATTTAGTAGTCCACTATCCAGCAATACGCAACTGGAACGAAGCAACCGATGTGAAACCTCAGTCAGTATCATATACACGCCCCTCGAGCAAGTTTCCATTAAGGAAAGTCGCTTACATCCATCCGCCATATCTCATAATCATAATGAGCCGCTATGGCTGGAGCATCCGAATGGATTTAAGCATAGCTAAAGTAATAGGTTTCCATAATCAACACCTTGCTTTTGACGATATCCTTTCGCCACCAATCTAGCCTTATAGGTAATCACATTACCATCCATGTCGGTTTTCTTCTTGAAAACCCACTTGCACCCTATAGGCTTTATGCCTTCAGTGGGTCAACCAAGTTCCAAACTTGGTTTTCATACATGGAATCCATTTCCGACTTCATGGCACCAAGCCACTTATCCCTTTCTCAACTTGTCAAGACTTCTTCATAATCGTAGGCTCTCATCATCAATGAGTAACACGCTGCTCGATTCACTTACGAAATCCATATCTCTCGTGAATATCGTGTTCTACCAGATCTACGAAGATGTGGTGTTACAATAGGTCCAAATTGATTGCTCATCACTATGAGTTGCCTCACCGTTGTGCTTCACCGTATCTCATCAATGTCTATTTGAGTCTCGAGCCTCCTAATCGCTTTTTCTTGCAAGAGAAACTCTTTCTCTAGAAACACAGCATGCCTTGAAACAAACACTTTTTGTTCCACAGGATGATAGAATTGGTAACCCCTTGTTTCCTTAGGGTATCCAATAAATAGACATTTATCAGACTTAGCATCCAATTTGTCTGATACAGTCCGCTTCACATAAGCAGGACAACCCCATATCTTCAAGTAAGATACATGAGGTTTCTTACTATTCCATATCTCATATGGAGTAGTTGAGACTACTTTGGTAGGCATTCTGTTTAACAAGTAAACAGCTGTCTGAAGTGCATAGCCCCAAAAGGACTTGGGAAGAGTCGCATGATTCATCATTGACCTGACCATGTCCAACAAGGTCCGGTTACGCCTCTTAGATACACCATTATGCTGTGGTGTATAGGGCGGAGTCCATTGAGACAATATGCCATTGTCTCTTAGATAATCAAGAAACTCTTGACTTAAGTATTCACCACCTCGATCCGATCGAAGTATTTTAATACTTTTGTCATGTTGTTTCTCTACTTCATTTCTGAATTCTTTGAACCTTTCAAAGGCTTCAGACTTGTGTTTCATCAAGAACACATACCCAAACCGTGAGTGATCATCGGTGAAGGTAATGAAGTAGCTATAGCCTCCTAAAGCTTGAGTTGACATAGGTCCACATACATCAGTATGTATTAGACCTAGTAACTCTCCCACTCGTTCACCTTTTCCAGTAAAAGGTAACTTAGTCATCTTGCCTTTTAAGCATGATTCGCATGTATCGTATGAATCCAATTCAAACGATTCCGCATTCCACATCGTGTAATTCGGACATGCGTTTTCTTGCTTATATGGCCAAGACGACAATGCCACATGTAGGAGTCTATTTGATTATCCTTTCGAGCACTCTGTTGCTCGCTTCGATATTGAAAATGTCACCGATACGCCCAACGATAAACACCATTGCTTAAAGTTCCATCCCATAAAGAACCCCATTCAAAGTTATGTAACAACAATTGTTACTAAACGTCAATGGAAACCATTTCTATTTAAACAAGAAATAGAAATGATGTTCTTTATCAACAAAGGAATATAAAAGCAATTGTCCGCTTCTAAGACAAGTCCTCGCAGGAGTTTCAACAAATACGCTTCCGATGGCGAGTGCAAAGAACCTTTGCTTCATTCCCAACACGTAAATTTGACTCTCCTCGACGAGTCTTCTTCTATTCCTTAGCCCATGTATGTCATTACATATATGTGAGCCACACCAAAGATCCAATACCCAAGTGTCTAAGGAAATAGAATGACAATCAATAAAGAAGATTTCAAGAAGATGGGGCATCCGATGCCTTATCCTTCTTCACTGACTCAAGATAAACCTTGCAATTTCTTCGCCAATGACCCTCCTTGCCATAATGATGGCAAGTGCCCTTTGAGCTGGTTCCGCTTTTTAGCCTTTTCTCTTCTTCCCTTCGTTGTTCCTTTGACTCTCTAGAACCTTCTTCGAGGAATCAACTAACACTGCCCCCTACAACCATCGCTAAATGGAAGGTGTTCTAGAAGGTAAAGAAGATAATTAGCAATACGCACCGAACGAAGTACAATAAGAGGAGCTTGGAGACTTCGAACCTTTCGAATCTCACTTGCTCATCAACCAACTCACAGAGATGAAGGACTACGATATGAGCATCCATATGCTCATGCTGCTTTCGTAGCTTGGGTTCCATCGCGGCTAGCATGATGCAACTCATTTGTTCAGAATCACTCACATGTTTCTGATAGGCCAACAATTGGTCCAAAGTTGCATCGTCACTAGGCAGGCGGGAAGAGGATACACAAGCTTTTCACCTTGAGAACAATTCTCAAGTTTCTAAGCACCAAGAAGTTCGATGATAATTTATATTTGAACAAAACACACATCATTATCAATATATTAACTTAGAAATACAAAGCGAGCATATATGAGAAAGATGATTTTATAAATGCATCAATATACATTTATAAATCCCATTCATTTTGAATTTCAAAACAAAATCACCATCATTGTAGGTCCATCTCGAATGGGATATCCATCATATCGTAGTTATGAACAACCTTGGAGTCCAACAAGCCATTCATAACTACGGTAGGTATCATCTATCTATACCTATCATATATGATCACTATCCAATGTGCTATCAACTAATTGAATGTTCACACATACATAGGTTGTTAACACATTAACAAGTATGCATCATATGCATAGCACCCAACTTCACCTCCCTTTACATCGACCTTGGAGAGAGTCCAACAAGCCGATGCTCCAGGTTAAAGCCAACCCATTAATCGGGACATAGTTTTAATATGGTTAGAGCGCATTCAACCAATTAGCCCAGCTTGGAGAGAGTCCAACAACCAAAGCTAACGATTGACCTCTGACTCTTACCATATTAGTATTAAACTATTCCATGGTTTGAACATATTGGGCTTGGAAACAAGCAGAACTGTTCTAACCATATTAATGGAAGGTGTAGGCTTTAATATTGATTAAGGGTTTTATGTCTCATCCTCTTTGCATGCAAATAACTATATGGCATACATCTACATGTCACGACATAATGTTATAATGCAAGAAATAAAATATGTTTAAGATTTGATTCTCCAAATCAAATCATAATTAAATTCCTAAATCATTAAAACTACTTATGGAAATTAAATATTTTAAGATTTGATTTCCCAAATCAAATCATGATTAAATTAGGAAACAAATGTCCAGAATCTAATCAAATATTTTATTTATGGAAAATATCAATTTCCATAAATACTTCCAACTTTCCAAAAGTGGAAGATTTCCATAAATACTTCTAGACTTTCCAAAATTGAAAAATTTCCATAAATACTTCTAAATTTCCAAAATTTAGAAAACTTCAGAAATACATTATGACTATCGCATAAAACCATTTTACGATTATGTGAAACACAACACGGCTCTGATACCCTTTGTTGGGTTTGTGTGGATCATGTTTCGTAAACATGAAGCACAGTGAAGCAATAAAATAATAAATCTATATTTATTACAACACACATGCTACATTACAACAAGTGTAGACATAACCGTAAATTAAAATTGCAATAAAGGAAATTAAACTCGTTATACCTTCCGTATGGCGTGTAGCGAACGGCATCAAGCGGAGCGATCCTGCGTAAGAATCGTCTCTATCCGTATCCACGCCGAGCTCCTCGGGATGACCGCTAAGCCACGAGCCGTCTTCGTCACGGGTTACTAGCCTCGTGTTGAAGGCGGCGTGATCGAGAGATGATCACGATCCGAATCCAAATTCGGATCCTAAAGCGAGTTCTCAAACTTCGCTTCTCGGAGAGGTATTCGTCAACGTTTGGCCAGAATCGCCGTCCTCCACCTCAGAGGATTACGGAGATCAAATCCCCGGTATAGTTAGCCGCTGTCGGGCACTAACCGTCGTCAAACGGCGCTCCCGAGAAGGAGAAACAAGCTGTCAGAAAAACTGGACAGCTTGGTGGAGAGATAGGCGCGGCCAAGAAGATGGAAGCTCACCTTGATGCACCCAAACCTAAGGAGATCACGGAGGTCGCGGAGGTTCACGGCTGAAGCTTGGGATGCGCAAGGACTTGAAGGAGCGGCACCACGATGGCGGCACTGTTAGGGTTGGCGCCGACAAGATCTCTTAATGGTTAATGGATCATATCCATAAAGCCCGTTAACCGCTCCATTAAGATAAGTTAAAATAAACCAAACCATGATGGTTTATTTTAAGTTAAAAACGAACCGAACCAACTTTGGTTCATTACGTTTAATATAAACCAAACCCTTTGGTTTATTCTCATCCATTGGATTAGAACCAAACCATTTTGGTCCATCCATTATGTCTTCATAAGACCACGGCCCATCCACGCTTCCATTGCGTGAAACAATTTCATGCTCGCTTTATGTTTGGTCGACCAAACATAGTTTCTCTCGATGCGAGAATCCCATTCTCAAGCTCGTTTTAAATCCTTTGGATTACACTCGTTGTCGTGTGACCAAATAGGTTCTCGGTTTATGTTGGCCGTCTATAATTAACCATTAATTATAGAGCGATCATGAGTGGCACCTAGTAGTACATCATGATCCCCGATTAGCAGAAAAGATCAGCGGTTGATCGAACTATTTACGAAACCCTTGATGCTCGAATGAATCGTGCCCCATTCCCTTCACTCATCTTATACCCACTTGGTTCAGGACATGGTCTATTGTAGCCGATCCCCACTAAGTGACTCGTCACACCTAGCCCAGTATCATTTCCTCGTCCTCACAGTTCTAGTTACTCCACATGTATCGAGTACCTTACTCTAAACATGTAATGCTTTGGCAGACTTTAGTAACAATCCGACGAGAGGCCATGGGTATACATCTCCTCGCAAGTGGTGAATCCTTTATAGGCTATTCAAACACCTTGATCAGACTTATACCCAATCATCCGGGTCCACATCTCCTTAGAGATGTTTGCTTAAGATGTCAAAGCATAAGTCTCCATGATCAAGATGACTTGAATACCATGCAAGTCAAAGGAACATCGCACTTAAGCCACGGTAAGAACTTCATTGACATATCTATATATGCAGAGAACCATATGAAGTCTTACGGCTGGTCACTCCAATGAACTAGTTACCATAACTAGCATCCACGATCAACTCCGGACATCACTATGTCTCGGCCCGGTGAGAATCGGTTGCTTGGATACACCAAGGAGTATACCTCGTGCTAGTCTCGGCAGAATTGATGGTGTCAAATCCATCGATTCATCGACTAGGATAATTCGATACATCACAATTACACATGTAGAGATACTCACTAGTTGTGATCAATCACAAATTCTCTCATCTTTGTGAATCGTATCGTGGACATTGATAAATGAGTTTAAGATCCAATCAAATACATAAACATGTATACTCAAATAGTGAATCTTCATTTATCATATAAATGGTTCATACATAAAGCGATTGCCTTAGGACATCTCTCATATATTACTAACAGACTCCCACTTGGCCTAATGCCAATCGCTCAGTATCCAATACCATAAACTCTAACATGACCCTCAAACTTATTTTGAGGTAATGCTTAGTCAAAGGATCCGCTAAGTTCCTTTCGGTAGGAATTTTCTCGATTTGTATTTCGTTCCTACTTATGATCTCTCGATAAGATGATAGCGTCGAAGCACATGTTTGGATCATTGATGAGACCACATCAAGTTCGAGAGATGAACTTCTTGATCCAAACCGCTTCCTTTCTTTCAAAGCGCAATGTATTTTGCCTTAGTGGCGAGAATCCGCTATAGTGTCAAGCTTGGAACCTTTCCAACTTATTAGCCTCCATTCCGGTGAATACATACCCGACAAAGACATGGAATCATCCTTTATGCATGCAGTGTACCCTTCTCCATATATTAGGAACACATCCTTAGTTCTTCTCAAGTACTTAGGATCGTCTTAACAAGCCCAATGATCCATTCTGGATCGGTGAGTATCTGCTCGTGACACTCGAGCATCGATACATCGGGCCTCGTACATAACATAGCATACATGATAGATCCTATTGCGGATGCATAGGAATCTTACTCATGCAAATCCTCTCGTCTTACGTGCGCGGACACATAGACTTGAAAGGTGTACCCCATGCACGATGGGTAGAAACCTTTCTTGGATTCGACATGCTAAACCTCTTTGCTTTTCGGTCTATATATGTAGGCTGCGAAAGACCAAGCAGAGTTTGATCTATCTCTATAGATCTTAATCCCAGGATGTAGGTTGCTTCTCCCAGTCTTTCATGGAGAATGTCTTGGATAACCAAACCTTAAGCGTGTAAGATTGAAACATCGTTTCCTATAAGTAATATGTCATCGACATACAATACTAGGAACACATTTGCCTCCCACTAACCTTCTTGTACACACAAGGTTAAATGCGGATTTTGTGAGAAATCAAACTTTTGATTGTCTCATCAAAGCGGATATTCGACTCTGGATGCTTGCTTGATCCATAAATGGATCGTCATGATTTGCATACCTTGGTTTTATCAGCGATGTGAAACCCTCGGTGTATCATATACGTCCTCGGCGGAGTTTCCATTAAGGAAAGCTATTTTCACATCCATCGCCATATCTCATAATCATAATGAGCCGTATGGCGGGAGCATCGAATGGATTTAAGCATAGCTACTGAGCGAATAGGTTTCATAATCAACACCTTGTTTTTGGCGATATCCTTTCGCCACCAATCTAACCTTATAGGTAATCACATTACCATCCATGTCGGTTTTCTTCTTGAAAACCCACTTGCACCCTATAGGCTTTATGCCTTGGTGGGTCGACGAGTTCAAACTTGGTTTTTCGTACATGGAATCCATTTCGACTTCATGGCACCAAGCCACTTATCCCTTCTGAACTTATCGGCACTTCTTCATAAGCTGGTAGGCTCCTCATCATCAATGAGTAACACGTCGTTCGATTCACTTACGAAATCCATATCTCTCGGGAATGTTGCGTGTTCTGCGGATCTCTGAAGATGTGGTGTTACAATAAATCGACCGATTGCTCATCACTATGAGTTGTCGGTGTTGTGCTTCACCGGGTATCTCATAATGTCTATTTGAGTCTCTCGAGCCTCCTCAAGCTCGGCGACACTCCCCTTTGTTTTCTTGCAAGAGAAACTCTTTCTCTAGAAACCACATGCCTTGAAACAAACACCTTTTGTTCCACAGGATGATAGAATTGGTAACCCCTTGTTTCCTTAGGGTATCAATAAATAGACATTTATCGGACTTAGCATCCAATTTGTACGTCTGATCAGCTTCACATAAGCGAGACAACCCCATATCTTCAAGTAAGATACATGAGGTTTCTTACCATTCCATATCTCATGGAGTAGTTGAGACTACCTTGGTAGGCATTACATTTAACAAATGCAATTTGTGCGAAGTGCATAGCCCCAAAAGGACTTGGGAAGAGTCGCATGATTCATCATTGACTGACCATGTCCAACAAGGTCGATTCGCCTCTCGGATACACCATTATCTTTGTGGTGTATAGTCCATTGAGACAATATGCCATTGTCTCTTAGATAATCAGAAACTCTTGACTTAAGTATTCACCACCTCGATCCGATCAGTATTTTAATACTCTTGTCATGTTGTTTCTCTACTTCATTTCTGAATTCTTTGAACCTTTCAAAGGCTTGGACTTGTGTTTCATCAAGAACACATACCCAAAGCCGTGAGTGATCATCGGTGAAGGTAATGAAGTAGCTATAGCCTCCTAAAGCTTGAGTTGACATAGGTCCACATACATCGGTATGTATTAGACCTAGTAACTCTCCCACTCGTTCACCTTTTCCCATAAAGGTAACTTAGTCATCTTGCCTTTTAAGCATGATACGCATGTATCGTATGAATCCAATTCAAACGATTCCAGAATTCCACCTCTGTGTAATTCAGACATGCGTTTCTTGCTTACATGGCCAAGGCGACAATGCCACATGTAGGAGTCTATTTGATTATCCTTTTTGAGCCTTGTTGCTCGCCGATATTGAAAATGTCCTTTGGATCGTCCAGCGTATAAACACCATTGCTTAAAGTTCCGGTCCATAAAGAACTCCATTGAAGTTATGTAACAACAATTGTTACTAAAGTCAAATGGAAACCCATTTCTATTTAAAGAAATAGAAATGATGTTCTTTATCAGCGAAGGAACATAAAAGCAATTGTCGAGTTCTAAGACAAGTCCTGCGGGGAGTTCCAACAAATCGTTAGATGGCGAGTCACGACAACCTTTGCTCCATTCCCAACACGTAAATTTGACTCTCCCTTGAGAGTCTTCTTCTATTCCTTAGCCCATGTATGTCATTACATATATGTGAGCCACACCAGTATCAATACCCAAGTGTAAGAAATAGAATGACAATCAATAAAGAAGATTTACGAAGAAGATGGGGCATCAGATGCCTTATCCTTCTTCACGGACTCAAGATAAATCTTGCACTTTCTTATAAATGGCTCTCCTTGCCATAATGATGGCAAGTTTCCTTTTGTGCTAGTTCTACCTTCTTAGCCCTTCTCTTCTTTCCCTTCTGTTCCTTTGACTTCCTCTTAGAACCTTTCTTCGAGGAATCAACTAACAGCACCGTCCCCTGCTCATGCTTCTCAGAAGATTCCACAGTCTTCAGCATATTGAGCAGTACCACAGATGAACCTCCTAGCATCTCAGAGGTGAAGAGGAGCTTTTGAGACTTCAAACCTTTCGAATCTCACTTGCTCATCAACCAACTCACAAAGATGAAGGACTACGATATGAGCATCCATATGCTCATGCCGCTGTAGCTTGGGTTCCATCGGCTAGCATGATGCAACTCATTTGTTCGTAATCACTCACATGTTTCGATAGGCCAACAATTGGTCCAGAGTTGCATCGCCACTAGATTTGCAAGTGAAGAGGCGCTCGAGGACATACACAAGCTTTTCCACCTTGAGAACAATTCTCAAGTTTCTAAGCTACCCAAGAAGTTCGCCCACTAATTTATTCAATCCAAAATGGAACGCAAATTCAAACACATCATGATCAATATATTAACTTAGAAATACAAAACGAGCATATATGAGAAAGATGATTTTAAAATGCATCAATATACATTTATAAATCCCATTCATTTTTCAATTTCAAAACCCCAAAATCACTTCGAGATTGTAGGTCCATCTCCGAATGGGTTGATATCCATCATAGTTATGAACAACCTCGAGAGAGTCCAACAAGCCATTCATAACTACGACGGTAGGTATCATCTATACCGATTGCATATCACGATATGCAACTATCACAATGTGCTATCAACTAATTGAATGTTCACACATACATCGGGTTGTTAACACATTAACAAGTATGCATCATATGCATAGCACCCAACTTCACCTCCCTTTACATCGACCTCGAGAGAGTCCAACAAGCCGATGCTCCAAAGTTAAAGCCAACCCATTAATCAAGAAATAGTTTTAATATGGTTAGAGCGCATTCAACCAATTAGCCCAGCTTGGAGAGAGTCCAACAACCAAAGCTAACGATTGACCTCGACTCTTACCATATTAGTATTAAACTATTCCATGGTTTGAACATATTCAGTTCGAGCTGGGCTCGAGAGAGTCCAACAACCCAAACAAGAAATGAACTCGGGTTCTAACCATATTAATGGAAGGTGTAGGCTTTAATATTGATTAAGGGTTTTTATGTCTCATCCTCTTTGCATGCAAATAACTATTATCTACATGGCATGGCATACATGGCATACATCTACATGTCACGACACGCATGGCATAATGTTATGCATCTAATGCAATTACATGGCATACAATTATGTCATGTATATATTTCCTTATATGTCATAACTATTTATGGAAATAAAATATGTTTAAGATTTGATTCTCCAAATCAAATCATAATTAAATTAGGAAACAAATTTCCAAATCTAATCACATATTTTATTCATGGAATTATTTGATTAAGGAAAATCTATTTAGGAAACCAATTTCCTAAATCATTAAAACTACTTATGGAAATAAAATATTTTAAGATTTGATTTCCAAATCAAATCATGATTAAATTAGGAAACAAATGTAATCTAATCAAATATTTTATTTATGGAAAATATCAATTTCCATAAATACTTCCAACTTTCCAAAAGTGGAAGATTTCCATAAATACTTCTAGACTTTCCAAAATTGAAAATTTCCATAAATACTAAATTTCCAAAATTAGAAAATTTCCAGAAATACATTATGACTATCGCAAAACCATTTTACGATTATGTCGTAAACACAACTCGGCTCGATACCACCGCTGGTTTCCGCTACAAGGCAGGTGTGTTCGATCATGTTTCGTAAACATGAGCACAAATGAAGCAATTAAAATAATAAATCTATATTTATTACAACACACACAACACACGCATGCTATTACAACAAGTGTAGACATAACCGTAAATTAAAATTTGCAATAAAAGGAAATTAAACTACGTTATACCTTTCGTGATGACGTAGCGGAACGATCAACCGAACGATCCTCGTAAGAATCGCCTCTATCCAGATCCACGCCGAAGCTCCTCGATGACTTCGCTTAAGTCACGAGCTTCGCCTTCAGACGGGTTACTAGCCTCGTGGTTGAAGACGACGTGATCGAGAGATGATCACGATCCAATCCAAATTCGATCCAAAACGAAGTTCTCAAAACTCGCTTCTCCGAGAGGTATTCACAACCGCTTGACGAATCCTTCGCCCTCCACTCAGAGGATTACCGGAGATCAAATCCCGTAGTTAGCCGCTGTCGAGCACTCAACCGCCGCCCAAACGACGCCCGACGAGAAGAAGCTGTCCAGAAAACTGACAGCTTGGTGGAGGATAGGCGCCGCCAAAACAAGGAGAGGCTCACCTTGATGCCAACCCATAGGAGATCACCGAGGGTCGCCGAGGTTCACCGGCTGGAGCTTGACGCTGCAAGGAGATTGACGGCAACAATCGGGCACACTAGGTTGGGCGCCAACAACCTCCAAGGAGTGGGCGGCAACTCAAGGAGGCTAGGTTTGGATTAGTTAGGTTTAACAATCCCTTAAGCCCACTTTTATAGAGAACTAATTCTCTTAATGGTTAATGGATCATATCCATAAAGCCCGTTAACCCCCTCCATTAAGATAAGTTAAAATAAACAAAAACATGATTGTTTATTTTAAGTTATAACGAACCGAACTAACTTTATGTTCATTCGTTTAAAATACACCAACCCCTGTGGTTTATTCTCCTCCATTGGATTAGAACCAAACCATTTTGGTTCATCCATTATGTCTTCATAAGACGCAGATCCACGCTTCCATTGTATGAAAAAACAATTTCATCGCTTTATGTTTGGTCCAACCAAACATAGTTTCTCTCGGTCTGAGAATCTCATTCTCAAGCTCGTTTTAAATCCTTTGGATTACACTCGTTGTGCGTGTGACCAAATAGGTTCTCGGTTTATGTTGGCCGTCTATAATTAACCATTAATTATAGCGATCATGAGTGGCACCTAGTAGTACATCATGATCCCCAATTAGCGAAAAGATCAATTGATCGAACTATTTCAAAACCCTTCAAGATCGAATGAATCGCCCCATTCCCTTCACTCATCTTATACCCACTTGGTTCAGACATGGTCTATTGTGTCACCCCCACTAGGTGACTCACGCACAGCCCAAGTATCATTTCCTCGTCCCCACGGATTCTAGCTAGTTACTCCATGTATCGAAGAGTACCTTACTCTAAACATGTAATGCTTTGGCCAAAGACTTTAGTAACAATCCGACGAGAGGCCATGGGTATACATCTCCTCGCAAGGAGTGGTGAATCCTTTATAGGCTATTCAAACACCTTCGATCACTTCGACTTATACCCAATCATCCAGGGTCCACATCTCCTTAGAGATGTTTGCTTAAGATGTCAAAGCATAAGTCTCCATGATCAAGATGACTTGAATACCGCAAGTCAAAGGAACATCGCACTTAAGCCACAGTAAGAACTTCATTGACATATCTATATATGCAGAGAACCATATGAAGTCTTACTACCGTCACTCCAATGAACTAGTTACCATAACTAGCATCCACGATTAACTCCGGACATCACTATGTCGGCCCTGAGAATGCTTGGATACACCAAGGAGTATACCTCGTGCTAGTCTCGACAGAATTGATGGTGTCCAAATCCATCAATTCATCGACTAGGGATAATTCCGATACATCACAATTACACATGTAGAGATACTCACTAGTTGTGATCCAATCACAAATTCTCTAATGCTGTGAATCGTATCGTGGACATTCAGTAAATGAGTTTAAGATCCAATCAAATACATGAAACATGTATACTCAAATAGTGAATCTTCATTTATCATATAAATGGTTCATACATAAGGCGATTGCCTTAGGACATCTCTCATATATTACTAACAAATGGAGCAGTGGAAAGTCCACTTGTAGACGAAGATATGAGAAGGGTGCCGACGACACATGGCGGTCAAAGGAAGCGCTTGGAGAAGCCGCTAGCCCTAGGTTGACCGTCCGATCTTCTCATTGGCTTGAGAAGATCGTAGTAGGGTCATGACCACATCACAGTTGATTATATACATCACATTTGATTTTGCTTGTATGTATGAGATGCATGCTAGTAGAATAATGCTTGTATGTATATGATGCATGCTAGGATAATTTTCTTGTATGTATATGATGCATGCTAGAATAATGTATGTATGTATGTGATGCATGCTAATATAGGATAATAAAGTCCTTAATGCATATATGATACACATTACGATTAGATTAGATCTTAATCGAATCAACTCGTAAATGCCTACCAGGTCCTTGATACTCATCACTACCTCGATCATTTGTAGTTGTTGAATCTGCTAAAGCAGAGCAACGCATATTATCTTGGTAGGGTGCGGAGGGACAATCTTGGTCCCGCCTATCACGGCTTGGGTTAGAGTAAGATCAATTAGATTGAGTAAAACTAGTTAACTCAATTGGATCGAGTAGAACTATAGGCATATTCCAATCGTTGGAAAGATATGATAAGATCGCATTTACACTAAATCTTGGGCGATTTAGCCAAAGCTAACTCAAAATCTTTTGTAAATGTGGGTCTTGATCCTATAAACAAGAGTTGCATAGAGATGTAATCGGTAATGTGTTACCCACCGATCGTACTAAGTCTTGGGCGATTTAGCCAAAGCTAACTCAAGGCTTAGTATGATGTGGATCTTGTCCCGCAAGAATTATAGCTAGTTGGTATGAATCTAGTAATGTGGTTTGACCACATCCATAATTCGATTCTACAAAATTCCTATAATTCAGTAGGAGCATCATTTGATTAAAGGCCTAATTAAATGATAAAAGGAATATGATATTAATTCTCTGCATTGTATGTTGTAGATTACTATGTCGACAAACACGAACACTCTCTCCCTGCGTTCTTTCCTTGAGAAGGACAAGCTCAATGGAGCAAATTTCTTGGACTGGGACAGGAACCTGAGAATTGTTCTCACCCAAGAAAGAAAGTTGTACATCCTGGAGCAGCCCATTCCGGAGGCACCTCCTTCCACTGCCTCGCGAGCTGACAAAGATGCTTACAAGAAGTATCAAGATGATGCATTAGATGTGTCATGTATAATGCTCGCGACCATGAACTCTGAGCTTCAGAAGCAACATGAGTTCATGAATGCTTATGATATGGTTAAACATCTTCCTCAACTATATCAAGGACAAGAAAGGCACGAGAGATATGAAGTCTCTAAGGCATTGTTTGGGTCCAAAATGCAAGATGGGACTCCCGTATGTCCATATGTACTCAAGATGATTGGGTACGTAGAAAACCTACAAAGGCTAGGATTCCCACTTGGCCAAGAGCTGGCCACTGACCTGATCTTGCAATCTTTGCCACAAGCCTACAATCAATTTGTCATGAATTATAACATGAATAAAATTGATAAGCCACTGCCTGAGATGCTCAGCATGTTGAGAACTGCTGAGCTTAACCTTAAGAAGGGAAAATCTGACACCATTTTGATGGTGCAAAAGAAGAAAGGCAAGGGCAAGCCTAAAGGTAAGGAAAAGTCCCAAGCCAAGGGCAAAGGAAAGGAACTTAAACCCAAAGGAGGGGTGGCCAAGGAAGGGGCTTGCTTCACGCAAGGTAAGAAGAAGAAGTGAGACTTCTACTTGGTATAAATGTTATAGAAGTCAATCTATCTATTTCTTCATCATGGGTATTAGATATCGGATGTGCATCTCACATTTGTACCAATGTGTGAGAAATAGCAGGCATTGACAAAGGCGAGGTGGACCTACAGTAGGCAATGGAGCAAGAGTTCTTTCTTTATTCTTTGTAGGAACTTATAATCTATCTTTGTCCACTGGGCTTGTACTAGAATTAGATGAATGTTATTATGTGTCTGCTTTAACTAAGAACATAATTTCAATTTCTTGTTTGGATAAGAAAGGATTTACATTTATAATAAAGAACAAATGTTGTTCAGTTTATTTAAATGATATGTTCTATTGTAGTGCACCTCTAATGAACGGACTCTACTTTCTAGACTTAGAGAGCCCTATCTATAACATAAGTACCAAAAGGTTCAAGTCAAATGAGTTGAACCAAACCTATCTCTGGCATTGTCGCTTAGGTCACATAAATGAGAGTCGCTTATCTCAGCTCCATAACGATGGGCTGCTAGACTCATTTGATTTTGAATCATATGAGACATGCGAGTCTTGCCGTTTAGGCAAGATGACCAAGACTCCCGTTAGTGGACATAGAAGAGCAGATTTGTTAGGACTTATACATAGTGATGTATGTGGTCCTTTCAATATTGCTGCTAGAGGTGGTTATAGGTACTTCATTACATTTACTGATGACTTCAGTAGATATGGTTATGTGTATCTTATGACACATAAATCAGAATCCTTTGAAAAGTTCAAAGAATTCAAGAATGAAGTACAAAACCAGCTTGGCAAGAGTATTAAGATACTTCGATCAGATCGAGGTGGTGAATACCTTAGCCATGAGTTTCGTGACTATCTAGCTAAGTGTGGGATTCTATCCTGACTCACTCCTCTGGAACACCACGGTGGAATGGTGTATCGAAAGGAGGAATCATACCTATTAGATATGATACGATCTATGATGAGTCACAGATCTTCCTATATCCTTTTGAGGATATGCTCTGAACACCTTTACCCTTAACCGTGTACCATCAAAGGTTGTGATAAAGACACCATATACGATATGGATAGGGGAAAATCCCAAGATGTCTTTCATGAGGATTTGGGGTTGTGAGGCTTACGTTCGACGTCAAGTCTCAGACAAACTGGAACCCAAATCCGATAAGTGCTATTTTGTTGGATATCCTAAGGATCTGAAGGGATATTACTTCTACATTCCATCGGCCAAGTGTTTGTGGCAAAGGCTGGGTTTTTCTAGAAAGGATTTTGTTTCTAGAAAAACTAGTGGGAGTACGTTGATCTTGAAGAAATTCAAGATAAGGACCATAACGAGGCCTTGATGGAGGTTGAGCAGGAACCACAAAGTGTTGTGGGTGATGAGGTTGTTGCACAAGAGTTGTGGAACAACCACATTGGTAGACCTACCTCTTGCGATCGATAGTATGCGTCGTCGGCTGAGAGATACTCATTTCTCTTGTCGACCATGATGATTTGAGAATGAGCCTACCTCCTATCGAAGCTGTGATGAGCCCAGTTACGAGAAATGGCTAGAGCCATGAGATCAGAGATGGAATCCATGTACACCAACCAAGTATGGACTTTGGTTGATCCACGAAGGAGTCAAACCCATTGGGTGTAAGTGGGTCTTTAGGAGAAAGCATGGATGGACTTACACATACCTATAAGGGCGATTGGTGGCTAAAGGTTTCAAGCAAATTCATGGTATTGACTATGATGAAACCTTTTCTCCGATGGCGATGTTTAAGTCCATTCGGATCTTGCTTGCTATTGCACATACCACGATTATGAGATCTGGCGGATGGATGTCAAAACCGCATTTTACGAATGAAACTTACTGAGGATGTGTACATGACACAACACTGAGGTTTTGAAGATCCACGACATCTTTGGGAAAGTATGCAGCTGCAAAGGTCCATTTATGGGCTAAAGCAAGCTTCTCGGGTGGAATCTTGATTCGATGATGCGATCAAGCAGTTTGGTTTCATCAAGAATGAAGATGAACCACTGTGTCTACAAGAGGGTTAATGGGAACATGATTGTCTTCCTTGTATTATATGTGGATGACATACTACTCATTGGGAATGACATCCCTTCTCTGATCTGTGAAGACTTGGGCAGGGCGTGCTTCTCAATGAAGGACTTAGGTGAAGCGACTGTATTCTAGGCATCAAGATCTATAGAGATAGATCTAAGAGATTGCTTGGCCTAAGTCGAGTACATACATTGACCGCAGTATTACGGTTTGCCATGCAGAATTCCAAGAAAGGACTTACGATGTCACATGGTGTGAGTCTTTGAAGACTCAAAGTCCCTCTTCTAGAGGAGAGATCGCATGGATAAGATCCCTTACGCATCTGCTATAGGATCTATCATATGCGCCATCTTTGTGTACTCTTCCACGATGTCTCGTATGCTTTGAGCATGATGAGTAGATACGATCGGATCGGTGGCGTCAGCGGATAGCGATCAAGAATATTCTTAAGTACTTGAGAAGGACTAAAGAATATTTCTTGATATTTGGAAGCGATGAGGAGCTAGGCGTAAGGGTTACTGTGATGTCGACTTCAAGTGACGAGGATGATTATAGATCGCGATCGGGGTTCGTGTTTTGCTTGAATGGTGGCGTGAGATGGAAGAGTTGAAGCGGAACACGATTCTTGATTCTACAATAGAGTATATTCTGCATCGAGGCGTGAGGAGGCATTTGGATCCATGAGTTCATTCTTGAGCTTGGGGTGGTTCCTAGCATTCTGCGGATCCTATAGAGCTCTATTGTGACAACAATGGAGGCGATTGCATAAACTAAGGAACCTCGCTCACACCCGGGGACCAAACACATACTACGGCGCTTCCATCTCATTCGAGAGATTATCGATAGAGGAGATGTGAAGATTTGTAGAGTACCCACGAGAGGCTAACATCGCGGATCCCTTGACGAGGCTTTGTCACAGAAAAGCATGATGGTCACACTAGGTCATTGGGTATTAGATACTATGGTGATTGACACTAGTGCTAGTGGGAGATTGTTAGTGAAAGCCCTAGAGCCAATCATGTGATGATTGTTGTATGGACTTTATTGTATCATATTCCTATTTATAAAGGCATGGTTATTATATTTACTTGTATTGGTGCCAAATAACTAAATATAATAATGTCCTTGAGTAGTAGGTTCTTATTTATATAAATCGATTGGTTGAATCGATAATGAGATGATATAGAGAACACTACTCTTAATCATTCCTAGTCGAGTATTAACATTCGGGGACAATGTTAATGCGTAGAGACTAGCATGTAGGTCAACAAGATGACTTGATCTCACAAGTCATGAATATGAGATATCAAGTTGACACATGGGTATGCATTGGAGAATGTATACTGAATGACCCGCCATGAGAAAGTATCATGGATCGTTATATGAGTGTCATATACTTTCTCATGTGGCTATTAGTATGACTATTAGTCCTTAGACCTGAAGTCACCATGGTTCCCTACATAAGGAGTTGCATACTTTGGTTTTGTCAAACGTCACTCGTAAATGGGTGGACTATAAAGGCGATTACTGGGTATGTAACAAATTATGCGGAGGGATGTGAGTGATGTAGATGGGATCTATCCCTCCTATATGACGGGGTTGACATCGATATTCTTGATAGAGTGAGACCACAAAGTGCATGGCCATGCCCAAATGAGTCAATATGAGATATTGAGCTCATTTGATTAGAGTGAGTCTACTTGGAGTTCAAGATATGGATTGTATTGAGGATGACACGGTCTATGCCTCAATTGATCAATCTAGATGTCAAGGATAGAGGGACATTGTCACATATTATGAGAGTCACAATTAGTAGTCACAAAGGTGATGTTGGAGCTCAACATTCTTTTAACTTGGGTAGCAATGATGTGTTGCTAGATACCGCTCATTACTTATGTTCCTAAATCGATTTAGGGATATTGCCAACGTTATAAGAACCTATAGGGTCACACACATAAGGGCAATTAGATGGAGATTAGGTTCATATGATGAACCATGAGGATTAGGTTCATGGGATGAACCAAATTAGATTAAGAGTAATCCTAATTAGACTAATTGAGTTAGACTCAATTTGATTCAAGTGTTAAATGAGTCTAATTTAGATTTGATTCATCAAATCAATTTAAATTAATGAATAGAGATTCATTAAATTAAATTGACTTGAATCAAGTGGTTGGATTTGATCAACCATGGGAGATAAGAGGTCAAGTTTGACTTGACTTGAGAGGAAGATGAAAGGTCAAATTTGACTTGACCAAATGTCATGTCATGATGATGACTTGGCATGGTCGACCAATGATGATGCTCCACATCATCATTGACTTAGCATGTGGTGCCACCTCATGAGGGAGACCAAGAGTCATTGGCTCTTGGAGGAGTTACATGCATGCATGTAACCTCCCAAGCCTTGAAGTGGCCGACCACTCCATTAGATGGGGTATTCATTTTTGTGAGTTACACAACTTCATCTTCCTCCTTGGATCATCCTCTCAAGCTCTCTCCCTCTTCTTCCTCATCTTGCCGTGAGCATCTAAGGAGTGCTAGCACACTCAAGATTGCTTTTCTCCACCTATTGCTTGTGTGGATACCAATAGAGAAGTGTGCACTTGACGCTCTTGAGTTCCGGCGAAGCTTTTGGACGAGCGGGATTTGCGAAGGGCGTCGCATCGAGGGTAATGATCTCACCTTCTAGATCTAAGGTAGATCTAGGGTTTTTAGTAAACACATACATGTTTTAGTTTTAATACATCTTCGCACGGATCCGTGACTAGACTTTCGGGGTTTCCGCAACGCAAAAAGCGGTTTTTGCGTCTCGAAAAGTCCAACAAATGGATCCTTTGACAAAGGCTCTATCACAAAGTAAGTTTGAGAGTCATATCAAGGACTATGATATTAGATACCATGGCGATTGGCTTTAGGCCAAATGAGAGTCAGTTATGTTTGAGAAGTGTCCTAAGAAAATCGTCTTATGCTTGTACTATTTAGTTGATAAATAAAGATTCACTATTTGAGTGCACATGTCATATGTGTTTGATTGGATCTTAAACTCATTTACTGAATGTCCGCGATACAATTCATAGCACGAGAGAACTTATAATTGGATCACAACTAGTGAGTATCTCTACATGTGTAATTATGAATGTATTGAAATAATCCCTAGTCGATGAATTGATGAATTCGTACATTATTGATTCTGGGAGACTAGCACGGGTTATACTCCTTGGTTTATCCAAGAAGCTGCTCCTCACTGGCTGGAGACATTGAGATGTCGAGAGTTAAACGTGGATGCTAGTTATGGTAACCAGTTCATTGGAGTGACCTACTGTAAGACTTCACATGATTCTCTGCATATAAGATATGTTAGTGAAGCTCTTAGTGTAGCTCGAGTGTGAGTTTCCTTCGACTTGAGGTATTCAAGTCATCTTGGTCATGGAGACTTATACTTTGACATCTTAGTCGATACATCTCTACGGAGGTGTGGGTACGATATGATTGGGTATAAATTGAAGTGCCCGAAAGTGATTGAATAGCTAATAAAGGATTCACCACTCCTTGCGAGGAGATTATGCCCTATGGCCACTTGTCAGAATTGTTATTCAAAGTCTTTGGTCAAAGCATTGCATGTCAAGAGTATGGTACTCTTGGATACATGTCGAAGTAATTAGAATCCACTGGACGAGAAAGTAAGACTTGGGCTAGGCATGACATAGTCAGCCTAGTAGGGACTGACACATAGACCATGTCCTGAACTAAGTGAGTATAAGATGAGTTAAAGGAATGAGACACGATTCATTGTAGCTGCTGAGGGATTCGGAAATGGTTCCGAGATCATCCGTTTATTTTTTGATTAATTGGGGATCATGATGTACTACTAGGTGTCACTCATGATCGTTTTATAATTAATGGTTAATTATAGACGATGAACATAAACCGAGAACCTATTAGATCACACGCACTACGAATCCTTCGAAGAGACTTAAAACGAGTTTGAGAATTGGATTCTCAAGATCAAGAGAGATCAAGTTTGGTTGAACCAAACATATAACAAATATGGAAATATTTGTCAAGTCGAAAATGCAAAAGAAGCACATCTTAAGAAGACGTGTTGAGCCTTAAAACGTTTAATTATAAACCAAACCCATTTGGTTTTAATTAAAAGGGCCCTCTTTTGGTTAAGGGCTCAATTAGGGTTTAATGGATGAGATTAAGTCTTAATGGTTATGGGCTTAGGGATTTGATCCACTAACCTATAACTCATTAGGATTAGTGCCTAAATAAAGGGTTATAAAGGCTAAACCTAATGAATACAAATCCTTAAGACCCTCGTCCTTCTTCTTTATTGCAACCCTAGCAAGACTCTCTCTTGTTTAGGTCCGGCCAACTCCTCCCCAAGGAAGTGGTGAACTTCGGTCAAGTCTTCCTCAAGGTGGATTGACCATTCGGCCAAGGCTTGGAATAAAGGTTTCTTCCTTTGTGCCCTTGGTCGAACCTGGGAGAATTAGGATTTGGTGTTCCGCCGGACATCAAGGAAACAAGGGTTCTCTTTAGAGGCCAGAAACTCTAGATTTTAGGGATGTTATTATCGCTTATTGAAGCTTCAAAAATAGCGGCTAATTTCGACACGAATCAACAACCTTACAAAAGCTATTCGAGGACTCATTTATGTCGCAAAACGAGTCGATGATTGCTCTCTAATCACCCGACCTTCTTGCTTCGTCTAGTAGCGAAGAGAAGGTCAAACTCGTGGCTTTGAGAAGTCGTCCCTCCGAAGATTCGGCATGGATACGAGTAGAGACAAAGCTTCGTGCATCGTACGATTGATGCCCTTTTAGCTCGCCATCATCCGAAAGGGATACTAGAGTAAAACATATTTTATTCTTGTTGTATGTAAAATTTTATTTGGCAGATATGTCTACACATGTTGTAATCCTGCATGCGTGGGTGTGAGTGTTGTAATAATTTAGGAAATTATTTTGTTTTTCTTCCACAGTGTTTGTTTGTGAAACGAAAAAAACACATCTACGCGTCGGCCGTAACCCAACACCAAGATTCCTGAGGAAAAAGATGAAATGAAGAAAAGACCATATGCTAGTGCTATTGGTAGTTTAATGTATACTATATTGTGTACTTATCACGATATCAGTTATGTTGTTGGCTTAGTCAGTCGATTCTAGTCAAACTCATGACCGAGACACTGGAAAAGGGTGAAGAGGATATTCAGATATATGAAAGTGACAACAGATTATTGTCTCTATTTTCAAGGATTAGATATGAGCCTAAAGGGCTATTCAAATGCAGATTGGGCTAGGAACCTGGATGATTAGAAATCCACATCAGACTATATATTCTTACTGAATAGTGGCACCATCTCCAGGAACAGCAAGAAATAGACTTGTGTAGCCTTATCGATAATGGAAATTGAATATGTGGCATGTTCAGCGGCTATGCTAGAAGTTGTCTGTTTAAGAAGGTTCCTGAAGCATCTAAAGATTGCTGAGAACAGTGGGAGTCCAATGACTGTATTTGTGACAGTCAAGCTGCTATAGCTTTTTCAAAGGATCTCAAATATCACAGCAAGGGCAAGTACATAGTTATAAAGTATAACTTTGTTAAGGATATTATTGCTAAGAAAAAGGTGATTCTTGAGTATATCTCTACACATAATATGCTTGTAGATCTTTTCACTAAGTCAATGACTAGAGAGTCATTTTATGAACATGTGAAGCCTATGGGACTTCGAAGAATGTAATAATACTATATTGACAATCAGATATCGTAATTTGATTGTGTGAAATGTCATAATCTATTCAATGTATTTATTCATGTTACATTCAAATAAGGTCTTGGTGAGCATGTTGACAGGTTGAGAATGGTCCTCTCACATGGACAATCATCTCTATTTGTTAAGTATGAATAGAGATAAGACCATTACTTATAGGATAGCTTGTATGTCTCTATATGCAAATAGAGATATATTTGTAAGCTGGGGTTGCCTAATATTTGTATCAAGATGAAATCATTTATAGGTTGATGATCGAAGTAAATGTATCCACCATTTACTAAACCTGTTTGAAGCCAAATAAGAATTCATGAGTTGAATTCAGGATTAGATATTGAAAATATCTAGATTGATATTTGTATGATGTTAATTTGACAAAAACATATGTTATTTTTAGTAAAGAGAATAACATTATGACATGTGATTCATACCGCCTGTGCTTTGACGACAATAAAAGTAATAGGAGAAAGAATCTCTGCTTCTCTACTATGTGGGCCCTTTGAGATTATATATTAATCTCAGTATTTGTCCTAAGTAACTATTTAGTTGTCTACTTAAAATTTTAATCAGGGTCTGCTACTTTAGTATGTAAATTTATTGACTATGAATGATTCAGTCTATGGAACATGACTAAAAAAGCGATTGATTAAAATGAATGGATTTGAGCTAAAAAGGAAAATTAAATAGATTTATATCTTTTGAAGTTTATTCACTGGTCGACTAATTTTTATTGTGTACAGAAATGAATCATGAATATAAAAGATATGGAACATGCTTTTGACATAATAGTCACATTGAGAGATTAAAAATGTTAATATTGATGTAAATAATTTTAATCAAGTAAATTGTAAACCATTGATGTCTCTTGGAGAACAACTGTGTGCCACTTGGAGAAATATTGTATGCCTTTTTAATAGTGGTTGAGTGACATTTAGTGAATGGCTAAATAAGGTGCAACAATTTTCTTGGCATTGATTGCTCAATGAGCATATATGTAAAATGTAACAACTTTCTTAACATGGAATGCTCAGTGTATTTGTTATCGTACGAATTATTTTTCTAAGTAAGAATTGAATATTCTATTAATCTTTGTGACTACTAGCCTCTGTTTTTATTGGTCTTTGAGATAATTTACCTTTGTGACTTAATTTGGACGAGTGAGGGATGTTGACAATTCTTGTAACTGCTTGCACACGCTGCATGTTATGCAACGTGTGCACGCACGTAGGGAAGTGCACATCTGAAACTGCCTCACACAATATAAGACATGAGAAAAGAGGGATTAAAGATTCGTAGTGGAAGCTCTGTCAAAATTCAGATCGAGTATATGAAAGAGAAGAACATCCAACGACAAAGGATTTGATTTATGGATCCGTGGAGACTTTTCAAATTGTAATTGTTTTCCTGACAACAAATCCCAGATAGTTAGATCTTTTAGGTTTTTGTGAATGACGCACATACTGTAAGTTCTTTACAGTTTATTAATTCATGTAAAGTTTTAGTAGTTCGTAATTTCTACACCACCAAAAACAAACACCCGAGCCTTTCCTTTTGCTCGTTTTAACCCACACAGCCAAGCAGCGAGTGAACTTAAGATGCCTTCCTGTACGCTAATTCAGAATAGAGATCATCGTATTAAAGGTCACGCACAGCAAACAGATTACAACATTTTGCTTCTCTGCACATGAATCAGCAGTTCGGGCATTGCCCATTTAATAAACAGCCATTACTTTAGACATGGCGGATCGCTATTGAATCAATTGCTATTGCTTAATTGCCAGCAGGGCAACTGCAACTCGCTCGCTTCTCCGACAGAACCTTCAAGGTCAATCACGACATTGGGAGAAACAAGCAAATTGATCATCAGGTACCACCAAAATGTAGTTCATCGAAGAGCATCTAATTCAACGTTTCACGTATATGTACCTTCACCTGTTTCTGAAGATCTTTTATGTAGCTGACGGCCAAATCTAGCATATCCGAAGTGTTGGTTTGCTGCCAGTGAACTGTCATTGACTGATGTTATTCTAGTTATCCAAGGTTTAATTAGCTGAATTTACCTTATCCATATTAGGGACTAGCTCCTGCAGTTTCCTGATCCTTTCACTGATTCGGGTCCTCCTTACCTGAACAATTCAGTAAAGGATCAACCAAGAGCAATGAAGGATGAAGCAACATTTCAACAGCGTTTACTTATCTCTCAGCTATTCTTTACTATACTATATGTTAAATACGAAAATTTAAAATATTAAATTAAATGGTCAAAGATTAGGAAAAAAAATAATCCTGGGAATTATTTCGGGATTTTTAGAGAATTTTAAAAATTTTTCATAATTTTTCTGGAATTAAACGGGGTTTGTACAAGATAGTTACGAGGATAAGAAAAAAAAGGCTTTTAAAGGGTCTATTTAGATTAGTTAATAGGATTAATTAACCTAGGTTATAAACCTATGTTTTAACTTCCTAATTCCCCGATTTCTTTCTCACGTGCAACCGCGATTTCTTCTTCCCCTTCCTCACCGTCGCCGTTGCCTCTTCTCACGACGCCACCCACCGTGTCGTCGACATCTCTTCTGCTCCCATAGGCCGCCGCACGCGAGTTCTTCCTCCTTGCGATCTGCCTTCCTCGCGACTCATCTCTTGCGTCCCTGTTCTCGCCGCGGCCGACGTCTTCCTCCTCGCGACAAGCGGCGGGGAGCGATCCTCCTCGTCGATGCCGAGGGATGAGCCAGAGCAGCCAGAGATCACGTGTGGCTGAGAGTTTGCATCGGCGACAGATCGATCAGAAGTTGTCCCTCTTGATCGTCGCGGGAGCAAGTGATCTTGATCGCGGGAACTAGGTAAGGGTCGACCTTGCTCCTTGTCTAACTCATGCGGTGATCTTCCGTGGTTGACCGTGGGTTTGTTTTGGGCAGTGGCCTTTTTCCGACGAACACGACGGGATTTGGGATAGGCTGTACAGGATTTTGGGCAGCGGTGTCTGGCGTTGGTTTGTACTGGCGAACCGAGCAGATTGGGGAAATTCCATCGCTGGTATAACTCGAACTAATTTCTTCTTTTGCTTGCTGTTTGTTTGATTTGGGTTGCTTGGTCGATGTGTTCCGATCTAATGGGTTATCTGTCGATGAGTGCCACGCTGTGGTGTGGGTTTCTTGCGATGGTCATGCAGGATGGTGTTGGTGTTGAAGATGTGTTCGGGCTGTGGGTGAGAGGAGAAGATGTTAACGGCTGTAAATAGCCTGTGGGTGCCAATTTGTGGGATCGAAGGGTTGGATCGAGTTTGAGGTAAGATTTGGGTTGAGCTATATTTTTATTAGGTTTTATATACGACAATGTGGTCGTTTTGGTGAAGGGGATGTTTCATTAAGGTATGCTTGAAGGGGTTGCGTATTCTGTGAATGAGTTAGATCCCTAAATTAGTGAAATTGGGAGTTGATTTGGGAAGGAATTATATTTTGATATGACAGTGAGTGATCGGTTAAGTGGATAGCTTAATCCATTAGGTTTTGGACTTGATATTAGGTCTGACAATATAATCTGAGTATATTATGTTTTATTGTAGATTTCGATCACGATACAGGTTCACGGGCGTGAAGATTTCATTATTTCGAGTATTTAGTAAGCGGGTACTTTGACTTATCTTTTAGATATTGTCATATTGATATGCTTAGTTAGCTATAGCTCGCAGTAATTTTTATGTCTTATCTGCCCTTGTATGTCACTGTGTCATACATGATGCATGCATTTCTATCTTAGTTGATATTATCTTGATACCTGTCATATGTACTTATTTTGGGAATTGTGACATGCACTTGATTAACTTTTAGATATACTTTTCCTGTATACCTAGGTCATTGATATGTACTCATTTTTTTGTGCATATTATTTGGAGACGTATTTTGGTTGGTGTTACATGCTTTAGTGTCATGTATCATCTTGTATGATTGCATCGACCGGTCTGCCTTCAGAGTCGAGCCCGCAGCCGCCATATGATCCGCACACAGCCACTCATGAGTTAGTGGTACATCAGGAGGATGTGCGAGTTCTCACAGCTCCGTTCGCCTGGGTAGCTGTAAGTGGTAGCGGCGTGGATCCCTCCTTCGTCTATGACACCGGAGATGAGAGCTTTGCTCCCACTGCTTTGGGGTAGGAGGATAGGTGTACTCGACAAAGATCCCGTCTACTCACTCGAGCAAGTGATAGAGTGCACAGTTGTCATAGCCCTACCCACTCGGCTTCACCATCGCGTGTGAGGCAGCTGACTGACATCAGGAGTGACCATGTCATTTGTATCGCATGCATATTGTATGGATGACATTTGTTTGTGTTTGCTGCATTTTGATTGCTGCCTTGGTTGTTGCATATGATTGACATGCATACATGATATATTATGTATTTGGTCTGATGACCTTATTTCTGCTAGTATGACTCATACTACTATGTCAGGATAGGAGATTCAGATATGTACAGTCTTTCCGTATCTCTTTCTTGTATTTTTCTATTATTGATCAAGAGACTGTACTGACATGATTATTATTGTTAGATATATCTTACTATGCATGTCGACTTGATACCCGTTGAGTTCATTGAACTTACCCCGTTGCTTTATATCTATTTCAGGTTGACACTGTCAGGAGAGTCCAGCTGTCAATCCCCCTCATCATAATGGTTTTGTTATTAGATTTATAGTTTCGGTTATATTGACTAGAAGACATGTGTAGGACTTGTGTTTTGGTTATATATTCGTGGATGTTTTTGGTGGTACTTGATATGTTTTTGTGGACTTTTATTCGATTTATTTTGGTTGTGTATTCCTGCTCGGATGACAGAAGAGGTAAGTCTAGATGTCGTAGACTTTTTATTTATGTTGGTTGTTGGCCTGAGGCCTATATATGATCTGTATGTGTGGTTTATGTTCCGATCGTGTTGACTGATGTATAGTGGATCGTGTGTGTCTTGTATACAAGATTCGTATTGTCACCTGTATAAGGGAGATGCTGTCGAATTTTCGTCTGATGGAGACTCCCTCGGAACGTGACACTATAATTGGAGGTTGGAGGGTAACGCATATTGGAGCAACATACACTCTCAGTTACACTGTATTATACTATGCTATACTATACTACATTACTCTTCTCTAATCTATACTACATTAAACTAGACTATGCTGCAATGTACTATACTACACTATGCTCTATAAGAGGGAGGATGGAGGAGGAAGGAGAATAAATAAGGAACACTGAAACAGCGTACTTACTCTCTCAGCTATGCTACGAGGATGAGTGGCGCAGCCGCGTTTAGCACGGACCTTGCAGGGCACGGCATCCTGAAACTCCCAGTATCTTTCCAAATTGACCATCTCCGATGAAGTGTTTGGCAAGCTAAATGGAGGGCTTATCCCTGACACGCGGTTCCTATCTCCATTCTAATATACATAGAAATCCATGAATTAGTTAGGATGCGACTGTAGCTAATATATAGAACAAGTTGGATACCTGAAGCTCTAAAGAGGAATTGATATCCCAAGCAGAGTTGTTTGAGGATAATCCCAGCAAGTAATTGTTTCCCCGGAAGGCGCCGACGCTGCCGCTCTCTTCAGGGCTATTGGCACTTACCGCGACCTCCGAAATCTGTGACATTCTGGAGTTCTGCTTCGACGTCGACGTTGGCAGGCTCGTCGGCTTCTTCAATACACTCATCTCGTTTCCCAGGCCATCTATCACCATCCCGTACGCGAATCCTACCACGTATATTTATGTAGACAAAAGTTATTAGGCATCCGTGCATCGAGCACAAGTTTAATCATCATATCCGGGAACGTTAAACTAGCGATACAAAACCCCAATTTTGAACAGCTACAAGTAGTTATATACCACTGTTATCGACGTGGAGGTGAGAGAATAGGCCAGCGGGCGAACTGCTTTGCCTCGCGAGATTAGGATTGGAGGAGGTCGATCTCTTGTGGAATTGCTCCGTCGTGTCCATCCCAATCGAGGTCGATCCCACGACTGAATACGCATGCTTCGTCTGCTGCTGCTCCTTAAGCCGAGTCTGGGTCTGAGAATGAAACATGGGCATCGCAATCTGCAGCTTTTGTGGAGGCAAAGGCAGCAAGCCAAGGCCAGCACTTGCGGCCGCGCCGCCGTTCGAAGTGTTGTCCTCGATCTGGAGGTCAGGCCCTAAGAATCCGGTCATGAAGATGGTCTTGGCTGGGAGGAAGTCGTCGCACAGCTCCCCCAGCAGCGAGCTCGGAGCCGACTGGTAACGAAGAAGATTTGAGTTGGATTCGGGCAGCACGTCCCGGCTCCGGTACGGCATGTTCAGATCCTCCTTCGACGCCACCGCCGTCGCTCCGTACATCGCTGCAGATCTTACTTAATCTCTATCAGATCTCAGATCACTACTACCCCATAGCTAACGATGCTACAGTACGTACACGATCGAATCTTCCATGAAACAAATTAAAAAGATGAGCATATATCGAGACTTACAATATCTGTATCTTTCGATTTTCAAGAAACAGATCCTTTCCACCCAGAGGAACGCAGGACAGGACGCCTACTTTGCCCTTATCCAATCACCTCCTTTCAGTAGTTGACCTACGGTGAGGACCAAAACTAAAAAATTGAGTCTGCCTCGGCCACTACAGTGTAAATCGAGATCATATTTTGTTCAGGATTAACAAGTGATATATCGCGTCTCTCTCCCATCGCGATCGCCATTAGCCACCACACACACCCACACCCACACAAAATTACGGGTACGCCCTTTGACTCCATGAATGCATGCATCTTCCCCACCGTGTATCCTGTCCCCTCGTCCGCGGCTATTTCAACGTATTCCAGCTACGCGGCCGCGAGGTGTCCAGATCGGGACGGAACCGTGAGGCGACCCCTTGCTGTCTTCATCCTCAAGCTACTTTTGGCTAAGTTGGCAAGTCAATTGTAACTACATTTGGTATCCGACAGAGGTTCGATCCTATTTACCCATGGATTCATGCAGCTTTATGGTGGACCTGCTTCGTTGATTGGATACGATCCGAGAAGAGGTGGCTGCGGAGAAGCGGTAGGCCAGCATTAGATTATTGTTGGCTTCGTTGATAGGGAAGGGACAAGGTAGTTAAACTATGTAGGGTATTAAATTTACGAAAGAAATTATAAAGGGCCCCTTGTTTTTATTATAATTGAAAGAGCATCTTACATTGAAAAACAATATATTAAAAAATATTATATAGCAATTTTAATTAAAATTATTAGAACTGAATTACTACAAAATAAAATAAAATTATTTTATTATTGGTAAAAATTGCTTGAATACTAGTTAAATCTGCTCTAATTTAGTTTTAAAAAACCAACTAAATTAAATTGGTCAAATACTATGATAGTAACTTTGACTAAAATTGTATGATATCTTATAGTTTTATTAAAAACTCTTACAATTAAAATATTTTTAGCTAAAATTATTCCAAACCACTGCCATGTCAATTAATAAAAAATTAATTTTAGCTAGTAATGTCACTCCCCGGGGCCATCAAAGAATGGTATACCCCTCAGTGATTCTATAACATAATACATTATTGGATCAAAGTGTTGCAAAAACATAATAAGGAAGGGAATTTTTTTTATAAACAAATGTATAAAATATGTTTATTAGTTGCATACATGCACGACTAAAACATATATCAATCGAAGTAAAATAGATTTATGAAATCAAAACAAATAATGATAAAATCCAAAGTCTATCATAAAAAATGCAATAATGTTAAAGAAAATAAATAACATCTCAGTGACCTAGTGGAAACAACAAGCCAAGATCTCTGAGAGACTCGAAGGTAGTCTATATGACATATCCTCTATTTGATAACCTGAAGGTCAAAGAAAAGATGGAGTGAATACAAATTGTTGGTGCAATCGGTCCAAGTCACGATTGACCAGACTCGAGTGGGGACTCAAGTAAGATTTGATATTTGACAATAGGATTTGACAATGGTTTGACAATATGATTTGATCATATGACTAGTGGATAATTGAAATATTCAAGGTCATATGGGAAATATTATTATGAGAGAGATTGTTGGAGCAATCAACCTCAGGTCAAGATTGACCAAACTTGAGTGAGACTCGAGTAGAAATCCAAGTATGGATACTTGGTAAGGAAAGTCCTGTTAGTCATATATGAGAGGTGTCCTAAGACAATCGCCTTATGGTTGTACCATTTATTTGATAAATGAAGATTCACTATTTGAGTGTACATTTTTTCATGTATTTGATTGAATTTTAAACTCATTTACTGAATGTCCACAATACGATTCACAGCATGAGAAAATTTGTGATTGGATCACAACTAGTGAGTATCTCTATATGTGTAATAGTGATGTATTGGAATTATCCCTAGTCGATGAATTGATACATTTGAACGCCATCAATTCTGTTGAGACTAGCATGAGTTATACTCTTTGGTTTATTCAAGTAGTTGTTTCTCATTGGCTGGAGACATTAAAATGTCTGGAGTTAACCGTGGATGTTAGTTATGATAACTAGTTCATTAGAGTGACCAGCTGTAAGACTTCATATGGTTCTCTGCATATACAGATATATCAATGAAGTTCTTATTGCAGCTTAAGTGCGATGTTCCTTCGACTTGCGGTGTTCAAGTCATCTTGATCATGAAGACTTATGCTTTGACATCTTAAGCAAATATTTCCGAAGAGATGTGGACCCGGGATGATTGAGTATAAGTCGAAGTGTCCGAAGGTGTTTAAATAACCTATAAAGGATTCACCACTCCTTGCGAGGAGATGTAAACCATGTGGTCACTCGTCGTATTGTTACTAAAGTCTTTGGCCAAAGCATTACATGTTTAGAGTATGGTACTCTTGGATACATGTATAGTAACTAGAATCAGCAGGATGAGGAAATGATACTTGGGCTAGGTGTGACGTAGTCAGCTTAGTGGGGGCTGACACATAGACCATATCCTAAACTAAGTGGGTATAAGATGAGTGAAGGGAACGGGACACAATTCACTATAGTTGTTGAAAGGTTTCAGAAGTTATTTTGGGATCAACCATTGATTTTCGATTAATTGGGGATCATGATGTACTACTAGGTGTCACTCATGATCGTTCTATAATTAATGGTTAATTATAGACGACCAACATAAACTGTGAACCTATTTGGTCACATGCGCTATGAGTGTTATCTGAAGGATTTAAAACGAGCTTGAGAATGAGATTCTCAGATCGAGAGAGACTTGGTTTTGTTTGACCAAATAAGGAGAGAGCATGAAATTATTTTAGTCGCATCGGAAGCATGAATGGGTCGAGTCTTTTGAAGACATGATGGACCAAATTGGTTTAGTTCTAATCCAATGGTAGAAAACAAACCAAAGGGTTTGGTTTGTTTTAAACGAATGAACCAAAATTAATTTAGTTTATTTTAACTTAAAATAGACCAACACAGTTTGATTTATTTTAACTTAAATTAATTGAGCGGGTTAACGGGTTTTGGTTGTGAACCAATAACCGTTGAGAGAAGGTTTCTTGATGGTCAAGAAACACATTCTCTATAAGTAAGAGGGTTGAGACAAATTTCGTGGATGAGTTAAGATTTGAGAAACCCTAGCCGCTTCTTCTTTTCTCTTCTCCTTGCTTGTGCGTCGCCCACCCCTAGTGTTGCCGCCACCTAAGTTTAGCCACCCCTCCTCCTCTGACCATCGTGACCACCACGGTGCCGCCATCCTCGGACAATGGCGGCAGCCCTGCGGTGTCGGATTTTATTGTAGACACTTCCAAGAAAATAAGTATTGGCCGACACTTCCCGAGAAAATAAGTTTGTGAAACTTGTTTTGTAATCATCTCTCGATCACAATGTCTTCGATGCGAGACTAGTATCTCTCATGAAGACGGGACTCGTAGCTTGAGAAGCTATCCCGACGATACTCGGTGTGGACTCAGATAGAGGCGAAACTTGCGAGGGTCGCTAATGTTGATGCCATTTCCGCTATGTGTTATTCGTCAGGTATACCTAGTGTAATTTCTTTTATTGTAAAATTTAAAGGGATAATTATGTCTATAGTATTGCATCCTGTATGCGTGTGGTGTGTGTGATGTAATAAGTTAGTTATTACGTATTTTTATTTACTTCCGCTGTGCATGTTTGCGAAACATGTTCAAATACACGCCCACGTCGATGCCCCAGAAACCCAACAGTGGTATCAGAGCCCGACTGTGTTATGATATAATCGTAAAATTATTTTGCGATGAATGCTTTGTCATAAATGTAATTTTGGAAATTTTCTACTTTTGGAAAGTTTAGAAAAATTATGAAAATTTGAATTAGTTAAGAAATTCAAATTAGGAATACTAATGTGATTAGGAAATTAGAATTTAGAAAATTTATTTCCTAAATTAAATTTGAATTTTCTTAATTAATATTTTCCATAAATAAAGTATGTGATTAGATTTGGAAATTTGTTTTCTAATTTAATCAATGAGATTTGATTTGAGAAATCGAATCACAAACATATTTTGTTTCTAAAATTAAATATGACAATTTGAAAATTACTTGAACATGTTATAATTGTATGTCATGTAATTGTATTAGATACATATCATTATGTCATACGTGTCGTGACATGTAGATGCATTAGTTGCACATATGTATGTCATGCGTGTCATGCCATGTAGATAATAGTTATTTGCATGGAAAAGAGGATGAGACCTCAAAAATGTTACACAAAATTAAAGTCTACACTTTCCATTAATATGGTTAGAACTGGAGTTCCGTTTCTTGTTTGGGTTGTTGGACTCTCACCAAGCCCGGCTCGAACTTGAATATGTTCAAAACATTGAAATAGTTGAATACTAATATGGTAAGAGTCAGAGGACAATCTTTAGTTTGGGTTGTTGGACTCTCCAAGCCTGACTAAATGATTGAATGCGCTCTAACCATATTAAAATTATTTCTTGATTAATGGGTCAGCTTTAACTTGGAGCATCGACTTGTTGGACTCTCTCCAAGGACAATGTGAAGGGAGGTGTGTTAGTGAAAGCCCTAGAGTCAATCATGTGATGATTGTTGTATGAACTTTATTGTATCATATTCCTATTAATAAAGGCATGGTTATTATATTTACTTGTATTAGTGTCAAATAACTAAGTATAATAACGTCCTTGAGTAGAAGGTTCTTATCTACATTAATCGATTGGTTGAATCGATAATGAGATGATATAGAGAACACTACTCTTAATCATTCCTAGTCAAGTATTAACATTCAGGGACAATGTTAATGCGTAGAGACTAGCATGTAGGTCAACTCGATGACTTGATCTCACAAGTCATGGATATGAGATATCAAGTTGACACATGGGTATGCATTGGAGAATGTATACTGAATGACCCACCATGAGAAAGTATCGTGGATCGTTATATGAGTGTCATATACTTTCTCATGTGACTATTAGTATGACTATTAGTCCTTGGACCTGAAGTCACCATGGTTCCCTACATAAGGAGTTGCATACTTTGGTTTTGTCAAACGTCACCCGTAAATGGGTGGACTATAAAGGCGATTACTGGGTATGTAACAAATTATACGGAGGGATGTGAGTGATGTAGATGAGATCTATCCCTCCTATATGACGGGAGTGACATCGTTATTCTTGATAGAGTGAGACCACGAAGTGCATGGCCATGCCCAAATGAGTCAATATGAGATATTGAGCTCATTTGATTACAGTGAGTCTACTTGGAGTTCAAGATATAGATTATACCGAGGATGACACGGTATATGCCTCAATTGGTCAATCTAGATGTCAAGGATAGAGGGACATTATCACATATTGTGAGAGTCACAATTAGTAGTCACAAAGGTGATGTTGGATCTCAACATTCTTGTAACTTGGGTAGCAATGATGTGTTGCTAGATACCGCTCATTGCTTATGTTCCTAAATCGGTTTAGGAGCATTGTCAATGTTACAAAACCTATAAGGTCACACACAAAGAGCAATTAGATGGAGATTAGGTTCATATGATGAACCATGAGGATTAGGTTCATGGGATGAACCAAATTGGATTAAGAGTAATCCAAATTAGACTAATTGAGTTAGATTCAATTTGATTCAAGTGTTGAATGAGTCTAATTTAGATTTGATTCATTGAGTCAATTTAAATTAATGAATAGAGATTCATTAAATCAAATTGACTTGAATCAAGTGGTTAGATTTGATCAACCATAGGAGATAAGAGGTCAAGTTTGACTTGACTTGAGAGGGAAGATGAATGGTCAATTTTGACTTGACCAATTACCATGTCATGGTGACTTGGCATGGGGGTCGGCCAATGATGATGTTCCACATCATCATGGACTTATCATGTGGTGCCACCTCATGAGGGAGACCAAGAGCCATTGGCTCTTGGAGTTAGATGCATGCATGTAACCCCCCAAAATAAAGTGACCGACCACTTTTTCATTAGATGGTGAAGTTATTGGATGTAACTTAATCTTCTTCTTCCTTGCTTTTCTCAAGCTCTCTCCCTCATCCTCTTCTTGCTGAGAATCATCAAGGGTGCTAGCACACTCTAAGGTTTCTTCTCCACCATTTGTCCGTGTGGATACTTGTAGAGGAGTGTACACTTGACATTCTTCGAGATCCGGCAAAGCGTTTGGACGAGCGGGATAAGCGAAGGGCGTCGCTACGAGGGTAACGATCTCATCATGTAGATATAATGTAGATCTAGGTTTCTATAACACATACATGTAATTTTTTTGTTATACTTTGCATGGATCCGTGACCGGGCTTCCGAGGTTTCCGCAACACAAAAAGCAATTTTTGCGGCTCGAAAAGTACAACAAGGTGAAGTTGGGTGCTATGCATATGATTCATACTTGTTAATGTGTTAACAACCCAATTTTTATGCGAAC
Organism: Wurfbainia villosa; assembly: GCA_025175895.1. Taxonomy (NCBI): domain Eukaryota; kingdom Viridiplantae; phylum Streptophyta; class Magnoliopsida; order Zingiberales; family Zingiberaceae; genus Wurfbainia; species Wurfbainia villosa. Next base: position 48,482,705 of record CM046002.1, read on the forward strand.
ATTCAATTAGTTGATAGCACAATATGATAGTTACATATACGTGATATGTAATTGGTATATTTGATACCTACCATCGTTGCTATGAACGACCTGTTGGACCCTCTCCAAGGTTGTTTTTATCTATGTTGGATATCAACCCATTCGGAGATGAACCTACGATCTCCCGAATTGATTTTAAGGGTTTTTGAATTTGAAAAAAATAAATGGGATTTATAAATGTATGTTGATGCATTTTAAATCATCTTTCTCATATATGCTCGATTTGTAATTCTAGGTTAATTGCTTGATCATGACGTCTTTAAACTTGCGTTCCATTTTGAATTCAAATAAGTTAACTGGGCCGCACTTCTTGGACTGACTTAGAAATCTGAGAATTTTTCTCAAGGTGGAAAAGCTTGTGTATGTCCTCGAAGAGCCTCTTCCCACCCGTCCTATGGATGATGTAACTCTGGACCAATTGTTGGCCTATCAGAAATATGTGACTGATTCTAAACTGGCGAGTTGCATCATGCTAGCTGTGATGGTACCCGAGCTTTAGAAGCAGCATAAGCATATGGATGCTAATACCATAGTCTTTCATCTTCATGAGTTGTTTGATGAGCAAGTGATATCCAAAGGTTCGAAGTCTCTAAACTCCTCTTCACCTTTAAGATGCAAGAAGGTTAATCTGTGGTGTAATTTGTGCTAAAGATGAATGGGTACATCGAGTGATTAGCTACACTCGGGTTTGTGATGGATCATGAATTAAGTATTGACTTAATTCTACATTATTTTCCCAAGAGTTACTCACAGTTTGTGATGAACTATCAGATGAACAAACTTGAATCCACCATTCCCGAACTCCTCAACATGCTGAAGACTATGGAGCCTTCTGTGAAGCATGAGGAGAAGACAATGCTGTTAGTTGATTCCTCAAAGAAAGATTCTAAGAGGAAATCAAAGGAACAAATAAGGGGAAGAAGAAGGCTAAGAAGGCAGAACTAGCTCAAAAGGACACTTGCCATCATTACAACAAGGAGGGCCATTGGCGAAGAAACTGCAAAATTTATCTTGAGTCCATGAAGAAGAAGAAGGCATTCGATGCCCCATCTTCTTCAAGTATCTTCATTATTGATTGTCATTCTATTTCCTTAGACACTTGGGTATTGGATACCGGGTGTGACTCACATATATATAATGACATATAGGGGCTAAGAAATAGAAGAAGACTCGTCAAGGGAGAATCAAATTTGTGAGTTGGCAATGGAGCAAAGGTTGCTGCAGTCGCCATCGGAACATATTTGTTGAATCTCCCTACAGGACTTATCTTACTACTGGACAATTGCTATTATGTTCCTTTGTTAATAAAGAACATTGTTTCTATTTTCTGCTTAAATATAAATGGGTATCATTTGACTTTTAGTAATAATTGTTGTTACATAACTTTGAATGACATTCTTTATGGGACTGGAACTTTATGCAATGGTATATATACGTTAGACGTATCCAGTGACATTCTCAATATCGAAGCGAGCAACAAGCGTGCACAAAAAAATAATTAATTAGCCTTCTACATGTGGCATTGTCATCTTGGCCATGTAAGCAAGAAATGCATGTCCGAATTACACCAATATGGAATTCTGGAATCATTTGAATTTGATTCATTCGATACATGCGAATCATGTTTAAAAGGCAAGATGACTAAGTTACCTTTTACTGGAAAATATGAACCAATGGGAGAGTTACTTGGTCTAATATATACTGATGTATGCGGACCTATCAACTCAAGCTCTAGGAGTCTATAGCTACTTTACTATCTTTATCGATGATCACTCACGGTTTGAGTATGTGTTCTTGATGAAACACAAGTTTGAAGCCTTTGAAAAGTTCAAAGAATTCAGAAAGTAGAGAAACAACTTGGCAAAAGTATTAAAATACTTCGATCTGATCGAGGTGGTGAATATTTGAGTCAAGAGTTTCTGGATTATCTAAGGGACAATGGTATATTGTCTCAATGGACTTCGCCGTATACACCACAACATAATGGTGTATATGAGAGGCGAAATCGAACCTTGTTGGACATGGTTAGGTCGATGATGAATCTTGTGAATCTTTCCATGTCCTTTTGGGGCTATGCACTTCAGACAACTGTTTACTTGCTAAATAGAGTCCCAACTAAGGTAGTCTCTACTACTCCATATGATATATAGAATAGTAAGAAACCTCATTTATCTTAATTGAAGATATGAGGTTGTCCTGCTTATGTGAAGTGGGTTGTATCAGACAAATTGGATGCTAGGTCTGATAAATGTCTATTTATTGGATACCCTAAGGAAATGAGAGTTTACTAATTCTATCATCCTATGGAACAAAAAGTGTTTATTTCAAGTCATGCTATATTTCTAGAGAAAGAGTTTTTCTTGCAAGAAAACAATGGGAGTGTCCTTGAAATTGAGGAGGTTCAAGAGACTCCAATAGACATTGATGAGATACTTGGTCAAGCACCACAACCAATAACTCATAGCGATGAGCCATCGGCTGAACCTATTATAACACCACATCTTTGTAGATCTGGTAGAACACGCAACATTCCTGAGAGATATGGATTTCTCATAAATGAATCGAACGACGTATTACTCATTGATGATGAGGAGCCTACTAGTTATGAAGAAGTTCTAAAATATTCAGAAAGGGACAAATGGCTTGAAGCCATGAAGTCGAAAATGGATTCCATAAATGAAAATCAATTTTGAAACTTAGTGGACCCACTTGAAGGCATTAAGCCTATAGGGTGCAAGTGGATTTTCAAGAGGAAAACCGACATGGATGTAATGTGATTACCTATAAGGCTAGATTAGTGGCGAAAGGCTATCATTAAAAGCAAGGTGTTGATTATGATGAGACCTATTCATCAGTAGCTATGCTTAAATCCATTCGGATGCTCCTGGCCATAGCGGCTCATTATGATTATGAGATATGACAGATGGATGTAAAAACAACTTTCCTTAATGAAAACCTACTCGAGGATGTGTATATAATACAACCTGAGGGTTTCATATCAGTTGATAAAATCAAGGTATGCAAACTTCGATGGTTCATATATGGGCTGAAGCAAGCATCTAGGAGCTGGAATATCCATTTTGTTGAGACAATCAAAAGGTTTGATTTCTCACAAAATCCAGATGAACTCTGTATGTACAAGAAGGTTAGTGGGAGTGTTGTTATATTTTTAGTGTTGTATGTTGATGACATATTACTTATTGGAAACGATATATCTGTCTTACAATCGATCAAAATTTGGTTATCCAAAATATTCTCCATGAAAGACCTAGGAGAAGCGACCTATATCTTCGGGATTAAGATCTATAGATATAGATCGAAACGGTTGCTTGGTCTTTCGCAGTCTACATATATAGACCAAGTGCTAAAGAGGTTTAACATGTTGGAATCCAAGAAAGGTTTCCTTACCATCAGACATGGGATACACCTTTCGAAGTCTATGTGTTTGTGCATATAAGACGAGAGGATTTGCATGAGTAAGATACCCTATGCATCCGCAATAGGATTTATCATGTATACTATGTTATGTATGAGGCCTGATGTATCGTATGCTCTGAGTGTCATGAGTAGATACAAGTCTAATCCAGGAATGGATCATTGGGCGGCTGTTAAGACAATCCTTAAGTACTTGAGAAGAACTAAGGATACGTTTCTAATATATGGAGAGGGTGATATGGTAATACTCAGGTATATGGATGCCAGCTTCCAGACAGACAAGGATGATTCCAGGTCTCAGTTTGGGTATATATTTGTTAGGACCTATGCGCTCGCTAGAGGGGGGGGTGAATAGCGTTGTCGTCGATTCGATGGAATTTGTTCGTGTTCGTCTTTACAAATCGTGTTAGCGCAGTGGAAGTAATAATAACAAGAATAAAACATGACAATCACAAGACAAATACACCAAGATATAACATGGTTCGGAACCTTAAGGTTCCTACTCCACGGATTGGGCTCGAATGAGCCCTAGTGATGCAAACACACATCGTTACTCAATCACTCCTTCTCGATAACACGTCGGAGGTGGAGAAACCTCGTACAATGATTACAACAGTACTACAAAATAGATACAAGCAAATACAAAGTGAAATGTAAAGAACGTTAGTGCAATCAACCCGTGATATGGTTTTGATGTGTGTGGCAAAGGGTTTAAGTTAGGATGATTGGATTTGATATGTGCGTTGGAGTCTTGCAGGACTTAGTAATTCGCACATGGAGCTTAGGCAAGTATCACCACTCACGACCTCGTGCTTGAGTCAGAGAAGGAGCATTGTAGAGCCGTGAGCTTGATGCATCCAAGGGACCACCGGACGAGATAACTTGAAGCGAAGCCAAGGAAGCAGATTTCGAGGGCAAGAGACACGAAGGAGCATTGCAGAGTCATGCGCCTGATGTTGCCAAGGGACGTGACCGCGAATGAAGAGAGCTTCGGCGAGGGATTTCAAGTGAGATGAGAGAATGAGTGAATTGTAAGTAGCTCACTAGGTGAACTTGGCTGAATGGCTAAGTGTCGGAGGCTCGATCGCAAGGGTTGAGGTTTACCCGACCGCCGGATGCTCAAACGAATGTTAAGTTTGAGATCTACCCAGCACCAGTCGACTGTCATGTCATGGAAGTCGAATACTCCAAGTCGATCGACGATCGACTAGTGTTTGGCTGGAAATTGAGTCGACATCAGTCAACTGATAAAGGGGTGCAGTTGACTGATCGCACTGTGCACGGGCACAAAAGTTAGTCGAGCTCGCGGGTCACTCGACTTGAAGTCGACATCAGTCGACTGATGTCAACATCAGTCGACTGATCATGTGACTGTTGGAGAATCGGCCGCGGATCTCACGAATCTGATATGGTAAGGAGTCATTGGAGTCGACATCAGTCGACTGATGAAGGCATCAGTCGACTGATAGTGCTCAACGGGAAGAATTGCTTCCTCTCTATAAAAAGAGAGGGTGGGGGCTTTTAGATAAAAAAAAAATCTTCATGCTCAAAACATTCTACTAAGTGCCCCACAAAGCTCAAACTTCTTCTTCTAGGTTTCTTTCATATTTATTGTAAAAGGAGTGATCTCTTGTTGTAAAGGTTTACCTCCACCTTGCTTGGGCTAAAGGGAGAGACCAATAGTGGATTGGTTGCGGAGTGATTCACCGGGGACGAATCGGACCGTGGATTAGCGGTGAGACCGTGAACCACGTTACATCCCTTGTTAGCATTGTTTGGTATCTTGCTTATCTTTATTGTTGTTTAGTTGTATTTTCCGCTTGCGCTAACGATAGTTGTAGACGATCAACGAAAGACTACCATCGTCTACGAAAGAGGGCTATTCACCCCCCTCTAGCCAGCCACCACCGATTCCCTACAAGTGGTATCAGAGCTAAGTCGCTTGTCGAGGACTAACCGTCGCAACAAGCACTTCATCAAGAGATGACCGACTCCAACATTCACCCACCAAGAGGGGGAATTCGCTTGGTGGAAGAAGCGAATGGAGGTATTTTTTGAGACCGACTTCGAAATTCTATTAATAATGGAAAACGACTTCGAAATACCTAGGGATTAAGAAGGGGAGCCATTGGAGAAATCAAGGTGGAGTAAGAGGCAAAGGGAAGAGTACTTGGCAAACTCAAAGGCAAAGCATCATCTCTACAATGTACTCCCCCAACAAAAAGTGAATTAGATAGGGGAATGTGCAAGTGCCAAAGAGATGTGGGAGAAACTCATAGAGATTCATGAAGGCACATCCGAGACCAAACTAGCAAGGAGAGATGTCCTACGCTCCCAATTAAGTAACATCAAACTCGAAAAGGGAGAGAAGGTAAAATCTCTACATTCTAGGTTTAAAGAAATTTTAACCGGTTTAACAATTGTAGTGGAGAAGCTTTCCAACCGGGATATGGTAATGAAGGCTATAGATACCTTTTCTCGGTCCTCAAGGTGGAGCTCAATGGTGGACTCCTAATTTCGAAGAATTTAGAAGTGAGCACACTTGAAGAATTCTTTTCAACCATGGAGCTCCACGAAACAAGGCTTGAAGGATTAGTAGAAGAGACAAGATTTCAACCATCAAGGGGAGTGGCACTATTAGCTAACAAAGGGAAGAAGAAGATGGAGACTCCTTCCTCCTCCGATGAAGAATCCTCCTCCTCCTTCATGGATAGCACAGAAGAATCCTACATGGTAAGGAAGGTAAGGCGTGCATTAAAAGGGTTTAAATTTAACAAATCTCATGATAGGGGGAAAAAGCCGAGGAGGAAGGTAATTTGCTATAATTTCCAACAAGAGGGACACATAAGGGATAATTGTCCCCTCTTGAACAAGAGCAAAGAAGAGAGGAAGAAGAAAGAGGAAAAGAAGAAGGGGAGCAAGAAGAAGAAGGAAGAGGAGAAGAAGGCCAAAGAAAAGGGGAAGGCCAAAGCGCTAAAAGCAAGGACATGGGATGATCCCTCTTCATCATCATCATCGGTAGAGGAAAACGCTTTTGTCACCAACCTTGCTTTGATGACATTTGATGACCTAGACACCTCCTCCTCTGAGCAAGAAGAAAGAAGCACAAGTGAGGAGAGTTCTAGTGAAGGGGGAGGCTCATCATCATCCTCTTCATCTGAAGAAGAAGACATGGAGACTTTGGTAACGAATCTCTCACTAAATAAAATAGTTTCCATGATTTCTAGCCTTACTAAGGATTTATTTAGGTGTAAGAAAAAGAACAAATGCATGCTAGATCAAATTAAGGATTTAGAAGAAAAGCTAGAAAAAACATGCTTAAATATTAATGATAATATTCCTTCTAGTCATGATGATGCATGCTCACATTATAACTATATGCCTTTTAACATTAGTGATGCATGTATGGATGAAAATAGAGCTTTAAGAGAAAAGGTAGATCATTTGACCAAAACCCTAGAAAAATTCACTATAGGCTCCAACACCTTGAACATGATCATTGGGAGCCAAAGAGCAATATTTAATAAGAAAGGCCTAGGATATAAGGAAAATAAAAATGAAAAGGCCTATAAATATTTAATTGCTATGGGTCAAGATAAAAAGAAAACAATAGCTAGAAAATGGATCCCTAAGGAATTTTTAGTGAATCCCATAGGAAAGAACTTGTATTGGGTTCCTAAATTCATTCTTAAGAGTTAGAAAAACCCTATAATAGTCAACCATGTGGACTTCACTTATATCATATGTTTTGGTTGACTTAGGATGGCGGGACTTAATTTTTGAAATAGTGTTGGTGATGATAATGCACCCTTAAATAGTTTAAATCATGCTCAACACTTAGTGTTATATATGTTGATACTCATGACCTATAAATTTTTAGCATAGTGTTGGGTGATGATAATGTGCCCATAAATTGATAATAATGCTTAAATCATGATGACTAATGTAATTGTTATACATGTTTGCAATCATGATTTATGATCTTGATATTTGACACATAGTCATGGGCAATAAGGTTTTAAATCATGCCTTGGGTAATACTTGAATTATTATCATGATTTTATACCTAATGCATGATTACAAATTGATAGATATATGTGTTTCATGATCATAATGTGAAATCAATGCATGTATGTCTTTATGATTATGTGGGTTTTTAGGATGATACTTAACCATTGGTAGAAATGCATGAAAATTTTGGTTAAGTATACATAAATACCTTTAGGAACATCTCACACTCACTATATGCTACTTTGATTGAAAACATAGCATGGGTGAGATGTTAGGATGATACAAATGGTCCACTAATATCTATGGCATTTAGATGGTCATTTAAAGTATCAAAAGAGTAATAATAGACCAATAATGGGGAATACTTATGTTTAATTCATAGAAATATTGTCCAAAGATCATGGTTGAATATTTCAAATGTTTTGAAAACCATTTCTTGTTTCATAAATTGAATTTTCATGTTTTTGAAAAGCTTCAAGACAAAACTAAGCTTTAAAATTGATACAAACTTTAGATATTTTCCAACTTTTGAGATTTTACCTAATTTTTGAAAATATAATGATTTTTCATGGAAAACTATTTTTAATTGATAAAGGAACTTACAAGAAATGTGTTCCCCAAATTTCATGATTTTTCAAATTTTATAGAATTTTTTATGCATTTCTGAAATTCAGTCCGAAAATTAGAAAATCCTGAAATCAGAGTGCGAGTAGACTGGTAGTCTGAACCAGTCAACTGATCGACTGAAAACATGCCTAGTAACTTCTTTTATCAAATTTTAAGGCATGTTTTGATATTTTTTCCTCTTCTTAGACTTGATGCCATGCTTGTATATCTTAGTTTAATCTTTTTGATGGTGTCAAAGGGGGAGAAATATGTATGTTTAAGTGAGTTATATTAAGGGGGAGAATTGTATTTAGGCTGGAGTTTCATGTATTAAGGGGAAGAGTTGATAATCATGTTTATTTACATGGCTTCTTACCTTAAATTTTTATCAAATGTTTACCTAACTTAAACGGATTGCCACACATCAAAAAGGGGAAGATTGTTAGTGCAATCAACCCGTGATATAGTTTTGATGTGTGTGGCAAAGGGTTTAAGTTAGGATGATTGGATTTAATATGTGCATTGGAGTCTTGCAGGACTTAGTAATTCGCACATGGAGCTTAGGCAAGTATCACCACCACGACCTCGTGCTTGAGTCGGAGAAGGAGCATTGCAGAGCCGTGAGCTTGATGCATCTGAGGGACCGCCGGACGAGATGACTTGAAGCGAAGCCAAGGAAGTAGACTTCAAGGGCAAGAGACGTGAAGGAGCATTGCAGAGCTGTGTGCCTGATGCTGCCTAGGGACGTGGCCGCGAATGAAGAGAGCTTCGGCGAGGGACTTCAAGTGAGATGAGAGAATGAGTGAATTGTAAGTAGCTCACTAGGTGAACTTGGCCGAATGGCTAAGTGTCGGAGGCTCGACCGCAAGGGTTGAGGTTTACCCGACCATCGGACGCTCAAACAAATGTTAAGTTTGAGGTCTACCCAGCACCAGTCGACTGCCATGTCATGACAGTCGACTGCTCCAAGTCGATCGACAATCGACTGGTGTTTGGCTGGAAATTGAGTCGATATCAGTCGACTGATCGCACTGTGCACGGGCACAGAAGCTAGTCGAGCTCGCGGGTCACTCGACTGGAAGAGAATCGACCGCGGATCCCGGGAATCTGGTCTGGTCAGGAGCCGTTGGAGTCGACATCAGTCAACTGATGAAGGCATAAGTCAACTGATAGTGCTCAACGGGAAGAATTGCTTCCTCTCTATAAAAAGAGAGGGTGGGGGCTTTTAGATAAAAAAAAAATCTTCATGCTCAAAACATTCTACTAAGTGCCCCACAAAGCTTAAACTTCTTCTTCTAGGTTTCTTTCATATTTATTGTAAAAGAAGAAGTGATCTCTTGTTGTAAAGGTTTACCTCCACCTTGCTTGGGCTAAAGGGAGAGACCAATAGTGGATTGGTTGCGGAGTGATTCACTGGGGACGAATTGGACCGTGGATTAGCAACGAAGCCGTGAACCACGTTACATCTCTTGTTAGCATTGTTTGGTATCTTGCTTATCTTTATTGTTTTTTAGTTGTATTTTACTCTTGTGCTAACGATAGTTGTAGAAGATCAACGAACGACTACCATCGTCTACGAAAGAGGGCTATTCACCCCCCTCTAGCTGGCCACCACCGATTCCCTACAAAGAACACTTTAAAAACTAGGGTTTTGAGAGCTTGCTTGTTGGTTGCTTGGATGAGCTTGAAGGACTCTGAAATGCACCTGCACTTCGCCTTCAAATCGCCTCAAGAAATCTTCAAAAGAACCAATGCCGAAATCTCCCATGAGCTGCTCCTTTTAACCTGCAATGGGCTGATTTCGTGCCCGATAGTCGACTACCATAAAGCCCCAGTCGACTGCCAACAGTATCATTGTGAGACAACAACTTGATACACGATGGAAAAACTCCAACAGATCAGTTGGATGTCGACTGCCAACATCATTAGTTGACTGCCAATGTCGTAGTTTGCTATCGAGCGCTCGCTCGAGAACTCAACCAAAGAATGATCGCCATCCATGACAATCGATCGCCAGACATTAATCGATCGCCTAATTCGATAAATGATTGCTAAGTCATTTTGTCGCAGTCGAGCCCTAGTCGACTCACGATAGTCGACTGGTTATAATCCCAGTTGACTGCTGAGTGTCGACTCGGCTGCCAAGTGTCAAAACACTTGACCAGTCGACTGGTCCATAACCCCAGTCGACTGATAAACGTCAACCATGAGGTTTAACACCAAGTATGATGCCCTCATACTTGCTAGACCACCCTTAGCCTTGACCTAAGCCTTCTAGCCACCTGCATCAGCCTCACGCCTATCGGATCCCTCCAAGTCATCCATGACTTGTTCATCCATACGCTAGCCTTCACGTGCTTCCATCGGCTATTGTCATGCTAATGATGTCTACACCGCCAAGGCAAATTGGACTTATGCTGCCAAGACCATGCTTGGACTTTACGTCGCCAACCATTGGACTTATGCTGCCAAGACTCCACCCTTGGAGTTTACGCTGCCAATATTCCCCTTGGACTTCTCAATTGCCAAGTACCCATGACTTGGACTTTCATTGCCAAGACTACACCCTTGGACTTACGTGGTTAAGACTATACCCTTGGACTTTCCATGCCAACCCAATGTTGGAATTTCCAAATGCCAAGACTCAAGCTTGGACTTTCCCTTACTAAGACACATGCTTGGACTTTCTATGCCAACTACTCAAGACTTGGACTTTCCCATGCCAAGACCCATGCTTGGACTTCTCATGCCAAGTACTCAAGACTTGGACTTTCCCTTGACAATCACATTGTCATATATTTTGTCGAACATCAAAATATCGCTCGAGTCAAACTCGAGTCTGGTCAATTGTGACCTGACCGATTGCACCAACAATCTCCCCCTTTTTGATGTTTGACAAAACCACATGTCTTTGAGTTAGAACACAAACTCAATCCAATTGTCCAAATTGGGAATCTTAACTTCTCCCCCTTTTTAACATACATCAAATAGGTTCTCCCCAAGGAGGTCAATGTCTCATATCCTAATGAGATCTGACATTCTCTCCCTTTGTCCAAAAACACCTAGGATGCCTTCACTCTTCCTAGTGATAAGTCCTATATCACTTAAGAGAGACTTCCTATAAACTCTCCCAATTTCTAAATTGGGCATCTCACATTCTCATTTCTCCCCCTCATGAGGAAGAACACATCAATCATCCCATGATGGATTCCTCCTCCTAAAGGCTTGCTCCCCCTTGACCATTGCACCAACAATGTCCTTGGAGAGTCCCTAAGCTTATAGGAAGACTAAACCATCAAGATTAAGGGTAAAAGTACAATCTTGAACTTTTACACACCTTAAAATTGATACACACCTTAAACAACTCTCTTAATCCATATCCAATAGATTTTCACCCTTTTCAATACTTTCCAAAGCATATCCTAGGGTTAGGAGCAGTTATGATAGCCTAATATAGCTGAAACATGGTCTAAACATCCTTGTTTATCTGAAATCAGCGTTAGCGACCGATAGAAATCATTGATCGTTCCTATGCATCGATCATCGCCATCAAGCGTGATTGATATCTACAAATGCAGAATTTCAATTTCAGAATTTGAATTTTCAAAAATCATAAATAATTATACATAAATAAAAAAATCATGAAAATTCATATGTATAATACTTATAACACACATTATAGGTGAAAAATATGTGAAAAATAATTTACCTACAAAACAGTGAAATTGATACAAAGTTCAAAAATGAGAAAAACTTCATTGTTTTAAGCTCGCTTTATATCAACATCATCAATGATGACTTCTATCAAAAGATAGACTACACCAAGGTTTTTCAAAATGATCTTGAAATGGTTTTAAAACCTTATATTGAACCATGATCTATGGGCTTAGTGCACATGACTTGTACACAAGCTTTTCTCATGATTGATCCATGGTATAAGTTGATCTAGATGCAAAAACTATACACCTTGAACTTAACTCATTTCCTAAAATCTCACATGTGTCTAGGGTGTATCAATACACACACATGTCAATGTGATGTGAGATGTGAGTTTTGATTCATCTTAAACTAAGGTTTCATGCATTTTCTAGGGCAACAATACTTGATTCCCTTATACATGAGACTTCAAGTCATGCCAATTGTACTTAAATCAATTTTCATAAATGCATGAATGATCATGACATAAATGATAACATAAATAAGCATAGCCAATGATCATGATGTCATGACATAAAGATTAAATCTAAGCATATATGGCATCTAACCTAAATATTGATCATGACATTTTATATGATAAAAATAGATATGATGTCATGACATGACATATGACAAATCAATCGTGGCAAATAAAATATAAAGGTATAATAATACCTAAGTTTTAATATTAATTGCCATTTGTTATTATTTAGTCTATTTTGCCATATTATTACTTATCCCCCAAGTGTGTCAAAAACCAAAAATGACACACCATGACTTTAAGACCTAATTGTGCCAATTCAATTAATTTTTTATAGTTCTCAAAATATATTGGCACATCCTAAAATCCTTTAGGATTATGATTAAACCGCATTTTCAAAGTATCACATTACCTTGGAAATGACTTAAAGTGCCACCTTTACCATGGTTAGGTTAACTATCTATCCATTTAAAGTTGGCACACCCTAACCCATTTAGCATGAATCGATCACGCTCCTAGGAACCGAAAACCTATTGGAGCTCCTTGGGTTTACTAGATATTCGTTAGGGATAACTTTCCTAGATACCCTCCTAATGACCCTCTTAGGCTTAGAAGCCTTGGTCATTTGGATCTTACCTAGGTTAACTCTAGGGGTAACTCCCCTTGTAACCTTCTTAATGGCTTCCCTAGGTTTCCTGGAAACCTTAGCCACTAAGCACCTACCTTGGTCAACCTTAGGGATAACTTCCCTATTGACCTTGGTTTTCCTAGACCTAGATTGAGTTCCATAATTGAATGGAACATTGTGATAGGTCTTTTTGGGCTTAAGCTTGCCCTTGGATGGTTCTTGTTTCCTAGACCTTTGACTTTGACTCCTAGACCCTAGGCTTTGACTATTTGACCCTTGCATTTGATTTTGCATAATCCTAAGAGTCTTTTCTATTTTCTTAAGCCTTGACCTCAAGGCTTGGTTCTCCAACTCCAATTTTTCTAATTTTGTGAGCCCATTGTTTCTTTGAATTGATTTGTTCTTTCTAGGCATATGTCTAGAATTCTTGGAGTTAAAGCCTAGATGGTTCTCTCTCTTCGTAATACTTTCCTTAGGTAAAATTATTTTAGGGACATTAGTCCCAAATTTCTCCTTATTCCTAAAATGGACACGTTTATCTCCTAAACAATAAAGCCTATTATTTCTAGCATGTCTTTCATGAATAATTGCAAGATTACTTCTAGCATGCTTTTGATAACTAATTGAAGAAGAAGCATACTCAAAAGTTACCTTAGGGTTTGCCTTAGCTCCCCCTACATGTGTAGCTCTTCCTTCATGAGTCTTCTTCCCCCCTTTGGGCATTGACTCCTATAGTGTCTCGGTTGTTGACATTTAAAGCAAATGACATGCTCCTTGCTTTTCTTAGTGGGGACGCCGGTATCCTTGACCTTTAACACCGGTGGAGCCTTCTTAACCTTCTTAGGATACTTGCTCTTGTAGTGTCCAGCTTCCCTACACTCAAAGCATATTATATTATTTTTAGTATTTATAGAAATGCTTGAGTTACCTAGGTCATTGGTGGATGTTTGGGCTTGTTCATCTCTTCCGAAAGTTGATGGTATTTCTTGATTTTGCTCTTGTTCCGGAGTAGTTGGTCTCTCCTCCCCCTTAATCCTAGAGGTTGAGGTTTCTTCCAATTCTACCTCTTCCTCCTCCTCGGATGTCAAACACTTCTCGACCTTCGAATCCTCACTTTCTTGTGAGGATGAGCTTTCTTCCTCTTCTTCGGGCTCTCTTTCCAATTGAGCCAATGATGGGTCTTCATGATATTTCGCCAATTTGCTCCATAGCTCCTTGGCATCTTTACAATCCCCTATCTTGATCAAAATGTCATTAGGGATTACATTAAGCAAAATACCCATTACCTTATTGTTTATATTGAAGTATCAGAGTTGTTCTTGGCTCCAATTATTCTTCTTGAGTTTTCTTCCTTCTTCATCCTTTGAAGTGTCGAAACCTACTACGACACTAATTCAATTGTCAAAATCGCACATAAGAAAGTGTATCATTCTACCTTTCCAATATGCAAAATCTTCGCGGTCGAAGGACGATGGAATGTTGATGTCGTCACCCAATCTTTCTTGAAGGTCCATCTTCTTCCCTCTAGCATGCTCCCTCGGATGTGAAGTCGGTGAAAAGCGACCCACTCTGATACCACTTGTTAGGACCTATGCACCTACTAGAGGGGGGGGGGGTGAATAGCGTTGTCGTCGGTTCGATGGAATTTGTTCGTGTTCGTCTCTACAAATCGTGTTAGCCCAGCGAAAGAATAAAAACAAGAATAAAAAATGACAATCAGAATCACAAGACAAATAGACCAAGATATAACGTGGTCTCGAACCTCAAGGTTCCTACTTCACAGATTGGGTTCGAATGAGCCATAGTGATGCAAACACACACCACTACTCAATCACTCCTTCTCGATAACACGTCGGAGGTGGAGAAACCTCGTACAATGATTATAACAGTAATACAAAACAAATACAATCAAATACAAAGTGAAATGTAAAGAACACTTTACAAACTAGGATTTTGAGTGCTTGCTTGTTGGTTGCTTGGATGAGCTTGAAGGACCCTGAAATGCACTTGCACTTCGCCTTCAAATCGTCTCAAGAAAGCTCCCAAAGAACCAATGCCGAAATCTCGCACGAGCTACTCCTTCTAACTTGCAATGGGCTGATTTGGTGCCTGACAGTTGACTGCCATAAGGACCCAGCCGACTGCCAAAGTATCGTTGTGAGACAATGACTTGATCCACGTTGGAAAAACTCCAACGAATCAGTTGGCAGTCGACTGCCAACATCATCAGTCGATTGGCAATGTCGTAGTTGACTTCTTAGTTGGCTACCGAACGTTCTATGCTCGTAAACTCAACCAGCAGTCGGCTGCTCAGGCCATTAGTCGACTGTCCAATTCTGGCAGTTGACTATTAGGCCATTTTGCCACATTTGAGCCCTAGTAGACTCACGACAGTCGACTGGTTATAATCCCAGTCGACTGCTGAGTGTTGACTCGACTGTCAAGTGTCAAAATACTTGACCAGTCGACTGACAAATCTCAACCATGAGATTTAACACCAAGTGTGATGCCCTTATACTTGCTAGACCACCCTTAGCCTAGACCTAAGCCTTCTAGTCACCTCCATCAGCCTCATGCCTATCGGATCCCTCCAAGACATCTATAACTTGTTCATCCATACGCTAGCCTTCACATGCTTCCATCGGCTATTGTCATGCTAACGGTGTCTACATCACCAAGGTACATTGGACTTACACTGCCAAGACCACACTTGGACTTTACGCCGCCAACCATTGAACTTATGCTGCCAAGACTCCACCCTTGGAGTTTACGCCACCAATATTCCGCTTGGACTTCTCAATTTCCAAGTACCCATGACTTGGACTTTCACCGCCAAGACTACACCCTTGGACTTACGTGGCCAAGACTATACCCTTGGACTTTCCATGCCAACCCAATGTTAGACTTTCCAAATGCCAAGATTCAAGTTTGGACTTTCCCTTGCCAAGACCCATGCTTGGAATTTCTATGCCAAGTACTCAAGACTTGGACTTTCCCTTGTCAAGACCCATGCTTGGACTTCTCATACCAAGTACTCAAGACTTAAACTTTCCCTTGACAATCACATTTTCATATGTTTTTTCGAACATCAAAATATCGCTCGAGTCAAACTCGAGTCTTGTCAATCGTGATCTGGGCCGATTGCACAAACAATATTCACCTTGAATGGAGGCGCATTAAGTTTGAAAAGTTCGAAGCAAGGCATTATAGCGAATCTACCACTGAGGCAGAATACATTGCAACTTTGAAAGCAGCAAAGGAAGCGGTTTGGATCAAGAAGTTCGACTTTGAACTTTGTGTGGTTCCAACCATTGTTGGAGCAATACTAGTTTACTGCGATAACAATAAAGTGATTGCATAGGCAAAATAACCAAGGTCTCATCAATGATACAAACATGTGCTTCGCTGCTATCATATGATCAGAGAGATCATCAGTAGGAAGGAAAAATAAATCGAGAAGATTCTCACTGAAAGGAACTTAGCAGATCCTTTAACTAAGACCTTACCTCAAAGTAAATTTGAGGGTAATGTTAGAGCTTATGGTAATGGATACCGTGGCGATTGACATTTGACCAAGTGGGAGTTTGTTAGTCATATATGAGAGATGTCCTAAGGCAATCGCCGTATGGTTGTACCATTTATTTGATAAATGAAGATTCAATATTTGAGTGTACATATTTTCATGTATTTGATTGGATCTTAAACTCATTTATTAAATGTCCGCAATATGATTCACAACATGAGAGAATTTGTGATTGGATCACAACTAGTGAATATCTCTATATGTGTAATTGTGATGTATTGGAATTATCCCTAGTCGATGAATTGATGCATTTGGACACCATCAATTCTGTTGAGACTAGCACGAGTTATACTTTTTGGTTTATCCAAGCAACTGTTTCTCACTGGCTGGAGACATTAGGATGTCCGAAGTTAACCGTGGATGCTAGTTATGGTAACTAGTTTATTAAAGTGACCAACTATAAGACTTCATATGGTTCTCTGCATATACATATATGTTAATGAAGTTCTTACTATAGCTTGAGTGCGAGATTCCTTCGACTTGCGGTGTTCAAGTCATCTTGGTCATGGAGACTTATGCTTTGACATCTTAAGCAAGTATCTCCAAGGAGATGTGTGTTAGTGAAAAACCTAGAGCCAATCATGTGATGATTATTGTATGGACTTGTTGTATCATATTCCTATTTATAAAGTTATGGTTATTATACTTACTTGTATTGGTACCAAATAACTAAGTATAATAACGTCCTTGAGTAGAAGGTTCTTATCTATATCAATCGATTGGTTGAATCGATAATGAGATGACATAGAGAACACTACTCTTAATCATCCATAGTCAAGTATTAACATTTGGGGACAATGTTAATGCGAAGAGACAAGCATGTAGGTCAACTCGATGACTTGATCTCACAAGTCATGGATATGAGATATCAAGTTGACACATGGGTATGCATTGGAGAATGTATACTGAATGACCCGCCATGAGAAAGTATCATGGATTGTTATATGAGTGTCATATACTTTCTCATGTGACTATTAGTATGACTATTAGTCCTTGGACGTGAAGTCACCATGGTTCTCTACATAAGGAGTTGCATACTTTGGCTGCGTCAAACGTCACCCATAAATGGATGGATTATAAAGGCGATTACTGAGTATTTAACAAATTATACGGAGGGATGTGAGTGATGTAGATGAGATCTATCCCTCCTATATGACGGGAGTGACATCGTTATTCTTGATAGAGTGAGACCACTAAGTGCATGGCCATGCCTAAATGAGTCAATATGAGATATTGAGCTCATTTGATTAGAGTGAGTCTACTTGGAGTTCAAGATATAGATTGTACCGAGGATGACACGGTCTATGCCTCAGTTGGTCAATCTAGATGTCAAGGATAGAGGGACATTGTCACATATTGTGAGAGTCACAATTAGTAGTCACAAAGGTGATGTTGGATCTCAACATTCTTGTAACTTGGGTAGTGATGATGTGTTGCTAGATACCACTCATTGCTTATGTTCCTAAATCGGTTTAGGAGCATTGCCAACGTTACAAGAACCTATAGGGTCACACACAAAGGGCAATTAGATGGAGATAAGGTTCATATGATGAACCATGAGGATTAGGTTCATGGGATGAACCAAATTGGATTAAGGGTAATCCAAATTAGACTAATTGAGTTAGACTAAATTTGATTCAAGTGTTGAATGAGTCTAATTTAGATTTGATTCATTGAGTCAATTTAAAATAATGAATAGAGATTCATTAAATCAAATTTACTTGAATCAAATGGTTGGATTTGATCAACCATGGGAGATAAGAGGTCAAGTTTGACTTGACTTGAGAGGGAAGATGAATGGTCAATTTTGACTTGATCAATTGCCATGTCATGGTGACTTGGCATGGGGACCGGCCAATGATGATGTTCCACATCATCATGGACTCATCATGGGGTGACACCTCATGAGGGAGACCAAGAGCCATTGGCTCTTGGAGTTACATGCATGCATGTAACCCCCCAAATAGTGGCTGACCACTTTGATGGGTTATCAAAGTATGAAGTTAAGTGTGTAACTTGATCATCTTCTTCCTTGGATCTTCCCTCAAGCTCTCTCCCTCTTCTCTTGCCGTGGGTTTCTTAGTGTGCTATCACATTCTAAGTGATCTTCTCCACCTATTGTTCATGTGGATACCGATAGAGGAGTGTACACTTGACACTCTCGAGTTCCGGTAAGCCGTTTGGATGAGCGGGATAAGCGAAGAGCATCGCATCGAGGGTAAACTCTTAACATGTAGATCTAGAGTAGATTTAAAGTTTTTAAACATGTACATGTAGTTTTATTTACCTTCGCATGGATCCGTGGCCGACTTCTGGGGTTTCCGCAATGCAAAAAGCAATTTTTGCAACTCAGATAGTCCATCAGTGGTATCAAAGTCACGTGCGAAGCATGTATGTGTTTTAATTTTGTAGTTTTGTATTAGATATAAAAATTACAGATCTGTAAGTTTCTGTAAATTTCCTATTTTTATAGATATTTTGGGTATTTTTTTCGATGAGTCGAAGCAACAAGTGTTGGGACACTTGTCGGCTTCAACCACCGAGAAAAACTCTCCGGAACGGTGAATTCTCGCTTTAGGTTTTTGGGATAGT
The DNA here is from genome assembly GCA_025175895.1 of Wurfbainia villosa. Classification (NCBI taxonomy): domain Eukaryota; kingdom Viridiplantae; phylum Streptophyta; class Magnoliopsida; order Zingiberales; family Zingiberaceae; genus Wurfbainia; species Wurfbainia villosa. Next base: position 48,501,776 of record CM046002.1, read on the forward strand.
GACTTAAGTCTTTGTAAGATCAAGATGGGACACTCACAAAGTTCATTTTGCGAGTAGGGGCGCTGCCCCTAACCCCGAAAGGGGCATTGTCCCGCGATCGTGCCCGGAAACCTCTTAGCGGGACCGTTACGGAGAAGTGACTCATAAAATTGAAAAAAAAGGAAAAATTATAGAAATTTCTGTAAAATACATATTTTAGAATTATGTATAATATTGTGATGGTCATGGCCCAAGAGGCCCAATGTGATTGGATAAATGTGTTGTAATTCATAATACGGCCTGTGCACCGTTTTTGTGGTTGTGCATGTTGTATATGGTATGCGACCTGCGCGTCGTGCCTCTTCTTTTGAATATTTCAGTTGTAAATAGTTTTAGACTCGAATGTAACTCGAGTTTCATGATTGTAATGTACAAAAATGGAGCGGTCGAAGGTCCACTAGTAGACGGAGTTACGAGAAGAGTACCAACGACATATGGCGGTCAAAGGAGGTGCTTGGAGAATCCGCTAACCCTAGGTTGATCGTCCGATCTTCCCATTGGCTTGAGAAGATCGTAGTAAGGTCATGACCTCATCACAATATATATATATATATATATATATATATATATATATATGTATGTGATGCATGCTAGTGTAGGGTAATAAAGACCTTAATGCGTATATGATACACATTTACGATTAGGTTAGATCTTAATCGAATCAACTCGAAAATGCCTACCAAGTCTTGATACCCATCACTACCTCGATCATTTGTTGTTGTAGAATCTTCCAAAGTAGAGCAACGCATATTATCTTTGTAGGGTGTGGAGGGACAATCTTGGTCCCGCCTATCACGGCTTGGGTGAGAATAAACTCAATTAGATTGATTAAAACTAGTTAACTCAATTGGATCGAGTAAAACTATAGGCATATTCCAACTGTTGGAAAGATAGGATAAGATTGTATTTACACTAAATCTTGGGCGATTTAGCCAAAGCTAACTCAAGGTATTTTGTAAATGTGGATCTTGATCCTATAAATAAGAGTTGCATAGAGATGTAATTGGTAATTTGTTACCTATCGATCATACTAAGTCTTGGGCGATTTAGCCAAAGCTAACTCAAGGCGTAGTATGATGTGGATCTTGTCCCGCGAGAATTATAGCTAGTTTGTATGAATCTAGTAATGTGGTTTGACCGCATCCATGACTCGATTCTACAAAAGTCCTATAATTCAGTGAGAGCATCATTTGATTAAAGGCCTATTTAAATGATAAATGGAATATGATATTAATTTTCTACATTGTGTATGTTGTAGATTACCATATCGACAAACACGAACACTCTCTCCCTACGTTCTGTCCTTGAGAAGGACAAGCTCAATGGAGCTAATTTCCTGGATTGGTACAAGAATCTGAGAATCGTTCTCACCCAAGAAAGAAACTTGTATGTCCTAGAGCAGCCCATTCAGGAGGCACCTCCTGCCACTGCCTCGCGAACTGACCGAGATGCTTACATGAAGCATCAAGATGATGTATTAGATGTGTCATGTCTCATGCTTGTGACCATGAACTCTGAGCTTCAGAAGCAACATGAGTTCATGAATGCTTATGATATGGTTGAACATCTTCGTCAACTATATCAAGGACAAGCAAGGCACGAGAGATATGAAGTCTCTAAGGCATTGTTTGAGTCAAAAATGCAAGATGGGACTCCCGTAGGTCCATATGTACTCAAGATGATTGGGTACGTAGAAAACCTACAGAGGTTGGGATTCCCACTTGGCCAAGAGCTGGCCACTGACTTGATCTTGCAATATTTGCCATAAAGCTATAATCAATTTGTCATGAATTACAACATGAATGAAATTGATAAGCCACTGCCTGAGATGCTTAGCATGTTGAGAACTGCTGAGCTCAACCTTAAGAAGGAAAAACCTGACTCCATTTTGATGGTGCAAAAGAAGAAAGGCAAGGGCAAGCCTAAAGGTAAGGGAAAGTCCCAAGCCAAGGGCAAAGGCAAGGCACTGAAACCAAAAGGAGGGGTGGCCAAGGAAGGGACTTGCTTCTACTATAAGGAAGCTAGACATTGGAAGCGTAACTGTAAAGCATACTTGGAAGATCTTAAGAAGAAGAGAAGTGAGACTTCTACTTCAGGTATAAATGTTATAGAAGTCAATCTATCTATTTCTTCATCATGGGTATAAGATACCGGATGTGCATCTCACATTTGTACCAATGTGCAGGCGCTGAGAAATAGCAGGGCATTGACGAAGGGCGAGGTGGACCTACGAGTAGGCAATGGAGCAAGGGTTGTTGCTGTTGCTATAGGAACTTATGATTTATCTCTGCCCTCTGGGCTTGTATTAGAACTAGATGAATGTTGTTATATGCTTGCTTTGACTAAGAACATAATTTCGGTTTCTTGTTTGGACAAGAAAGGCTTTTCATTTATAATAAAGAATAAATGTTGTTCAGTTTATTTAAATAATATATTCTTTTGTAGTGCACCTCTAATGAACAGACTCTACATTCTAGACTTAGAGAGCCCCATCTATAACATAAGTGTCAAAAGGTTCAAGTCAAATGAGTAGAACCAAACCTATCTCTAGCATTGTCACTTAGGTAACATTAATGAGAGTCGCTTATCCCAGCTCCATAAGGATGGGTTGCTGGACTCATTTGATTTTGAATCATATGAGACATATGAGTCTTGACTTTTAGGCAAGATGACCAAGTCTCCCTTTAGTGGACACAGCGAGAGAGCAACCGACTTGTTAGGACTTATACATAGTGATGTATGTGGCCCTTTCAATGTTGCTGCTAAAGGTGGTTACATGTACTTCATTACATTTACTAATAACTACAGTAGATATGGTTATGTGTATCTGATGACACATAAGTTGGAATCCTTTGAAAAGTTCAAAGAATTCAAAAATGAAGTATAAAACTAGCTTGACAAGAGTATTAAGATACTTCGATCAAATCGAGGTGGTAAATACCTTAGCCATGAATTTCGTGACTATCTAGCTGAGTGTGGGATTCTATCCCAACTCACTCCTCCTGGAACACCACAGTGGAATGGTGCATCCGAAAGGAGGAATCGTACCCTATTAGATATGATATGATCTATGATGAGTCACACAGATCTTCCTATATCCTTTTGGGGATATGCTCTAGACACAGCAGCCTTCACACTTAACCGTGTACCATCCAAGGCTATGATAAAGACACTATATATGATATGGACAGGGAAAAATCCCAAGATTTCTTTCATAAGGATTTGGAGTTGTGAGGCTTATGTTCGATGTCAAGTCTCAGACAAACTGGGACCCAAATCCAATAAGTGCTATTTTGTTGGATATCCCAAGGAAACGAAGGGATATTACTTCTACATTCCCAGTCAGCACAAAGTGTTTTTGGCAAAGACTGGAGTATTTCTAGAAAGGGATTTTATTTCTAGAAAAATTAGTGGGAGTACATTTGATTTTGAAGAAATTCAAGATAAAAACCATAGCACTAAGGCCTTGATGGAGGTTGAATAGGAATCACAAAGTGTTATGGGTGATGAGATTGTTACACAAAGAGTTGTGGAACGATAACCTGTTCAGGTAGACCTACCTCTTCGCAGGTCTGATAGTGTACGTCGTCAGCCTGAGAGATACTCATTTCTCTTGTCTGACCATGATGACGTTATGCTCATTGAGAATGAGCCTACCTCCTATTAGGAAGCTGTGATGAGCCTAGATTCTGAGAAATGGCTAGAGGCCTTGAGATCCGAGATGGAATCCATGTACACCAACCAAGTATAGACTTTGGTCGATCCACCTGAAGGCGTCAAACCCATTGGGTGTAAGTGGGTCTTTAAGAGAAAGACTGACATAGATGGACTTACGCATACCTATAAGGATTGATTGGTGGCTAAAGTTTTCAAGCAAATTCATGGTATTGACTATGATGAAACCTTTTCTCCAATGGTGATGTTTAAGTCCATTCGGATCATGCTTGCTATTGTAGCATACCACGATTATGAGATCTGGCAGATGGATGTCAAAATTGCGTTTCTGAATGGAAACTTGCTCGAGGATGTGTACATGACACAGCCTGAGGGTTTTATAGATCCACAACATACTGGAAAAGTATGCAAGCTGTAAAGGTCCATTTATGGGCTAAAGCAAGCTTCTCGGAGCTGGAATCTTCGATTCGATGATGCGATCAAACAGTTTGATTTCATCAAGAATGAAGATGAACCCTGTGTTTACAAGAGGGTTAATGGAAACACAGTTGTCTTCCTAGTATTGTATGTGGATGACATACTACTCATTGAGAATGACATCCCTTCACTACAGTCTATAAAGACTTGGCTAGGGACGTACTTCTCAATGAAGGACTTAGGTGAAGTAGCCTGTATTCTAGGTATTAAGATCTATAGAGTTAGATCTAAGAGATTGCTTGGCCTAAGTCAGAGTATATATATTGACACGGTATTACTATGGTTTGCCATGCAGAATTCCAAGAAGGGACTTCTGCCGATGTCACATGGTGTGAGTCTTTCGAAGACTCAAAGTCCCTCTTCTAGAGAGGAGAGAGACCTCATGGATAAGATCCCTTATGCATCTGCCATAGAATCTATTATGTACGCCATGCTATGTACTCGTCCTGATGTCTCATATGCTTTGAGCATGACGAGAAGATACCAGTCAGATCTAGGTGAGCATCACTGGATAGCAGTTAAGAATATTCTTAAGTACTTGAGAAGGACTAACAAATATTTCTTGATATTTGGAGGCGATGAGGAGCTAGCTGTAAAGGATTACAGCGATGCCAGCTTCCAAACTAACCAGGATGATTATATATCATAGTCAGGGTTCGTGTTTTGCTTGAATGGTGGCGCTCTGAGGTGGAAGAGTTCGAAGTAGGACACAGTTGTTGTTTCTACAACAGAGGCCGAGTATATTGTTGCATCAGAGGCAGCAAAGGAGGCAGTTTGGATCCGTAAGTTCATTACTGAGATTGGGGTGGTTCCTAGCATAGCAGATCCCATAGAGCTCTATTGTGACAACAATGGAGCGATTGCGCAGGCTAAGGAACCTCGCTCACACTAGCGGACCAAACATATACTACGACGCTTCCATCTCATTCGAGAGATTATCGATAGAGGAGATGTGAAGATTTACAGAGTACCCACAAAGGCTAACATCGCAGATCCCTTGACCAAGGCTTTGGCACAGAAAAAAATATGATGGTCACACTAGGTCATTGGGTATTAGATACTACAGTGATTGACGCTAGTGCTAGTGGGAGATTGTTAGTGAAAGCCCTAGAGCCAATCATGTGATGATTTTTGTATGGACTTATTATATCATATTCCTATTTATAAAGTTATGGTTATTATACTTACTTGTATTTGTGCCAAATAACTAAGTATAATAACGTCCTTGAGTAGAAGGTTCTTATCTATATCAATCGATTGGTTGAATCGATAATGAGATGATATAGAGAACACTACTCATAATTATTCTTAGTCAAGTATTAACATTCAGGGACAATGTTAATGTGAAGAGACTAGCATGTAGGTCAGCTCGATGACTTGATCTCACAAGTCATGGATATGAGATATCAAGTTTACACATGGGTATGCATTGGAGAATGTATATTGAATGACCCACCATAAGAAAGTATCATGGATCGTTATATGAGTGTCATATACTTTCTCATGTGACTATTAGTATGACTATTAGTCCTTGGACCTGAAGTCACCATGGTTCCCTACATAAGGAGTTGCATACTTTGTCTTCGTCAAACGTCACCCGTAAATGGGTGGACTATTAAGGCGATTACTGGGTATGTAACAAATTATGTGGAGGGATGTAAGTGATGTAGATGGGATCTATACCTCATATATGATGGGAGTGACATCGTTATTCTTGATAGAGTGAGACCACTAAGTGCATGACCATGCCCAAATGAGTCAATATGAGATATTGAGGTCATTTGATTAGAGTGAGTCTAATTGGAGTTCAAGATATAGATTGTACCGAGGATGACACGGTCTATGCCTCAGTTGGTCAATTTAGATGTCAAGGATAGAGGGATATTGTCACATATTGTGAGAGTCACAATTAGTAGTCACAAAGGTGATGTCGGATCTCAACATTCTTGTAACTTGGGTAGTAATGATGTGTTGCTAGATACCTCTCATTGCTTATGTTCCTAAATCAGTTTAGGAGCATTGCCAACGTTACAAGAACCTATAGGGTGACATACAAAGGGCAATTAGATGGAGATAAGGTTCATATGATGAACCATGAGGATTAGGTTCATGGGATGAGCCAAATTGGATTAAGGGTAATCCAAATTAGACTAATTGAGTTAGACTCAATTTGATTCAAGTGTTGAATGAGTCTAATTTAGATTTGATTCATTGAGTCAATTTAAAATAATGAATAGAGATTCATTAAATCAAATTTACTTGAATCAAATGGTTGGATTTGATCAACCATGGGAGATAAGAGGTCAAGTTTGACTTGACTTGAGAGGAAAGATGAATGATCAATTTTGACTTGACTAATTGCCATGTCATGGTGACTTTGCATGGGGGCCGGCCAATTATGATGTTCCACATCATCATGGACTCATCATGGGGTGCCACCACATGAGGGAGACCAAGAGCCATTGGCTCTTGGAGTTACATGCATGCATGTAACCCCCCAAATAGTGGCTGACCACTTTGATGGGTTATCAAAGTGTGAAGTTAAGTGTGTAACTTGATCATCTTCTTCCTTGGATCTTCCCTCAAGCTCTCTCCCTCTCCTCTTGCCATGGGTTTCTTAGTGTGCTAGCACACTCTAAGTGATCTTCTCCACCTATTGTCCGTGTGGATATCGATAGAGGAGTGTACACTTGACACTCTCGAGTTTCGGTAAGCCGTTTGGACGAGCGGGATAAGTGAAGGGCATCGCATCGAGGGTAAACTCTTAACATATAGATCTAGAGTAGATCTAAAGTTTTTAAACATGTACATGTCATTTTATTTACCTTCGCACGGATCCGTGGTTGACTTCTGGGGTTTCCACAACCCAAAAAGTGGTTTTTGCGGCTCGAATAGTCCAACAATGTGGACCTGGGATGATTGGGTATAAGTCAAAGTGCCCGAAGGTGTTTGAATAGCTTATAACGGATTCACCACTCCTTGCGAGGAGATGCATGCCCTGTGGCTACTCGTCAAATTGTTACTAATGTCATTGGCTAAAACATTACATGTTTAGAGTATGGTACTCTTGGATACATGTGCAGTAACTAGAATCTGTAGGACGAGGAAATGATACTTGGGCTAGGTGTGATGTAGTCAGCCTAGTGAGGACTGACATATAGACCATGTCTTGAACCAAGTGGGCATAAGATGAGTGAAGGGAATGTGGCACGATTCACTGTAGCTACTGAAAGGTTTCAGAAGTTGTTCTAGGATGAACCATTGATTTTTTTGTTAATTAGGGATCATGATGTACTACTAGGTGTCACTCATGATCGTTCTATAATTAATGGTTAATTATAGATGGCCAACATAAACAGGGAACCTATTTGGTCACACTCACTACTAGTGTTTTCTGAAGAATTTAAAACGAGCTTTAGAATGAGATTCTCAGATTGAGAGAGACTTGGTTTGGTTAGACCAAATAAGGAGCGAGCATGAAATTGTTTCAGTTGCATTGGAAGCATGAATGGGCTGAGTCTTTTGAAGGCATGATGAACCAAATTGGTTTGGTTCTAATCCAATGGTGGAAAATAAACCAAAGGGGTTTGGTTTGTTTTAAACTAATGAACCAAAATTGGTTTGGTTTATTTTAACTTAAAATAGACCAACGCAGTTTGATTTATTTTAACTTAAATTAAGGGAGTGGGTTAACGGGTTTTGGTTGTGAACCAATAACTATTGAGAGAAGGTTTCTTGATGGTCAAGAAACACGTTCTCTATAACTAAGAGGGTTGAGACAAATTTTGTGGATGAGTTAAGGTTTGGGAAACCCAAGCCGCTTCCTCTTTTCTCTTCTCCTTGCTTGTGAACCGCCCATCCCTAGTGTTGCCGCCGCCCAAGTTTGGCCGCCCCTCCTCCTCCAGCCGCCGACCATCCTCCGGCTAGTAGCCCAGTCGCGGGCCCTTGCAGTCGTCCAATTTGATTGGCCGACACTTCCCGAGAAAACAAGTTTGTGGAACTTGTTTTGTAATCATCTTTTGATCACAACGTCTTCGACGCGAGACTAGTATCTCTCACGAAGATGGGCCTCGTATCTTGAGAAGCTATCCCGACGATACTCAGCGTGGACTCGGATAGAGGCGAAACTTACGAGGGTCGCTAAGGTTGATGCCCCTTCCGCTACATGTTATTCGTCAAGTATACCTAGTGTAATTTCCTTTATTGCAAAATTTAAATGTATGATTATGTCTACAATGTTGTATCCTGCATGCATGTGGTGTGTGTGATGTAATAAGTTAGTTATTATGCATTTTTATTTGCTTCCGCTGTGCATGTTTGCGAAACATGTTTGAACATACGCCCACATCAGTGCCCCGGAAACCCAACAAGTCCAAGATTAGATTCTTGGCAATGAAAAAGTCCAAGTATGGATAAAGGAAAATTTCAAGGGTATAGTCTTGACCATGTAAGTCCAAGGGCATAGTCTTGGCGGCGAAAGTCCAAATATGAATATTTGTCAAATGAAAAGTCCACGGGGGTAGTCTTGGTCATATAAGTTCAAGGGTGTAGTCTTGCGGTGAAAGTCCAAGCATTGAGGCTTGATAATAGAGAAGTCCTAGAGGTGTGGTCTCTTGGCAAAGGTAGACCCGTTAGCATGACAAGGCTGACAGAAGCACTTGAAGGCTAGGGTCAAGGGTGAGGAGTTATGGACTCGAACTAAGAGCTTGAGGCTGATGGAAGTGACTTGAAGGCTGAGGTCTAGGATAAGGGTACGTGTTAGCATGAAGGGTGAAGGAGTCGTGGACTCGGATGGACCCTGAGGGTGTGATGCTGATGGAGGTAGATAGAAAGCTTAGGTCTTGGCCTAGGATGAGTATCAAGTATGAGGGGATCATAATTGGGTTAAACCATTTGTTTGAGGTTTACCAGCCGACTGATGATATTGACCAGTCGATTGGTCGAGTGCACAACACTCGGGAGGCCTAGTTGACTCGGGTAGTCAACTAGAGTTATTATCAAGCCGATTGATCAAGTAGTCAATTGAGGCTCGACTGCTGACACATGGCTCTGGTAGTCAACTGCTAGGGATAAGCAGTCGACTGACCAATGACAGTCGACTATTAGGGATGAGCAGCTGACTGACCATAGGTGGATAGGGCACAGAAGGGTTCGTAGTCAACAGTTAGCTCATGGAAGTTAACTACTAGGTAGGGGAAGTCGATTGGTCGGGCAGAATCTGATGTGGATTTGTCCGTTGTGAGGTAATAGATAGGTGGCCAGTCGACTACCAAGTAGAAAATCAGTCAGATGTAGGTTATAAAAGGAGGATGCAATGGAGGGTTGAACCTGTCGGTTCTTGGATCTCTTATAGGGGAATTGTTGCTATGTTCTAAACCACTCAAGCATCTTAAAGAAACCAAAAGATCAAGTATTCAAAAGCTCACTTGTAAAGTGTTGTAACTTCATTTCTTTCATTTTCTTGAATCTTGTTGTTGTGTATTATTGTAAACTCTATTGTAAGAGATTTTCTCCACCTTCGGTGTCCGAGAAGGAGACAAGATTTAGTGGAGTAGATACTAAAGTCCGACCATGGAGTAGGAACCGTAGGTTTCGAACCACATAAAATATTATGTTTGTTAGTGATATATGAGTGATGTCCTAAGGCAATCGCCTTATGGCTGTACCATTTATTTGATAAACGTTGATTCACTATTTGAGTATACATATTTTAATGTATTTGATTGGATCTTAAACTCATTTGCTGAATGTCCACAATACGATTCATAGCATGAGAGAATTTATGATTGGATCACAACTAGTGAGTATCTCTAAATGTGTAAATGTGATGTATTGGAATTATCCCTAGTGAATGAATTGATGTATTTGGACACCATTAATTCTGTTGAGACTAGCACGAGTTATACTCTTTGGTTTATCCAAGCAGTTGTTCCTCACTGGCTAGAGACATTGGGATGTCCGAAGTTAATCGTTGTTGCTAGTTATGGTAACTAGTTCATTGGAGTGACTAGCTGTAAAATTTCATATGATTTTCTACATATATGAATATGTTAATGAAGTTCTTACTGCGGCTTAAGTGCGATGTTCCTTCGACTTGCGGTATTCAAGTAATCTTAGTCATAGAGAGTTATGCTTTGACATCTTAAGCAAGCATCTTCGAGGAGATGTGGACCCAGGATGATTGAGTATAAATCAAAATGCCCGAAGGTGTTTGAATAGCCTACAGAGGATTCACCACTCCTTGCGAGGAGATGTATACCCTATGTCATCTCGTCGGATTGTTACTAAAGTCTTTGGCCAAAGCATTACATGTTTAGATTATGATACTCTTGGAAACATGTGCAGTAACTAGAATCTGTAGGACAAGGAAGTAATACTTGGGCTAGTTGTGACGTGGTCAACCTAGTGGGGACTGCCACATAGTCCATGTCCTGAACCAAGTGGGTATAAGATGAGCGAAGGGAACGGGACACGATTTACTGTAGTTGTTGAAAGGTTTCAGAAGTTGTTCTGGGGTCAACCGTTGATTTTTTTATTAATTGGGGATCATGATATACTATTAGGTGCTACTCATGATCGTTCTATAATTAATTGTTAATTATAGATGACCAATATAAACCGGGAACGTATTTGGTCACATGCACAACGAGTGTTGTCCTAAGGATTTAAAACAAGCTTGAGAATAGGATTCTCAGATCGAGAGAGACTTGGTTTGGTTGGACCAAACAAAGAGCGAGCATGAAATTGTTAGTCACATCGAAAGCATGGATGAGCCGAGTCTTATTAAGACGTGATAGATGAACCAAATCGGTTTAGTTCTAATCCTATGGTGGAAAATAAACCAAAGGGTTTGGTTTGTTTTAAATGAATGAACCAAAATTGGTTCGGTTCGTTTTAATTTAAAATAGACCAACACAGTTTGGTTTATTTTAACTTAAGTTAATGGAGCGGGTTAACGGATTTTAGTTATGAACTAATAACCGTTAGGAGAATATGTTCTCTATAAAAACACGATTTAAGGGTTTTGTGAATAACACACGACTTAGGTTTTGGAAACCATAACCATTTTTCCCTCTTCTCCTCCCTTATTGTTGCCGCCCAACCCATTGGTGCCACCCAAGGAGTTGTGCCGCCACCTCATCCTTGCTGTCGGCCAACCACCAGTCGTCGGTAGCCCTCTGGCCATCCTCAGCCACTGACCAACCTCCCTTTGTAACAACCCAAATTTTTGGTTCTTATACTTTTATTTTATTTATAATTTTAGTTCTTATACTTTCTATTTAGAAGAAAATAGAAATAAGGAAAAAAAAATCGAATAAATGATTCGTTAGTGGGGGCTCGAACCATGAACTTTGGTTTGGGGGAATAGGCTTCCTACCACTAAGACATAAGATTACCAATGAGTAGGATATAACAGAATATATCTATAGGCGGGAAAAAGGGAGAAGTTGGTTAATTTGGCTAATCATTTAAAGGGGTAATTAAGTTAAGGAAACCCTAGTTTATATATATATATATATATATATATATATATATATATATTCTCTCTCCCTCTTCTCTCCAAACACCGCCCACCCTAAACCCTAAACCCCTCTCTCCCTCTTCTCTCCAAATGCTGACCAACCCTCTCTTCCTCTTCTCTCAAAACGCCGAAACCTTCCCAACTGTGAGCACCAAGCGCCGACCAACCCTTCCCCTTCCTCTCCCCTTCTGTTTTCCAGCCGTTGAAGTGAGGAAGAAGATTGTATTCTCTTTGGATAATTCAAGAGGGGATTTTTCAAGAGGGATCTCTTCAAGGACTTGGTAGAGGATCATGCTAAAGCAAAGGAACACGTAGGAGGTCTTCTCTTTACGAAATCTAACGGTATAAATTGGTGAAAAAGTGTAGGAAGTAAGTATTGCTCACCTACAGTATAAGTAGTTATCATATGTCATTGATATGTTTTTATGTGTATGTTATTTTCAGTTATATGGTTGAGCAATTTATACGCATGTATATGAGCCAGTTATGCATGGTGTTTTTAGTTACATGATTTTTCCCGTTATGTCGTGGTTAATTCATTATCCTATTTAGATCCATGATAAGAATATAATTTATGATCATGCATGTTGTAGATAAGTCGTAGCTTACAATTATATGCATGATGTAGAGTAAGATGTAAAAATATTTCCTTTATAAAGAAAATTTAAAGATGCTCCCTGTTCGAATTGGGGATTAAGAGCACAACAACCTTCAGTATGATCCCCATTTCAGTTTTGGAAGTCAAGAGCATAATGATCTTTATGGTGCTCCCCATTCGTGGTTTAGACGATTAAGAGCATTTTTTCCCAATATGTATAAGAATATAAGTATAAAGGAAGTATTTTACTTTTGGAATGACATGTACCGGGCATCAGTTTCTCCCATGGGCCAAGGCCCTCAGTTTCAGTTACCCTAGTAGGTACGGTGGTTGGCCACCCCGGCCTATTAGGAAAGCGCGCATTGGTACTATGTCGGGCCCATATTCAGAATGATTATTAATTTGAAGTATCAGTATAAATATAAGTAAAAGTTTTTCAAAGTTAATTATTTCAGTTTAGATACACTGTTTACAAGTTCAAAATACTCAAGAGACATGTATTCAGAGTTATGATTTCCAATTATGCTTGCATGTGTATCAATGTATCAAGGGTAAGAGAACTAGTTGCATGATTTCATTATAGGGTTGATCCGTGAGGGGAAACTTCGCTTCCCACTTCACCTCGATCGCTTATTCATGGCGATCCCATCGATGTCCCTGGATTAAAAAAATTTAATTCTAGACAAAAGGGATTGCCCAAACAACCAAATCATCGTCGTGCTATTCGTTTAGAGAGGTCACTTGAACAAACTTGTTGTTCAAGCGACGAACCTCTATTCTACGAGTAGCCGCGGAATAGACGATGCCCGGATCGCCAGCTTTTGTGTTTATGTTCGGGGTCCAAGTTATATTAGCCACATACATAAAATAAACAACCACATACAACATGCATATAATTGAAAAACAATTATAGATATAATACAAAAGAACACTAATCAAAATAAACAAGATTATACCTCTTGATCTTCTATTGTATATCCTTCCTTCTTTTGGACGTCGTGTGGGCGACGATCTTCCAAAAGTTGAAGCCTCCTAGATCACCAATCTTCCTTTCCTTGTTCACTCTGAACAAAAGGAAGAATATAAAACAATACTCTTCTTCCTATATAGAACCGGCCACCAAGTCAATAGACTCGATGTTGCTGCCAGCCAAGGAAGAGAACATGGAGTATGGGAACCAGCCAAAGGAGAAACAATGAGGGCATGGGCGCCGGCCAACCCTTGGAGAAGAGAAAGGAAAGCAATCCTTCTCCTTGTTGCCGCCCAAACCCTAAACCTAGCTCTCCTAATTTCCGGACAAGGATGAAGGGAAGAAGAATAGGTTGAGCTCTGGCCAAGGTAGAGGGAAGAAGGATAGGTGCCAGCCAAACCTTAGGAAGAAGAAGAAAGGAGCTTCATCTTCTTGTTGCCGCCCACCCTAATCCCAAAACCCTAACCCTAGCCGCCCACTCCCAATCCTAATCTAATTAGGATTGGTTGCCGCCCAAGGGAAGCAAACCCTATTCTCATCTATCAAGTTGTCGCCCAAGCCATAGCTCTATATTTATTGAGTTGGGCTCAAGCCTCCTTTTAATCTCCAACATTGGTTCTAGGGATTTAATCTCAACCGTCGGATCTAGAGATTTAATCTCAACCGTCGGATCTAGAGATTTAATCTCTACCTTTGGATCTAGAGTTTTGTTTTCATCCATTGGATCTAAGCTTCATGAGGTTTTAATAGGCTACAATAGGGACCATGAGGAGGAGTTGGATCTTGGCCACCCATTGGATCAAGCCCACATAAAGTCCGATCCATTAATGATTATCCATTCCACTAGAGGATTATCATTGATCTACCTCACCAACCCCCATAAGTTAATACAGGCTCTATATATTATTTGTACATTTTCTCCCCGTGTTTAAGATCTCAAATGTCCGTCGATTAATTAATTTATTGACCATTAATTAATCAACATCTAACTCCATGAGAAGTACCACTCAACCTTATCATCATGACGGACCAAGTCCACCTGTAGGGTTTACATGATGAACCTTATGAGCTCCTCAAGGGGACATCATCATCCTAATATATAGGACATAGTTTCCTCCTATAATCAACGACACACCATATAAATAATACCATTTCCCAACTTACCGAGCCTATCGATTTAATCTATAAATCTCGCCCATTGGTAAATCAAAGAAATGAATACTAAGTATATGTGCTTGTTATTATATCGGAATTAAGAGCATGTACAATATAATATCTGAGGTCCGATTCAATTATGTAGTCAGCAATAAATCGAATCACCTCTAAGTCGGTCCTGCTCAATACACACAAAGTGCACTAGTGTGATTCTATGGTCAAGACAAACCAATACCAAATCACACTACAACCATTCCAATGGTTTGTCCAAAGTCATCTCGGTTGTGAGCCTTTACTTATACTTTACAAGGAGCCGATAACATGATCTCCCATGTGACACCGCACACCATGTTATCTACAATGTAATGTATTAGACAATATGTATAACCATAAAAATGCAAACAATGATCATGTGATTCTTATTTCAAAAATAATGATGTTCATACAAAAGATAGACTTTTCAGTATATATCCTAACAATCTCCCACTTATACTAAAAGACTATGCTGTCCTTATACTACCATACATTTGATTCCCATTCCCTCCACATACCTATCAAAAGCTCTCGCCCGAAAGGCCTTAGTGAAAAGGTCTACCAGGTCATCCTCCGATGCAATCTTGGCCACAACAACTTCTCCTCTCTTTACGATTTTTCGTATCAGGTGGTACTTGCGCTCTATGTATTTACTAGCCTTATGGGCTCGTGGTTCCTTCGAGTTTGCAACTTCACCACTATTATCACAATAAATTGTGATAGTTCTGGGCAAACCAGAAATCACATCCAAGTCCATTAGGAAGTTCTTGAGCCACACAGCTTCTTTGGTCGCTTGAGAGGCTGCCACATAATCAGCTTCCATGGTAGAGTCCGCCATACATTTCTGCTTGACACTCCTCCATACAATGTCTCCACCTCCCAAAGTAAACACAAAACCTGAGGTAGACTTACTGTTATCCCTGTCTGATTGGAAGTCAGAATCCGTGTAACCCCACAGGGAGTAATTAGTCTGCCTGGTAAACTAGCATATAATTCCTAGTCCTTCTCAGGTACTTTAATATATGCTTTACCGCAGTCCAATGTCCCTGTCCTGGATTACTCTGATATCTGCTGACCATGCCCACGATAAAGCAGATATCTGGTCTCGTACATAGCATCGCATACATGAGGCTTCCTACTGCCGAAGCATAAGGAACCGCCTTCATCTCCTCTATCTCCTCAGATGTTCTAGGACACATCTCCTTAGATAAAGGAACTCCATGCCTGAAAGGTAGAAAACCTTTCTTGGAGTTCTGCATGCTAAAACGATCCATAATCGTGTCTATGTATGAAGCTTGGGATAAGCACAACATCCTTTTCCTGCGATCCCTTATAACCTTGATCCCAAGGATGTGTCCCACCTCTCCCAAGTCCTTCATATCAAATTGTTTGGACAACCATACCCTTACGTCCGATAACACCTTGATATTGTTGCCAATCAACAAAATGTCATCTATGTATAGTACAAGAAATACCACTACGTTTCCGTCACATCTCTTGTATACACAAGACTCATTCGGACTTTGAATAAATCCATAAGACTAGATTACCTCATCAAAGTGGATGTTCCAAGACCTCGAAGCTTGCTTCAATCCATAAATGGACCGATTAAGCTTACATACAAGATGCTCTTTGCCCTTAGCAATGAATCCCTCTGGTTGCTTCATATAGATGTTTTCCTCAAGACTTCCATTAAGGAAAGCTGTCTTGACATCCATCTGCCACACCTCATAATCCATATGAGCTGCTATGCATAAGAGAATTCGGATATACTTAAGCATGACTACCGGCGAAAATGTCTCCTCATAATCGATACCCTCTTTCTGAGTATACCCCTTCGCAACAAGCCTCAGTTTGAAGGTCTCAACCTTCCCATCTATTCCTCTCTTTCTCTTGTAGATCCACTTGCATCCAATGGTTTTTACACCATCAGGTGGTTCTACTTGCTCCCAGACCTGATTTGAATCCATATATTCAATCTCAGCATTCATTGCACTTTGCCAAGATACTACATCTTTATCTTGGATTGCCTCGTCATATGTCCAGGGATCAGGTTCATGTTTGCCAAGGACCAAATCAGAAGATTCTCCCAAGAACATAAATCTATCAGGCTGTCTCACAACCCTCCCACTACGATGAAGTATCACCTGTGTATCCTCTGTGACATGCGGTGCAGTGACTTATGGTATATCCTCTTGTACCGGTGGTACTGAAGAAGTGACTTCCCCTTTTAATTCCTTTAGAACAATTTTACTCTTGGGGTTGTGGCTCATCACATAGTCTTCCTCTAGAAATCTGGCGTTCGTGCTAACGATCACCCTTTGATCTTTAGGACTATAAAACAAACCACCCTTCATTCCTCTAGGATAGCCAACGAACATGCGTACTTCTGTACGAGGTTCCAACTTACCAGCATCTTCCTTCAGCACATGTGCTGGACTCCCCCATATCTGAATATGTCTTAGACTAGGCTTTCGCCCAGTCCACAACTCTGTGGGAGTAGAAGGCACTGATTTAGATGGAACCAAGTTCAGAATGTACACCGCCGTATCTAGATCATATCCCCAGAACGAATCTGGAAACTTAGAATAACTCGTCATCGATCTAACCATCTCCATAAGAGTCCTATTCCTTCGCTCTGCTACACCATTCTGCTGGGGTGTGCCAGGTGCAGATAATTGGGATTGAATCCCAGCCTCTGATAAGTAGTTCCTAAACTCTCCCAAGAGGTACTCGCCACCATGATCAGATCGTAGTGTCTTGATACTTTTACCTTGATGTTTCTCCACATCAGCCTTGAATTCTTTGAACTTGTCAAAGCATTTAGACTTGCAGTGCATCAAGTAAATGTATCCATATCTCGAATAATCATCTATAAAAGAGACAAAATACTCAAAATCACCTCTAGCCTGGATAGACATAGGACCACACAAATCAGAATGAACTAATTCTAACACATCTTTGGCTCTATACCCCTTGGCCTAAAAAGGCCTCTTGGTCATTTTACCCTCCAAGCAAGATTCATAGGTTGGGAAATCTTCAACCACTAATGAACCCAGAGGTCCATCAGCTATTAACCTTTGAATTCTGCTTAGGTTAATATGACCAAGCCTAAGATGCCAAAGATATGTTTGGTTCATCTTCGAAGGTTCTTTTCTCTTATTGGAATTAGAAGATGAGTTATTAACTTCAATTTGCATCGTGGGAGGTTTTGGTTCAAGTGTGTATAAATTTCCTATCAATGCACCTGAACAGATAATGTCCCTATTCCTTTTTATAATAACTCTGTCATTAAAAGAAATAGAATATCCATCCATAAACAATTTAGAAACTAAAATTAAATTCTTTCTAAATAAAGGTACATAAAGGAAATTTTCCAGAACCAAAGTTTTATTCCTATCAGAAGATAAATAATCATCTCCCACTGCAATAGCTGCCACCTTCGTGGCATTGCCCAAGTAAATGGTAATCTCCCCTCAGCTAGTCGTTGGGTTTCCTGGAACCCCTACAAAGTATTGCAGACATGATCAACGACTCCCGTACCTACACTCCAGGTGCCGGTAGATAACACCGCTAACCATGTTTCAATGACTAGACCAAAGGATATACCTTTGTTCTGCTTTGGATTGGGACAGTCCTTCTTCGAATGTCTATCCTGCTTGCAAGTGAAGTACTTGCCTTTCGGCTTCTTCACTCCCCTTTGTGATCCACCTTGTTTCTTCTTCTTCTTGCCTTTCGGCTTAGAAGTAGAAACCTTCTGAGCAACCATGGCCTGAGCCTGAGCAAGCCTTTCTGTCGACTAGAGAATGATATCGACCTGGGTTTCCTCATCGATCTCAGCTCCAAGGACTTCCAGCTCATTCACAGGCTTAGGAGGACACTCTTCGAAGAGTGCATACTTGTACTCCTTAGCAGATAAGACAATATCTAGATTCTTTTCCAATCAACATTATTTGGGTACAGTAAGTTTATTTTCCTTTAGTATCATAGCAAGTGGACTGAAAGTCATTTTTGAAAATCCTAAGAATTACATAGATCATTACTTTAGATTTCAAAAAATTATTGATTCCTCAAACAATAAAATTTTAAAATCAACCAATACCTCAAAACACCGAGAATATCGTATGCCACGATAGTGTGGACGTATATGAATTTTACATTTGTAAGAGGATGTTTTACCTGTTAATTTTACTATCTTGTCAACCTAACTTTTTGACAAATAAAATTAATAGTTGGTTTCTCTTCGACACTACAAATAAAAGTAGTGACTCCGATGGGGAGGATACTTATATCTGTATCTAAGTGTTCACCATTACTTGGTACCAATGTAATTATCTTGGGTTATGTGCCTTACGATGGGGAAGTACACACGCTCCTTAATAATTTTCTATAACCATATTCGACCTTGTGATCCGCAAACAAACTCATCCGATGGGGAGGAAGGTACTCAGAATCGACGCGTAAGTTTGCTTGCATCACAAGTCAAATCGTAATGGAGGCCGTGGGAATTTATAAAAATATCCCTCTCCCACTTAGTAATTTAAAATTGAGGAATTTTCCTAGCCTACGACATGCATATCAAACAAAAAGCAATAAATATGAAAAATAAAATTTTTTCAACTATTATGGCTTTTGTCTTCAATATGTCTCCCGTCGCATCTCCTTCTCGTCCGCTCCTCCTACACCATGTACGAGCCATCCAGAGATCCGAGCCGAGACTAAAATCTATTTTAATTTACATCCATCGATCCTATACTCCACGAGGGAGTGTAAATGAAATCTAGATTGAAAGTAAACTAAAATAAAAAGAGTGGCTAAACAATGTCGTATCTAATTTACAAATAATTAAATACTAGCCTCGTCAACCCCGAGGATTCAACAAAATAAACATTTACACATATATGGCCATAATAGTCAGATCTTATGCCTGCAACCAAAGAGTTAACCTACGCATATCCTACTATTATCTGGCACATATAATATATGAAAAGTGCATACAAATTAACCGAATCCTAAACACACAAAACCGGAGAACCTTGGCTCTGATACCAATTATAGGGTTGATCTGTGAGGGAAAACTTCGCTTCCCACTTCACCTCGATCGCTTGTTCATGGCGATCCCATCGATGTCCCCGAATTAAAAAAATTTAATCCTAGAAAAAAGGGATTGCCCAAACAACCAAATCATCGTCGTGCTATTCGTTTAGAGAGGTCACTTGAACAAACTTGTTGTTCAAGTGACCAACCTCTATTCTACGAGTAGCCGCGGAATAGACGATGTCCGGATCGCCGACTTTTGTATTTATGTTTGGGGTCCAAGTTATATTAGCCACATACATAAAATAAACAACCACATACAACATGCATATAATTGAAAAAAAATTATAGACATAATACAAAAGAACACTAATCAAAATAAACAAGATTATACCTCTTGTTATACCTCTTGATCTTCTATTGTATATCCTTCCTCCTTTTGGACGTCGTGTGGGCGACGATCTTCCAAAAGTCGAAGCCTCCTAGATCACTAATCTTCCTTTCCATGTTCACTCCGAATAAAAGGAAGAATATAAAACAATACTCTTCTTCCTATCTAGAACCGGCCACCAAGTCAATAGACTCGATGTTGCCGCCGGCCAAGGAAGAGAACATGGAGTATGGGAACCGGACAAAGGAGAAACAATGAGGGCATGGGCGTCGGCCAACCCTTGGAGAAGAGAAAGGAAAGCAATCCTTCTCCTTGTTCCCGCCCAAACCCTAAACCTAGCTCTCCTAATTTCCGGACAAGGATGAAGGGAAGAATAATAGGTTGAGCTCCGGCCAAGGTAGAGGGAAGAAGGATAGGTGCCGGCCAAACCTTAGGAAGAAGAAGAAAGGAGCTTCATCTTCTTGTTGCCGCCCACCTTAATCCCAAAACCCTAACCCTAGCCGCCCACTCCCAATCCTAATCTAATTAGGATTGGTTGCCGCCCAAGGGAAGCAAACCCTATTCTTATCCATCAAGTTTCCGCCCAAGCCATGGCCCTATATTTATAGAGTTGGGCTCAAGCCTCCTTTTAATCTCCACCATTGGTTCTAGGGATTTAATCTCAACCGTCGGATCTAGAGATTTAATCTCAACCGTCGGATCTAGAGATTTAATCTCTACCTTTGGATCTAGAGTTTTGTTTTCATCCATTGGATCTAAGCTTCATGAGGTTTTAATAGGCTACAATAGGGACCATGAGGAGGAGTTGGATCTTGGCCACCCAATGGATCAAGCCCACATAAAGTCCGATCCATTAATGATTATCCATTCCACAAGAGGATTATCATTGATCTACCTCACCAACCCCCATAAGTTAATACGGGATCCATATATTATTTGTAAATTTTCTCCCCGTGTTTAAGATCTCGAATGTCCGTCGATTAATTAATTTACTGACCATTAATTAATCAATATCTAACTCCATGAGTAGTACCACTCAACCTTATCATCATGTCGGACCAAGTCCACCTGCAGGGTTTACATGATGAACCTTATGAGCTCCTCAAGGGGACATCATCATCCTAATATATAGGACACGGTTTCCTCCTATAATCAATGACACATTATATAAATAATACCATTTCCCAACTTACCGAGCCTATCGATTTAATCTATAAATCTCGCCCATTGGTAAATCAAAGAAATGAATACTACGTATATGTGCCCGTTATTATATCGGGATTAAGAGCATGTACAATATAATATCTGATGTCCGATTCGATTATGTAGTCAGCAATAAATCGAATCACCTCTAAATCGATCCTGCTCAATACACACAAAGTGCACTAGTGTGATTCTATGGTCAAGACAAACTAATACCAAATCACACTACAACCATTCCAATGGTTTTTCCAAAGCCATCTCGGTTGTGAGCTTTTACTTATACTTTACAAGGAGCCGATAACATGATCTCCTGTGTGACACCACACACCATGTTATCTACAATGTAATGTATTAGATAATATGCATAACCATAAAAATGCAAACAATGATCATGTGATTCTTATTTCAAAAATAAAGATGTTCATACAAAAGATAGACTTTTCAGTATATATCATAACATTCATATGTTTCATGTTTTTGATATTGTTGAAGTTCAACCGGATTGCTTATGGTTGAGACCAAAGAATGTTAGAGTCATGTTGGGTTATTCTTAATACTTGCATGTTATGTGAAGATCTTGAATTGGTTATTGTTTAAGTGATGTCAAGGTCCTTATGATCATTTTAGTTGTGAGTATATTGCGTTAGTATATTTCATGATTTTTGGAATGATGGTAATATGGGGTGATGATTAAATTATAGTGTCAGAGTAAGATAAGGAAGAATTTAAGAAACAGACAGTAAAGAAGTGACATCTCCCCTAGTAGAGAGTGGAAAGACTAGGAGGGGGGGGGGTGTTACAAGATGGTATTAGAGCGGGTTCCGCCCTTCCGTCACACACACATCGAGCATCAGTCCTGCCGCCTCCAAGTAAGCAAGTATTTATCTGCTTTATTTACTTTATGAGTAGTAAGGAATGCTTCTTTTAAGTTAAACATGCTCACCTAGAATGTTCTCTTTGAGTTAAACATGCTTGCATATATATATATATATATATATGAAGATGATAGACAGTAAGTAATAGAGCATACCTAGATATGTATGTGAAGATGAAAAAAAATAGTGATAATAACCTGATAGTGGTTTCACTTTATCATCTTATGAAGAGCAGGAAATGCCTCGAGAAAGACCTTGTGGAGGACAAGAAATGAATGAAGAAGTACCACCACCTGTCTGGATGCAGATAGTCACTCAGCTCCAACAACAAGTGGAAGAGCAGCAGCAGGTCATCAATACCTTGATGATGAATCAACGAGAAAATCCTGTTACTCAGCTAGGGACTTAGAATGTCATTCCAACTGCATCTTCTGCCCCACCTGACCCACCAATAGCTCCAATGGGAGGGGTGAGACAAAAGGCCTATCTGATTCAATGGCAAAAGCTGAAACCGGAGAGTTTTGCCGATTGCAGTGAACCATGGGATGGTCAGGCATGGTTCAAGATAGTAGAGAGCATAGTGGAACTGCTAGACTGGCATGAGAATGAGAAAGTCAAGTGCGCCTCATTCTGTCTGATCAGAGATGCCAAAATGTGGTGGGAGTGAGTAAAGGCCAAGAGGGTGGTGAACCAAATGTCATGGATGAACTTTGAGATGGAGTTCTTCGAGGAGTTCTTCCATATGCGAGTCACCAACAAGCATTATGATGAGTTCACGGAGTTCCAACAAAGGGATTTATCAGTAGATGAAGCGGAAAGAAGTTAAATAAGTTGGCTCGCCTATGCCCGGAACTAGTCAGTACTGAGAAGGAAAGAGTTAGGTTGATGCTAAAGATGTTGAGACTGAAGATAACTCTGAATGTGGCTGGGGGAATTAATAGACCACAAACCACTGAAGAGCTAATCAGCAGTGTGCTAATCACGGAGCATTACATGAATAGTATCAAGCACCAAAACCTAGCCTCGACAGAAAGCAAAAGACAGGGAAGTTCAAGAGGTCAGAAAACCTTAGAGCGGTAATTCGAACTAGAAGCGAAATAACAATGGCAAGAGAAAACAGTGGAATAATGCAAAGGGAGGTTCAACCAGTAAGCAACCTATGTATCCCAGATGTTCTAAGTGTGGGAGGAAGCATCCAGGAGTTTGCTGCCAGGGCATGAGCGGGTGTTATATATGTGGTGTGGAGGGACACTTCACCAAATAGTGCCCCACCAAGACCAATCTACCTCCACCACAGTCTACTCAGTACGGAGGTAGACCAACTCAGCTACATCAGATGCAAGGAGCACTGGAGGGTCCTTACATCAGCCAAGGAAGATTGGAGGCCCCATCAGTTACACTTAATGCCCGGATCTTCTCCCTCACCAAGGAAGAGGTAGTAAATGCTTCTACGATAGTCACAGGTCAGATACCTATCCTTAGTCAGCATGCTACCATACTGTTTGATACTGGGGCAATCCATTCTTTCATGTCTATGACATTTGCTAAGAGGATAGATATAACTTTGGATATCTTAGATATTCAGTTTTTTACGACCCTACCTTTGGGTGAAATAATGACATCTACACACTGGTTGCGTGTCGTGCCGATCAGAATTTTAGACAGAGAGCTTTATAGTGATATGGTCTTGCTGGACATGCATGACTATGATGTCATCTTTGGAATGGACTTTCTTAGAAAGTATGGTGCTTCCATTGAGTGTCGTAAGCGAAGAGTAGTATTCCAACCCAAGATCGAGGCCAAATTTGAGATTATGGGGGAACCAAGAAAGAAGACTAAGAAGTTCTTGTCTGCCATGGAAGCTCAGAAGATCTTAGCTGGTGGATGCACTGGGTATTTAACACATATAGTTGATACTAAGCAAGAAAAAAAGCCAAAAACTGGAAGACGTCCCAATTGTATGTGACTACCCGGGAGTATTTCCTGATGAGCTGCCAGGACTAGCACCTAGAAGGGAAGTTGAGTTTGAGATCGAGCTTATTTTTGGTACCCACCCAATCTCAAAAGCACCCTATCGTATGACTCCATCTGAATTGAAAGTGCTTCAGAAACAATTATGGGAGTTGCTAGACAAGGGATTCATCCGCCCTAGTCATTCCCCGTGGGGAGCTCCGGTATTGTTTATGAAAAAGAAAGATGGGTCTATGAGGATGTGCATAGACTATCGAGCCTTGAATCAAGTGACAATCAAGAACAGGTATCCTCTACCAAGGATAGAGGATTTATTTGATCAATTGACAGGAGCCACAGTCTTCTCCAAGATTGACTTGTAGTCCAGTTATCATCAAGTAAGAGTTAAAGAGGAGGATATACTAAAAACAACTTTCCGAACGAGGTATGGACACTATGAGTTCGTGGTCATGCCCTTCGGAGTGACAAATGGACCTGCTATATTTATGGACTTGATGAATCAGGTATTTAAGGAGTTCCTTGACAAGTTTGTGGTCATCTTCATTGAAGACATCCTTATCTACTTGAGAACCCAGGAGGAACATGTCGAACACTTAAAGACAGTCTTGCAGACTCTTCAGCAAAGACAGTTATATGCAAAGTTCTCCAAGTGTGAGTTTTTGCTCGATCAAATATCATTTCTGGGTCATGTTATTTCAAAGGATGGAGTTATGGTAGACCCGACAAAGATAGAAGAGGTCAGTAATTGGGGTCAACCAAAGAATGCCAGTGCTCAAAAGTTTCCTCGGATTAGCGGGGTACTTCCGAAAGTTTGTGGAAAACTTCTCAAGGATAGCTTCACCGTTAACGGTTCTTACCAGAAAGAACAAGAAGTCGAATGGACCAAAGATTGTGAAAAGAGCTTCCTTAATTAAAGAGGAGACTCACAAGTGCTCCAGTGCTTACCCTTCCAGAATGTAATGAGGGATTTGACATGTATAGTGATGCGTCCAAGATGGGACTCGGAGCAGTACTTATGCAGAAGGGTAAAGTCATTACTTATGCATCTAGACAACTCAAGGACTACGAAAAGAATTACCCCACTCATGACCTTGAGTTGGCAGCAGTGGTATTTGATCTGAAAGTTTGGGGACATTACCTATATGGAGTCCAATGTAAGATTTACACAGATCATCAGAGTCTGAAATATTTCTTCACTCAGAAGAATCTGAATATGTGACAGCGCAGATGGCTTGAGCTAGTAAAGGACTATGATTGTTAAATCCACTACCATCCTGGAAAGACAAACAAAGTAGCAGATGCACTGGGTAGAAAATCATGCGCCACTTTGATGTCCCTAGCAACACTATCCCAACCACTAGATAAAGAGATAATGAATTTTGGGGTTGAGATCATTTCTGGATAGTTGTCCACCTTAACCATAGTACCTACACTGTTTGGGGATATATTAGCAAGCCAGGACAAAGATCCTAGCCTCCAAAGGATCAAGCAAGAGATCCAAGAAGGAAAGGATGAAGGATTTCGTCTCTCTGACAGTGGGGTATTATATTTGGGTGAACTCCTATGTATCCCCAAGGACCCAGACTTAAGAAAGAAGATCCTAGAAGAAGCTTATGGGACCCCATATTCGATGCATCCTGGATCCACCAAGATGTATTAAGATATGAAAGGGAAATTTTGGTGGCTTGGTATGAAGAGGGACATGGCTAAGTATGTTAGCACTTGTCTGGCATGTCAGAGAGTGAAAGCAGAACACCAGAGACCAAGAGGAGTTCTACAGCCTATCCATATTCCAGAATGGAAGTGGGAGGAAATAACCATGGATTTCATAGTAGGACTGCCCAAAACAACTAATGGCTATGATTCTATTTGGGTAGTTGTCGATAGATTGACAAAGTCTGCTCACTTCATGTCTATCAGAATATCATATTCCATGGAACAGTTAGCCCAGTTATATGTCAAGGAAGTGATTAGACTGCATGGAGTACCTAAGACCATTATCTCTGATAGAGATAGTCACTTCACTTCACACTTCTGGGAGTGTGTTTAGAAAACCCTCGACACTAAGCTACGATTCAACACTGCATTTCATCCTCAGATAGATGGGCAAACAAAAAGAGTGAATCAGATTTTGGAGGATATGCTAAGAGCTTGTGCCTTAGATTTTAAAGAAAGCTCGTGCAAATATTTGTGTTTGGCAGAGTTTGCCTATAATAATAGTTATCAAACTACAATTGGAATGACACCTTATGAAGTCTTGTATGGAAGGAGATGCAGATCACCTATCTGTTGGTATGAGGGTGGCGAGAAGAAAGAAATGGGACTCAAGACTGATTTTATAGATGACACCACCAAAGCTATAAAGAACATACGCCAAAGGATAGAGACTGCCTAGAGTCGGCAAAAGAGTTACGCCGATGTCCGATGTAAACCCCTAGAGTTCCAAGTCGGGGATTCAGTGTTCATTAAGGTAGCTCCTATGAAAGGGGTAATGAGGTTTGGGAAGAAAGGCAAGTTAAGTCCCAAATATGTAGGGCCTTACCTGATCAACAAGAGAGTTGGTAAAGTAGCTTAGGAGCTAGAGCTACCATAGGAGATGTCAGCTATCCACAATGTATTTCATGTTTCAATGATTAAGAAGCATGTCCCAGATACCAACCAAGTGATTGAGCCACAGACGGTACAGATTCAGATAGATCTAAGTTATGAAAGTCGACCTATTCAGATAATAGATCAAGCAGTCAAGAAACTAAGAAATAAAGAGGTACCATTAGTAAAAGTTTTATGGCAAAGTCAAAAGTTTGAAGAAGCAACCTGGGAACGTGAGGATGACATGAAGCAAAAGTACCCCGAGTTGTTCTAAGTTTCGAGGACGAAACTTTTAAAAGGTATAAGGGCTTGTAACAACCCAAATTTTTGGTTCTTATACTTTTATTTTATTTATAATTTTAGTTCTTATACTTTCTATTTATAGGAAAATAGAAATAAGAAAAAAAATTCGAATAAATGGTTCGTTAGCCGGGGCTCGAACCATGAACCCTTGGTTTGGGGGAATAGGCTTCCTACCACTAAGTCATAAGATTACCAATGAGTAGGATATAATAGAATATATCTATAGGCGAAAAAAAGGAAGAAGTTGGTTAATTTGGCTAATCATTTAAAGGGGTAATTAAGTTAAGGAAACCCTAGTTTATATATATATATATATTTTCTCTCTCTCCCTCTTCTCTCTAAACGCCGCCCACCCTAAACCCTAAACTCTCTCTCCCTCTTCTCTCCAAACGCTGCCCACCCTAAACCCTAAACTCCTCTCTCCCTCTTCTCTCCAAACGTTGACCAACCCTCCCTTCCTCTTCTCTCCAAATGCTGAAACCTTCCCAACCATGAGCACCAAGCGCTGACCAACCCTTCCCCTTCCTCTCCCCTTTCGTTTTCTAGCCGCCAAAGTGAGGAAGAAGATTGTCTTCTCTTTGGATAATTCAAGAGGGATCTCCTCAAGGACTTGGTAGAGGATCACGCTAAAGCAAAGGAACACGTATGAGGTTTTCTCTTTATTAAATCTAACAATATAAATTGGTGAAAAAGTGTAGGAAGTAAGTATTGCTTCCCTGCAGTATAAGTAGTTATCGTATGTCATTGATATGTTTTTATGTGCATGTTATTTCTAGTTATATGGTTGAGCAGTTTATACGCATGTATATGAGTCAATTATTCATGGTGTTTTTAGTTACATGATTTTTCCCATTATGTCGTGGTTAATTCAGTATCCTATTTAGATCCATGATAAGAATGTGATTTATGATCATGCATGTTGTAGATATGTTGTAGCTTACAATTATATGCATGATGTAGAGTAAGATGTAAAAATATTTCCTTTATAAAGAAAATTTAAAGATGCTCCCTATTCGAATTGGGGATTAAGAGAACAACGACCTTCAGTATGCTCCCCATTTCAGTTTTGGGAGTCAAGAGCATAATGATCTTTATGGTGCTCTCCATTCGTGGTTTAGGGGATTAAGAGCATTTTTTTCAGTATGTATAAGAATATAAGTATAAAGGAAGTATTTTACTTTTGAAAAGACATGTACTGCATCAGCTGCCACGGGCCAAGGCCTCACCAGCTAAATATTCTAGTAGGTTCTGGTAGGTTGGCCACCCCTACCATTAGGAAAGCTGCCAGCATTGGTACTATGTCAAGCCCATATCCGATGATTATTATCAAGTATCGATAAGTATAAGTAAAAGTTTTTCAAAGTTAATCATTCCAGTTCAGATACATTGTTTACAAGTTTAAAATACTCAAGAGACATGTATTCAGAGTTATGATTTCCAGTTATGCTTGCATGTGTATCAATGTATCAAGGGTAAGAGAACTAGTTGCATGATTTCATACGTTGCATGTTTTTGTGAGCATAGAAAGTACTTACTAAGCGTTATTGTTTACAGTTTGCATTTCCTTATATTGCAGATAAAGGTAAAGAAAAGCTTCAGTAAGGTGGCATAGAGGATGAAGTGCTTGGAGTGTGTTGCGATGGAACAGGGGAAATAAAAGATCCTAAGTGCAGATGTCTAAACCAGATTTTAAGTTTCTAATTGTTTTTTGATATTGTTGAAGTTCAACTGGATTGCTTTTGGTTGAGACCAAAGAATGCTAGAGTTATGTTAGGTTAGTCTTTATACTTACATGTTATGTGAAGATCTTGAATTGGTTATTGTTTAAGTGATGTCAAGGTCCTTATGATCATTTTAGTTGTGAGCATATTGCATGAATTTTGGAATGATAGTAATATAGGGTGATGATTAAAGTATAGTGTCAGAGTAAGATAAGGAAGAATTTAAGAAATAGACAGTAAAATAGTGACATCTCCCCTAGTAGAGAGTGGAAAGACTAGGGGGTGTTACACCCTTGGCCGCTGGTGACTAAGGACCAGTCGACCAACTTGTTTGGTCCTCCATCCCCTCCACCAAAATAAGCTATCCAGTTTTGGACAACTTGCTATTCTCTTCGTGGAGAGGTCGTTTGGTCGACATTTTGTGCTCCGATAGCGACCTACTTGTCGGGGATTGGATCTCTGGCAATCCTCTTTGGTGGAGGACCAAGATTTCGTCAATTGGTTGACAAAAACTGCTTCCGAGAAGCAAGTTCGTGGAATGCATTTTTGGATCCGATTTTGATTCAGATTGTGATTGTATCTCGGATCATAACATCTTCGACGCGAGGCTAGTAACTCTTGTGAAGATGGGGCTCGTAGCTTGTTGAAGCTATCCCGATGATACCCGATGTGGATACGGATAGAGGCAAAACTCACGAGGGTCGCTTGGCTGATGCCATTCTCGCTTCACATAATTTGTCAGGTATACTTAGAGTAGTTTTCTTTTATTGCAAAATTTTGAATGACGATTATATCTACACTTGTTGTATCCTTCATGGCCGTAGTGTGTGTATTGTAATAAATTAGTTTATTACTTGTTTTTGCTTTCGCTGTGTGCATGTTTATGAAACGTGTTCGAACACACACCCACGTCAATACCAAGGAGACCCAACAATGGTATTAGAGCCCAATTGTGTTCCGACATAATCTTAAAATTGTTTTGCGATAGTCATAATTGTATTTTTGGAAATTTTCTAATTTTGAAAAGTTTAGAAATAATTATGGAAATTTTAATTAGTAAAGAAATTCAAATTGGAAATTTTCTAATGTGATTAGGAATTATAATTTAGGAAATTTATTTCCTAAATTAAATTTGAATTTCTTTAATTAGTATTTTCCATAAATAAAATATGTGATTAAATTTGGAAATTTATTTTTTAATTTAATCAGGATTTGATTTGGTAAATTAAATCGCAAACATATTTTATTTCCAAAATTAATTATGACAATATGGAAACTACTTGTACATGCCATAATTGTATGCCATGTAATTGCATTAGATGAATATCATTATGCCATGTGTGTTGTGACATTTAGATGCATTAGATGCACATATGTATGCCATGTGTGTCATGCCATGTAGATAATAGTTATTTGCATGAAAAGAGGATGAGACTTTAAAGCCCATACACAATATTAAAGCCTACACATTCCATTAATGTGGTTAGAACCGGAGTTTCGTTTCTTGTTTTGTTGTTGGACTCTCTCCAAGCCTGGCTCGAACCTGAACATGTTCAAACCATTGGAATAATTTATTACTAATATGGTAAGAGTCAGAGGTCAATCATTAGTTTGGGTTGTTGGACTCTCTTTAAGCTTGGCTAATTGGTTGAATGTGCTCTAACCATATTAAAACTATTTCGCGATTAATGGGTCAGCTTTAACTTGGAGCATCGGTTTGTTGGACTCTCTCTAAGGTCGATGTGAAGGGAGGTGAAGTTGGTTGCTATGCATATGATGCATACTTGTTAATGAGTTAACAACCCGATGTATGTGTGAACATTTAATTAGTTGATAGTACATTGTGATAGTTGCATATATGTGATATGCAATTGGTATACTTGATACCTACCATCGTAGATAAGAATGGCATGTTGGACTCTCTCCAAGGTCGTTCTTATCTATGTTGGATATCAACCCATTCGGAGATGGACCTACGATCTCCCGAATTGATTTTGAGGGGTTTGATTTCGAAAAATGAATGGAATTTGTAAATGTATGTTGATGCATTTTAAAATCATTTTCTCATATATGCTTGAATTGTATTTCTAGGTTAATCGCTTGATCATGACGTCTTTGAGTTTGCGATCTATTTTGGATTCGAATAAATTGACTGGGCCAAACTTCTTGGACTGGCTTAGAAACCTGAGAATTGTTCTCAAGACAGAAAGCATGCATATGTCCTTGAAGAGCCTCTTTCCACCTCTCCTAAAGATGATCCAACTCTGGACCAATTGTTGGCCTATTAGAAACATGTGAGTGATTCTGAACTAGTGAGTTGCATCATGCTAGCTGCAATGGTAACCGAGCTACAGAAGCAGCATGAGCATATGGATGCTCATACCATAGTCTTTCATCTCTATGAGTTATTTGATGAGCAAGTGAGATCCGAAAGGTTCGAAGTCACCAAGCTCCTCTTCACCTCTGAGATGCAAGAAGGTTCATCAGTGGTACTGCTCAACATGCTGAAGAATGTGGAGCCTTTTGTGAAGCATGAGTAGGGGACAGTGCTGTTAGTTGATTCCTCGAAGAAAGGTTCTAAGAGGAAGTCAAAGAAACGACAGAAGGGGAAGAAGAAAAAGGCTAAGAAGATGGAATTAGCTCAAAAGGGCACTTGCCATTACGGTGGTAAGGAGGGCCATTGGCGAAGAAATTACAAGATTATCTTGAGTCCGTGAAGAAGAATAAGACATCCGACGCCCCATCTTCTTTAGATATCTTCATTATTGATTGTCATTCTATTTCCTAAGACACTTGGGTATTGGATACCAGGTGTGGTTCACATATATGTAATAACATACATGGGCTAAGGAATAGAGGAAGACTCATCAAGGGAGAGTCAAATTTACGTGTTGGGAATGGAGCAAAGGTTGCTGCACTCACCATCGGAACATATTTGTTGAAACTCCCTATAGGACTTGTCTTAGAACTAGACAATTGCTTTTATGTTCCTTCATTGATAAAGAACATCATTTCTATTTCTTGTTTAAATAGAAATGGGTATCATTTAACTTTCAGTAACAATTGTTGTTACATAACTGTGAATGATGTTCTTTATGGGACTGGAACTTTAAGCAATGGTATTTATACATTGGACATATCTAGTGACATTTTCAATATTGAAGTGAGCAACAAGCATGCTCGAAAAGATAATCAATTAGACTCCTAGATGTGGCATTGTCCTCTTAGCCATGTGAGCAAGAAACGCATGTCCGAATTACACCGATGTAGAATCTTGGAATTGTTTGAATAAGATTCATACGATACATGCAAATCATGCTCAAAGGGAAAGATGACCAAGTTACCTTTTACTGGAAAAGGTGAACCGGTTGAAGAGTTACTTGGTCTAATACATACTGATGTATGCGGACCTATATCTGTTGGTGCAGGGGCACTAGATAATCGAACCTGTGTTTTGATTATGGCAAAGACACAAAGTTAAGTTTATATTGTTATCTCACGAGCTAAATCAAGTGTGCAGAAAAGTACTAAAGCTGGAGCTGAAGGCTAGCGACACCCGGAGGAAGCCGTGGTGGTCGGGCGACACTTGAGTAAATTCGGAGGGAGCCGAAGGAATCGAGTGGAAGGCCGGAAGCGAGAGCTACTATCGAGGTAAGCTCGTGTGAGTGAGAGATTGTAAGGTCGTGTCCTCTTTACGGGGACGACCGTAGGCGACGATTCGACTAAGACTTCCTGTGGAAGGTCTAGGTCGAGATCGGACGGTTAGAAACCGTCGTATTTATCATTTTCCGAACTAATCTCTTACTGCAGGAAGTGGCGGTGCGATCATTCGGACATTGGGCGATCGACTATTATCGGTTGGTGATGAGATGCATCGATCATTGTCATCGATCGGGATGAGGCATCGATCGTGATGGCGGCGACTCGACTTTGCGCTATGTCAAACGGATAACGTTTGTAGCGCCGCCAGCGATAAAATTTGGAAAAATCCATGATCTGTTCCAAAGAAATAGGAGACAATTTCAGAGGCCAAAGTCTATAAAAGGAGGAGGATTCACTCCAAATTACATCAATTATTCATCAAGTGCTCCTGGCGCCAGCGCTTCAACCATCATAGCGCCGAGCGGCGAACCTCAGATCTTCTTCGGCATCTAGTAATACTTTTTATTATTGTATTCGTTGTTTTTTGTAACGAGGTGAGGTAGGCTTGTTGCCTCATCCTCGCATTTCGGATTTGTGATCGTTGTCTCCTACCTCCAACGAGGAGGAGACGTTATAGTGCTTTGCCCTCCGTACGCGGTCAAGGACCGATAGGGCCTTGGAGTAGCAACCACTGGGTTGTGAACCAAGTAAAATAAACGTGTCATTTTATTTTCCGCTGTGTTTACTCGTTTACTTTGCGTATCGAACGAACGAAAACGAAAGTTTTACGATCGCTATTCACCCCCCCCCCCCTCTAGCGACGCTTCTCGATCCAACAATATCAACTCAAGCTCTAGGAGGCTATAGCTATTTCATTATCTTCACCGATGATCACTCACGGTTTGGGTATGTGTTCTTGATGAAACACAAGTCTGAAGCCTTTGAAAGGTTCAAAGAATTCAGAATTGAAGTAAAGAAATAGCTTGGAAAAAGTATTAAAATACTTCGATCTGATCAAGGTGGTGAATACTTAAGTCAAGAGTTTATGGATTATCTAAGGGACAATAGTATATTGTCTTAATGGACTCCACCGTATACACCACAGCATAATGGTGTGTCTGAGAGGTGAAACCGAACCGTGTTGGACATGGTTAGGTCGATGATGAATCATGAGAATCTTCCCAAGTCCTTTTGGGGCTATGCACTTTAGATAGATGTTTACTTGCTAAATAGAGTCCCGACCAAGGTAGTCTCTACTACTCCATATGAGATATGGAATAGTAAGAAACCTCATTTATCTTACTTGAAGATATGGGGTTGTCTTGCTTATGTTAAGTGGATTGTATCAGACAAATTGGATGCTAAGTCTGATAAATGTCTATTTATTGGATACCCTAAGGAAACGAGGGGTTACCAATTCTATCATCATATGGAACAAAAGGTGTTTGTTTCAAGGCATGCTGTGTTTCTAGAGAAAGAGTTTCTCTTGCAAGAAAACAGTGGGAGTGATGTTGAACTTGAGGAGGTTTAAGAGACTCCAATAGACATTGAAAAGAGATCTCGTCAAGCACCGCAACCGATAATTCATAGTGATGAGCCATCGGCTGAACCTATTGTGACACCACATCTTCGTAAATCTGGTAGAACACACAACATTCTTGAGATATATGAATTTCTCGTAAGTGAATCAAACGATGTGTTATTCATTGACGATGAGGAGTCTACCAGTTATGAAGAAGTTCTGAAGAGTTCAGAAAGGGACAAATGACTTGAAGCCATGAAGTCGAAAATGGATTCCATGTATAAAAATCAAGATTAGAACTTGGTTGACCCACCTGAAGGCATTAAGCCTATAGGGTGCAAGTGGTTTTTTCAAGAAGAGATCCGACATGGATGGTAATGTGATTACCTATAAGGCTAGATTAGTAGCGAAAGGCTATCGTCAAAAGCAAGATGTTGATTATGACTGACCTATTCACCTGTAGTTATGCTTAAATCCATTCGGATGCTCCTGGCCATAGCGGCTCATTATGAATATGAGATATGGTAGATTGATGTGAAAACGACTTTCCTTAATGGAAACCTACTTGAAGATGTGTATGTGATACAACCCAGGGGTTTCACATCGGTTGATAAAACCATCGTATGCAAGCTTCGACGGTCCATATATGGACTGAATCAAGCATCTAGGAGCTGGAATATCCATTTTGATGAGACAATCAAAAGGTTTTATTTCTCATAAAATCCAGACGAACCCTGTGTGTACAAGAAGGTTAGTGGGAGTGCAATCGTGTTCCTAGTGTTGTATGTCGATGACATATTACTTATAAGAAAGGATATATCTATCTTACAGTTAGTTAAAATTTAGTTATCCAAAACATTCCCTATGAAAGACCTGGGAGAAGTGACCTATATCCTCGGAATTAAGATTTATAGAGATAGATCGAAGCGGTTGCTTGGTCTTTCATAGTTTACATATATAGACCGAGTGCTAAAGAGGTTTAGCATGTCAGAATCCAAGAAAGGTTTCCTTCCCATCAGGCATGGGATACACCTTTCGAAGTCTATGTGTCCACACACAGAAGACGAGAGGATTTGCATGAGTAAAATCCCCTATGCATCCGTAATAGGATCTATCATGTATGCTATGTTATGTACGAGACCTGATGTATCGTATGCTCTAAGTTTCATGAGCAGATACTAGTCTGATCTAGGAATGGATCATTGCGCGACTGTTAAGACAATCCTTAAGTACTTAAGAAGAACTAAGGATGTGTTTCTAATATATGGAGAGGGTGATATGGTAATATGCGGGTATATGGACGTCTGCTTCCAGACAGATAAGGATGATTCTAGGTCTTAATCTCGGAACATATTCACCTTGAATGGAGGAACAATAAGTTGAAAGGTTCCAAGCAATACACTATAGCAGATTCTGCCACTGAGGAATAATACATTGCAGCTTCGGAAGCAGAAAAGGAAGTGGTTTGGATCAAGAAGTTCATCTCGGAACTTGATGTGGTCTCATCAACGATCCAAACATGTGCTTCGTCGCTATCATCTAATCAAAGAGATCATAAGTAGGAAGGAAATACAAATTGAGAAGATTCCCACTGAAAGGAACTTACCGGATCCTTTAACTAAGGCCTTACCTCAAAGTAAGTTTGAGGGTCATGTTAGAGATTATGGTATTGGATACCGTGGCGATTGACATTAGGCCAAGTGGGATCTTGTTAGTGATATATGAGTTATGTCCTAAGGTAATCACCTTTTGGCTGTACCATTTATTTGATAAATGAAGATTCACTATTTGAGTATACATATTTTCATGTATTTGATTGGATCTTAAACTCATTTGCTGAATGTTCGCAATACGATTCACAACATGAGAGAATTTGTGATTGGATAACAACTAGTGAGTATCGCTACATGTGTAATTGTGATGTATTAGAATTATCCCTAGTCAATAAATTGATGTATTCGGACATCATCAATTCTGTTGAGACTAGCACGAGTTATACTCTTTAGTTTATCCAAGCAGCTGTTCCTCATTGGCTGGAGACATTGGGATGTCCGGAGTTAATCGTGGATGCTAGTTATGGTAACTAGTTCATTGGAGTGACTAGTTGTAAGACTTCATATGGTTCTCTGCATATATGGATATGTCAATGAATTTCTTACTGCAGCTTAAGTGCGATGTTCCTTTGACTTGCGGTATTCAAGTTATCTTGGTCATGGAGACTTATGCTTTAACATCTTAAGCAAGTATCTCCGAGTAGATGTGGACCAGGGATGATTGGGTATAAGTCGAAATGCCCGAAGGTGTTTGAATAGCCTACAGAGGATTCACCACTCTTTGCGAGGAGATGTATACCCTATAGTCTCTGGTCAGATTGTTACTAAATTCTTTGGCCAAAGCATTACATGTTTAGAGTATGGTACTTTTAGAAACATGTGCAATAACTAGAATCCGTAGAACGAGGAAGTAATACTTGGGCTAGGTGTAATGTGGTCAGCCTAGTGGGGACTGACACATAGATCATGTCCTGAACCAAGTGGGTATAAGATGAGTGAAGGGAGCAGAGCACGATTTGCTATAGCTACTGAAAGGTTTCAGAAGTTGTTCTGGGGCCAACTGTTGATTTTTTGATTAATTGGGGATTATGATGTACTACTAGGTGTTACTCATGA
This sequence comes from Wurfbainia villosa, assembly GCA_025175895.1. NCBI lineage: Eukaryota > Viridiplantae > Streptophyta > Magnoliopsida > Zingiberales > Zingiberaceae > Wurfbainia > Wurfbainia villosa. The sequence continues at coordinate 48,538,168 of CM046002.1, forward strand.
TCGTTCTATAATTAATGGTTAATTATAGATGACAAACATAAACTGGGAACCTATTTGGTCACATGCACAATGAGTGTTATCCGAAAGATTTAAAACGAGCTTGAGAATAGGATTCTCATATCAAGAGAGACTTGGTTTGGTTGGACCAAACAAAGAGCGAGTATGAAATTGTTTCAGTCGCATCGGAAGCATGGATGGGCCGAGTCTTATGAAGACGTGATGGATGAACCAAATCGGTTTGGTTCTAATCTTATCTGAAAAATAAACCAAAGGGGTTTGATTTGTTTTAAATGAATGAACCGAAATTGGCTCGATTCTTTTTAACTTAAAATAGAACAACGCAGTTTGGTTTATTTTAACTTAAGTTAATGGAGAGGGTTAACGGATTTTGGTTATGAACCAATAACCATTAGGAGAATGTGTTCTCTATAAAAACACAGCTTATGGGTTTTGTAAATAACACACGACTTAGGTTTTGGAAACCCTAGCCGTTTTCCCCTCTTCTCCTCCCTTATTGTTGCCGCCCAAGGAGTTGTGCCACCACCTCATCCTTTCCACCACCCAACCACCAGCAACCGGCAGCCCTCCGGCCATCCTTAGCCGCTGGCCAACCTCCCTTGGCCATCGGTAACCAAGGAGCAGCCAACTAACTTATTTGGCCGGCCATCTCCTCCACCAAAACAAGCTGTCCAGTTTTGGACAGCTTGCTGTCCTCTTCGTGGAGGGGTCGTTTGGTTGCCGTTTTTTGCTCCGACAATGACCTACTTGTCGGGGATTGGATCTCTGGCATTTCCCTTTGGTGGAGGACCAAGATTTCGTCAATTGGTTGACGAAAATTGCTTCCGAGAAGCGAGTTCGTGGAACTCATATTTGGATCCGATTTTGATTCAGATTGTGATCGTCTCTCGGATCACAACGTCTTCGACGCGAGGCTAGTAACTCTTTTGAAGATGGGGCTTGTATCTTTTTAAAGCTATCCTGACGATACTCGGTGTGGATACGGATAGAGGCGAAACTCACGAGGGTCGCTTGGTTGATGCCATTCCTGCTTCATGTAATTTGTCAGGTATACCTAGAGTAGTTTTCTTTTATTGCAAAATTTGAAATGATGATTATGTCTACACTTGTTGCATCCTGCATGCATGTGGTGTGTGTATTGTAATAAATTAGTTTATTACTTATTTTTACTTTCGTTGTGTGCATGTTTACGAAACGTGTTCAAACACACACCAACGTCAGTGCCGAGGAAACCCAACAGTGTTGTGATTGTGTGTATTTTTGTCTTGTGTATTTCATCTTGTAGGGTGATCTTTGGATGGTTAGAGGGGGGTGAATAGCCTCTTTCGATTTCTCTACATAAGATATTAGTGGAATCAAAACAAATTGAAAGTTAAAAGGAAAATAACAACAATGACAATGCTAACTCAAAGATGTAATATGGTTAGAGATGAAGCTCCTACTCCATGGCAATCCTTAAGGTGGATTACTCCTTCAAGTCTTCACTAAGATCTCCTTTAGATGAGCACACTAAGGTGGAGAAGCCATCTTTACAATGAACACTCTTCTGACAATATGATTGAGATGAGCTTAGGAAAAAGAGGTTTGAAGCTTAGAAATTATGGAGAAGGCTTGGGAACTTAAGGAGGAAGAATTTCGTGTAAGAATAGTAACCTCCTCAAGTCCCCAAGCTTCCCCATTTATAGAGAATTGGGCATTTGCTCATTTCCATTCATTGAGGGTTTCACCAATCGACTACTACATACCAGCAGTCAATAGGTGCCACTATTGAGCACATCCAATGACTTTTGACGAACCCTGATCGCGATCATCACCACTAAACGACCACCTGATCAATTGACTGGTCATAATAGTAATCGATTGCTTAAACCAACAATCAACTGCTTCAAGCGAACAGTCGACTAAGAAGGCTTATGTGCTCTTATCCACTTAAACAAGTCGATTGCTCGATTTTGATAGTCGACTGATAGTGGGAAATCGACTGGTGAAAACTACCAGTCGATTGCCAGAGCACAATTTAGCAGTCGACCATCAGTCGACTACTTGCCAGTCGACTGGGCATTATCTCCAATTAGCTACTCAAGTCTTATGACCCTCGAGTACTGAACACCCGAGACCAATCGATTGGTCCAAGAGCCAGTCTACTAGTAAACTTCAAGTATGAGTCTCACATACTTGAACCCTAACCCTAAGCCTAGACTAACAAATTCAAGCTTCTCCATCAGCCTCGCGCCTTCAAGATCCCTCCGAGTTCGTGACTCCTTCATCCTTGCACTTGCCTTCAAAAGCTTCCTTTGGTTTTGTCATGCTTTAGGGTCTTCCTTTACTAAGGTTCATTTGAACTTATGCTGCCAAGATTACACACTTGTACTTTATGCTACCAAAACCTCATTCTTGGACTTCCTTGCCAAGATTAACTTGCCCTTACGCCGCCAAGACTACACACTTGGTTTTATGCCGCCAAGTCCTCATCTTGGACTTTTCTTGCCAAGACTTCACCCATGGACTTTCTTTGTCAAGTCTTCACACTTGGACTTTCTTTATACCTAAAACTTAATCATCCATATTAGATCACAAATATTGTCTAACTATAAGTGATTATCCAATCATCAAAATTATATAATACTTAGGGCATTCTTGCACCAACATACTTCGTATTCCGTTGCTAACATTTTTATAGAGACAAGCACACAATTGAAATGAATCGACGAACACTATTCATCCCTCCTCTAGTGCACCAAATGATCCCCAACAAGTGGTATCAGAGTGAGGATGCTCTTCAAGGACTCACCGACGCAAGAGCACAAGCGCTAGAGGAGTAGAAGAAAAGGATTTGTCCAATGATGGACTTGGATATGACATCCGAGTTCCAACTCCCTATGGATTCTACCAACTAGAGAGATTTGATATATGGGCAGCAAGGATCTAGACATTCCTTCAAATGGGCGGCATGGATTTGATCTTGAAGTGTGGGTTTGAAGCTCCAAGGGGTAAGAAAGGAGGAATCCAAGATAAAGAAATGGACCGAGGAACAACTCCAAAAATTTGAGACAAAAGTTAAGGTAACAAAATTTCTTTAATCCCTAATGATATTTTTCCAAGTTAGGTGATTATAAGGACGCAAGGGATTTATAGAACAACTTGGTCAAGTTCCATGAAGAACCCTCACCGGCCCTAGGAAAAGGTGATGACAAGCCCGAAGAAGAAGAGAGCTCATCAACTCGAGAGTGTGAAGATTCGAAAGTTGAGAGGTTCTCAACATCTGAATTGGAAGAAGTCATGGAAACTTTCACCTCTAGGTTTGAGGGGGAGGATAGACATTCCACGCTGGAGCAAGTAGAGGCAACAACCTCTAGAGCAAATGAAGAACATGTTGGGATGTATACTGAAAAGTCTATCTTTTGTATGAACATCTTTATTTTGAAATAAGAATCATATAATCATTGTTTGCATATTTTTATGGTTATGCATATTATCTAATACATTACATTGTATATAACATGGTGTGTGGTGTCACACGGGAGATCATGTTATCGGCTCCTTGTAAAGTATAAGTATAGGCTCACAACCGAGATGACTTTGGACAAACCATTGGTATGGTTGTAGTGTGATTTGGTATTGGTTTGTCTTGACCATAAAATCACACTAGTACACTTTGGGTGTATTGAGCAGAACCGACTTAGAGGTGATTCGATTTATTGCTGACTACATAATCGAATCAGACCTCAGATATTATATTGTACATACTCTTAATCCCGATATAATAACGGACACATATACTTAGTATTCATTTCTTTGATTTACCAATGGGCGAGATTTATAGATTAAATTGATAGGCTTGGTAAGTTGAGAAATGATATTATTTATATGGTGTGCCGTTGATTATAGGAGGAAACCGTGTCCTATATATTAGGATGATGATGTCCCCTTGAGGAGCTCATAAGGTTCATCATGTAAACCCTGCAGGTGGACTTGGTCCGGCATGATGAAAAGGTTGAGTGGCACTACTCATGGAGTTAGATGTTGATTAATTAATGGTCAGTAAATTAATTAATCGACGGACATTCAAGATCTTAAACACGGGGAGAAAATGTACATATAATATATGGAGCCCATATTAACTTATGGGGGTTGGTGAGGTAGATCAATGATAATCCTTTAGTGGATTCGATTATCATTAATGGATCGGACTTTATGTGGGCTTGATCCATTGGGTGGCCAAGATCCAACTCCTCCTCATGGTCCCTATTGTAGCCTATTAATACCTCATTAATCCTAGATCCAATGGATAGAAACAAAACTCTAGATCCAAAGGTAGAGATTAAATCTCTAGATCCGACGGTTGAGATTAAATCCCTAGAACCAATGGTGGAGATTAAAACAAGGCTTATCCCGAACTCTATAAAAGGAGAGCAAGGGGTGGGTGGCAAGGAGAATCCAATTAGAGATAGGATTAGGGTTTTGGGTGGCAAGAGGCTTGGAGCTAGGGTTTGGAGTTGGCGGCACCAAATAAGGAAACTTATTCCTTATCTTCTTCTTCCTCAAGGTGGCCGGCGTCCAGCAACCCTTTCCACCTTTTGGTCGGCATTCAATCCATCCCTTCTCCGTCTCTTTGGCCGGTGGAAACAAGATTTAGGGCCTTCCCTTGGAGTCTTGGCCGGTTTCCATCCTATTCTCCTCTTCCTTCTTGGTCGGCGGCAAGCACCAACCTTGTAGTTTGGTGGTTGGTTGAAAGAAGGAAAAGAGTCTTGTTTATATTCTTCCTCTTGCTCGGGATGAGCAAGGAAGGAAGATTGGTGATCTAGGAGCTTCAACTTTTGGTAGATCGTTGCCCACACGACGTTTGAAAGGAGGAAGGTCATACAATAGAAGATCGAGAGGTATAACACTTATCTATCTTCATATGCTACATGTTTGTAATTTTTTTTCAATTATATATGCATGATATATTCTGTTTTGTGGATAATATAACTTGGACCCCGAACATAAACACAAAAGCCGACGATCCGTACATCATCTATTCCGTGGCTATTCGTAGAATAGAGGTTGGTCGCTTGAACAACAAGTTTGTTCAAGTGACTACTCTAATCGAATAGCATGACGATGACAAGGTTTCTTGGGCAATCCCTCTTGTCAAGGATAAGTTTTTTTTATCCAGGGACGTAGAAGGGATCGCCATGAACAAGTGACCGAGTTGAAGTGGGAAGCGAAGTTTCCCCTCCCAACAAGTGGTATTAGAGCCACGATTTTCGGTTTTGTGTGTTTAGGATTCGGTTACTTTTATGCACTTTTCATATATTATATGTGCTGAATAATAGTAGGATATGCGTGTAGGGGATCGATAGGCCGGCTAGAGGGGGGTGAATAGCCCTCTTACGATGGATGTCGGAATTCTCTCATTCGTTTGCTCGTCTACACAATCGTTAGTGCAAGCGGAAGCATAAATAATAAAGACAAAGCAATAAATGAAAATACAAACGCTAACAAAGAAGATGTAACGTGGTTCACGGCTATGCCTCTAATCCACGGTCCGATTCGTCCAAGGTGAATCACTCCTCCAAAGCCAATCACTATTGGTCTCTCCTTTGCACCAAGCTAGGTGGAGGTAACCTTTACAATCAAGATCACTCTTCTTACAATAATAATGGAGTAAAAACAAGTAAGAAGAGTTTAGAGATTGTGGGGCACTAGGAAGATCACTTAGAGCATAAGCATTAGCCTCTCAAAGGCTCACACCCTCTCTTTTTATAGAGAGGGCTGATTTCTTCCGTTAGCGCCACGATCAGCTTGTGATCGTCCACTACAACGGACTCGAACACGCGTCAGATCCCGACCGCTGTAGTCCAACCGAACTCTTGGCGATCGATGGACCTCACCACGATCACGCTCCGTAGTCGACCGCCCACGACTACGAGTGATTCTGCCGCGATATCCTCTGCGATCGGCCATTCCATGCATGATCGATGGCTGGGCATAAACCCATCGTCGAATATCACCGAACACACTCGATTTCGGATCGATCGATCGCCATTCCATGGCACGATCGGCCGGTGCGTGAAACTTAAACTTAACATAAGTTTGAGCTTCCGGCGGTCGGGTAAACCTTAACCCTTGCGGTCAAGTCTCTAACACTCAGCCATTCGGCCAAGTTCACCTAATGAGCTACTTACATTTCACTCATTCTCTCATCTCACTCGAAGTCCCTCGCCGAAGCTCTCTTCGTTCGCGGCCACGTCCCTCGGCAGCATCAGGCGCATGGCTCTGCAATGCTCCTTCGCGTCTCTTACCTCTGAAGTCTGCTTCCTTGGCTTCACTTCAAGTCATCTCGTCCGGCGGTCCCTCGGATGCTCCAAGCGCATGGCTTCCGCAAAGTCATCCTTCACCGACTCAAAGACCGAGGTTGTGAGGGTGAACCCGCCAAGGCTCCATGTGCGAATTACTAAGTCCTGCAAGACTCCAACGCACATATCAAATAACAATATCATCCTAACTTAAACCCTTTGCCACACACATCAAAACCTTATCATGGCAAGAGATTGCCCTAACAATCTCCCCATTTTTGATGTGTGACAATCCGTTTAAGTTAGGTAAAAACATTTGATGAAAATTCTAAGGTAAGAAAGCATGTAAACATAAACATGATATAACAACATGCAACTCCCCCTTAATCCATGAAACTCCCCATACAAATTTTCAAATTTTCTCCCCCTATCATAATTTACTTAAACATAATTACTTCTCCCCCTTTGACACCATCAAAAAGATTAACACTAAGTTATAAATCCATGACATCAAGTTAAATAGAAGGAAAATACCAAAAACATGATTAAAATTGAAATTAGAAAATATTGGATCAGTTAGTGGGCAATGATCGCTATCAAGATGGCAATGACCGCACAAAGGATTCCGAAATTCTGATTTTCTGGGTGAAATTCAGAAATGCATTATAAATTCCAGAAAATTCGAAAAATCATGAAATTTGAGGAACATATTTCTTTTAAGTATATCTATCAATGAAAAATAGTTTTTCAAGAAAAATCATTATATTTTCCTAGATTTGCCAAAAATCCAAAGGCTTTAAAAACCACTAGTTTTTGAGCATGTTAGTATCCATTTTAACACCTAGTATTGCTTAGGATTGTTTCAAAACATGAATACATGGATTTTAAAGTAAGAAATTGTTTTGAAAACATATGAAATATCCAACCATGATCTTTTAGCAATATGTCTATGAATTAAACATAAGCCTTCCCCATGATTGGTCTATTATTGCTATTTTGATACTTTAAATGACCATCTAAATGCCATAGGCATTAGTGGACATTTGTATCATCCTAACATCTCACCCATGCTAAGTTTTCAATCAAAGTAGCCTATGGTGAGTGTGAGATGCATCCTAGGGGGTATTTGTATATACTTAACCATTATATTCATACAATTCTATCAAGGTTAAGTATCAACCTAACAATCCTCATGATCATAAAGATATATATGACTTAATTTCACATTATGATCATGAAATACATGTATTCATTGAATTGTTCTCATGCATTAGGTATTATATCATGATAATAAACAAAATATCACCTAAGGCATGATTTAAACCCTATTTCTTATGATGATGTGCCAAATATCAAAATCATAAATCATGATTGCACATATACATAGCAATTACATTAATCATCATGATTTAAGCATTATTATCTATTTATGGGCACGTTATCATCACCCAACACTATTCTAAAAATGTTGTCTCGCCATCCTAAGTCAACCAAAATATGATATAGGTCAATTGCATATGGTTGACTACCCTAGGGGTTTTCTAACCCTTAAGGATGGATTTTGGAACCCAAAATAAGTTCTTGCCTATTGGGTTCACTAGATACTCCTTGGGGATCCATTTCCTAGCTATTACCTTCTTTTTATCTTGTCCCCTAGCAATTAGGCATTTATAGGCCTTTTCATTTTTCTTTTCTTTATAACCTAGGCCCTTTTTGTTGAAGCTAGCTCTTTGGCTCCCTAAGATCATGTTCAATGTGTTGGAGCCAATTGTGAATTTTTCTAGGGCTTTTGTTAAATAATCTACCTTCTCCCTTAAGGCCCTATTTTCATTTATACATGCATCACTAACATCTAATGGCACATAAAGATCATATGAGCATGCATCATTTAAGCTAGAAGAAATATTATCATTTAAGCATGCATTTTCTAGCTTATTTTCCAATGCCTTAATTTGATTAAGCATGCTTTTATTTTTCTTTTTCATTCCAAATAAGTCCTTAGTTAAACTAGAAATTATGGAAACTATTTTCTTAGGAGAGGCATTCGTTACCATAGTTTCCATATCCTCTTCTTCTTCTTCGGATGAGGAGGATGTAGAAGCTCCCCCTTCACTTGAGCTCTCTCCTCTTAAGCTTGATCCTTCATTTTCGGAGGAAGAGCAATCCAAGTCATCAAAGGCCATCAAGGCCAAATTGGTGACAAAGGCATTCTCCTCATCCGATGATGAGGAGGATGAGGATGGGTCATCCCAAGTCCTTGCCTTTAGAGCTTTGGTCTTCCCCTTTTCTTTTGTCTTCTTCTCCTCTTCCTTCTTTTTCTTGCTCCCCTTTTTCTTCTTCTTTTCTTCTTTCTTTTTCTTCTCTTCCTTGCTCTTGTTTAGGAGGGGACAATTATCCCTTATGTGCCCCTCTCTTTGGCAATTGTAGCATATGACCTTCCCCCTTGGTCTTCTATTCCTATCATTTGATTTATGAAAATGAAAACCTTTTAAAGCACGTCTTACCCTCCTTACCATATAGGCTTCTTCGGTGCTATCCATGGAGGAGGAAGACGCTTCATCATCATCAGAGGAGGATATCTCTATCTTCTTCTTCCCCTTATTTGCCAACAATGCTACTCCCCTTGAAGGTTGTATTTTTGGCTCTTATTGTATTCCTTCAAGCCTAGATTCATGTAATTCCATAGTGGAGAAAAATTCATCTAGAGTACTTACCTCTAGATTCTTTGAAATATAAAATGAGTCCACCATTGAACTCCACTTGGATGATCGGGGGAAAGCATCTATGACCTTCATTATCATATCGCGATTGGAGAGCCTTTCTCCTACACTTGTTAGTCCAATTAAAATTTCTTTGAATCTAGAATGCAAAGAAGTTACCTTTTCTCCCTTTTCTAATTTAATGTTGGATAGTTGGGAGCGGAGGAGATCTCTCCTTGCTAGCTTCGCCTCGGATGTGCCTTCATGAAGCTCAATTAGCTTCTCCCACATCTCCTTGGCGCTTAGGCATTCTCCTATTCGGTTGATTTCTTGTTGGGGGAGCACATTGAAGAGATGATGCTTGGCTTTTGAATTTGCAAGGTGCTCTTCCCTTTGCCTTTTGGTCCACCTAGATTTCTCTATTGGCTTCCCCTCTTCATCCCTAGGCAAAACGAAACCGGATTCCATTGTAATCATAATATCAAAATCCGTTTCGAAAAATACCTCCATTCGCTTCTTCCACTAAGCGAATTCTCCTTCAAACTTCGGAGGATGGATGTTGGAGCCGGCCATTTTGAAAGTTACTTGTTGTGGCGGTTAGTCCTCGACAAGCTTTCTTTAGCTCTGATACCACTTGTAGGGGATCGATAGGCCGGCTAGAGGGGGGTGAATAGCCCTCTTACGATGGATGTCAGAATTCTCTCGTTCGTTTGCTCGTCTACACAATCGTTAGCGCAAGCGGAAGCATAAACAATAAAGACAAAGCAATAAATGAAAATACAAATGCTAACAAAGAAGATGTAACGTGGTTCATGGCTACGCCGCTAATCCACGGTCCGATTCGTCCAAGGTGAATCACTCCTCCAAAGCCAATCACTATTGGTCTCTCCTTTGCACCAAGCTAGGTGGAGGTAACCTTTACAATCAAGATCACTCTTCTTACAATAAGAATGGAGTAAAAACAAGTAAGAAGAGTTTAGAGCTTGTGGGGCACTAGGAAGATCACTTAGAGCATAAGCATTAGCCTCTCAAAGGCTCACACCCTCTCTTTTTATAGAGAGGGCTGATGTCTTCCTGTTGGCCGGCACGATCATTGCTACCCTTGGCGTCATTGCCGACTACAATGACCTCGAACACGCTGATCCCGGCTGTTGTAGTCCAAGAACTCTTGGCAATGATCGATGGACCTCACCCGATCGCCGCTCTCCTCGTCGCCGATCGGCTACGAAGCGGTTCTGTGCCACGATATCCTCTCGGCGATCGCTGCCATTCCATGGAATCGACTATCGGGCATAAACCCATCACCGGATATCGAAACACACTCGAAGCGATCGCCATTCCACTTAACATAAGTTTGAGCTTCCGGTGGTCGGGTAAACCTTAACCCTTGTGGTCAAGTCTCCGACACTCAGCCATTCGGCCAAGTTCACCTAATGAGCTACTTACATTTCACTCATTCTCTCATCTCACTCGAAGTCCCTCGCCGAAGCTCTCTTCGATCGTGTCCACGTCCCTCGACAGCATCAGGCGCACGACTCTGCAATGCTCCTTCGCGTCTCTTACCTCTGAAGTCTGCTTCCTTGGCTTCACTTCAAGTCATCTCGTCCGGCGGTCCCTCGGATGCTCCAAGCGCACGACTTCCGCAAAGTCATCCTTCACCGACTCAAAGACCGAGGTTGTGAGGGTGAACCCGCCAAGGCTCCATGTGCGAATTACTAAGTCCTGCAAGACTCCAACGCACATATCAAATAACAATATCATCCTAACTTAAACCCTTTGCCACACACATCAAAACCTTATCATGGCAAGAGATTGCCCTAACAATGCGTAGGTTAAATCTTTGGTTCCAGACATAGGATCCAACTATTATGTCCATATGTGTGTATGTGATTGTATGTGTGTAAATGTATATTTTGTTGAATCCTCGGGGTTGACGAGGTTAGTATTTAATTTTTTGAAAATTAGATACGACATTGTTTAGCCACTCTTTTTATTTTAGTTTACTTTCGATCTAGATTTCATGTACACTCCCTCAAGAAGTATAGGATCGATGGATATAAATTAAAATAGATTTTAGTCTCGGCTCGGATCTCCGGATGGATCGTACATGGTGTAGGAGCAGTGGACGAGATGGCGATACGACGGGAGACATATTGAAGACAAAAGCCATAATAGTTGGAAAATTTTTATTTTTCATATTTATTGCTTATTGTTTGATATGCATGTCGTAGGCTAGAAAATTCCTCAATTCCAAATTACTAAGTGGGAGAGAGAAATTTTTATAAATTCCCACGACCTCCATTACGATTTGACAAGTGATGCAAACAAACTTGTGCGTCGGCTCTGAGTGCCTTCCTCCCCATCGGATGAGTTTGTTTGCAGATCACAAGGTCAAATATGGTTATAGGAAATTATTAAGGAGCGTGTGTACTTCTCCATCGGAAGGCACATAACCCGAGATAATTACCTTGGTACCGAGTAATGGTGAACACTTAGATACAAATATAAGTATCCTCCCCATCGGAGTCACTGCTTTTATTTGTAGGGCCAAAGAGGAACCAACTATTAATTTTACTTGTCAAAAAGTTAGGTTGACAAGATAGTAAAATTAATGAGTAAAACCTCCTCTTACAAATGTAGAATTCGTATACGTCCACACTATCGTGGCATACGATATTCTCGGTGTTTTGAGGTGTTGGTTGATTTTAAAATTTTATTGTTTGAGGAATCAATAATTTTTTGAAATATAATGTTTTGATGTATGTGATTCTTAGGTTTTCTTTCAAAATGAATTTCAATCCGCTTGCTGTGATACTGAAAGAGAATAAACTTACTGGACCCAACTATGTTGATTGGAAGAGGAATCTAGACATTGTCTTGACTATTGAGGAATACAAATATGTACTCCTCGAAGAGTGCCCTCCTAAGCCTGCGGATGATTATGGGGAAAAGGAGAAAGAGAGTTATAAGAAGTGGATAAAGGCTGATGAGATGGCGCGGTGTTACATTTTGACATCTATGTCAAATGTACTGCAACATCAGCTCAAGCCATGCCCACTGCTTATGACATGATGCTCAATCTCAAAGAGCTTTTCGGACACCAGAATCGGGCTGCTAGGCAAGAAGCTATGAGGAACTTGATGACGACCACCATGATCGAGGGAACACTCGTGAGGGATCATGTTCTCAAGATGATGACTCATTTGAATGAGTTGGAAGTCCTCGAAGCTGAGATCGATGGGGAAACCCAGGTCGATATCATTCTCCAGTCTCTACCTAGGAGTTTTGAGCAATTTCACCTGAACTACAACATGAACAAAAAGTTGTATTCATTGGCGGAGCTTCTGACAGAACTCCAGGCGGCAGAGGGGCTATTTCGTCAGAGTGCTCAGGCGCATGCCATGGTGACCCAAAAGGTTTCTACTTCTAAGCCAAAAGGCAAGAAGAAGAAGAAATAAACTGGGACAAAGGCGGTGGGAGGAACTCAGGGAGGAGTGAAGAAGCCGAAAGGCAAGTGCTTCACTTGTAAGCAGACTGGACACTGGAAGAAGGACTGCCCCAACAGCAAGTAGAACAAAGGTATATCTTTTAGTCTAGTCGTTGAAATATGTTTAGCGGTGTTATCTACCGGCACATGGTGTGTAGATACGGGAGCCACTGATCATGTCTGCAATACTTTGTAGGGGTTCCAGGAAACCAGATGACTGGCTGAGGGGGAGATTACCGTGTACTTGGGCGATGCCACGAAGGTGGCGGCTGTTGCAGTGGGAGATGTTAATTAATCTTTTGAGAAAAATAAAGTTTTGGTTCTTAAGAATTGCCTTTATGTACCTTTATTTAGAAAGAATTTAATTTTAGTTTCTAAATTGTTTATGGATGGATATTCTATTTCTTTTAATGACAGAGTTGTTATAAAAAGGAATAGGGACATTATCTATTCTGGTGCATTGATAGGAAATTTGTATACACTCGAACCAAAAGCTCCCACAATGCAAATAGAAGTTAATAACTCATCTTTTAATTCCAATAAGAGAAAAGAACCTTCGAAGATGAACCAAACATATCTTTGGCATCTTAGGCTTGGTCATATTAACCTAAGCAGAATTCAAAGGTTGAAAGTTGATGGACCTCTGGGTTAATTAGTGGTGGAAGATTTCCCAACCTACGAATCCTGTTTGGAGGGTAAAATGACCAAGAGGCCTTTTAAGGCTAAGGGGTATAGAGCCAAAGATGTGTTAGAATTGGTTCATTCTGATTTGTGTGGTCCTATGTCTATCCAGGCTAGAGGTGGTTTTGAGTATTTCGTCTCTTTTATAGATGATTATTCGAGATATGGATACATTTACTTGATGCGCTGCAAGTCTGAATGCTTTGACAAGTTCAAAGAATTCAAGGCTGATGTGGAGAAATGTCAAGGTAAAAGTATCAAGACACTATGATCTGATCGTGGTGGTGAGTACCTCTTGGGAGAGTTTAGGAATTACTTATCAGAGGCTGAGATTCAATCCCAATTATCTGCACCTAGCACACCCCAGCAGAATGGTGTAGCAGAGCGAAGGAATAGGACTCTTATGGAGATGGTTAGATCGATGATGAGTTATTCTGAGTTGCCAGATTCATTCTGGGGATATACTCTAGATACGACGGTGTACATTCTGAACTTGGTTCCATCTAAATCAGTGCCTTCTACTCCCACAGAATTGTGGACTAGGTGAAAGCCCAGTCTAAGACATATTCAGATTTGGGGGAGTCCAGCACATGTGCTAAAGGCAGATGCTGATAAGTTGGAACCTCATACAGAAGTACGAATATTCGTTGGCTATCCTAGAGGAACGAAAGGTGGTTTGTTTTATAGTCCTAGAGATCAGAGGGTGATCGTTAGCACGAACGCCAGATTTCTAGAGGAAGACTATGTGATGAACCACAAGCTCATGAGTAAGATTGTTCTGGAGGAAATAAAAGGGGAAGTCACTTCTTCCGTACCACCAGTACAAGAGGATATACCACAAGTCACTGCACCGTGTGTCACAGAGGATACACAGGTAATACCTTGTCGTAGTGGGAGGGTTGTGAGACAGCCTGAAAGATTCATGTTCTTGGGAGGGTTGGCGAATATGAACCTGATCCATGGACATATGACGAGGTAATCCAAGATAAAGATGCAGTATCTTGGCAAAGTGCAATGAATACTGAGATTGAATCTATGGATTCAAATCAGGTCTGAGAGCTAGTAGAACCACCCGATGGTGTAAAAACTATTGGATGCAAGTGGATCTACAAAAGAAAGAGAGGAATAGATGGGAATGTTGAGACCTTCAAAGCGAGGCTTGTTGCGAAGGGGTATACTCAGAAAGAGGGTATCGATTATGAGGAGACATTTTCGCCGGTGGCCATGCTTAAGTCTAACCGGATTCTCTTATGCATTGCAGCTCATATGGATTATGAGGTGTGGCAGATGGATGTCAAGACAGCTTTCATTAATGGAAGTCTTGAGGAAAATATCTATATGAAGCAACCAGAGGGATTCATTGCGAAAGGCAAAGAGCATCTTGTAAGTAAGCTTAATCGGTCCATTTATGGATTAAAGCAAGCTTCGAGGTCTTGGAACATCCGATTTGATGAAGTAATCCAGTCTTATGGATTTATTCAAAGTCCGGATGAGTCTTGTGTATACAAGAGATATTACGGAAACGTAGTGATATTTCTTGTACTATACGTAGATGATATTTTATTGATTGGCAACAATATCAAGGTGTTATCGGACGTAAGGGTATGGTTGTCCAAACAGTTTGATATGAAGGACTTGGGAGAAGTGGGACACATCCTTGGGATCAAGGTTATAAGGGATCGCAGGAAAAGGATATTGTGCTTATCCCAAGCTTCATACATAGACACGATTATGGATCGTTTTAGCATGCAGAACTCCAAGAAGGGTTTTCTACCTTTCAGGCATGGAGTTCCTTTATCTAAGGAGATGTGTCCTAGAACATCTGAGGAGATAGAGGAGATGAAGGCGGTTCCTTATGCTTCGGCGGTAGGAAGCCTAATGTATGCGATGCTTTGTACGAGACCAGATATCTACTTTTCCATGGGCATGGTCAGCAAATATCAGAGTAATCCAGGACAGGGACATTGGACTGCGGTAAAGCATATACTGAAGTACTTGAGAAGGACTAGGGATTATATGCTGGTTTACTAGGCAGACCAATTACTCCCTGTGGGTTACACAGATTCTGACTTCCAATCAAATAGGGATAACAGTAAGTCTACCTCAGGTTTTGTGTTTACTTTGGGAGGTGGAGCCATTGTATGGAGGAGTGTCAAGCAGAAATGCGTGGCGAACTCCACCATGGAAGCTGAGTATGTGACAGCCTCTGAGGCGGCCAAAGAAGCTGTGTGGCTCAAGAACTTTCTGATGGACTTGGATGTGATTCCTGGTTTGTCCAGAACTATCACAATTTATTTTGATAACAGTGGTGCAGTTGCAAACTCGAAGGAACCATGAGCCCATAAGGCTAGTAAACACATAGAGCACAAATACCACCTGATACAAGAAATTGTAAAGAGAGGAGAAGTTGATGTGGCCAAGTTTGCATCGGAGGATAACCTGGCAGATCCTTTCACTAAGGCCCTTCCGGCGAGAGCTTTTGATAGGCATGTGGAGGGAATGGGGATCAGATGTATGGCAGTTTGAGGACAGCATAGTCTTTTAGTATAACTGGGAGATTGTTGGGATGTATACTGAAAAGTCTATCTTTTGTATGAACATCTTTATTTTGAAATAAGAATCACATGATCATTGTTTGCATATTTTTATGGTTATGCATATTGTCTAATATATTACATTGTAGATAACATGGTGTGTGGTGTCCCACGGTAGATCATGTTATCGACTCCTTGTAAAGTATAAGTATAGGCTCACAACCGAGATGGCTTTGGATAAACCATTGGTATGGTTGTAGTGTGATTTGGTATTGGTTTGTCTTGACCATAAAATCACACTAGTACACTTTGTGTGTATTGAGCAGGATCGACTTAGAGGTGATTCGATTTATTGCTGACTACATAATTGAATCAGACCTCAGATAATATATTGTACATACTCTTAATCCTGATATAATAACGGGCACATATACTTAGTATTCATTTCTTTGATTTACCAATGGGCGAGATTTATAGATTAAATCGATAGGCTCGGTAAGTTGGGAAATAATATTATTTATATGGTGTGCCATTGATTATAGGAGGAAACCGTGTCCTATATATTAAGATGATGATGTCCTCTTGAGGAGCTCATAAGGTTCATCATGTAAACCCTGCAGGTGGACTTGGTCCGGCATGATGAAAAGGTTGAGTGGTACTACTCATGGAGTTAGATGTTGATTAATTAATTGTCAGTAAATTAATTAATCGATGGATATTCGAGATCTTAAACACGGGGAGAAAATGTACATATAATATATGGATCCCATATTAACTTATGGGGGTTGGTGAGGTAGATCAATGATAATCCTTTAGTGGATTGGATTATCATTAATGGATCCGACTTTATGTGGGCTTGATCCATTGGGTGGCCAAGATCCAACTCCTTCTCATGGTCCCTATTGTAGCCTATTAATACCTCATGAAGCCTAGATCCAATGGATAGAAACAAAACTCTAGATCCAAAGGTAGAGATTAAATCTCTAGATCCGACGGTTGAGATTAAATCCCTAGAACCAATGGTGGAGATTAAAACAAGGCTTATCCCTAACTCTATAAAAGGAAAGCAAGGGGTGGGCAGCAAGGAGAATCCAATTAGAGATAGGATTAGGGTTTTGGGCAGCAAGATGCTTGGAGCTTGGGTTTGGAGTTGGCGGCACCAAATAAAGAAACTTATTCCTTATCTTCTTCTTCCTCAAGGTGGCCGGCGTCCAACAACCCTTTCCAGCTTTTGGCCGGCATCCAATCCATCCCTTCTCCTTCTCCTTGGCCGGTGGAAACAAGATTTAGGGCCTTCCCTTGGAGTCTTAGCCGGTTTCCATCCTATTCTCCTCTTCCTTCTTGGCCGGCGGCAAGCACCAACCTTGTAGTTTGGTGGTTGGTTGAAAGAAGGAAAAGAGTCTTGTTTCTATTCTTCCTCTTGCTCGGGACAAGCAAGGAAGGAAGATTGGTGATCTAGGAGCTTCAACTTTTGGTAGATCGTCGCCCACATGACGTCCGAAAGGAGGAAGGTCATACAATAGAAGATCGAGAGGTATAACACTTATCTATCTTCATATGTTACATGTTTGTAATTGTTTTTCAATTATATATCCATGATATATTTTGTTTTGTGGCTAATATAACTTGGACCCCGAACATAAACACAAAATCCGGTGATCTATACATCGTCTATTCCACGACTATTCGTAGAATAGAGGTTGGTCGCTTGAACAACAAGTTTGTTCAAGTGACTACTCTAATCAAAAAGCATGACGATGATAAGGTTGCTTGGGAAATCCCTCTTGTCAAAGATAAATTTTTTTTATCCGGGGACGTAGAAGGGATCGCCATGAACAAGCGACCAAGTTGAAGTGGGAAGCGAAGTTTCCCCTCCCAACAGAACAAGCTCAAGGTTTCTCTATAAGTAACTCAAATGCATGTTAAAAAAAAAAGATCATATAATTTGCTTTGAGTATAGGGAGAAGGGTCACTACAAAAGTAAGTGACCTAAATTGATCAAGAAAAATGCACAAGTGGTGCCAAAGGCGAAGGATAAGATCACGGAGATTGGAGTCCTGATCCGTAAAAGCAAGGAGCACATAGTGTGCTTCAAATGCTAAAAAAGGGGCATTACCGAAGCTAATGTCCGAGGGGAAGGCACCCTAGCAAGGACAAGAGTGAGAGCTCGAGTGTAGGGGAAGCTTCTAAGGTAAAATCCAAGGAAACATTTAATAATACTAGTAATGTATCATATTTCAATGCACTTGCAATTTATCATAAGAAGAATGTTAGCAATAAATATTTTTGCTTAGGTGCTAAATTTTATGAAATTAAGACTAAGGATGATTCTAGAACCATTAACTCTAGGACTACCCTACCTAAAGATAGGAAGGTAGATGAGAACCTAGGTAATAACCTTAAGAAACGTAGGCATATACATAGAAAAAAAACAAAATATCCAAAAATATAGTGAAAAATCAAAAGTAGCTATATTAGAAAAGTAAAATCAAGTCTTGAGATCATGACTTGATAAATTAGAAAAGACCCTTGAAAAGATGACAAATCTTATTAAGGGGTCTAATGAACAAGGTCTAGGTTTTGGTAGGAAGGATCTATCTAAGGGCAAGAAAGGCTTAGGTTACAAGCCTAAGTCCAAGGAGGTCATGCCCTCTTATCATAGTGTTCCATATAGCTATGGAATAAAACTTAGGTCTAGGAGTGTCAAGGTCACAAGGGAAGTCATCCCTAGAGTTGACCATCGCAAGAATCATGTGACTAAGGTTTCAAAGAAACCTAGAAAAGTCACTAAGAAGGTCACAAGGGAAGTCATCCCTAGAGTTGACCAAGGTGAGATCAAAATGACCAAGACTTCCAAGCCCAGGAGAGTCATTAGAACGGTACTAAGGGAGGTTATCCCTACTGAGTACCTTATAAATCCAAGGAGCTCTAATAGGTTTTGGTTTCCTAGGAGCGTGATCCTTTTAAGCTAGATGAGATTAGGGTGTGTCAACCTTAAATGGATATGTAGTTAACCTAATCATGGTAGAGTTGACACTTTAGGGCATTTTCAGGGTAATGTGATACTTTGAAAATGAGTTTAGAAAAGGATTCTAAAAGATTTTAGGATGTGCCAATGGATTTCATAGAAGAAGAAAATTGATTATAATTGGTACAAGTAGGTTTAGAGTCAAAAGTGTGTAATTTTGGGTTTTGACACACTTGGGAGATTGAGTAATTATGGAAAATTGGATATAATTCTAGAAAATAATAATTTGATTTAAGACTTAGGTATTCTATACCTTTGTATTTTATATATTTGTCATACTTTGTTTGCCATATACCATGTCATGATATCATATTTCACATGATTATCTTAAAATGTCAGGATAGTATTTAGAGTGATAAATGGCATGCTTATACTTAGGATAAGTCTATTATGTCATGACATCATGCATCATTGTCAATATTTCAATTTATGAAATCAATATATTGTTGGATCGAAAGCGTCGCTAGAGGGGGGGGGGTGAATAGCGAGCGTAAAATCTTTTCATCTTTTCATCCGTTCTATTAAAACACAGCAATGCACAGAGGAAAAATAAATAACACATGTTTGTTTTTACTTGGTTCACAACCCAACAGTTGCTAATCCAAGGCCCCACGATCCTTGACTGCGTACGAAGGGGCAATCCACTATAGAGTCTCCTCCTCGTTGGAGGTAGGAGACAACGATCACAAAAACCGAAGGCATAATGATCAGGCAACAAGCCTACCTCACCTCGTCGGCATTATGAAGGCGTTAGACCTTTAGCATTGTAGGAGCACTTGAGAATAAGATTGATGATCTTTGGGTTGGAGTCCTCCCCTCCTTTTATAGACTTGTGCCTTAGAATAAGTCTAGATACAGATCCTCAACTTTTGAAACTTATCACGAGGTGACACCTTATCTTATTGCGAAGTGACTGTGTCAAACGTTATCCTTTTTGACCTAGCGCAAAAGGTTGATTTGTTCCCATTAGTCGACTGATGCACCGATCGATGTGCGTGAGTCGATCGCTAATAGCGAATGATCATTGCCGCCACCACTTCTCGCAGAAGAGATTAGCATGAAAAATGGAAAATGCAATGGTTTCTTATCGTCCGATCTCGACCTAGACCTTCCACTGGAAGTCTTAGTAGGATCGCCGCCTACGATTGTCACTGTATAGAGGACACGACCTTACCATATCCCTTCGCACTCATGCTTACCTCTGGTCCTTTATGACCTGTCATTTTGCTTCCGGTCTTCACCTGGGTTCATCGACTCCCATGAAGTTCTCCCGGTGTCGCCCGACCACCATGGTTTCCCGACTCAAGATTCTCTGCATGTCACTGACCTTCGACATAGCTTAATCATGTAGAGGATTCGATGACCGCTAGAGGGGGAGTGAATAGCGCATTTCGATGCACCAATGGAATTCATTCGCGTTTGATCATCTACACTCTTGTTAGCACAGTGGAATAATAATAACAAATAGAAAAAACAAGAAACACAATCACAATGCAAGAATATAACGTGGTTCGGAATCGAATGGTTCCTACTCCACGGATCGAGCACTAAAGAGCTCTAGCGATGCCACAAACACCACCAAACAATAAACTCCTTCTCGACAACACGTCGGAGGCGGAGAAACCTCTTACAAGATATTACAACAGTAATACAAGTAAACAAGCAAATACAAATGAAAATGTAAATAGCACTTTAAAATCTAGGGTTTTGAGCGCTTGCTTGTTGATTGCTTGGATGAGCTTGAAGGACCTTGAAATGCACCTGCAATTCACCTTCAAATTGCCTCACCAAAGCTCCCAAAAAACCAATGCCGAAATCTCCACGAACAACTTCCTTTTAACCTGCATCGGCTGGATTTCCGCCTGGCAGTCGACTGCCATAAGGCACCAGTCGATTGCCAACACTGTTACTGTGAGACAATGGCTCGTTCCACGTTGGGAAAATTCCAACGGAACTCTCATCAGTCGACTGCCAACATTGTCAGTCGACTGCTAGTGCCCGTAGCTGACTACCAGTCGACTATCGAGTGTTCTGTGCTCGCGGCCAAACAGTCAGTCGACTACCATCCATGGCAGTCGACTGCCATGCCTTTTCTTCCCTTAAACGACAGTCGAGCACTAGTCGACTCATAGCAGTCGAACCGACCATAATCTCAGTTGACTGTTGAGTGTCGACTCAGTT
This sequence comes from Wurfbainia villosa, assembly GCA_025175895.1. NCBI lineage: Eukaryota > Viridiplantae > Streptophyta > Magnoliopsida > Zingiberales > Zingiberaceae > Wurfbainia > Wurfbainia villosa. Next base: position 48,559,077 of record CM046002.1, read on the forward strand.
GCCAAGTGTCAAAACACTTGACCAGTCGACTGGTCCATCACCTCAGTCAACTGACAACCTTAACCATGAGGTTTAACCCCAAGTATGGTGTCCCCATACTTGCTAGACCACCCTTAGTCTAGACTTAAGCCTTCTAGCCACCTCCATCAGCCTCACGCCTATCGGATCCCTCCAAGTCATCCATGACTTGTTCATCCATACCCTAGCCTTCAGGTGCTTCCATCGGCTATTGTCCTGCTAATGGTGTCTATACCGCCAAGGCACATTGGACTTACGCTGCCAAGACTCCGCATGGACTTTACGCCGCCAACCATTGGACTTATGCTACCAAGACTTCACCCTTGGACTTTACGCCACCAATATCAAACCCCTTGGACTTTTCAAATGCCAAGTACTCATGACTTGGACTTCCACCACCAAGACTACACCCTTGGACTTTCCAAATGCCAAGTCTCAAGCTTGGACTTTCCCTTGCCAACCAATGTTGGACTTTCCATGCCAAGACCCATGCTTGGACTTTACATGCCAAGTACTTAAGACTTGGACTTTCCATGACATGGTCAACCCTAGTCAACCATCAAATTCCCCTCAAGTCAAACTCGAGTCCGGTCAATCATGAGCTGGATCGATTGCACCAACAATCTCCCCAAAACATTGTCAGACATCAATGTCAAACCTTTATGTCAAACATCAAAACATCACTCAAGTCAAACTCGAGTCCGGTCAATCATGACCTGGGCTGATTGCACCAACAATCTCCCCCTTTTTAATGTTTGACAAAACCACATACCTTTGAGTTAGAACACTATCTCAAATCTTCTTACCAATTATCCCAAATTTGTAATCCCATAATTCTCCCAATAATTCTCCCAAACATTCTCCCCAAACATTCTCCCCCTTTTTGACTAACATCAAAAAGGTTTTCTCTAAGGAGGTCAATGTCTCATATCCAATGTGATCTTACAATCTCCCCCTTAGTCCAAAAATACCTAGGATGCCTACAATCTTCCTAGTGATAAGTCCCATATCACTAAAGAGAGGCAATCCTACAAACTCTCCTAATTTCCAAATTGGGTATCTCAAAATCCCATTTCTCCCTTATGAGGAAAAATATCATCCATCATCCCATGATGGATACCTTCCCCTAAAGGCTTGCTCCCCCTTGACCATTGCACCAACAATGTCCTTAAAAAGTCCCTAAGCTAATAGGAACTCTAAACCATCAAAAATAAGCTTTAAAGTTCAACATTGAACTTTTCAACCCCTTAAATTTGATACATCACTCTAACAACTCTCCTAATCCATATCCAATGAATTTTCACCCTTTATAATGCTTCCCAAAGCATATCCTAGGGTTAGGAGTGGTTAGGGATCTTTACCGTAGCTGAAAATGGGCTAAACAACCTTATTTTTCCCGAAATTATCCTGGCAGTCGACTCCTTACAGTCACCAGTTTGACTTCCATTCATCAGTCGACTGCCATTAAGTGGCAGTCGACTGATAACTGAAACTGTCTATTTTCAGTTTCAGAAATTGAGTTTTGAAAAAGCATAAGTAATTCTATGTATTCTAAAAAATCATGAAAATTTATACGTACATTACTTATAAGCAATAAAATGGGTGAAAAATGTTAGAAAAATATTTTACCCATTAAAATAGGAGATTGATACAAAGTTCAAAAACCATTAAAACTTTAATGTTTTTGATCTACTTTGTATAAACTTCTTTAATGGTGATTGCTATCAAACGATAGACTTTACCAAGGTTTTCTAAAGTCATTTTAAAATGATTTTGAAAACCTATTTTGAACCATGGACTATTGGCTAGATGTACATGACTTATACATTAGCTTTCCTCATGATTCATATTGATGATTGAGATAAGTTTAAGTTCATCTAGATGCACTATCTATGCACCTTGAACTTAACTTATTTTCCTAACATCTCACATGTATCTAAGATGTATTAAGCACACACAAGTCAAAGTAAATGTGAGATGTGGGATTAGGGTTATTATGGTCTCATGTATTTTCTAAGCAACTCTATTTGACTCCCTTATAGATGAGACTCCAAACCATGCCATAATCCTTAACTCAATTTTAATTACTATAAATGCATGAATGATCATGGCATAAATGATAGCATAAATAGACATTTCCAATGATCATAATGCCATGACATAATGATGAGACCTAAACATACATGAAATTTAGAGATGAAATAAACTATAGAGATGTACTCTAAAAACAAATTCATTTCATTAATCACTAAGTTCAAAGGCAGTGCCTTACACCCGTAAAAGAAAAGGAAACAAAAGAAGATCAAACTACAGGGGACGACTATCTGAGATGTAGGATCATCAGTGTCCATGGCTGTCGATTGTGAACCGCCGGCAATAGGCGGATGTCTGGGTGCAGAAGGATGGAGAAGCACTAAGAGCTCCTACTGCTGCCGGTCTAATGTCTCCAACTAGGAGATGACCAAAGACTGGAACTCCCGGTGCTCCTGGTGAAATGCCTGGTGCTCCAGACGAATCTCTTCATACTCCAGATGAAGCTCCGCAAGATGAGTATCTATCTCCTCTTCAAATACATCGAGGCGCGCTGCGAAGTCTGAGTCTGGCACAACGTCATCCTCTGCATCAGTATCCACTGCAGCATCACCCTCAAGTGCTGGAGCACCGCCTGCTTGCTGTCGCCTAGTGGCCCTGACCATGGATCCCTCCAAGGGCTTTAAGCCCGCTAAAGAAAAACTCCGTGCATTCATGCGGTCATACTTGGTGGATATGGGCTTGATGACCCCTTTGGTTACATCGATGCCGACAAAACCAAGCCACTTAGTGAGCACGTGACCAAAAGGCATGTGGACTTTGCCATTGTTTGGCTTAATGAAATGAGTGATGCAGTGGAATGTGTTTAGACTAATATTCACATCCAACCCTTGGCGGAATGCATGCATAAGAAACAAATGTGGTGGCCGGACCAAAGCCAATCCACGGGTGACTATGGGAAGGATGCAATGAGCAATGACCTTATAAAGGACATTGTCAGGAGCAGAAAGATCGTTCGAGGGGAAAAGATTTACATTTAATGGACGTGGACTGTGATAGAAATGATCATGAAGGGTGTCTGGAGAAATGTCCTCAAAAGGGGACGGAAGAGGCTCATCCAAAGAAGGATAGAAAAGAAACTCACTCTCGGATGGGAGACACCCGAGAAAGTCAGCCCAGATCTGGAGAGTGAATTCCAGATCGCATTGAGCAACACGAGTCCAGTATCTCCCCTCTCCAACCAATTGCAAGTTATTAAAAAATTCTGAAAGCAAAGAAGAGTTGGCCGAATGTTCACAAAACACCAAGGACTCTAGTTTGTAGAAGCAGATGATCTGGATAATGTCAAAGCAATAGTCTTTGAAGAATTTCGGGTCCAATGCTCGAGGAGGAATGAGTTGAAATTTGTTTTTGTGAAATGAATGTTCAAGTGTTGAATTAGGAAACCTAGGATCGGTCATGGGTGGAGGGTTCGACGGGTCCTCATTGACAGGTGGTAATCGGGTACGCTTAGATGCAAAGTGCTTAATTCTAAATGTACGGATTGAAAGAAAAGAAACAATGCAGGTCAAAAATGCATGATGATGATGAATGCATCACAAAAACAAACAAAGATAATAATGGTTAGTGAATCAAAAGTAGATAAACAACGAACCCAAGAGTAGGGGTGAGGGTTTACCTAAGAGGCATGGTCGAAAGCTTCTAATGACCACAAACGATGCCGGAGTCGAGGTTCCACGAACCCCTAAACGAAGGGGTAGGCTGTGGTGGAGACCGAGGTTTGAAACGGTGAGAGGAGAGGGTCCTTGAGTCAAAGGAACCTTCGAGCACGAAAACTGGCCGGTAAGATCTCAGGAAAAAGAGAGAAGAGCAAGAAGGACTCGATGGAGGAACACGACAGAGGAAAAAACGAGAAGGACTTCGGGTTTTTGTGAGTCGAATCGATCGATTTACCCTAATATCCATGCCATCAGTCGAACTAACGAACTACTCCAGTCGACTGATGGAGAACAGTCAAACTAACCAGTTAGCTACGAAGCATTCTGTGAGCTCGGCAGTCGACTGACGAATATCGACAGTCGATTGATGTGGATCAATCGAACTAGTCGATCGACTATGGAGCATTCTATAGGCACGACAGTCGATTGCCATAAGTGGCAGTGGACTGCTTAGTGAACCGGGATGACTTGGTCCGGGACACACTTATCAGTCGAACTGATGACAAACGCCAGTTGACTGATATCAGACTGATAGGTTTATTCATCTAGGTTGGTAAATGCATAACTAATTCAAGAGAGGTAAAAAATTCATGATATTTTGCGGACACCATTTTCAAGTCATTTACTATCAAGGAAAAATAAGTCAAAAAATATATCTTTTTCAGATTTTAATATTGACACAAACTTGGAACCTAGCAAAAGCTTTAAAGTTTTTCACTAATTTGTACCACTTTTGCTGATCAAGTACAAATTGTTTTTCAAAGTATGTTTTAACATAATGTCATGGCATGGCAAAGCACACAAAGCATGGCAAGTATAAATACTAAGGTATTAAATACCTAAGTTTTAATATTAATTAGTCATTTGTTATTATTTAGTCCATTTTGCTATATTATTACTTATCTTCCAAGTGAACCAAAACCCCAAAATGACACACTATGACCACTAAACCTAATTTGTCCCAATTTGATTGATTTTTCATAATCCCAAACATATATTGGCACAACTTAAAATCTTTTAGGATAAAAGTTCAAACTTATTTCCAAGGTATCCATAACCTTGAAAATATCCTAAAGTGCCACCTTTACCATGGTTAGGTTAACTACCTATCCATTTAAGGTTGGTACACCTAAACTCATCTAGTGAATCAATCAAGCTCTTAGGAACCCAAAACCTATTTGAGCTCCTAGGGTTTACTAGGTATTCCTTAGGAATGACTTCCCTAGATACCTTCCTAATGACCTTTCTAGGCTTGTTAGCCTTGGTCATTTGGATCTTGACTAGGTTAACCTTAGGGATTGCCTCCCTAGTAACCTTTTTAGTGGTCTTCCTAGTTTTCATGGAAACCTTGGCCACTAAGCACCTACCTTGGTCAACCTTAGGGATGACTTCCCTATTGACCTTGGTCTTCCTAGACCTAGTTTGCGTTCCATAATCAAATGGAACACCATGATAAGTCACCTTAGGCTTAGGTTTGTGACCCAAACCTTTCTTGCCCTTGGTTGAGTTTTGTCTCATAGGCCCTAGGTTTTGACTTTGACTTCTAGACCCTAGAGTTTAACCATTTGACCTTTGCATTTGATTTGTCATTTTTGCAAGAGTCTTTTCAAGTTTCTCAAGCCTTTACCTCAAGGCTTGATTTTCAAACTCTAATTGTCCAATTTTTGAATTTTGATTTAATCTTTGGGCATTGTTCTTTCTAGGTATATGCCTAGTCCATTTGGGGTTAAAACCTATGTGGTCTTCTATTTTCTTGATAGATTCCCTAGGTAAGATATTTTTAGGGACATTAGTCTCAAATTTCTCCTTATTTCTAAGGTTGACCTTCTTAGCTCCTAAACAATATTCCCTATTTCTAGCATGCTCTTTATAATAAATTGAAAGATAGCTAAAATTATTTCTAGCATGCTTTTGCCTATAATTTAAAGAAAGAGTATTATTTAGATATACCTTAGGGTTTGTCTTAGAGGCTCCCCCTACTTGTGATGCTCCCTTTTTAGTCTTTTTCTCCCCCTTTGGGCATTGACTCCTACAGTGTCCTGGTTGTCGGCATTTGAAGCACACCACGTGCTCCTTACTCTTCTTGGTGGGGGCAACGGTATCCTTGACTTTTTCGTTGACTTTTGGTGCCGGAGGAGCTTTCCTTACTCTTTTCGAACATTTACTCTTGTAGTGTCCGGATTCCCTACACTCAAAACATATGATATGATTTTTATTATGAATTGACATGCTTGAGTTACCTAGGTCAATGGTGGATGGATTTTGAGCTTCTTCATCTTGACCAGATGTTGAAAGCTCTTCTTCTTGCTCTTGTTCCAGAGTGGATGGTCTTACCTCCCCCTCAATTCTTGAGGTGGAGACTTCCTCCAATTCCACTTCTTCTCTTAACCTGGATGTTGACTCCTCTTCATCTTTCGATCTCAATTCAGATGATGATTCTGAATCCTCACTTTCTTGTGAGGAAGAGCTTTCTTCTTCTTGTGCCGAGTGAGCCTCCTCATGGAATCTTGTCAACTTGCTCCATAGCTCCTTGGCATCCATGTAATCCCCTAGTTTGCACAAAATGTCATTAGGTATCAAATCTTCTAAAAGCTTTATTACCTTGACTTCAGTCTTGAACTTGAGACATTCTCTTGTGTCCATTTCTTCAACTTCAAGACGTTTCCCTTCTTATCTCTAGGAGGTTCAAAGCCTTCCATGATGATGAACCAATCTTCTATGTACATCATCAAGAAGTTCTCCATTCTTGCCCTCCATGCCGAAAAATCCTCTTGGTCGTATGGTGGCGGTGTGTGGATGTCCCATCCTAATTTTCCTTCAAATTCCATCTTCTTCCTCTAGTGGTTTTGCTCCCGGCGGTTAGTCCGTAGAAGAGCCCCAGACTCTGATACCAATTGTAGAGGATTCGGTGACCGTTAGAGGGGGGGGGGTGAATAGCGCATTTCGATGCGTCAATGGAATTCATTCGCATTTGATCATCTACACTCTTGTTAGCACAGCGGAATAATAATAACAAATAGAAATAATAAGAAACATAATTACAATGCAAGAATATAACATGGTTCGGAACCAAATGGTTCCTACTCCACGGATCGAGCTCTAAAGAGCTCTAGCGATGCCACAAACACCATCAAACAATAAACTCCTTCTCGACAACACGTCGGAGGTGGAGAAACCTCTTACAAGATATTACAACAGTAATACAAGTAAACAAGCAAATACAAATGAAAATGTAAATAGCACTTTACAATCTAGGGTTTTGAGCGCTTGCCAGTTGATTGCTTGGATGAGCTTGAAGGACCCTGAAATGCTCTTGTAATTCACCTTCAAATTGCCTCACCAAAGTTCCCAAAGAACCAATGTTGGAATCTCCACGAACAACTTCCTTTTAACCTACATTGGGCTAGATTTCTGCCTGGCATTCGACTGTCATAAGGCACTAGTCGACTGCCAACACTATTGCTGTGAGACAACGACTCATTCCACGCTGGAAAAATTCCAATGGAACTCTTATCAGTCGACTGCCAACATTGTCAGTCGACTGCTAGTGCCCTAGATGACTGCCAGTCGACTATCGAGTGTTCTGTGCTTGCGGCCAAATTGTCAGTCGACTGCCATCCATGGCAGTCGGCTGCCATGCCTTTTCTTCCCTTAAACGGTAGTTTGGCACCAGTCGACTCATAGCAGTCGAACTAGCCATAATCCCAGTTGACTGTTAAGTGTCGACTCAGCTGCCAAGTGTCAAAACACTTGACCAATCGATTGATCCATAACCCCAGTCGACTGACAACCTCAACCATGAGGTTTAATCCCAAGTATAATGTCCCCATACTTGCTAGACCACCCTTAGCCTAGACCTAAGCCTTCTAGTCACCTCCATCAGCCTCACGCCTATTGGATCCCTCCATGTCATCCATGACTTGTTCATCCATATGCTAGCCTTCAGGTGCTTTCATTGGCTATTGTCTTGCTAACGATGTCTACACCGCCAAGGACATTGGACTTACGCTGCCAAGACTCCGTTTGGACTTTACGCTGCCAACCATTGGACTTATGATGCCAAGACTTCACTCTTAGACTTTACGCCACCAATATCAAACCCCTTGGACTTTCTAAATGCCAAGTACTCATGACTTGGACTTTTACCACCAAGACTACATCTTTGGACTTACGTGGCCAAGACTACACCCTTGGACTTTCCAAATGCCAAGTCTCAAGCTTGGACTTTCCCTTGCCAACCCATGTTGGACTTTCCATGCCAAGACCCATGCTTGGACTTTACATGCCAAGTACTCAAGACTTGGACTTTCCATGACATGGTCAACCCCAGTCAACCATCAAATTCCCCTCGAGTCAAACTTGAGTTCAGTCAATCATGACCCGGGTCGATTGTACCAACAATCTCTCCAAAACATTGTCAGACATCAATGCCAAACTTCATGTCAAACATCAAAACATCGCTCGAGTCAAACTCGAGTCCGGTCAATCGTGACCTAGGCCGATTGCACCAACAAATCATTTCCTACACACTTAATTC